>JAJUPC010000031.1:0-600000 GCA_023614405.1 Avena insularis | reverse complement strand
CATGGCATGCGGATGGCTAAATTCTATGGCGCCACTCGACTAATCATCTACGAAGACTCCAACCTTGTCGTCTAGCAGACGATGAACCAATGCAACGTCGTCAGCAACAACATGATCGCCTACCGCAACCTCTACAACTCACTCGAAGCAGACTTTGATGGTTGCGAACTCCGACACATCGGCAAAAAAAGCAAGAAGGAGGCCGACAAGCTCGCCAACATTGGCTCCACCTACACTCTGGTACTTCGAGGCATATTCCTCGAGCAAATCTACGAGCGCTCCATCAAGCGCAAAACTCCCAAGGGCACAAACAACGCCGCGGAACACCCGGGGGCTACACCACCCGAGGAAATAGAGGCACCCTCAGAACTAGAGACAGATGTCGACCTAGTGAGCCTCATGCAAGTATTGGCAATCGAACAAACATGGACGCAATCGTACGTCAAGTACCTGTTGAGCAAGCGGCGGGAGCCTAGGCAGATGAACTACCCTCCGTCCTCTAGAGCCTGCGCACAATGCCAAACGACGCCACCAGCTATACACCCTTCTTCATGGTGCATGGAGCGGAAGCATTACTACCCGCTGAGATACGCTACAAAGCCCCATGGGTTGTTCCTTATAGCAAGGCCAAATCAATGGCCACACTCGACGATGCCGTCGACCTGTTGGACGAGGCACGCGACATCACTGCCGCCCGTTCAACCGTGTACCAGCAAAGCCTTCGCAACTACCACAGTCGATGGCTGCATCCAAGGTCCTTTGTCGAAGTAGACCTCGTCCTACGACTCAAGCAAAAGGGAATCTGAAGCTCGAGTCACCTTGGGAAGGCCCCTACGTGGTCACCGAAGTAATTCCAGACGGCGCCTACCGCCTCAAGGACGTCGAGTCCGAATTAGCATACTCCAATCCTTGGAATGTCACACAACTGCAATTCTACCCTAGGATGTTTTACTTACAATAAGGCTTTCGGCCAGGCTACTCAACCGAACTTTGTACTCTCTACTATGTGATGAATAAAAGCTAAGTTCCTTGGCCAGTATGTCTTCCCCTCATGCAAATTTTCATTCATACAACACACTGCGCCTCACCCAGCGTCTTCGTCGACTCCTACATTAATGCATTCACTTGAGTACCTGACCACGTCAGGCTAACGAAAAGGAAATGCAAACTTTACAACAACAAGAATTACATGCAATATGTTTTAAATTCTTTTACAAGGGCAGCAACAACCCAACCGATACTATACAAATTTTACATTGTCCTATACAATCCTTGCAGGAGCAACGACCAATCACGCACGACAAAGCAGAACATATGTCTGCTTATCGAAGAGACGAACAATATTTTCGCATGACGGGCAACCGCCTCATAGTGCGGGGCCATGTTCCACGCCATGCCATTCGGAGGACTAGGCGGCCCTGCTGCTATCTCCGCCAGGTCAATGTCCTAACGGTGCAGCCGAACAAGAGCAAGTGCCACTTTAGCACCTGCAACAAGCTTCTGCTGCATAAGATCCTTCACGGCATCTGCGCTCCGAAATTTCCCTAGCAACCCTAGGAAACTGGAGGGAGCTGCATCCAAGGGAAACATGGTAGCCCAGATGGACACGAATGATGACCTCGCATGCTTCAAAACCCGAAGCACCTGATGGACACAATACTACACCGTTGTCACCACGACTGCTCGGTCGTGGTCCATCCAGAAGAATCCTCTGGCCTCCAACTCCTATTGGGTAAGGCAGTTGAGCCGAATAGCCACGCGCTCCTTATCTTGTGGAAGAAGATTGACAACTTCAAAGAGAAATAGCTCAGAAATCAAAGAAGAATAAACATAGCTACAAAACCAAGCAAGGCACCGGATGGCCGCTTACATTGAAGTTGTTCGCCAATCTGCTGAAACTCTTCGAGAAAATACTTCTCCCTTGCGACAGCCCGCTCTGTCTTCGATTTCCAAACATCTTACGTTGAAGTTGTTCACCCGTCTGCCGAAAATCTTAGAGAACATACTTCTCCCTTGCGACAGCCCTCTCCGTCTTTGATTTCCAAACAACAACATGGTCACGGACAATGATGACGTCTCTCTCCAAACTTCGAATGCAGTCATGCAGCAATGGCAATTGCGACGCCTCATTTGTTGTCGGCTAGGCAATGGCTAAGGTAACTGGCAAAGTCATCGGAGCAACATTCGAAGGTCCCTATGAGGCACACAAGTAATAAGGTATAATGACAAAGCAATTCGCAATAGCAGAAGAGGAAAGCATATATTCACATAAGGAACGACTGATAGCTGTGAGATTCTACACAATTTTTATGGTTTCTATCAATGGTTTTCGTTTGGATTTGATGGTTTTCTAGCTTTACCTAATACTAATACTTCGGTAGCAAAGAAAACATGGATTTTAATGTGTGTTTCAGGTTCTGAATATCACCAGAGGGATTTAGCAGCAAAAACACAATATTCAGGCAAAAACAAGCAAGTCCCTCTTTGGAAGCAATCGAGGGGCATTTACTACAAGCTTAACGACCAACTATACGGACCATCGCCGTATATTTGCCGCCGTATAGTTGCCATCTCCTTCGTCTTATTAAAAGGGACAACTTTCGTGAAGAGGCCAAGGTCAAAAACAGAACACACGAGCCGCTATACCATCCAAATGGGAGAAAGAAGGGATCCGGAGAAGAAGGGGAAGACGTTCTTCGTCTTGCTCCACGATGTTCGATCTCCTAGCCACCACACCTCCATAGCCAGTACTTGTACTTGAGAGAGAGAGAGAGAGAGAGATCTCCACCTTGCAAAATTAGGGTTTGAGATTGTTCTTCCCATCTTGAATTGTGTTGGATTTATTTCTATTTCTTATTGTGGATCTCCACGGTAATATCAAGAAGAACTCTGTTTATTTAATTATATCAACGATGATTTCTTCTCTCATGTGTTAGTAAGTTCTCTTGGGCGTGGGAGATGTAGGGGATTGGTGAGTTGTGATGTGCCTATATATTTTTCCATCAAGTTTGTGGTTAATTCTAATTACTATATTATGTGTTCTTGACTATCTGTGGGATGCTTAATTCTGTTGTCAAATTAAGGGCCCAGACAACATGATTCTTTGTTCTACATAGATATAATCTTGTTGCTAGCAGACCGACGACCCTCGAGTGACACGGGGATATAAATGGGAAACTAGTTTGACTCGAGGATAACGAGGAACCACCGATCTTATTTCATTAGTCCAATCCAAGGAGCTTAATTGCTAAGCAACCTGGAGGATCTTAATCATCTAGTGATTGACCATGGTTGTGGTAAACAGGCTAGTAGGATTATTGAAGTTGGGATGAAATATACCAAGAGGAGTTCCGACTAATTATGGGTTGCTCGCCTACAGACATACTTATAAGATTGTAATTGTTACAGTTATCACTCATTCACTCGGCACATTCACTATCACCATGGACTGAAACTCCCCGCGCCTACTTTGTCATCTGCAGAAAACAACAAACAAATTGTTCTTTACTTTTATGCTTTTTACTTCTGAAGTTTACATTTTAGTTTTATTTAAGTACTTTCGTTTAAATCCAAATTCTATTCTCATTCTCAACACTTGTAGTCAATTCACTCGAAGACCTGTGACAACTTCGGGTGCGACAAAGACTTCGCCAATAAACATTTACCTTTGGGTTCCTTGTGGGATCGATATCTGAAATTCGAAACAAGCTACAAACGATATGTGCACTTGTAGTCATGAAGCTATTTTCTAGCGCCGTTTCCAGGGAGCTAATCTCTAAGTGTTTTGTCTCTTGAAATTTCAGGTGTTACTATTACAGGATGGTCTCCTCAGGAGACAAGGGCATACATGCTCTGGTTGGGCTGATCTACCAGATTATTTTGAACGCGTGCCTAGTCAGAGGCGCGAGGAAATCGTTAAAAAACTTTTGAGATCGGATAAAGTTGAAGTTGACAACCTAAGTGACTTCATGTAAATAATGTCCATTCATAGGACAACACCCAAGAAACCTGAGAAGGCTCTCAGAGAATATAGTGCTCCAAACTCTGATTTCTTAAACAACCAATCGAATTTCCTAATTCTGGAGTTATGGAATATTGATTTGACGGTGAAATTATTCAAATTTTGCAGGAAAAATCTTTCAGTGGAAGGGAAGATGAGGACCCAGGAAGGCATCTTAGAGAGTTCGACGATGTGATAACATCACTTGGACCAAAAGGTTTGCCAAGAGAATTCTCTCGTCTGAAATTATTTTGTTGGTCTCTCAAAGGTAAAGCTCTAGACTAGTTATATTCTCCCCCTCGCCATTATATTAAACGTTCGAAAAACTGAATTTTCAAATTCATAAATATGTTTAATCGTTTTGCAAAGGTAACATAACTTAGGAAGAATATAGGCAATTTTAGTTAGAACGTGAGAAAAAACTATCCAAAAGCCTAGGAAAGATTTTTGGAATGATTAATAGTATCCCTGATCATGGCTATTCTGAGTCTACTATTTGCCACTTATTTTACCACGGTCTTAATACCCAATGTAGAGAGTTGCTAGATGCATCAACATGAGGATCAATAAATACTTTAACTATTAAAGCATATTTGGAATTAATGGCTACTAGGGCTAAGAATGATTCTTTATATAATCCAAATTTTGGCACTAAACTGGAAAAGGGAATACTATGTATAAATCATGATCT
Organism: Avena insularis; assembly: GCA_023614405.1. NCBI lineage: Eukaryota > Viridiplantae > Streptophyta > Magnoliopsida > Poales > Poaceae > Avena > Avena insularis. The sequence continues at coordinate 595,309 of JAJUPC010000031.1, read as the reverse complement.
TATGACTGAAGTGCGTAAAGCCATGAAAGAAAAAGGTATACTTTCAGAGCTTGTCAAAGAAAACAAAGTAGATTTATTACAAGTTTTAACTGAAGAGGATGAAAGTAGAATTGTTTTGCAAGAATTGAAACATCGATAGACAAAGTCTTATAATAACTTGCATAAGCAATTTCAAAGAGATAATAAGATTTTGGCCGAACTTATAGAAAATTATAAGGAGATTGTCCAAGAAATAAAATTATTTTACAAGTACCTCAGTATGATTGAAAACCAATGTGAACAAATAGCATCTGGTTATAATTTTTTTCTTCGTGATGATATAAATATTCCTGTTTCTACTAATGTTGTTACAAGAAGAGGTGCAGTTGTTAAAGGACCATTAGGACCACCGGAATATGAAGCTGAAAAAGATTGAAAGGAAAAAACCTTACTTAGAGCAAGTCAGGAAGATGATACATTGGTGGATCCTCAAGATGAGACTGCTCAAGACACACAAGATTAAACCTTGGAGGAGAAGAATGATGCAAAGGATGACCGTTATAATTCTGATGCAGAAATTGTCGATCCAGGAGAAGAAAAAGACACAAGCAAACAAGATGAAGTTGTTGCAATATAGAAAAATAAAAATATTAAGCAACAGCAAAAGAAAGCAACTAAATATCCTGATCCTCCAAAAAAGTTAAAATACAAAGGTAATAAACTTCCATTTCCAGATTGAAAAAGAAAGCACCAGATCCAGAAATCTATGATTCTTTCGCAAATGCATTTAATGATCTTCGTCTAGAAATTCTATTTGTGGATGCAATAAAAGTTCCTACCTATTCTTAATTTCTCCGTGACATTCTTAGTAGAAATAAAAAAATAACTGAAACCGTTGCCATGGTGACTAGTTACCCTACTAATGGGAGACTATTACCTAAGTAAGGAGATCCTGGTATACCAACTATTGCATGTTCAATATGCAAAACTCATATTCATAATGCTTTATGTGATTTAGGTGTAGGAGTTAGTGTAATGACATACTCCCTCTATAAAAGGCTAGGATTAGGGGAATACTCCCGCACTTCTATCACTTTACAGATGGCTGACAAATCCACTACATAACCTGTAGGTATGATTGAGGATGTTCTACTTAGAATAGATAACCATCTTATTCCCACTGACTTTATTATTCTTGAAATGCTGGAAGATGAAAGATTATCTATAATACGTTGAAGACCTTTTATTAGCACTACAAGAGCATCAGTTTATTGTGCTGCAGGGAAAATAATCTTCAATATTTATGATGCTAAAATAATCCGGTATTTTCCAAAGAAACTATAAGCAGGAGAAATTTATGTTCCACCGGCAAAATGAGTTCATGTGGTAAGTGCCTTTGATAAAGGGCAATCGAAGGTAAGGATTCGAGAACAGAAAAGGGGTTGAAATATTCAACCATTCTCAATAAAATGCTTAATGGGAGTCAACCCATCATATCAATAAAATTATTTAAAATTAGATAATAAAGTTGTTCATCCCATTCCTACAACTTTTTCACGGACATACCAACTGAACAAGCATAGATTTAGAGTAGAAAATAAAGTTTGAGTTTTATCTATAGAAACTAGCTCAACATTATTTTCCAAATAAAAAAATACATCTCTAAAAATTTGGGTGAAAAAGCATGCTACAGAAGGTCTAACAACCAACTATACGGCTGGAATAAAAATTACCGCTGTATAGTTGCGGCCATATAGTTATCGACAAAATTCTCAAAAGTTGGGGTTCGGATACAGAAAGGTTAATTACCAACTATATGGCGGGACCATCTGGTCCGGCCGTATAGTTGTGACTGTATAGTTGTGATCTGGCGAAGGGAAACCCTAACCCTCGTCGTCACCACAACTATACGACGGGAGCTACCCGGCCCGGCCGTATAGTTCCTGCCTTATAGTTTGGACCGACCACTTAAATGGGTCGAGGCAGGGCAAGATTCTTCCTCCCCTCATTATTTATATCAACCTCTCTCTCTAAAACTCTCAAAACCTCTCAAGAACTCTCAATTCTTCACAAATTTCGTCCGTTTGAGTGGGGTAATCGATAGATCAGTTTTCGAAAGGAAGGTGCTTCCCACACGATGGGCCAAAAACGGCTTCCTCAACTCAACAGAGTTGAAAGGGAACTTTGACTACCTTTGTGCAAATGCAGGCTCGCCGGCCTCGCCAACGCCAACCACTACACCTACGAAGGGTTCACCAATGAGTTCCTCGCCTCCTTCTATGACTACAGGGCGAAAAGAAATGTATGCATGATAAATTTTACCGTTAACCAATGGCCATATCAAATTACCTATCAACAATTCTGCAATGCTTATGGATTCCCTCAAGAGGGGGAACCAACTGTTACAAACCTGTATAGCGTCTCGAGTGCAAATACTTGGGAGGTTATTTCTGTTAATGGTGGTAGGGAATTCTACTAGAAGAAGATGTCCACCATTCAGAACACAACCATCTGTTACTTTGATATGTTTCTTGCTAACACTTTATTAGGAAGAGGTGATACTGGTTCGATGGCCAATGAAGACATGGCCATGATCACCACGGCGCTCTTCCCTAATGAGTCGTAGAGTCCCACTCCTGTAGCTCTATTCCTCTAGCACCTCCGCCACCAGAGCAACAAATAAAAAGGTGATATTTGTATCGGTGGAATGGTAACCCACCTATTGCACAATTTGTTGATGGCTCCATACTTATGGATGTCAGATATGTAACTGCTTGTGGCTTCCTGGGTGTTTACCGAGTTAACAGGAGGCTCCGGGCCTATCAATTTGGTTATCTTAATGATATGCAGGATGGTTAGGTGCCACTTCCTTGCCCGCAAGCCTTCAAGGTTCAGGGAAGGTACAACTAGATCCGCACCAAGGATTAAGTGACCGAAATCATGGCGGAGCTCTATCCTGACTCCGATGAAGAGGAAGAAGGAGGGCAGCAGGATGAGCAGGAGCAGCAACTGTCTTCGGATTATCGACAAGTACGCCATAGGGGTCCTGACGGAGTTGATAAGATGGGGTGTGAGACGTCGGATGTTCCGAGAACGGTGACCATAACTTTACCCAGGTTCAGATCCGACTGCGGTGATCGGATCCTACTCCTTCTAGCAACCTATTAATATATCGGCGAGAGCCGGATGTTACAGCGGATTACAAGAGAGGTTCGCCTGTGCGAGTTGGTTGTGGTTGATCTATGATCTGTTGCCCTAAAGGATACCATAGGGCCAGTTTATATAGTCACCGGGACCTAGGGTTATAGGAGAGACCTATCCGGCTACGTTACAGAGTCGGTAACTAGATACATCTTGGACTACAAGTAATACTACATGCCTAAGTCGGTAACTCTTCTGGGCCTTGTTATAGATGGAAGTGGCTCCTCCTCTTTCTTTGACCGGGCCACCTATGTAGTAAAGCTCTAACCCGTTGGTGGGCCACCCTAGTCAGTGTGTCCTGCGGGTATACCCCAAAGTATATCCCCAACAGTAGCCCCCGAAAGTTTCCAAGATCCAAAGTCGGATAAATCGTCTAGCTTGATGGTTTCTTATTCTTGAGAATCTTGAAGGGTTCCCGAAAACTTCTTTCAATAACGTAGGATTCTGAGTCATCTGAGTCGGATACATTTTCTTTGACTTCAGTCTTTTCCTTGCTTGGTTCAAAACATAATCCGGATTTGTCACTAACAAGAATCCCATCAGCACGACCGTTGGTGGGCCCGTATTTTACAGAACATAACACTGTTTTAATGCCCGCGCAAGAATCGAGGGGGTGGAGGAGTCGCGAGGAAGCCACCTCCCTCTCTCCTATATGTGTGGCACAAATCCCACGGTTTAAACGTGAATCTTGGCGGAGAGGTTAATAAGATAGAGGAAACCCTTCTCTCCCAGATTCATCTCTCACCATTTCATCCATTGCCTCCTCATACTCCTCGATCCCTCCGCAACCATTCTCATCTACACACCGAGAAAACCCCAACACCACCAATCTTTGACCCTCTCCGACGAGATGGTGGCGCCATAGAGTTCTAGAGCGGCTGCGGCAACGGGCTCGGCGGCGGAGGAGAGGAAACTACGGGGCCTTTGGGTTCCCAGATCCATGGACAACACCGAGCTCCAAGTTATGTTGGACGTAGGCTACATCGTTGCCGGTGCATGGTGGAGCAGCGTTGGAGAAGACGTCCCCGTACCACGCGAGGGCGAACAAGTCCTCTTTGGCACGCACGTCGACCGTGGCCTCATCCTGCCACCGTCGTATTTCTTGATCGAAGTTCTTCAATACTACGGTGTGCAGCTTCATAATCTCCCCCTAACTTATTGCCTGAGCTTAGTGCTCCTATAGCTCTAAGCGAGGGGTTTCTTGGCATTAGGCCAAGTCTCACCCTTTTCCGGTACTATTATGGTACGCGGAAGAATTCGATCAGTGCCGATGTTCTTTACACCAACGGTACTCTTAGCTTAGTCCTTAGGAGAAACCGAGTTTATCCTAGGATTAACGCTAGTGAATCTGTGAAATGTTGGGCCGGAACCTTCTTATATCACAAGGATATTCCGGCCCCAAACAAGGCGGAAGGTCTTCTGACCTTCGTCGATAGCGCCGCTCCCCACCAAGAGTCATGGGACGCGGAGGCGCCAGAACTGTCCGAGGACTTGATCCTTGCCAAGAAGCGGATTGAGTTCTTGATGAAGAACAAGGGGCTCCGTGGATCCAACTTGATCCACTGCTGGCTGGATCGCCGGATTCAACCATTGCAGATTCATGAAGACCGCTTGACGCATACGGTCACTAGGGACCAGAAGGACAGCCTGAAGGTCAGTCCGACTCGCATAGCCGCGAAGGACTACAAGACCCGTATGCAGTACCTGCTCAAGGAGAGGGTGGAGAAGAAAATCCCCGAAGTCTCCATGAAAATGCACACCACCGACCGTCCTATGATCCGATAAATATTTCAACTTGTTTTTAAGCTTATTCACTCTTTTCTGCCTTGTAATCCGACTTTTCTCTTGCCGACGTTCTTAGCACTTATCAGCTTGAGTAACTTCCCGAGTCCGAGCTTGCCCCTATCAAGGGTTATGACTCGGAAGCAACGGAGGACGACGAGGTGAAAGAAGTTCCTTCCTCCGCTTCCAAGAAGCGCAAGGCCAAGGATGTTGTTGTCACTGCTAGCACACAAGTGTTGCCAGTAGTTAACAGGTAACTACCTTGTGGTTTTTAATATTATGCACATTGTTTTCTTTTTGAAGCATATCTGACATTCATTCACACATGTTCAGAGCAAAATCTGTGTTGAAGAGAAAGCTGAAGCCAGAGTGCAAGCCATGAGCAAGCAGTTGCGTCAGCAGAAGCTTGTCATTTCTCCAGTCATGCCTCCTCCAACTCCAAGCAGCGCCCCGACGTCAGCAGCGGAGGTTTCCGCCTCTCTCGATGCTGGCTCTGCCATCCCCAATGCCAGCACCACCTCGAAAGCCCTGGTTAGCGTTGGTAGCCAGACAACTAACAAGGGTGAACCTGTCAAGGGTAATGATCCCATGGTGATATTAAAAGGGGAGGTGGATAAAGTGGTCGGTTCTGCTGCCTTCGGCTTGAAGCGGAAAAAGAAGGAAGAGATTCTCAACCTGGCTCAGTCCGGTCTCGAGAAACAAACCCTCACTCTGGAGGCAGTGATCCAAGAGACAGAGGACGTGAAGCTGGTGAATCTCCTGGACCAAATTTTGGTCCGGGATGCAAAAATCGAATCTGGCGAGCTCCCAGCAATAGACGTTCCCTCCCTCTCCCTTGCCGAGAAAGTGTTTCAGAACACGAAATTCAGATTTGAGAGGCTACATCTGGAACACATTGTAAGTTTTCTAAATCTTGTTTGTAGTATTTATTGTCATATCCTCTAGCCCCCAAGCATAAAATCGGATAAACATCATAACATTAAATCCGAGTTGATGCTTATAGGATGCAAAAGAATGATATAGTGTAGCCCCCAAGGCTCGTGCTGTATTTTGACTTAGTTAAAGTGGCAGCCCGAGTCTTAGTAGCCATCTGACGGTATTCCATATTTAAACTTACAGAAAATTGCATCTTCAAACCAGGAATATCTGCAACAAGCGCAAAGAGATTAATACTCTGAATCTTGAAAATTCCAAGTTAAAGGTGGAGAAATATGAGGCGAAAGGTAATATTTTATGACTCATTTTTCCATTAATGATTGCCGTAGTCAAACTTTTCAATCGACTGATAATTTTTCCTTTACAGAATTGTTGTGTGAATCTAGCAAGATGGTGGAAGAGGCCAAGAACTTCAAGGTCTTGAAATTAGAAAATACTGAACTCCGGGATGAGCTTGAAAAGCTAAAGGCTGAATCGAAGAAATCCGTTAATTCCATCTTGAGTCAAGCAACATGGAGACCGAGAGGCTCGACAGGCTACCGGCCCTCCCAGATAAGCAATTAGATGATCTCAAGAATGACTTGGAGAGCTAGAGAGATATAGCCCAGGCCGCAGAAGTAGAGCTGAAGAGTCTCCGAGAGGAGAATGCTTAGTGGAACCACCGCGTGCTAGGTAAGATATTCCGACTTTCACTCTTCCCTTGATTTTCTACTTTCTTTGAGTCAGTTTTTGATTTTTGGTTATTTCCCAGATCCTCTTCATCTTTCTATCTCCCCTTCCTCTGAACCCCTTCTCGAGCGCATAAAACTCGTCGAGATGTTCTTTTCGACTTCCGCCAGACTCTTGAAGAGGCTGGCGAGTCGGTCAGACTTTCCAACTTGCCCAAAATGCCAGTGCTCAAGGTGAGGGATAGAGCCAAGGAGATTCCAAAGCTCTTCGAAGACTGGAAGATTTCCTACAATCGGACCTCTGCATAGACCGTCCTCACCATGGTGATGAGCCACCATAGTGATATGGAGATCTGGCACGTCACCAAGGGCATCACCGACGTGGACGATCAGGGTAACCCGCAGGACATCAAGGCCATCCAAGAATCCTGCACGAGCTATGATTGTCGGGTGGTGGAGATGACGAGTTACACGACGCCATTCTTCCAATCCGGCGTCGTGCCTCCTTCACCCCCAGAGCCAGAAGATAGCCTCATCGAAGGAGATTCCGAGTCTCAGGATCAAGGTGAAGACGATGTCAACTCCAGCGCTCTAAGATCTTTATGACCATCGCCTGAATCTGCAACATAAATTTCTTGATGCATTATTCTGAACTTTTTATGTGGCATGTAATGATGGGAACAATATTTTGCTTTTAAACATGTGTTAGTCTGTAAGAACTAATGTTTTACTACTTAGCACTTATTGTATATATTTTATGCATGTGCTTGGAAGAATTTATTAAGCACTTTTTTTGTTATGCTAATATTATCGTTTTATCAGGCTCTCTGCCTCGTCCCTTTCATGAGCCGGCCAACCTTTAGCATGGAAACTTTGCCAAGCAATGGATCTCAATTTCTAAACCTGTTTAAACTTGGAAACAAAGCTGGCTTCAAGTACCAATAATTCATACCTCGGAAAATACCCGGGTCTAAGCAATCAGATAAAAAACAAAGTACAAGCAACAAATTAGATTTTTACCCTAAGGTATCATCTTTTAGATATTAAAAAATCATAACCAGAACGAACATGAGCATAAAGTACTTTCAAGCATTCTGGAATTTTCGCAAACGACATGCTCTTTTGGAAATAAGATGGCAAAAAACTTCTCAAGAATAACATATGAGGAAACGAATCCTTTATTTCACTTTGAACATGTACGTAGTTGTGCAATATTCCGTGGACGATCTATTTCATCCGGGTATGTACTACCACCATCTCTCTTTCTCTTCCAAGTGTCCGTTCTTTCCTTGATTGGTCTCATATCGGTTAAATAATATGACCCGTTATGCAGAACTCTACTGATCATAAAAGGTCCTTCCCAAATCAGGGAAAGTTTGTGCTTTATTTTTTGCACAAGTCGTAGAACTAAATTGCCTTTTCTGAAAGAGAGGTTTTGTACTCTCTGACTATGATACTTGCGTAACTTCTGCTGATAGGCTGTAGATCTCTGCTCAGCAACGACACAAACTTCTTTGACTATGTCGAGATTATCTTGTCGAGAAACTTCCGCATCTTCTTTGATATACGCTTTGATTCAAGGAGATTGGTGAATTAGATCACTTGGAAGAATTGCTTCTGCACCGTAAATCAAGAAGAAATGAGTGTATCTGGTTGATCTATTAGGAGTTGTTCGGAAGCTCCATATCACAGACGGTAATTCTTCCACCCAAGCCCCCACGGCACGGCGAAGTGGTGCCTCGAGATGAGGTCGGAGTCCTTGTAAAATAAGATCATTAGTCCTTTCAACTTTTCCATTATCCTATGGATGCACGATTGATGCAATATCGAGTCGGATCCCTTGCTCCTCGTAGGATTCGGCCAGTTCTCCCATGGATAAGTTGCTCATGTTCTCAGTAATTATACTGTGCGGATATCCAAATCGGATGATCATGTCTTCGACAAACTTTCTGGCTGTGGCTCCATCGCAACTTGTTACGGGTTTGGCCTCAATCCATTTTGTATATTTATCCACCATCACCAGTAGGTGAGTAAATCCACATTTTGCCATGCGAAACGGCCCTACCATATCAAGCCCCGAGACCACAAATGGCCATGTAATCAGGATTGTTCACAACTGATCAGCCGGAACGTGTGCCTGACGGGCTTACTTTTGGCAGCCATTGCATGCTTTGACCAGCTTATCGGCATCTTCCTTAGCAGTAAGCCAAAAGAATCCGTGTCTAAAAGCTTTTGCCACTAAATACTTGGCTGCAGCATGGTGACCACACTTTCCTTTGTGGATTTCTCATAAGATTTCCACTCCTTCTTCCAGAGAAATACAGCGCTGAAAACCCCCAGAAACACTCCACTTTATAGAGCTCACCATTTATTATTGTATAGGATTTTTCTCGTCGGACGATCTGCCGGCTCAGAACTTCGTCTTCGGGTAATTTTCCGTCTATCAGGAAATCCAGATAGGGTTTTTTCCAGCTAGGATTTACAGCCAGAACTGCTATTAGAGGTGAGTCGGATTTCGTTGGATATTCCTCATCAACTCCTGTGATGGAGGGGACCTATGAATTCTTTAGAAAAGCGCCAACGGGGACTTGTTTCCGCATAGAGCCTATCCTTGATAAATCATATTCTTCCTCATTTTCTGCTCGAGGGATGTGTTCAACCACAAAACCCTCAAACAGTTTAGATAATTCATCCACAACATCTTTGTAAGCTTACATGTGTTTATTTGCATTGCATATATCGGATACTTGCTGAGCAACTAAATCCGAGTCTCCGTAACACATGAGTCTTGTTACGCCAATATTTTTGGCCATGCATATTCCTTGTAACAATGCTTCATACTCGGCGATATTATTGGTTGTTGTGAAGTGTATTTGTAACACATAGAACATTTTGTCTCTTTGGGATGACTTGAGTACCACGCCAGCCCCCGAGCCTTCTCGTTCTTTTGATCCCTCAAAATGTAGGGTCCAAAATTCCGAGTCTGGTGGACTTGTATTTTCTATTCTCTCTATCCAATCAGCGACAAAATTGGCAAGTATATGGGACTTGATTGTTGTTTGTGGCTTCTACTCAATGTCGAAAGCTGCAAGCTCTATTCCCCACTTTGCGACACATCTTGTGGCGTCATGGTTATTAATTATATCTCGCAGGGGAGCAGTACTCAGCACTGTGATCTCGTGCTCTTGAATGTAATGTCGTAGCTTTCTGGAGGTGAAGAACACTCCATAGGCTAGATTTTGATGGTGTGGATACCGTTGTTTTGATTCTGTTAGGACCTCGCTCAGGTAGTATGTTGGATGTTGCACCTTATGCACATAGCCCTCTTCCTCGCATTCCACTGATGTTACCACCCTTATGACTTTGTTGGTTACTGCGATGTAAAGTAACATAGGCTCCTGAGGCGCTGGTGCCGAGAGGATTGGCGGGTTTGAAGGTAGATCTTTCAAACTTGGTAGAGAAGCGTCGGCTTCATGGGTCCAGAAAAATTTGTTGATTTTTTTCAAGAGTTTGTATAAAGGTGCGGCTCTTTCTCTGATCTGGTTGACGAACCGACTCCCTGGTGCAATGCAACCAGTGAGACGTTGCACGTCCTTCAGGCGAGTAGGCCTGGTGATGTTGAGTATAGCCTTAATTTTGTCTTGGTTCACCTCTATGACTCTTTCAGACACGATGAAACCTAACAATTTTTCAGCTGGAATTCCAAAGAAGCACTTCTTTGGATTTAGCATTATGTTAAATTTTCGTGGACTAGCAAATGTTTCCTCTAAGTCAGAAATAAGTGTTTCCTTCTTTTTGGACAGCACTGCTATATGATCTATGTATACATGGACGTTGCATCCGATTTGATCGTTAAGACAACGCTGCATTGTGCGCTGATATGTAGCTCCTGCGTTCGTTAAGCCAAAAGACATAGTTTTGTAGCAGAAGGTTCTAAAAGATGTGACGAAAGACGTCTTTAGTTGATCCGATTCTTTCATTGGTATTTGGTGATATCCGGAATATGCATCTAGAAAACAGAGTAATTCCGACCCTGCCGTTGAGACGATAACTTGATCGATTCTGTACAGCGGGAATGGACCTTTGGGACAAGCCTTGTTCAAGGCAGTGTAGTCAATGCACATCCTTAAATCAATAGTGTCCTTTTTAGGGACGAGTACAGGATTTGCCACCCATTCAACACAGATGACCTCTGCGATAAATCCGGCTAATTCTAGTCGGGCTAATTCCTTAACTATTGCTTTGCGCTTTTCATCACCAAACCATCGTAGGGACTATTTGATATGTTTAGCGTAAGGGTACACATTAATAGAGTGCTCGGCAAGTTCCCTAGGTACTCCAGTCATGTCAGAAGGCTGCCATGCGAATATATCACTATTATCTTTGAGGAACTCGACGAGTGTGCTTTCCTATGTACGGTCTAAGCCTACCCCTATGTCCATTGTCTTGGAGGGATAATCTTCCTTCTGTGACGTCTTCTTCGTCTCTTCCGACACCTTGAACTGCATGTTTGGCTTCAGCACCTCGTTCTTCATGGTGGGCATCTCGGACGGTTCGATGGTCTTCTTGATCTCTTGGTACTCCTGGGCATGTAACACGACTTCGACAAAGGCAACAGATCCTTCGTCGCACTCTCGCGCCTTCTTCAGATTTTCTCGGATGGTGATGACACCCTTTGGACCTAGAACTTTTAACATGTTGTAAATGTAACAGGGATGAGCCATGAATGCCCAGTAAGCCGGATGCCCGAAGATGGCGTGGTAAGCACTTTTGAACGGTACCACCTCAAAAGCGAGTGGCTCGGTCTAATAGTTATCTCGGGTTCCAAATGTCACGTCCAGTGTGATCTCACCCAGATAATCCGCCTATCTCCCTGGTACAATGCAATAGAAAGTTATAGTGTTGTAATGCAACTGGCTCTCGTGGATCTTCATGCGGTGAAGCGTCTCAATGTAGAGGATGTTGATGCCGCTGCCACTGTCCATGAGAGCTTTAGAGAACTCATAGCCATCAATAAGAGGATTGACGACCAGAGGGTACTTTCCGCGACCATGTGTTTTCCTCGGGTGATCTGAGCAGTCAAAGGTGATGGTTACATCTAAGGAGACATGAGATTATTTGTTTGAAACAAGGCAAAAGATTTGCCATTTTAATTGATAGAGTGGGACATCCAATTAAATTACATTAAGATAACTACTCGTACAAGTCATAGAATGAAAGGGATTGACATAGGAAATCATCACCTCTAGCATCTTGTTCTATAGAAGGTGGTATACTAGATCCACGAGCTTATTTTCCATGGGACGACAATGTCAAGTGCAGGATTTCGAGTTTAAACGCAATCCAGTGCTGGTTCATTAGGACAACCTCCAGCTACGTCAGTCTCCACAGAAGGTACATCAGTGCTATGGCAGACACCATTTGCTGAAGGTGTTGTTATACTCCTATCATTAGGACCACAGATAAGGGCCAGAAATTCAAGCTCTGAAATCTAGTTTTACAAAATAGACAAGAGGTTATCCCAGGTGGACAATTCATAGACAATTCACAGTGAAATTTGAGCGTCTTACATGATCCTTATACCTTATTAGTCCATCCGGTCTTTTTATTGGTGGAACAAAATTTGTTGGTACTTTTATTTCTCTGAAGAACCAACAAAACATACCCAAGTCAGACAACTGAATATATCTAAATTTTGTACAACCTACTTATATATGAAGATGTCTTTGCATAACACTCACTTAGCAATCTGTCTATGGAAATGCGAAGTGGACGTTCTATAGGGTACATCCATCCATACTATACTGTACCTCTAAGTATTTCGTCGTGAGGTACATCAACAGCCAAATGCTCCATCATATCAAAGAAGGATGGGAAATATATCAGGTAAAAAGTTTGCACATGATCTCTACCAAATCCTTTAAAGATGTTTTCCAACTCTTTCCAGAGATTTACTCTAGATTTATCTATCCAAATGTGCAAGCACCATGTAAATATACATTTTTTAATGTTTTATGAAAGTATAACATTTTATTTATGTAGTGGCAAGGCATGCAGTTTACCTGTGCTGAAGTCTCGAGTTTGAAATTCGAATCCTACACTTATAGTGTTGCTATGTAGATTACCATTTTATCTGTAGCAATATTTCTGTATTGAGAGGCTGACATGGCCAACCCACCTGCCTACAGCTAGCCATCAATCTTACTATAGAAGAGAGGATGACACGTGTGCCCTAGCAGTAACACCATACATGTCTGCTGCATCGAGCAATGTTACAACGATCAAACCGATAGAGGCAACCAAAAAAATATTCAACATACACATGTTTCATGTATAGATGAGGCGGGTGGGACCCAGCAGCGATACCATATACAGTGAAGGCATCGAGCAATGTTGCCAAGTTTGAAACAGGGAGGCGCGAGCGAGAAAAAAGTCCAGCATTGACATGTTTCTTCTAATGAGAGTCTGACATGGGGGACCTACCATCTTGTATTAGCGGCTGATGAATCAAGCAACATTGCCAAGTTTGAAACACAGAGGAGCTAGCGAGAAAAAAGTCCAGCATGCACATGTTTCTTCTAATGGTAGACTGACAACGGGCACCCACCAGCCTGTATAAATGGATGATGCATCAAGCAACATTACCAAGTTCTAAATAGGGAGACGCGAGCGAGAAAAAAAGTCCAACATGCACATGTTTCTTCTAATGAGAGGCTGACATGGGGGACCCACCAGCCTGTATAAACGGCTGATGCATCGAGCAACGTTGCCAAGTTCTAAACAGGGAGGCGCGAGCGAGAAAAAAGTCCAGCATGCAGATGTATCTTCTAATGATATTATGACATGGGGGACCCACCAACTTCTATAAACGGCTGATGCATCGAGCAATGTTGCCAAGTTCGAAATACGGAGGTGATAGCAAGAAAAAAGTCCATCATAGCACGTTTCATTAACGGAGAGGCTGACATGTGGGAGCCACCAGAGAGATATTATATAGGTGCTACATCGAGCAACGTTGCCAAGTTCGAATAAGGTAGGCGCGAGCGAGAAAAGGTCCAACATATACACGTTATTCTAATGAGATGCTGACACGTGGTACCCAGCAGCGTGACCAAACGGCTGATTCGTCGAGCAATGCTATCTAGTTCGGAACAGGGTAGCACTAGAGAATGAAAAACTCCATCATATAAACACTATTCTTCAATGTGAGGCTGACATATGAGACCCATCAGCCAGTATAAACGGCTAATGCATCGAGCAACATTTACAAGTTCGAAACACGGAGGAGCGAGGGAGAAAAAAGTCCTACATGCACACATTTCTTCTAATGAGATGCCGACATGTGGGGCCCAGCAGCGTGACCAAACGGCAGATTCATCGAGCAATGCTATCTAGTTAGGAATATGACAACACTAGAGAATGAAAAAATTCAATCATATACACATGATTCTTCTAATGAGATGCTGACATATGGGAGCCACCAGCCTGAATAAACGGCTGATGCAGCGAGCAATGCTATCAAGTTAACACGGAGGCGTGATCGAGGGCAAAAATTCAGTCATACAGATGTTTCATCTAATGAGAGTATGACATGTGGGGCTCAATGATGTGTGCATCAGCACTTTGTTGGGAGACCCCAAGAGGAAGGTATGATGCGGTACAGCAACAAGTGTTCCCTCAGTAACAAACCAAGGTTATCGAACAAGAAGGAGGAAGGAAACATCACACAGGTGTTGTAAGAAACGTGGAAACCTGCACAACAGAAACTCAAGACTTTGCCCCAACTAACAGTGAGGTTGTCAATCTCATCGGTTGTTATAACAAAGGATTAATTGTATGGTGTGGAAGGTGATGATGGTTTGCAGAAAGTAAACAGTAACACTAGAAGATGTATCAATGGTAAAGATTGGACCGGGGTCCATAGTTCACTAGAGGTGTTCTCCTTAGATAAACAAACATGGCATGCTGGGTAAACAAATTACAGCAGGGCAATTGATAGGACTGAGGAAGGCATAACAATGCAATACTAGACAAAAATATCCTATGAGATTCGATTGGGCAATACAACAATATACATAGACCGCCATCCAACTGCATCTATGACTAGAAGTCCACCTTCAGGTTATCATCTGAACCCCCTCTAGTATTAAGTTGCAAGCATCAGACAACTTCTTTAAGCAAAGTGTGTAAGGTAAACAATCCACTTGTTCCATGAATAAGAGACCGTTGTTTTCTCCCTAGTGGCAACAACACATCTACAACCATAGAGATTTCTGTCACTTCCCTTGATTAAGTAGAGGCATGAACCCACTATCGAGCAGAAATACCCCCTCTTGGAGTCACTAGCAACTACTTGGCCAAGAGAGCCACTAACATCGGAGAGCATGCAAGATCACAAACAACACAGACATGATAGAATCAATAAGACAAAACCATTAATCAAACTAACATAGTAATATTAGTATTCATCGGATCCCCGCAAACACAACATGCATGATTACAAATAGATGAGATCTTGATCATGAACGGAGCTCACAAGATCTAGACATGAAACCACAAGGAGGAGATACAACCATCTAGCTACTACATGGACCCGTAGTCGAAGGTGGAACTACTCACGCTTCATACTGGAGGCTGGCATGATGAAGACGAAGGCCTCCGGGATGATCTCCCCTCCGGCAGGGTGCCGGGAATATTGATCGAGTGCTTAGGGTTTAGGCATCGGGGGCTTCTTATAGGCGAAGAGGCGAGGATGGGAGGCGGCTAGGGGGCCCACACCCTGCCCAGACGAGGTCCCACCCTAGGCCGCGCCTGGGGGTGTGGTCGCTCTGTGGCGCCCCTCCCTCTCTCCTCTGGACTCTGTGTTCTCCGCGGTGAAATCTTGACTTTGGCTTTTGTCCCGTCAAATTCTGAGAATATTTCCTTACTAGCTTTTCTGGAACCAAAAACAGCAGAAAATAGGCAACTGGCACTGTGGCAACTTGTTAATAGGTTAGTACCAGAAAACATATGAAAATCACCTCAAAGTGTGGACAAAGCAAAGTAGATACTAAACAAGCATGGAACATCAAAAATTATAGATACGTTTTCGACGTATCAATCATCCCCAAGCTTAACTCTTGCCCGTCATCGAGTAGGTAAGTGATAAAATAATATTTTTTGAGGTGACATGCACCATCAAAACCAAGATCAAACCATTTGCAAGCATTGAAAGCTAGGATCAAAGAACTCTAAACATGTGCATGAAAGATGGAGTTATAACAATAAGACAAAGTAACTATGCATGCAACATGAAAGTCTACAAACAAAGATCATGAATAACATGCATTGAAAAACGTTTGTTTGTTTTACATACAGAAAACATGGCATAGTGGCAGTCAGCTTGTCCCTCATGGAGTAGCAAATAGATGCATATGACACCTTCAAAGTTCATAAGAGTGACTAGATACAAATAGCACAAGAACAAGTAATATCACAATATGCATCAATCAATAAGTTTTGGAATAATGCACATAGAACTAAGAATGGCAACTATGCTCTCTTAACTAGTGCCTGAAGGTAGAAGGTGGAGACTCAATATAATGGTGGAAAAAAGGCCCTTCATACAGGGAAGCAGGGATTTCAAGTTTCAAAAAGAGCTTCCAAAAATTATGGTACTTTTTATCTTTCAGCCCTCATTGCCCCTATTATAAGAAACTTGAAGTGATTAAGGTTAAAGTGAACAAACTATGGATTATATGCTTGATAAAGTATAAGTTGGCAATCTCATGTCCCTTGAATACGAGGGCCGCTCCTCATGCTACTCAAGTTTAGTTACTTGCAAGTTCTTGTCATAGTAAGTACATGTGTATCATAGAGAACCGCCAACGGGGTATCCCTTGCACATGGTACAAGATCTTTTCCATAACCAAAATGACAAGGCTAGCAGACAATGAGCATCTCAGCATTCTTCTTATTTACCATGGGATATGGTGCTTTTTTCTCTCTTTCCTCTTTTCTCAATATGTCTCTTTTTTTCCTCAATCTGTTTTTTTATAAGAAGAATGCTTCATAGATGTCACTATGGTGATGCTGCAAGTTTCCACCATGATTAGGCATGGCTTAGGATAGCGGCCCAGGCGTTTCTCTAACACAAAATACATAAATCCATCGACTTCCAAGCTCCCCTTTCATTTCACACCGACGACATCCATAGAAAAAAGAGCATGATATCAACTGTGTACAAAGTACAAGTGCAATTTTGAAAGAGTTCCCCATGAAAACATGGTTCTGCTAATTCCAACGTATAAGTGCAAGCATATACAACATAGATGACACAATGGTTCAAGTTTATTATGGGAAAGAAATATAAAGTGTTCCATCAAGTTCGTGAGAGCTTTAATCCCTAAGTTTTCACATGACAAAATACTTTTTAATTGGAAGTAGATGAAAACAAGAATATACTTGGAATGGTGTAACACACCATGCATAGGAATTTATAGTGGAAACTTTGTAATAATTAGGTTTCTTGGGAGTTGGAAGCATGAGTAGAGCTTACTCATACAAGTGGAGGCTAGCAAAAGACTGGGAGCGACCAACTAAGAGAGCAATAATTGCCATAATCATGCAGAGCGAAAAAACATTACTAATCAAAGCATAGAGTGGCACTACAAGTCAAGGACTAAATGATCATAGAGGCTATGGTAACTTGTTCATAGTCATAACATGGTGTGATCATGTGCCAAGTCAACCCAAACAAAGCATCAAAGGAGAATACCACAATACTATGCTTTTGCATGCTAAAACAACGCATAATTCTGTCAATACACACTAAGAAATCCCAATTGTTTGGAACAAGTCATGCTAAATCAATAATCACTAAGAATAAGGTCAAAACAACACCTAGCATGGCATGCTAAAGTCTAAGTCACAGTCAATGCAAGCTCCTCTTGCTCTTTCAAGCAAGAACATTCTACTCCTTTCTAACACCAATCAACTTATTTGAAACAACACAATGCGAACGGGGTCCAAACTACTTTATTCAAGGAAAGTAAACAAACTAAGTAAAGCAAATGAAAACTAAGACGCTCCAAGAAAAACACAACAGTGCATGAAACAATAAAAACGAAGTATTTAGAAAGACCTGAGCTTTTTATTGATGAAGAAGGGGATGCCTTGGGAATCCCCAAGCTTTGACGCTTGTACCTCTTGGATATTCTTGGGGTGACACCAGGGTGGAATCCCCAAGCTTGAGATTTTGTCCATTCTTCATATTATTACATCATTCTCTCTCTACACCTGAAATTTTCTTCCAAACAAAACTTCACACAATCTTCATTAGCAACATTAGTGTATTCAAAAGATAATAGACCCTTGGGTTTAGATTTAGAACAACAAAAAATTTCACTAAAAACACAAGATACTGTAGCAACTCCTTCAAAAAGCTCAATTTACCAAAAAGAACCCAAAAAGGAATCAATAATAAGCAAATGCAAATAATGGCAGAAATATGTCAAAACAGACCAGCAGGTAGAAACCGATTTTTTCGAAGACCTTATGTTGCTCAAATCAAAAAGTGTTAAACTAAGGAAAGTTATCTAACATACTGGGGGATTTTTTCATAAATTGTCAGCTCAATCCGACTTACAGAGACTCCTCACGGATTTTTATGGTGCATGACAGGAATCTATTTCGGAACAGTAACTCCCCAAATCTTACTTCCCTCTCATTAGAGGTCATTCTTGGCACAAAAAGCAAACAAAAAGGATAACGAGAGGTCATTACCGAAGTAATAACTTCCAAGAATCAATAAAACTCTTGGGTTATCTTCCAACAAGTACTTTTCTTTAACGCCTTTAAGTTAGGCACAAGAAGCAAGAAATCAAGTATTTTCAAATGAAGAATTAAGATCAATACTTCCAAAGTCTTCAAATATGAAAGGTATATCATACAAATGAGTTTTGTAGGATAGCTTATCATCTCTGTTTGGTTTACTACTTTCATCAAAAGGATTTTCAGGAATAATCCAATCAAAATTCTTTTCAAAGGCTTCATGCATCCCAACAAGCTTAAAGGGTATGGGTATCTTAAATTCCTCTCTGGGTTTGGTTTTATTAGAAGTACCCACAACATCAACACATGAGCCTAGCTTATTAAAACACTCAAAGACCTTTTTGGCTTCCATAGCAACATCATGGAACTCTTTTAGTAAAGCTTCAAGGATAATTCTCTCTTTTCAGCATTTTTTTCTTCTTTTAGTTTTAGGAACAAAATTTGCATCATGAGGTTAAGGCTAACAAACCTAGCCTCCAACATATGAACTAAAGAAGCTGCAGAAATTTCATAATTAGGAGCAAGTTCTGCTATAGATCTATCCTCAATATCCTCATGCTTGCTAACATGATTTTAGAATTCTTCAATATTATCCTTCCCAATTATGGAGCCACTGCCTATTGAAAGGTCCTTCAGGGTGAACTTCGGGAACAACATGGTGAGCTAGAACAAGGTGGCAACTAGATTAGGAGCTATTTTTTTGTGCTTTTGATAAGAGAAAGCAAACCAAACTATTTTTTTGGAGTTTTTGATAAAAAGAGGCAAACAAAACCAAGCAAAAGAAACTAATAAAACTAAAAACAAAGTAAATAGAAGGGTTGAGGAGGACTCTCCTTGTGAAGATGTCCTTAGCCTCCCCTGGCAACGGCGCCAGAAAGTCTTGATGCGTGCATCAGCACTTTGTTGGGAGACCCCAAGAGGAAGGTATGATGCGGTACAGTAGCAAGTTTTCCCTCAGTAAGAAACCAATGTTATCGAACCAGTAGGAGGAAGGAAATGTCACACAAGTGTTGCAAGCAACATGGAAACCTGCACAACACAAACTCAAGACATTGCCCCAACTAACAGTGAGGTTGTCAAACTCACCGGTTGCTGTAACAAAGGATTAACTGTATGGTGTGGAAGGTGATGATGGTTTGCAGCAAGTAAACAATAACAGTGGAATATGTATCAATGGTAAAGATTGGACCGGGGTCCATAGTTCACTAGAGGTGTTCTCCTTAGATAAACAAACATGGCATGCTGGGTAAATAAATTATACCAGGGCAATTGTCATGACTGAGGAAGGCATAACAATGCAATACTAGACAAAAAGATCCTATGAGTTTCGATTGGGCAATACAACAATAAACATAGAACACCATCCAAATGCATCTATGACTAGAAGTCCACCTTCAGGTTATCATCCAAACCCCCTCCAGTATTAAGTTGCAAGCAACAGACAACTGCTTTAAGCAAAGTGTGTAAGGTAAACAATCCACTTTTTCCATGAACAAGAGACCGTTGTTTTCTCCCTAGTGGCAATAGCACATCTACAACTGTAGAGATTTCTGTCACTTACCTTGATTAAGTAGAGGCATGACACCACTATCGAGCATAAGTACCCCCTCTTGGAGTCACTAGCAACTACTTGGCCAAGATAGCTACTAACAATGGAGAGCATGCAAGATCACAAACAACACAGACATGATAGAATCAATGAGACAAAACCATAAATCAATCTAACATAGTAATCTCAATATCCATTGGATCCCTGCAAACACAACATGCATGATTACAAATAGATGAGATCTTGATCATGAACGAATCTCACAAGATCTAGACATGAAAGCACAAGGAGGAGATACAACCATCTAGCTACTACATGGACCCGTAGTCCAAGGTGGAACTACTCACGCTTCATATCGTAGGCTGGCATGATGAAGAAGAAGGCCTCTGGGATGATCTCTCCTCCAGCAGGGTGCCGGGAAGAGCTTCAGATCCCCCTCCCCTTGATCTAGGGACGATGGTGGCGGTGGCTACAGACGGTTTCGTGGAATATTGATTGGGTGCTTAGGGTTTAAGCATAAGGGCCTTCTTATAGGCGAAGAGGCGAGGCTCGTAGGATGCCAGGGGGCCCACACCCTGCCCAGGCGCGGGCCCACCCTTGGCCGCGCCTAGGGGGTGTGGCCTCCCTGTGGCGCCCCTCCGTATCTCCTCTAGACTCCGTCTTCTCCTAGGTGAAATATTGACTTTGGCTTTTGTCCCGTCTAGTTCCAAGAATATTTCCTTACTAGTTTTTCTGGAACCAAAAACAGCAGAAAAGAGGCAATTGGAACTATGGCAACTTGTTAATAGGTTAGTACCAGAAAACATATGAAAAGCACCTCAAAGTGTGGACAAAGAGAAGCAAAGTAGATACTAAACAAGCATGGAACATCAAAAATTATAGATACGTTTCCGACGTATCACACAACTACGTGACATGCATCTGGCAGAGCTACCATGTTCGGAACATGGTAGCGCGACCGAGGGAAAAATATCCATCATACACACGTTTCTTCTAAGGAGAGGATGCGAGGTGGGCACAGATGCGTTATTAAACGGCAGCGCAATCAAGTTCGGAATAGGGTAGCGGGAGCGAAGGAAAAAATTCCATCATACACACAATTCTTGTAATGAGAGGCTGGCATGTGGGACCCAACATCGTGATTAACCACAGATAGATCGAGCAATTTTATCGATTTCATATCAGGAAGGCACGAGCCAAGGAAAAAATCCATCATGCACACGTTTCTTCTAGTGTGAGGATGACACGTGGGACCCAACATGATGATTAAATGGCAGATGCATTGAATGACGCTATCAAGTTCGAAATAGGGAAGGAAAAAATTCCATTATACACATGATTCCTCTAATGTGAGGCAGACATGCGGGACCCAGTAGCTTGACTAAACAGAAGAGGCATCGAACAACGTTATCGAGTTCAAATCAGGCAGGAACGACTGAAAATTTTGTTCCCCTATAGTCATAGACGTCTGGGACCTACACGCAAAAAAATACTTCGGCGAGTCAACATCTCACGAGGAAGCGGAAATCTTACTTCTGCCACACGCCTGTCGAGCTTTCTCCATGTTTTTTGCGGTTTCGTCCTAGTAGAGGGGCGCGAAACCGGATAAAATGTTTTGCATCAGCCACGGTCGAGTCGAGATTTTCGTCACGGAAGAGGTGCCTTCTACGACGACCGACGGGCCCAGTCATTGCAGAAGGAAACATTTCTTGTAGTGAGAGGAAGTAGCATGAAGAGATAGTATGCCTTGATTAGTTACACTCCCGAGAAGGAGCCGAACCTGATTGTTTTCCTTCCTTAGTTGCTTTAGGGTCCTTTGTGCTAAATGTATGGACCTTAATGTAATTTTACTTTTTAGGTCCTTGATGTAAAATGTACCCCCGCGTCACGTGTAGAATTTTAACCTAAAAGTAAGTGGTGAAATCTAAACAAATTTAAGCTTAGTTGTCAATGAGTGTGAACATTCTTGGCTTTCAAGCAGAACGACCAAGGTCATGGCCATATCTACATCACAATTTACATTGATGATCCCATATCCACGAATTTGTAGGCCGTGAAATCTAGCCATAGTTTGAAAATAATTGAAGAGGAAGTAGCATGAAGAGTATGCCTCAATCGGCTAATGGTTGTAATTAGTTCTCTGGACAATACTACAACACATGATGCATGCAGAGATCATTTAATGCAATAGGATATCTATTATTAATACTTGATTGCCAATCTGGGGGTTTTAATAGTTCTGTTGAACTTC
Organism: Avena insularis; assembly: GCA_023614405.1. Classification (NCBI taxonomy): domain Eukaryota; kingdom Viridiplantae; phylum Streptophyta; class Magnoliopsida; order Poales; family Poaceae; genus Avena; species Avena insularis. The sequence continues at coordinate 573,132 of JAJUPC010000031.1, read as the reverse complement.
TGTACTAATTGCCGTATTAAATTTGTATCTAAAGTGTATTGGATAGAGGGCATTAATACTAACGAGTAGCAATTGGATTCAACTTTATCGGAGTTATAAATCTTTTCTTATGATTTAAATAGTGTTTAATGGAGTTTAAATCATTTAAACAATTTCTGTTGTCTAAAATTCAAACTAAATACAGATCTGTAATCTACATGATAATGTGATTCCAGAGACATATTATTCATATTTTTCTGAGTTATAAATTATTTACCATGAATTTAATACTCTAAAAGTCCATTAAAACTATTTAAATCACTACAGCAATTTTACACTGCAAAATTTGTATCTAAGAGCATATTAATGTTTTATATGAAATTATGAATCCATAGACACTTTATTTGTATTTTTAGGATCTACAGATAATTTACTATGATTTATTATGTCTAAAAAGCTTATTAAACCATTTAATTTATTATAGTAAATATGTACTGTAAAAGTTATACCTAATCTTGTATTATTGTTCTACACAATTTTATGAATCCAACCATATATTATTTATAATTTTTGGACATGTATTCAATTTTATATGAATTTTACAAGATTGGACAAAAATCTGTCTATTTTAAATATTAAAATCAAATAACTCATACCGACTGGGCTCACACCTGACCGGCAGATATGACTGGCGACGCAGCGCTGATGAGGCAGAGTGACGAGGATGGCCACGTGGCGTAACCAGGTTGGTCGGTACCCCTTCGCTCCTTGTTTTAATCTGGATCGTCGGATGTTGATCCTACGGTTGCTGGTGAACTGGGCTTAGGTGGCGGTCAACGGCGACGGGAACAGTGGCTTCGACGGCGGCGGCGCTCGGATGTCAGTGGTGGAGGCGGTTCTGGTGGCCTCCGGTGACGGCGGAGTAGGCGACAAGGTGCAGATCGTCTCGGCGAACCTGATGGTGTGCCCAACGTCGATGTTCGCTTCCTGGAGCAGCGATGGAAAGCGGCTGGAGGTCCTCGAGCTGCTGCGGCTCCGACGACGAATTCGCAAGGAAACGGAGATCTGCGGAGGGGGAAAAAGCATCAGGGAGGTGCGGATGAACCAGAGGATGAGAAACATATGGATAGAGAGGGTCGGGGTGGACGGAAACCGCGGAGCTCGAGCTCAATCTTGAGCTTTCGACGGCGGCGCCACAGATGGCTCGAAATTGGTGGCTAGGGTTTCGATTTGCAGCAACATCGAGACTAAAAGGAGGCGGGGGAGTTTATATGGGGGTCTGGCGTGGATTAGGGTCGAGCACTGCGTCGAATCGATCGGGATTTGCGGGGATTTCAACTCGGGGCCAAACCGTTCGCTGGGACTCCTCGTCGGGAGGAAGAAGGAGACGGGGTGGGGTCCCACCTGCCAGAGGGAGAGAGGAGGGGCAGGCTGCTACTGCTGGGCCGGCCTACTGGGCTGCATGCGCGTTGGTGCTCCGCGGCAGGTAGGGCTGGGCCGCAGGTTTGTCCAGGGTAGGTTAGGTTTCGTTTTTTTTCCCTTTTTTTATTTCTTTTCTATTTCTTATTTCTTTAATAACCTTTTCATACTTAAACCAAATGGCATGAAATTCGTTTCTGAATTTTTCTAAAATCCAGCATATCATTTAGGATCATGTTTGTAATCTTTTTACTAATTTGAAAAAAAGTGAGTTTATAAATCCTTATATATATCATTTTATTTATATCTTTATGTGTTTGTATTTATTCCATAACTTTTTCATAATAGCTCCAAATGATCTCAATTTTGTTTCTAAAATTTTGTAATAATAATCGGATCTCTTTAGGCTATAATTATCAATAATTTATGCCTTAGCAACAGTGGGTTTTATAAAGTCAATTTAATTACCTTTAGGAACATTTGGGCGAAACAACTATAGGATTTAGATACCAGGATTTGGATTCAGTTTGTGAGAACTTTGCAATGATGTAATGAAATGCTTATGAACGCTTCATGATTTTCATTTTGAATCTTGCACACCAATTCTACAATCCAAAATCAATCCATGCCCTTTTGCCTATATGGCTACTTAGGTCATAACAAAAGAATATAAGATTTTGAATTCAAGGTTGAGAGGATTTTCTATTCAAAATTTTTCTTCTCTTTGAGAATTTTCAACAAAGTCAATCAATCAATCAATCAAGCTATTGATTTTATTTATAACACTCCAAAATAGGAATTTTTTTTGGGATGTTACACTATCCTATAGAATTTAAGACGATTGGCCAATATTATGTAAATTTTGAAATACGAGTAAGTGGTAGATTGCTCTTAAAGTTCTAAAGCTATGTTTTGACGATAGCCACCGACGAGATTTTTGAAATATTCGATTTCTTGCTAAGAATATGCATGTTGACAATCACTAGTCTTCACAACTTTAAAAAAATAGATCTACTTCGCAATATATCCTGCGTTGCATGAACATTCTTATGATTCAAGACGAACAACATGGGTGAATATATGGTCATATATGTACATAATACTCTATGGAAATGTTCTGATGTTTGGTATATTGGTGCATCTTCGCATGGTGAACCATAATGCTGCCAATAATGGGTGTTTCCAACTTTTAGGAAAAAACATTTTTGTATTTTCATCATAAAAGAATGTGTTTTCCTTTAAATTAAAGCAAGTACGAATAATATGGCTCAGAATACCACAAGCCCATTTCCGAGACAAAGTTTGGACCATGTTTCACATACTTTTACACCAAGTTTAACAAATTCTTAAGCTTCCTAGCTAAGTTTGCCAATTAAACAAATGTAAGCTCTGTTATCAATGTTAGGTGAAATTTTAACCTAAAAGTATGTGGTAGATTGCTCTCGAAGTTCTACAAATAAAATGGCTTTTGACGGTAGTACCCACCAAACATTCAATATATCGAAAACCATGGAGGTTCTTTTTGAAATATGTTACATCTTGCTAATAATTTGCATGTAATTTTTTTGTACTTGTTTGGAGAGCAATCAAAGATCATACTTTGTATTGATGACCCTATATCCAAGAATTTGCATGCCAATAAATGTGGCCATGTTTTGTAACAGCCGAGAGATGACGTAGCATGAAGAGCATGCCTAACTATTTTAGGGCCCTTTGTGTTAGATATATGGACCTCAATGCATTTCCCCCTTTTGATGGGGATATGCCGAGTGGGGTATACCCAGCAGGACGTTTCCTATTGGTCCAAGCTGCCAGCGAGTGGGCCTGCAGGACGGCGACTCGATCAAGAATCAATGGGGAGCCAGACGACTGGAAGCTCAAGGCCCAGAAGCGTAGCTAGGCCCAGTTGGATTAGGTCAAGCACATAGGTTGTAGATCTGTAAATCCTTAACTATATAGGTTGTAGATCTGTAAATCCTAGCAAGGTGAGTCTATATAAACCTCCCTAGGGTACGCATATAGGACATGTTCCATCATACACCCCCTGCGACTCGCCGCATGGTCGTCAAGCTTGCCCTTTGTACTCTCTCATCAATACAATCTAGCAGGAGTAGGTCTTTACCCTTCGGGGGGCCGATCCTGGGTAAACCCTTGTGTCTCCGCACTCATCTCGCACCGCAGATGGCAGGCCGCCCTTGCCCCTCGTTCTACTACTCGCTGCCGATTGCAGCATCTACCGTGGCCATTCCCACGACAGTGGCGCCCACCATGGGGCCTGGCCGGTTAGGCCGGTGTTCTGCGGCGAGATCCAACATGCCCATCAACAAGACGATCGCCACCGGCCGCATGATCGCGATCGGTGAGATACTCCAGATCATGCCGAGCAGCTACATCCCGGCGGCACGCCCCGTCACGCACAGCGTGATCATGCCAGGTAGCACGATCAGCCTCTTCGTCGGCTTCACTGACACCATCATCTTGGAGGACTCGGCTCGCATCCGCGAGTCGCCACCGCGTGACCAGCTCTCCGAGAGTCAGATCCACACCATCCACCGTCTCGCCTCCGAGTATGACTAGGCCAACAGCAACGTGGCCGAGACCAGCGTGGTCGCGGATGACGCGGCCCTCAACGACGACGTCGACTCGGAGACCCCGGCGTCAGTCGCTAGATCCATTGTCATTGCGTCATTCGCCGGCTCCATCACCCAGGTCTCCAACGTGGGGGACTTAGAGGATCCATCCATCCTTGGGATCGTCGACTCCGATTCTGGATCAGAGAACTCCGGCGACTTCCACGCCGGATCCGGTCGCAACATCGCGACCTACATGGCGAGTGGCGTGGACGCCCGGCCAGACCCCTTCTCCACACCGATCTTGCCAACCACGACGGCGACGGAGGTCAAAGAACTCCTCCTGCGACTGGAGGAGGCGGTCCGCAAGGAACAAGCCGAGCGTGAAAATTTTCGCCTCGAGCAGGTAACGACGCAGGAGCTCTCGCGCTACCACCGGCTCCACATCAGGTCGTGCCTGAACCCCACCGTTCAGGGTCGCACCCTGAACTTCGACGACAAGACTGACCCGGCCCACGTGGCCGATCGCGTGATCTGCGAGAATGCACCGCCAGGAGGAAGCGCTTGACCACCACCAGGTGCATCAGCGAATGGCACTCCCCCACCACCGACCGGCCGCACACCCCCCCAAACCAAGCGCGAATCATGATCTCTGCGCAGGAGCGGGACACGAACGGCCTCCCGCTGTTTTCTACTCGGATGGACAATGTCATCGCGAGCCGAGCCGCGGTAGACAACATCAACGTGACCGGGGAAGGTGCCTTGCAGATCGAGTACGCTAGGGCCTTACTCGCCAAGGCCGTCGGGCAACAAGATGCGGGGGCAGACTCGCGGGGATGCGTCTATTCCTGCTCATCAGGAAGCAGGGCAGCCTCGAGCAGCCTCTTGACGAAGGCAAACTCTCTCAATTGCCCACCCCCCGAGCCCTTGCAATTCCAGCCGCGACCCGCGAATGCTGCACTCTCCACCAACGACCCACAACCGACGAACAACATGGTCACTGCGAATGGCAGTCAGTCGACGCGCGGACCCACATCATCAACAACCAGAGCTGGCGCGCATGCCAGCCTGACGACTTGAGGCATACCCTCACCAACCGCCGCGACGGCGAGCCAAGGGGATCGCTCAGCCGAGTCAGCCCCCAGTGCTTCGGACCAATGATCTGAGGCGAAAAGTGTAACTACCTCGGTGAATTACGCTCCTAGTTACAAGCCTGGATGAGCAGAAATGGTTGAAATAGTACGGTGGGGCCCAAATGCCACTCACAGGTAGACCTTTCGGCCGTCCCAACCATTTCTAAACATCGGGACAAGAACGGGCGGCGTAATCGGCAGGCGAAGGGATCAACTACATACACAAATGAGTATGTATGCAAGCCACCATACAATAGTACATCAGAGCCATTCCATCTAAAAAGAAAGGAAATATTGCAACGCCATACGGCAAGATCCAAATATCCTAGATAGATATAATAGTTTAGGATATCTCCTCATACATCGAACATCAGAGTATCAGGCGGAAGCGGAAGACAAAATCCGAGTACGGATAAGAAGCAAATCAGCATAAGATGCCCCATAAACAAACACATCCCGCCCACAGATCTCACGGATCCCCGTTCCCGGAATCTCTACACCGAATGATCGTTGCCCATATCGTCCGTCTCTTCCACCCAGTATCCATCTTGCGAGTTTACCTGTTCATCTGAATCAAACAATTTATCATGTGAGACCCTAGGGGTACTCAGCAAGTCTTTATGCCTCTAAAGGGGACACAACATGGGGTGACGCAATTGCAGCAAAAGATAAACCCTAACAATTCTATAGATACTCGCTAACCATCCGCCTAACCAGTGATAGACGGATGTCCGTGAAATTAATAACAACAGTTATAATGGTAATATCCACAGATCCATCCTCCTCCTTGCTTACCGACGAGGAAGCGGACGAACAACCCCCCATCCGTTGGCAGTTTTATTATCCATTCCATGAGTGTTGCACTATTTACTAGTCAGGTACTTAGTCAAATTAAAAGCGGTACTTTAGTTATGCTTGTCTATGATCGAGAAACTGTGCTCCAAGTCGTCCATAACCGCGGACACGGCTTTCAGAAAGTTTTACCCTGCAGGGGTGCACAAATAGCAACACACACTCGATCAACCTCGGAAAAACCAAATCAAAACCCAACGAGGCAGTCACGACAAAGCGATCACAGGATTCAGAAATATTTCAGGGGGCCACCCCATTAAGCTACCCGCGACGAAGTTGGCCGACTCCGAGACGGACTCAAGGTTTGCGCCAATGGCTGTAAACGACTGGGAACCCGAAAATGTGACTGGGCTTGTCGATACCGCGAAAACACTCCGCTTCCCTAAACAGTACAGGTGCAGTACCTCGCACAATTTAAATAAAGCAGTAAAGCATGGCATAAGTACAGGATAGTAAATAAAACCTCAAACTAGTTTGTGGCCCCAAGAAATAAGAATGAATCAAGCTCTGGCTCAGGGGGGTCCATAGGCCTCCCGGATGTGGATAGCGCGAATATTCAAGGAACAGGAATCAAGTACTCGGGGTCCTACGGGACACAAGTGAGCCTGAAAAACCAAATAGCGAATATGGCTCACCGATGCCTCTTTCATTAGTTATCCCATTACTACTCAGATTAAGTTGTATAGGTACCTCGTTATCCATCCGACACTCACAAACCCTACACATGCTGTTCTACGACTCGCATGGCTCAAACAACTCCTGTAGTAATGGCTCATGGGATGGAGGAACAAGCTTCGGTGGGGTTTAAAAGTAAAGGCTATGCAATACTTGGGATTCAGTTTAATGCAATCGCGACTCAATGATGCAAGAATAAGAAGGAGGCAATAGGTACTATATGTATGCAAGCATGTGGTAGTGCTTGCCTGGCAGCTCATTTGAAGCGAGAGAAGGATCTGGGTAGTGCTCCTGGGTCTCTTGATATATCCCCTGCTCAGCGTCTATTCGAAGAAGAACCAAACAAACAAGGGCCAACATAAATAAAGTGCACAAGCATATGAGTTGAATGCGACAAGCAAACAATCATGCCATGATGAATGATGCACAATTTGCATGGCAATAAAGTAGCATGGCATGGGTGAGGTGTGGAATACAATAATAAATCATTTTATTGAGTTTTGGCCCCATTTTATCCTCATATTAGTTGCTGTATACATTATATTTATATGATGCATTCTTCAAAACAGAACATGGAATGCATAAACAGAAAGGTCTCGTCGAGCTAATCATTTTAGACATATTATTTGTTAAATTTGGAGTTATAAAACAAAAGTTATTAATTAATTAAGGCAAAAGGGCATTTTATTGTAATTTTAATCAACTTGCAAAATAAAGTGTTCAAAATATATTTTGAATGGCATATTTGAATTCCTCACATTTTTCTGGTTTGAAAACATATATTATTTGTATTATTTGGATTTAGAAATTAAAATTTATTTAAAAACAGATTTAAATTTGAATTTGAAATCAATTTGAAAAGATTTAAATTCAAATGCAGTGCAAGTGTAATTACTTTTACTACTCAGGTTTAGCTAGCCACGGACAATGACAGATGGGGCCTGGTGACTAGACGCCACGCCAGAAAGTTTACATCACCTTGAGCACGCCCAGCCGTGACATCGACAGATGGGACCCGGCTCGCAGGCCCACTTGACAGGGAAAGGTGGGGAACTGACCACGTGGCGCGGTGAGGGAGTGCGGGTTGCGAACGGGAAAAGCCAGGGGGTTTCCTGTAAAAGTGCTAGCGCGGCTGACTAGTGGGACCTCTAGGAGCGCAGGTTGAGGCGAGCAAAACAGTAGGGGGTTATCTGCAAAACGGGATGCCACGTACTGTTGTTCTTCTCTGCGCCGAGCGACAGATCGGTGTGCGGCGAAAGCGCCGGGCGCTGCTGGATCGATCCTGGGACCTAGGGCTCGCGCGCGGAGGGCGGAGCCACTGCGGTGGCCTGGGGTTGGTTGATAGGAGGAGGCTGGGCGGCTAGGTAGGCTTTCTGCGCGACGCTGGAGCGAACAGACGCCACGCTCGTCGGTGCACTGAGGGTGCTCGACGGAAGGACCGGCGGATCTAGGGCGGTACGGCGAAGGGGACCATGTCAGGGAGGTACAGGGGCTCACCGAGAGGGTGCTGGCAGCGTTGGTTCGGGCAGGGGCGCTGGCGATCGTCGACGTCGCAGAGCCCGAGCGTAGCTAGGGTTCCGGCGAGACGCTGCTGCAGAAGCGTTGGGGCTTCCTTCTCCTTGCTGCTGTGTACAGAGGCGACGCCGGGGTCCTCCTGTCCTTCCTCGACGACCACAACACCACGCCCGCCTCCTCGAACTGCTGGTGGACGCCGAAGCCGATGGTGGCCGGTGATGGGGTAGACGATGGCGAGGGAAGGCAGGGAGAGAGGGGGCGACCTGGGGTAGATCTGCAGAGAGGTGGGAGTGGTAAAGCAGAGAGGGAGAGGGGTGCCGTGGGGAGCAGGTAGATGGAAAAGGTGGCTCGGTGCCACCTTTCTCTCCTCCTCCTCCTCACGTGCTAGGATCGGGCAGGAGCAGGGCGAGGTGGTGATGGGGAGCTGGCAGGTGGCCCAGGGTAGGGAGGAGAGGGTGGTGGGGCTAAGGTGGCAGAGAGAGAGCTAGAGAGAGGGAGGAGTAGCCTCGGGTTAGAGCTAGGGTAGTAGGGGAGGCTCGGGTTAGGGTTTTGTGTGGGGGATAGCTAGGTGGGCCAGGGAGAGAGGGTGGCCAGGTGGGTGAGAGAGAGAGGGAGGCCGAGAGAGAGGGGTGGCATGGAAGCTAGGGTTTGGGTTTTAGAGATAGGGGGGTATGGTTAGATTAGAGAGGGACTAGGGTTTAGGAGAGAGGGGTATGGTGATGATGGGGTAGGTGATTAGGGTAGAAGGGTTTAGGGTTACTCTTGTCAAGATCAAGCCAAGCTCAAACAAAGCTAGCCCAAAGAGAGAAAAAGATCAGAGGTGGTGAAGGGGTTTAAGCAAGATCAACTAGATCAAGCCAAAAGAGAGGGAGGGATAGATTAGAGATGAACCACTCAAGAATCAAATAAAATCCAAATGACAAGCAAAAGATGGTACTTGCATGGCCCATGCAAACTAATTTAATGCCATGCTATTCTTGTGAGAACAATAATATTAACATGGCATTATTATTATGCATTCCCAAAATTGGAATAAAAGCCAAGCAAAAAGAATTAAAAGGATGCTCCATGTGGAGTAGTTGGTGATGACCATATTTGAATAAAAATGGGACATGCTAGTGTGTATGTGCCACTAGGTATTTAGTAAGCCCAAAATATCCAAACATGAAAATACCCCAAAACAACACATATGGAAGCTAGAAAGGGTTCCACTCACAAGGCATGCAAAGATGGCCATGTGGCTCTCATATACCAATAATGTGGAAACAACATGGTGCATATAGGGGAGCATGTGGAAATTGAATTGGATCCATCCCAACCCATATGAGCTAGAGGTAAAACCCAAATAAAGTGCAAAGCTCATATTTAGTTGGATGGTGGAATTATAAGGTGGTGACAAGGTTAAGGTGGTGGAGTTGAAAGAGATATGCCCCCAACTCAACTTGGGCATTTAAACAATATATCAAGAAGCAACTACAATATCATGAGGCAAATACAATTAATAATGCATATGAGATAAGAACCAAAACAAAAAGGGTTTTATATGATGCTCAAATGCAAGGTGGCATGATGACATGAGCATGATATAATTATGATGCAACAATTATATATGAAGTAGCATCTATGTAGACTAGGCTTGTAGCATTGCAATTGTTAGACAATTGGGATGCTACAACTCTCCCCCACTAAACAAGAATCTCGCCCCGAGATTCCTAGGTAAAAGAAAACAACACAAGGAGAGGCAGGTGTTCGGAACGAAGGTGATCCTTGTGTTCCCAAGATGATGAAGAACGGAATGGTGCGACCACTACACCTTGCAAAACTTGCTAGACTTGTTGCGAGTCTTGCGTTTAACTTGAGAAACAACGGTTAGAAGAGTTGAAGGTTTGTCGTGAGACAAGAAGGATAGGATGGACATAGCTCCGGTTTTCTCAAGAAACAAGATAAAAGACTAGAACCATTTGTGAAAGAGAAAAGCAAGATGATGTATTATGGATAAAGAAAGACACACCGTTAAGATTAAAGGTTTACTGATACTAGAGAGGATGAACCTTTATCCCGCCGGAAGAAAAGAAGCTAGATTGGAGAGGTTTGGACCACTATGACAATAGCATCGTATCTTCTCTCGGATTTGAGAAATGAAATACGGAAAAAATATTGCCTTCAAACAATAGAGTCCCTTGATATCAACGGAAAGATTTAGTTAGACATCGTCGGATTAGATTCTTGTTGCGTCGGTAAGAACCAAAGGATCACGCAATTGAGGTGCGCGGATATAACTTCCAGAGACGGATGTGAAACCAGATCTTGGTGGAATCCCGAGAAGCAAGAATATGGAGGATCTGGAGTTTATTGTAGAGATACTTATTGCTTTCTTTAGCCTTGAGGCTAACGCAATAGATTTGCGGCTGATGGCATCAACCATAATTGGCTTTACCACAGAAAAGAATTGATGAAACAAAGAGAGAGATAGTTTCCTTTCATCTTGTTTGGGGATGTCAAGCACCGGTAGAAAGACGAGGGTCGAAAAGAGTTTACGTCTGTTTCCACCAGATAATTGATGATTTTGCTCCGTGTGGAAAGGGTGAGATCACCAACAAGAGATTATTGATTACTTTCTTCGAGAGAGCACTCCGGAAAAACAAAGACGGAAGTAAAAGTATCGAGGGATAAAGGCCACTTCTAACTTCCGTGGAATGAGTGAAATCACATTAATTCATCAATTCAATGTACAAGAGCGAATGATAAGAGTAGTGGTATGGTAGCTACTCCATCCCACACTCAAAGCATTACTCCGCACATGAATAAGAAAACCATGCAACCTAACTACCAAAACATATTAAAGGTTTTGATAAGGATAACTCATGGAACTTCGTTAGAAAACAAGGATAGATGCAAACGATTCGCCGGGTTCATAGATACATAAAGATGATGATGTTGTCGTCATGTCTGAAATACCAAGCCACCAGAAAGATATGAAGGAAGATCACGGAGACAACTGCAAGATTCCACAGATAGAGAAAAAGATAGCACCACTTGAACAGAAGGAATACAAGATCTGTAAGGTATTCATGGCCTCCGGTGGATTGAGCATAGACGACAGAGCGAGAGGGTTTCAAGAGATTACTAAACGAGATAGAGGTGAAAAGAACTCCATGTTGTTCTTGAAAAGATAGAGAGAGATTTAGCAGTCTTGAGGACAATCTTTTGCGGAACGACGATGATAACTTGCCAACAAGGAAAACTCCGGGTTTGATTGAAGATGGAAGATGGAATTAACAATGAACTTGCTGATTCAGAGTTGAAGCGATCTATTTAGCAGAAGGACGTGGTCGAGATAGGTGACTTCAAAAAGTCAGGATTCACGCTTTGAGACTTTGCACACAGGCAGTGCTCACGAAGCTTGAGAGAAAGAGACACAGATGATCTTCCATGTCCTTCCATTGATATCGAATCGGCAAGCATATTATCAGCATATACCACCATGGATTAACAGGATATTCCCAGAATATCAAGTTCAAGAGGCGGGAGAAACGAACAAATGCTCGAACACTTCCTGAGCTCAACGCTCTTAGAAAGATCAATATTAAGAGCACGGGTTCGTGTTGAAAGAAATGCACTGGAAGAATAGATTATCTGGTCCTTCGGAAGAGAACAGGAAATGCCACCTGGTTCACATTGTTGATCGGATCACCGGTTACAAAGATAAAGAGATCTTGGTTAAGAACCGATGATAGCTCATACCTTAAGCAAAGCTATCAGAAGCGAAAAGATGCAATTCCCTCGTCTCAAGGAGAATTTGTAGATATGGGGTTGAAAAGGTGTGCAGCATGATGGACAGATGATAGACCGCCGTAGTGCCTTGAGAAACTCCGGATTGCCAAAGATGCTTGAATATGCATAGATATGATCACGGTGTACTCAAATTACAGGAGATAACCGTCACCATTTGGAGGATAGTGTTGATAGCAATTTCCCTATTCCAATCGTCACTTATCATGAGTGGAATATAGCTATGCCGAGAGCCAAATTACAATCACCAGCATCGGATCGACACACGTTATGTAATTGGCCCACGAGAAAAAGGAGATGAACTGAAACGCCAGGATTAAGCGCCGGTGACAAAAGAATGAGTTAGCATGGACATGCTGATAAAAGAGAGATAGATAACGTTTCACACACGACTGGAAAAGGAGTGTGGAAACACAGATGTATGAAAGAAAAAAAAATCCGCATTTTTCGGCATTAAAATACCAATAGATGCGCAAAAACACTTATCAGATAGAGATTAGCAACTGATGATTACACAGAAAGTGGAGTTGCTAGAAGGAAGGACACCCTTAATAAGATGGCACCGGTTAACAAGGAGTCAGATAGATCGCGCCGGTTTTCAAAAGCACACAAGATGGAATGTACCAACAGTGGATAACCAAAAGCAGATTGTGATAACAAATTGGATGCAACAGATAGACAAGGAATTACACACACACACACACTTTCTATGGTACTACGGAAACCCAGAACACGTGAATCCTAGTTTGAATTTTAAGAAGAGGATTGAAAACGTTACACTTCCTTACCAGAAAAGGGTGGTGGGTGGGTAAGAAGAAAAGTGGAAGCAGTCCTACTCTCACGTTTTGTTTTTCCCTAGTATACATAGCTATCAAAATATTTGCTAGACAGACAACGACCATTTGGCTGAGACCCTGAAGGGCGGGATGGCTCTGATACCAATTTTAACTACCTCGGTGAATTATGCTCCTAGTTACAAGCCTGGATGAGCAGAAATGGTTGAAATAGTACGGTGGGGCCCAAATGCCACTCACAGGTAGACCTTTCGGCCATCCCAACTATTTCTAAACATCGGGACAAGAACGGGCGGCGTAATCGGTAGGCGAAGGGATCAACTACATACCCAAATGAGTATGTATGCAAGCCACCATACAATAGTACATCAGAGCCATTCCATCTAAAAAGAAAGGAAATTTTGCAACGCCATACGACAAGATCCAAATATCCTAGATAGATATAATAGTTTAGGATATCTCCTCATACATCGAACATCAGAGTATCAGGCGGAAGCGGAAGACAAAATCCGAGTACGGATAAGAAGCAAATCGGCATAAGATGCCCCATAAACAAACACATCCCGCCCACAGATCTCACGGATCCCCGTTCCCGGAATCTCTACACCGAATGATCGTTGCCCATATCATCCGTCTCTTCCACCCAGTATCCATCTTGCGAGTTTACCTGTTCATCTGAATCAAACAATTTATCGTGTGAGACCCTAGGGGTACTCAGCAAGTCTTTATGCCTCTAAAGGGGACACAACCTGGAGTGACGCAATTGCAGCAAAAGATAAACCCTAACAATTCTATAGATACTCGCTAACCATCCGCCTAACCAGTGATAGATGGATGTCTGTGAAATTAATAACAACAGTTATAATGGTAATATCCACAGATCCATCCTCCTCCTTGCTTACCGACGAGGAAGCGGACGAACAACCCCCCATCTGTTGGCAGTTTTATTATCCATTCCATGAGTGTTACACTATTTACTAGTCAGGTACTTAGTCAAATTAAAAGCGGTACTTTAGTTATGCTTGTCTATGATCGAGAAACTGTGCTCCAAGTCGTCCATAACCGCGGACACGGCTTTCAGAAAGTTTTACCCTGCAGGGGTGCACAAATAGCAACACACACTCGATCAACCTCGGAAAAACCAAATCAAAACCCAACGAGGCAGTCACGACAAAGCGATCACAGGATTTAGAAATATTTCAGGGGGCCACCCCAATAAGCTACCCGCGACGAAGTTGGCCAACTCCGAGACGGACTCAAGGTTTGCGCCAATGGCTGTAAACGACTGGGAACCCGAAAATATGACTGGGCTTGTCGATACCGCGAAAACACTCCGCTTCCCTAAGCGATGCAGTGTTACTCGCACAATTTAAATAAATCAGTAAAGCATGGCATAAGTACAGGATAGTAAATAAAACCTCAAACTAGTTTGTGGCCCCAAGAAATAAGAATGAATCAAGCTCTGGCTCAGGGGGGTCCATAGGCCTCCCGGATGTGGATAGCGCGAATATTCAAGGAACAGGAATCAAGTACTCGGGGTCCTACGGGACACAAGTGAGCCTGAAAAACCAAATAGCGAATATGGCTCACCGATGCCTCTTTCATTAGTTATCCCATTACTACTCAGATTAAGTTGTATAGGTACCTCGTTATCCATCCGACACTCACAAACCCTACACATGTTGTTCTACGACTCGCATGGCTCAAACAACTCCTGTAGTAATGGCTCATGGGATGGAGGAACAAGCTTCGGTGGGGTTTAAAAGTAAAGGCTATGCAATACTTGGGATTCAGTGTAATGCAATCGCGACTCAATGATGCAAGAATAAGAAGGAGGCAATAGGTACTATATGTATGCAAGCATGTGGTAGTGCTTGCCTGGCAGCTCAGTTGAAGCGAGAGAAGGATCTGGGTAGTGCTCCTGGGTCTCTTGATATATCCCCTGCTCAGCGTCTATTCGAAGAAGAACCAAACAAACAAGGGCCAACATAAATAAAGTGCACAAGCATATGAGTTGAATGCGACAAGCAAACAATCATGCCATGATGAATGATGCACAGTTTGCATGGCAATAAAGTAGCATGGCATGGGTAAGGTGTGGAATACAATAATAAATCATTTTATTGAGTTTTGGCCCCATTTTATCCTCATATTAGTTGCTGTATACATTATATTTATATGATGCATGCTTCAAAACAGAACATGGAATGCATAAACAGAAAGGTCTCGTCGAGCTAATCATTTTAGACATATTATTTGTTAAATTTGGAGTTATAAAACAAAAGTTATTAATTAATTAAGGCAAAAGGGCATTTTATTGTAATTTTAATCAACTTGCAAAATAAAGTGTTCAAAATATATTTTGAATGGCATATTTGAATTCCTCATATTTTTCTAGTTTGAAAACATATATTATTTGTATTATTTGGATTTAGAAATTAAAAGTTATTTAAAAACAGATTTAAATTTGAATTTGAAATCAATTTGAAAAGATTTAAATTCAAACAGACAGGCAGAATTACTTTTACTACTCAGGTTTAGCTAGCCACGGACAATGACAGGTGGGGCCTGGCTGACTAGACGCCACAGCGCTCAGAAAAGTTTCTGTCACCGCGAGCACGCCCAGCCCGTGACACTGACAGATGGGACCCGCTGGCTCGCAGGCCCACTTGACAGGGAAAGGTGGGGAACTGACCACGTGGCGCGGTGAGGGAGTGCGGGTTGCGAACGGGAAAAGCCAGGGGGTTTCCTGTAAAAGTGCTAGCGCGGCTGACTAGTGGGACCTCTGGGAGCGCGGGTTGAGGCGAGCAAAACAGCAGGGGGTTATCTGCAAAACGGGATGCCACGTACTGTTGTTCTTCTCTGCGCCGAGCGACAGATCGGTGTGCGGCCGGCGCAGGCGCGGCGCGCGGGATCGATCCTG
Organism: Avena insularis; assembly: GCA_023614405.1. Lineage (NCBI taxonomy): Eukaryota > Viridiplantae > Streptophyta > Magnoliopsida > Poales > Poaceae > Avena > Avena insularis. Next base: position 557,480 of record JAJUPC010000031.1, on the reverse strand, counting down.
GGACCTAGGGCTCGCGCGCGGAGGGCGGAGCCACTGCGGTGGCCTGGGGTTGGTTGATAGGAGGAGGCTGGGCGGCTAGGTAGGCTTTCTGCGCGACGCTGGAGCGAACAGACGCCACGCTCGTCGGTGCACCGAGGGTGCTCGACGGAAGGACCGGCGGATCTAGGGCGGTACGGCGAAGGGGACCATGTCAGGGAGGTACAGGGGCTCACCGAGAGGGTGCTGGCGGCGTTGGTTCGGGCAGGGGCGCTGGCGATCGTCGACGTTGCAGAGGCCGAGCGTAGCTAGGGTTCCGGCGAGACGCGTCGGCGTGTAGCGGTTGGGGCTTCCTTCTCCTCGCTGCTATGTACAGAGGCGACGCCGGGGTCCTCCTGTCCTTCCTCGACGACCATAACACCACGCCCGCCTCCTCGAACTGCTGGTGGACGCCGAAGCCGACGGTGGCCGGTGATGGGGTAGACGATGGCGAGGGAAGGCAGGGAGAGAGGGGGCGGCCTGGGGTAGATCTGGGGTAGCAGGGCGAGGCAGAGAGGTGGGAGTGGTAAAGCAGAGAGGGAGAGGGGTGCCGTGGGGAGCAGGTAGATGGAAAAGGTGGCTCGGTGCCACCTTTCTCTCCTCCTCCTCCTCACGTGCTAGGGTCGGGCAGGAGCAGGGCGAGGTGGTGATGGGGAGCTGGCAGGTGGCCCAGGGTAGGGAGGAGAGGGTGGTGGGGCTAAGGTGGCAGAGAGAGAGCTAGAGAGAGGGAGGAGTAGCCTCGGGTTAGAGCTAGGGTAGGAGGGGAGGCTCGGGTTAGGGTTTTGTGTGGGGGATAGCTAGGTGGGCCAGGGAGAGAGGGTGGCCAGGTGGGTGAGAGAGAGAGGGAGGCCGAGAGAGAAGGGTGGCATGGAAGCTAGGGTTTGGGTTTTAGAGATAGGGGGGTATGGTTAGATTAGAGAGGGACTAGGGTTTAGGAGAGAGGGGTATGGTGATGATGGGGTAGGTGATTAGGGTAGAAGGGTTTAGGGTTACTCTTGTCAAGATCAAGCCAAGCTCAAACAAAGCTAGCCCAAAGAGAGAAAAAGATCAGAGGTGGTGAAGGGGTTTAAGCAAGATCAACTAGATCAAGCCAAAAGAGAGGGAGGGATAGATTAGAGATGAACCACTCAAGAATCAAATAAAATCCAAATGACAAGCAAAAGATGGTACTTGCATGGCCCATGCAAACTAATTTAATGCCATGCTATTCTTGTGAGAACAATAATATTAACATGGCATTATTATTATGCATTCCCAAAATTGGAATAAAAGCCAAGCAAAAAGAATTAAAAGGATGCTCCATGTGGAGTAGTTGGTGATGACCATATTTGAATAAAAATGGGACATGCTAGTGTGTATGTGCCACTAGGTATTTAGTAAGCCCAAAATATCCAAACATGAAAATACCCCAAAACAACACATATGGAAGCTAGAAAGGGTTCCACTCACAAGGCATGCAAAGATGGCCATGTGGCTCTCATATACCAATAATGTGGAAACAACATGGTGCATATAGGGGAGCATGTGGAAATAGAATTGGATCCATCCCAACCCATATGAGCTAGAGGTAAAACCCAAATAAAGTGCAAAGCTCATATTTAGTTGGATGGTGGAATTATAAGGTGGTGACAAGGTTAAGGTGGTGGAGTTGAAAGAGATATTCCCCCAACTCAACTTGGGCATTTAAACAATATATCAAGAAGCAACTACAATATCAGGAGGCAAATACAATTAATAATGCATATGAGATAAGAACCAAAACAAAAAGGGTTTTATATGATGCTCAAATGCAAGGTGGCATGATGACATGAGCATGATATAATTATGATGCAACAATTATATATGAAGTAGCATCTATGTAGACTAGGCTAGTAGCATTGCAATTGTTAGACAATTGGGATGCTACAAAAAGTACCTGGCAAAATTCAAAGCGCCAAAGAAGATCGAGAAGTACTACCCCTCGTTTGACCCATCCGTCTAGCTGGACATGTACCTCATGGCGATGGGAATCTCCGGCCACACCGACCTGCTCGCCGCCCGCTACCTCCCCCTTATGATAGAGGAAGCGTGCCGGCAATGGATCAACACCCTCCCCGCAGACAGCATCGACTCCTGGGAGGAAATGCGCGACGCCTTTGTCAGGCACTTCGAGGGCTCTTGCACCCACGCCACCACCATCGAGGACCTGGAGTGATGCGTCCAGGGACCCCGCGAGTCGACCCACAGTTGGGTCCAGCGGTGGCATGACCTGTGGTACAAAGCGGCAGGAATCCACCCGGACACCGCGATCCACTGCTTCAAGACCTCGTGCCCCTACGAGCCCTTGGTTGCCAAGCTCAAGCGGGTGTACACAAACTCGACAACATACCAGACCTCCTCGAGATCCTCAAGCGGTACGTGGAGGAGGACCCAAACCAATAAACCGACGACGAGTCGGGAGGAAACCGCCGCACGAGCGGACATGACAACGGGAGACGACCCGAGCTACGCTATAGCAACACTCTCCTCACCAGCAAGCGCCGCGGTTATGGGCGAGTCGACTTCGTCGCCAACGCTGGCTACACACCACGTGAGCCCAAGATCTTCCGCCGCGACGGAGGCTAACGCCGCGATAGCGGCAACTACAAGGCGAAGCCAAGATTCGATCCTGTGGCTCTCCTCAACCAGCCTTGTGTGTTCCACGGCAGAGAGGGGAAGCCCACCACGCACACGACCGCTGACTGCCACTCCTGGACAACCCAAGGTGGGAGACTACTGGCTCCCCAAGACACTGATGGACGGAGGAAGCTCCATCAACATTCTCTACCTGGACACGTTCAGGCGACTACGGCTCCCGCAGTCGATGATTGATATGACCTACACCACCTTCCATGGCATCGTCCCTGGTCGGAAGGCGTCCCCGATCGGCAAGGTGATGCTGCGAGTCACCTTCGGCACACCAAAGAACTTCCGCACCGAGCGGCTAGTCTTCAAGCTGGTGCCCTTCAACAGCCCCTACCATTGCATCCTGGGGCGGTAGGGATTTGCCAACGCGATGAAGCTCCCAGGGCCGTGCGGCATCATCACCGTCCACGGCAACCCCGACATGGCCGCAGAGTGCGAGGCCAAGGGCGCCGAGCTCGCCAACACCGTCATAGCCGCTGAACCCAACCACGCGGAAGAGCTCGCCAAGTACACAAGCGGGTCAACAAAGACGACCCCACAATAGTCAAGAATCCCAACTCAGAGGGTGGCGGCTCAACGGCCTTTGAGGCGACCATGCACACACGCTCCGTCGAGCTGGTCCCAGGCGACTCGAGCCAGACGGTGACGATCAGAACGGGCATGAGCCCAGCATAGGAAGGCACGCTCATCGAGTTCCTCCATGAGAATTGCGACATCTTCGCATGGAATCCATCTGACATGCATGGTGTCCCGAGGGAACTCACTGAGCACAAACTCAACGCCGACCCCAAAGCGTGACCCATCAAGCAGTCGCTGCGGTCCTTCAATGAAGATCTCCGCCGAGCAATCACCGAGGAGGTGCAGCGTCTACTCGCTGCAGGTTTCATACGGCCAATCAAGTACTCCAAGTTGCTGGCAAACCCAGTCCTGGTCGAGAAGAAAAACAGGACCTGGAGAATGTGTATCGACTACAAAAATCTCAACAGCGCCTGCCCCAAGGAGCAGTTCGTCATCCCGCGGATCGATCAAATCATCGACTCGACCGCAGGCTCAGAGTCACTGTGCTGCCTTGACGCCTACTCTGGTTACAACCAGATCAAAATGGCAGTCGAGGATGAGGAGAAGACGACGTTCATCACGCCATTTGGAGCATTCTGCTACACCGCCATGACCTTCGGCCTCAAGAACGCTGGAGCGACCTACCAGAGGTGCATGGAGGAGTGCCTTGAGATACAAATTGGCCTCAACATCCACGTCTACATCGACGACGTTGTGGTGAAATCCACTCGCCAAGGCGATCTACTCGCCGACTTGTTCGAAACCTTCACAAACCTGCAGAGGTACAAGATCAAACTAAACCCAGGAAAGTACACCTTCAGTGTACCTCCTAGACAACTACTGGGGTACGTCGTCTCCAAATGAGGGATCGAGGCAAACCCCACCAAGATCAACACAATCGCCTGGCTCGGCAAACCCGAGTGCCTCAGTCGCTTCATCCCCCAGCTAGGCGAGAAGGCAATGCCTCTCTACTGCCTAATGCGCAAGAATCCCATGTTCCAGTGGGACAAGGAGGCAGATGACGCGCTCCACGCACTCAAGGAAATGCTACTCGCGGCCCCGCTACTCGCCGCCCCCATCGACAAGGAGCCCATGCTGGTCTACGTCGCGGCCTCCGAGCGGGTCGTCATCGCTGTTATGGTCGTCGAGCGACTAGAAGAGGGCAAGGAGCGCCAGGTGTAGCGACCCATCTACTACATCAGCGAAGTACTCACCGAGTCGCGCCAGCGCTACCCGCAGTACAAGAAGTTGGTATATGCGGTCTTCCGAGCTCAGCGGCGACTGCCGCACTACTTCCAAGAGCACCCAATCACAGTCGTCTCCTCAGTGTCGTTGTAGGACATCATCCGCAACCGCGAGGCGACCGGGCGAGTCGCCAAGTGGGCTCTGGAGATCGGAGTCCACAATATCAGATACGAGCTGCGCAAGGCCATCAAGTCGCAGGCCTTGGCAGACTTCCTCGCCGACTAGGAGGAGGCACAGCAGACAGAGAAGCTGTCGTACCTCTGCTACTGCTCGCTACACTTTGACGGCTCCAAAAATGCAGATAGCGCAGGGGAAGGGATCGTTCTCACATCCCTAAAGGGTGACAAGCTATGCTAAGTCCTGTACCTCGACTTCACCCCCTGCGCCAACAATATGGCCGAGTACGAAGCGCTACTCCATGGCATGCAGGCAGCCATAGAAATGAACATCAATCGTCTGCGCTGCTATGGCGACTCCGACCTCGTCGCCAGGAAAGTCGCCGACACATGCGATGCAGTCTCCCCCACCATGGCGGCATACCTCCAAGCAGTGGACCAGTTGGGAGGCCACTTTGCCGGCTACTTTGTCGAGTGGATCGATCGGCGCAAGAACAAGGAGGCTGACGCTCTCTCTCGCATCGGTTCGGCTCGCCTCGCGCTGCTCGCCGGTGTCTTCCTCGACACCATCACCAAGCCTTCCATCTCTCCCCCGAGGGAGATCGACATCAGAATCCCACTACAACCAGAAGCAGCCCTGGTTGCCATGCTCGCGGAGCCAAGCGACTGAACGGATCCATACGTCGCGTACCTAGAAGGAGGAACCTTACCCGCTGACGAGAAGGAGGCCCGGATGATAGTGCGCCGCTGCAAGTCCTTCGTCATCATCAACGGCGAGCTCCACAAACACAGCATGACAGGTGTGTTTCAACGTTGCGTCCAACCCGCAGAAGATCGCAAGATCCTCCAAGACATCCATGCTAGCGACTGCGGCCACCACGCTGGCGCTCGGTCCCTCGTCGCCAAGGCCATGCGACATGGCTTCTACTGGCTCACCGCGCATGCCGACACGGTCGACATCGTCCAACGCTGTGTCGGATGCCAGAAGTACGCCAACCAGTCCCACGTCCTAAGCTCGGCGCTCAAGACCATCCCCATCAACTGGCCATTCGCCATGTGGGGCATGGACATGGTAGGCTCCTTCAAGAAGGCCCCCTCTGGCTTCACCCACCTCCTAGAAGCAGTCGACAAATTCACAAAGTTAGTGGAGGCCAAGCCAGTCCGCAGGTGCGACGGGAAGACCGCCACCAAGTTCCTACGCGATCTCATCCATCGCTATGGGTTCCCGCACAGCATCATCATGGACAACGGCACCAACTTCGCCAAAGGATCCATGGCCGAATTCTGCGAGGAGCACCACATACGACTCGACCTCGCCTCAGTCGCCCACCCGGAGTCCAACGTCCAGGCGGAACGTGCCAATAGGAGCATCCTCCATGGCCTGAAGCCGCGAATGCAAGTACCCCTCGAGCAAACTCCAGGGTGCTGGGTCGAAGAACTCCCCTCTGTCATCTAGGGCATTCGCACCTCTATCAACAGGTCGACAGGGTTCAACCCCTTCTTCATGGTGTACGGTGCCGAAGCCGTCATGCCGACCGATCTCGAGCATGACTCGCCTCGGGAGGTCAACTACGCGGAGGACGACAACAAGCTCGCCCGCCAGGACTGGGTCGACCAGCTCGACGAAGCACACGACCTAGCTCGCTCCCGCACCACCATCTACCAGCAAGGACTTCCCCGCTACAACAGCCGGCGAGTCCGGACTCACACCTTCTAGGAAGGCAACTGGTACTACGTCTGATCCAGGACAAGAAGGGCATGCATAAGCTCTCTCCCCCTTGGGAGGGACCATTCGCCATCAGGCGAGTCCTGGGCAACGACGCCTACTACCTCATCAACGTCCGAGGCGACTGGAAACTCGATGTCAAGCGGCCATGGAATGTAAACCTCCTACAGAAGATCTACTCCTAGAACTCCAAACATGTACCTCCTACCCGCTATAAAATAAAGAAGATTGATTCGCACAAATTGTGTCCACTCTGCATACCTTGTGCCACTCACACTCGTAATAACACTGCTATGCTACTCACGGAAGTCAAACCTTGGTCATGCAACCGGCACGGCCAAGTAGTGCGGTACGAAGGCACCGAAAAATTTCGAGCCTTGCCCCGTCCACAAAAAAAGCCAACCTAGAGCCCCATCGGAGTCTCCTCGCTCGACTGGCTTTCCGAGCCAAGACAACTGCATTCGCTTCCCATAGCGACCTAGTCCTCCACATCCTTGGCGCGGTGACTCGAACGGCTAAGTACCACGCTCGGGGACTGACACCAGTCCAAACCTGAGGGACTAGGGAAAATGCCAAGTACGAGAGCACATCTTGGACTTGACACGCGACTGGTCCCACGGATCAGGTGGAGCGACGCGCCTAATACAACGCTCACCGTCCTCACCTACCTTGGGCATGCGACTAGAACAGCCAAGTACCATGCTCGGGAACTCGGCCACCCGACCCCGTTCGCACCCAGTAAAACGGCTAAGTACAGAGCACCCCTCGGCGTCGCCAAGCGACTGACTTTCCAAGCCATGGCGAGTCGACCGCAACTCACTAATAGTTTAACAACATACATACACATAAAAACGAGGTAAACCCCACAAAAGGGCGGACGCGCTCGGGGACTCGCACAACCCAGAATAAAATCAAAACACTGACAAAAACATCCATGCATTCCTTATGGCAGCAAAATTTGTTCGCTTACAAGGCAGTTAAATAGTTATTAAAACTGACGCCACTCGGCAACTCAATTTACTCCCTAGGCTTCGACGACGATGCGCCACCACTCCCGTGAACACGGATGAAGGGAACCCATAGGTTCGATGGGTATGTCGTCAAAGTACCAGCCATCGCTGAGCGGAAGGGCTGCTCCAACATGGAGTCGCGTCTCGCCGGCTCGAGGTCGTTGGGCGCAAGGATCGTCTCCTGGTACGGCAGGAGATCACCCATCTCCAGCACTCGGTTGGAGTAAACCGCAGCCCACTCAGTCAGCTTCGGCACCTCAGATATTTTGATCGCGCCCGTCGATGAAGGGTACCCGCTGGTGACGTCGTCCAGGTCGAAGGCGTCGGGGAAGTGCGCGAGTCCAAGACTCAGTGCAGTCGCAGCACCACGTCGGAAGGCCGAGAGGGACATGAACTCCACAACCGCTGGAGCCTTCTCCAGATAGCACCAAACTTTGACGAGGTCGCTGGGGATCACCTCTGTCGGTGAAATTTCCTGGAGCCACGCGCGGATGGAAGTCGCCGACAGAGCAGCTGTGTCCACCAATGTAGTGACACATTGTCGAGCGTCGTACGATTGCGCTTTAGCCTCATCGTCAAGAATCCTACCTGCAAACTAGGATAAGCTCAAAATCAGAAATGCGTGAAAGAGTAAAGGCGACCTGCGCGTTCAGGAGTCGCAAGACCAATCACACAAAAATCAGACAGGCTCACAGATCAACGGGCGACAGCGCCCCGTGATGAAATCCTGCAGACCGGAGTGGTCATCCTACAGCCCGACAACAAGTGCATCTGACATCTTCCGCTCCTCAGCAGCAGCAGCGACTGTTGCCTTGGCCCTCTCATCCGCCTAGGTCGCCTCCGCCTTCGCCTCTTTGAGCTCCCGCTCCAAGTTGGCCATTCGCCTCTCCGCGGCGCTCAAGGAAGAACGAGCAGCCGTCAGCTCACTTGCAGGGACCATGCTTTCACAAGCCTTCTCCACCGCGGCCACATGACCCTCTGCATCAACAAAAGCATGAGTACGAAGAAAGAAAGTGAGACTTACAACAACAAGCGCAACAAACACTTACCAGCAGTTGCCCGAAGCTGCTCGTTCACCCCTTGGACGACGTGGAGCTCCTTCTCCTGACGCTCCCTGGCGGCAAGTCGCTTCGCCGACTCGTGCTGCAGGACCTACACAACCAGGAAAGAATTAGCAAAAGAAATTCCTAAGTGCCTAGCCACTAAAATTCAGCAGTTAGCCACTCGGGGACTGGGCAGCAAAAGAAATTCCTAAGTACCTACCCACTGAAATTCAGCGACTAGCCACTCGGGGACTGGGCAAAAAAAGAAATTCCTAAGTGCCTATCCACTGAAATTCAGTGACTAGCCACTCGGGGACTGGGCAACAAAAGAAATTCAGCGAAATAAATAAGGATCCGACCGCTGAAATTCAGCGATCAGATCCTCGGGGACTGGTCATTCCTGGATCGCTGCACCTAGCATGTTGTGGAATTGAACCGCATCCACCAACGGGAGCACAACAGGTGTGCGCCCGCAACGCTTCTCCACTTCTGCTGACTGCACTGGAGCACTCGCCGTGGAGGCCCTCAGCACAAAGCGAGGGAAGGTAGCCACCGCCGCCCCCGTGGCACTCACTGTTGGGCCCGTCGTTCCAGCTGGTGCCGCGAGCTCAACCTGCTGTGACTCCGTGTCCAGTGCGGCCGTCACAACCGCACCTGCTCCAATCAGAGCCTCACTCGGGGCGCCGACTGGCTCGTCCGAGATTGCAATGACTTCGTCACCCTTTGCCTTCTTCGCGCCCTCAACTGGTGCCTCGACCTCGTCACCCTTATTTTTCTTCGAAGAGTCGACTCACGCTTCTGCGGCACCCAACGGGACCTTGGCCATCGAAGGGTGACCTATTTTCTTCACTCCAGTCCTGTAACACAATGCCATCAGCAAACTCGCCAGCCATATATGAACCGATTGGACAAATGAATAACCTAAAGGGTACTCACTTGGCGATTGGGATAAAAAGCAAACCAGTACGAATGCTGGCTGGCTTCTCCAACTCCGGCCTCAGCTTCCGACTGAGGCCCGTCTAGAATACGCTCTGTACCCAGGACACCGAGGGCTTCTTCGAGGATGAAGCCGCGGCATAAGGATCAGCGGCGATTATCGCAGGCGCTCCCCTTGGCGGTGAGGCCCCCGTTGATGGAGAGGTCCTGAGCCCGGTGAATATGGTGAAGGGTGGTGGCAGCAATGCCAATGGGACCTCACCCTCCACCACGGCCGCGTCGGTCGCCGCAGTCGCATAAGCCAACGCGCCATCCCCAGCTTTCTCGGTCACGCTAGTAGCGTTGGATCTACTCGCGGACCGAGAAGGTGACGCCGGCTTAGCCGGCCTCTTGTTCTTCTTCTATGGTGATTTCTTCTTCGACGGCGTGGCCACGCGCCATGAAGTGTGTTCGAGGAGCTCGTTGTCGTCCCTGTCATGAGCCTCGAGGCTCTTGCTGGCCTCAAGCTCGCGTTGCCGCTGCCCATGGGTCTTACACACCATGGGTGCGGCGACCTGCACGGCTTCGTCATCATCTTTATCATCATCATCGTCACCATCATCGGCATCGTCGCCTCTGGTGTGGACCTTGTCGAATGAGGACTGGCTCTCATCCTCGGTGGGTGGAAGCCAACCTTCCACCACTTGGAACAACTATGAAGATAAAATGCGATTAGCATGAACTGTGACTGCATATCTACGACTGCGAAATGTACAAGAGAGTACGAACTTAACGTCGGAGCCTTGTGATTCGCGGTGTAAGGGGGAACCCCGGCCTTCGCATCGAGGTATTCTGCCTCGATGATTTTCTTCAGGGCCAAGGTATAATCGTTGAGCCTCCACTAGGAAGTGCAAGACTTCGTCGGGTTGTCCTTGCCTGTGTACTCGTACATGCAGTGGGCATTGGCCAGAGGCACTAGCCCCCGCCCAAACCAGCAATTATACAACTTGATCGTCTGGAGGCCTTTTTTCTTCAAGCTGCGGATTGTCTGCAACATTTCGTCGACCACCATCCGCTGGTCGTGCGGAAGCTTGGCGACTTGGAGTCGACGTGGCTCAGGCCGGTCGGCGGAATATGTCGGAAGCGCCACCTCGTCGTCTAGAGGCGACTCGGTCACATAGAACCAATGCTTCTTCCATTCGTTCGCTACCTTATTTGGCAGCATCAGGTCGAAGAAGGAGGCCTTCGACTTCAACTAAAAGGTGAGGCCGCCCGCGGCGAACATCGGGCCGCCTATTTCTTCAAGACCAATCCTCTAGTGGAATAGATCTTGCCACAAGGGGAAGTATGGCTGGCAGCCTAGGTAGCACTCGCAAAACGCTAGGAAGATGGCGAGTTGCTCGATGCTGTGCAGCCCTAGGTCTGACGGCTGGATGCCGTAGTACACACAAAAGCGGCGAAATAATAGGAAGGTGGGGAATCCGAGCCCCCTCTCTAGGTGGCTGGTGAAGCAGATAAATTCTTCATCTCGTGGATCTGGTACCACTTCTCTGGCTGCGGGGATGCGCCATCTCCCGGCGCGGAGGATCCCTGCCTCCTCGAATGATTTCAGTAGCACTTTCGTGCACTTGGATCTCCCCCACAATTCCATCGAAGGCGCCATCAGTTGGAAGATCTAGGATGGGTCGCTCTGGTTGCTACGGGGGAATGGAAGACTGGAGATGCGCGAGATCGGAGGAAGTGTGGGAAATGATCGCCCTTCACCCGTCACTCTCCTTATATAGCGGTTGCTACCCGCCATTTTCGGGGAGCCGTTACCACACGGCGATTACACCGATATTACCGTTGGATTACCCAACGCCTAGTTTCACCAGTGCTGACGGTCCAACTTGGTCTACTCGACTTGCCAGCTTCAGCGACTCGACAACTCGCCGACAAGATCGCCCTAGCTGCGATTCGATTGCTCGCCGACCTGATCACCATAGCAGTGATTTGACTACTTGCCGACCCATTCACCTTGCTGCGATTGGACTGGTCGCCATTATTGAGACTAAGATGACAAGTTCCCTCTTTCATTCAGGGAGTCCACCGCCGATTCGACTGGGCGTCCAAATTGGACCAGTATTCTCCGACTGCCAACGAACCAGCGATGGCCTCGGGGACTACTGATGGGGATATGCCGAGTGGGGTATACCCAGCAGAACGTTTCGCATTGTCCCAAGCTACCAGCGAGTGGGCCTGTAGGACGGCGACTAGATCAAGAATCAACAGGGAGCCAGACAACTGGAATCTGAAGGCCCAGAAGCGTAGCTAGGCCTAGTGTGATTAGGTCAAACACCCTCTGAATCCTTAACTAATTCGGTTGTCGATCTATAAACCCTAGCGAGGTGAGTCTATATAAACCTCCCTAGGGTACGCATAGAGGACATGTTCCATCATACACCCCCTGCGACTCGCCGCCTAGTCGTCGAGCTCGCCCTTTGTACTCTCTCATCAATACAATCTAGCAGGAGTAGGTCTTTACCCTCCGGGGGGCGAACCTGGGTAAACCCTTGTGTCTTCGCCCTCATCTCGCACCACGGATGGCAGGCCGCCCTTACCCCTCGTTCTACTACTCGCTGCCGATTACAGCATCTGCCGTGGCCATTCCCACGACATCTTTTTAGTTCCTTGATTGAAATGTACTCCGTCCCATAACCCGTCTAAAATTCTAACCTAAAAGTAAGTGGTAAAATCTAGAAAAGTTTAAGCTTAGTTGTCGATGAGTATGAACATTCTTACATTTCAAGCCGAACGACCAAGGCATTAGCCATATGTACATCGTACATTTTGTTGATGATCCCATATCCAAGATTTTGCATGGCGTCAAATCTGGCCATATCTTGAAAACAATTGAAGAGGAAGTGGCATGAAGAGTATGGTTCGATGAGCTTCTATCTCGAGAAGGAGCCGAACCCGACTATTTTCCTTGCTTAATTACTCTAGGACCCTCTATGCTAAGTGTATAGACCTCGATGTAATTTTGGTTCTTTTTTGGTCTTTGAAGAAAAATGTACTCCCACTGTGTGTGTAAAATTTAACCTAAAAGTAAGTGGTAAGATCTAAACGAATTTAAGCTTAGTTGTCAACAATTATGGACATGCTTGGATTTCAAGCCGAACAACCAAGTTCATGCCCATATCTAAGAATTTGCATGCCGACAAATCTTGCCATATTTTGAAAACAATCGAAGAGGACGTAGCATCAAGAGCTAGTATGCCGAACCGGATTGTTTTCCTTGCTTAGTTTTTTAGGGTCATTTGTGCTGAATGTATGGACCTTAATGTAATTTTCCTTCTTTAGGTCCTTGATGTAAAATGTACCCCCACTGCACGTGTAGAATTTTAACCTAAATGTAAGTTGTCAATGAGTGTGAAAATTGTAGGATTTCAAGCAGAATGACCAAGTTCATGGCCATATCTACATCATACTTTACATTGATGATCCCATATTGAATAATTTGAGGACCGACAAATCTGGCCATAGTTTGAAAACAATTGAAGAGGAAGTATCATGAAGAGTATGCCTCGATCTGCTAGTCTGTCGAGAAGAAGGATCTGAAACCGACTGTTTTCCTAGAATAATTATTCTAGGGTCCTTTGTACTAAATGTATAGACATCGACGTAATTTTCCCTTTTTTAGGCCCTTGATGTGAATTGTACTCCCACCACGCGTGTAAAATTGCAACCTAAAAGTAAGTGGTAAGATCTAAAAAAAATCTAATCTTAGTTGTCAACGAGTATGAACATTCTTGGATTTCAATCCGAACGGCCAAGGTCATGGTCATATCAACATCATACTTTATATTGATGAACCCAAGATCCAAGAATTTTCATGCCGACAAATCTGGCCATATTTTGAAAACAATCGAAGAGGAAGTAGTAATTAGAAGAGTACGCCTCAATCAGCTGCTCTCTCGAGAAGTATCCGAACCTGACTGTTTTCCTTGCTTAATTATTTTAGGGCCCTTTGTGCTAAATATATGGAACCTCGATGTAATTTTTCCTCTTTTAGGTCCTTGATGTAAAATGTACTCCCACCACATGGGTAAAATTTTAACCTAAAAGTAAGTGGTAAAATATAAATTAATTTAACCTTAGTTGTCAATGAGTATGCACATTCTTGGATTTGAAGACGAACTAGCAAGGTCATGGCCATATCTACATCATATACATTATATTGATGATCCCAATATCCAAGAATTTACATTCTTGGATGTAATTTTAGGGTCCTTTGTGCCAGATGTATGGACCTCAATGTAATTTTTCTGCTTTTTAGGTCCTTGGTGTAAAACGTACTCCTACCGCTGGTTTAAAATTCTAAAAGAATTTAAGCTTAGTTGTCAATGAGTATGCACAGTCTTGGATTTGAAGACGAACGACCGAGGTCATGTCCATATCTACATATATACATTATATTGATGATCCCATATCCAAGAATTTGCGTGCCTTAATGTAATTTTAGGGTCCTTTGTGCTAGATGTATGGACCTCGATGTAATGTTTCTCCTTATTAGGTCCTTGGTGTAAAAAGTACTCCTACGCTGGTTTAAAATTCTAACCTCAAAGATAGTGGTGGTAAAATCTTGTCATGGTAAACAATATTACCTCTTGGAGTTTCCCCTATTGAAAAAACTAGGAGGTAGAAGGGACCAAGAGCATAGAGGAGGCAGCACGAGAGCAGCTAAGAGGAGGATTTGAAGGCAATGCGATGTCAGAGCAAAGCCACGATGAGTTCCTGACACGAGGTACACATATAGTGAGTACTAACTAGTAAATTTTAGGGGGGAGGATAGTCAAAAGATCTCCATGCATAGTACTAGTACTACTTAAAGTGGTAGACAAGGGGTGTGCCATCGCATTGGATGCACACCATTATGATCTTTTACTTTTATTTTTGCGGGGGACACCACTATGATCTAGCCAGCCTTCCTATCCCCAACTACTCCACCTCCATTTGTTCCACCCTAGGAAGAGGAAGCACCAGGCAGACCCGCAGCAAGCTGGTTCGAAAGTGAGGAGTGGTTTTTTTCTCGCGAAGCAAGTACTAGTAGTACTCCCTCCATCAGACAGAATTTAAGAAGATTTGCCAATATTATGTAAAATTTGAAATACGAGTAAGTGGTAGATTGCTCTTAAAATTCTGTAGTTATCTTTTGACGGTAACCACCAATGAGATTTTTGAAAGATTCGATTTCTTGCTAAGAATTAATGGTGAAAATCATTAGTCTTCACAACTTTTGAAAAATAGATCTGCCTGGCAAAATGGCCTATATTGTATGAACATTCTTAGGATTCAAGCCGAACGACATGGGTGAATATATGGCCATATATGTACATAATACTTTATGGAAATGTTCTGATGTTTGGTAGATGGGTGCATCTTGGCATGGTGAACCATAATCCTGCCAATAATGGGAGTCTCCAACTTTTTGGAAAAAACATTTTTGTATTTTTATTGTAAAAAGAATGTGTTTTCCTTTAAATTAAAGAAAGTATGAATAATATGGCTCAGAATACCACAAGCCCATTTCCGAGACAAAGTTTGTACCATGTTTCCATTACGTTTACACCAAGTTTAACAAGTTCTTAAGCTTCCTAGCTAAGTTCGCCCATTTAAATGAATTTAAGCTATGTTCTCAATGTTAGGTGAAATTATAACCTAAAGTATGTGGTAGATTGCACTCAAATTTCTACAAATAAAATATCTTTTGATGTTAGTACCCACCAAGCATTCAATATATCAAAAACCATGGAGGTTCTTTTTCCAATATTTCACATCTTGCTAATAATTTGCATGTAAAAATTTATGTCCTTGTTTGGAAAGCAAACAAACATCATACTTTGTGTTGATGACCCCATATCCAATAATTTTCATGCCGACAAATGTGGCCATGTTTTGAAAACAGTCAAGAGATGAAGTAGCATGAAGAGCATGGCTCGATTTTCTGGTCTCTCAAGAATGATCTGAACCCGATTATTTTCCTTGCTTAATTATTTTAGCGACCTTTGTGTTAGATATATGGACCTCAATATAATTCCCCCTTTGTAGGTCCTTGATTAAAATATACTCCGTCGCACGACTAGTGTAAAAGTCTAACCTAAAAGTAAGTGGTAAAATTTAAACAAATTTAAGCTTAGTCGTTGATGTGTATGCACATTCTAAGATTTCAAGTCGAACGACCAAGGACATGGACATATATACACCGCACTTTGTTTTGATGATCCCATATCCAATATTTTGCATGGCGTCAAATCTAGCCATATTTTGAAAACAATCAAGGAGGAACTGGCATGAAGAATATGGTTCGATGAGCTTCTCTCTCGAGAAGGAGCCAAACCCGACTGTTTTCCTTGCTTAATTACTCTAGGGCCCTCTGTGCTAATTGTATGGACTTTGATGTAATTTTGGTTCTTTATAGGTCTTCGAAGAAAAATGTACTCCCACCGTGCGTCTAAAATTTAACCTAAAAGTAAGTGGTAAGATCTAAATGAATGTAAGCTTAGTTTTCAGCGAGTATGGACATTCTTGGATTTAAAGATGAACGACCAAGGTCATTCCTATATCTACATCATACTTTATGTTGATAATCCCATATCCCAAAATTTGCATGCCAACAAATCTAGCCATATTTTGAGAACAATAGAAGAGGAAGTAGCATGAAGAGCTAGTATGCCTCGATCAGTTGCTCTCTCGAGAAGGAGTCAAACCTGATTGTTTTACTTGCTTAGTTGTTTTAGGGTCCTTTGTGCTAAATGTATGGAACGTAATGTAAATTTCCTTTTTTAGGTCCTTGATGTAAAATTACCCCCACTGCACGTGTAGAATTTTAACCTAAAAGTAAGTGGTAAAATCTAAACAAATTTAATCTTAGTTGTCAATGAGTGTGAATATTCTTATATTTGAAGAAGAACGACCAAAGTCATGGCCATATCTATATCATACTTTACATTAATGATCCCATATCGAAGAATTCGTAGGCTGACAAATCTGGACATAGTTTGAAAACAATTGAAGAGGAAGTAGCATGAAGAGTATTCCTCGATTGGTTGGTCTCTCAAGAAGAAGGATCTAAACCTGACAGTTTTACTTGCATAATTGTTTTAGGGTCCTTTGTGCTAAATGCATGGACCACGATGTAATTTTCCTATTTTTAGGCCCTTGATGTAAAATATACTCCCACCGCGCGTGTAAAATTTAACCTAAAAGTAAGTGGTAAGATCTAAACAAATTTAATCTTAGTTGTCAACGAGTATGAACATTCTTGGATTTCAAGCTGAACGACAAAGGTAATGGAAATATCTACATCATACTTTATGCTGATGATCCCATATCCATGAATTTGCATGCCGACAAATCTGGCCAAATTTTGAAAACAATCGAAGAGGAAGTAGCATGAAGAGTATGCCTCGATCAGCTGCTCTCTCGAGAAGGATCCGAACCCGACTGTTTTCTGAGCTTAATTATTTTAGGTCCCTTTGTGTTAAATATTTGGACCTCGATGTAATTTTACCTTTTTAGGTACTTGGTGTAAAATATACTCCCACCACACAAGTAAATTTTAACCTAAAAGTAAGTGGTAAAATCTAAACAAATTTAATCTTAGTTGTCAATGGGTATGGACATTCTTGGATTTCAAGCCGAATGTCGAAGGTCATTCCTATATCTACATCATACTTTATGTTAATGATCCCATATCCAACAATTTGCATGTCGACAAATCTAGCCATATTTTGATAACAATCAAACAGGAAGTAGCATGAAGAGCTAGTATGTCTCGATCAGTTGCTCTCTCGAGAAGGAGTCGAACCCAATTGTTTTCCTTGCTTAGTTGTTTTAGGGTCCTTTGTGATAAATGTATGGACCTTAATATAATTTTCCTTTTTTCGGTCCTTGATGTAAAATTACCCTCGCTGCACGGGTAGAATTTTAACCTAAAAGTAAGTGGTAAAATCTAAACAAATGTAATCTTAGTTGTCAATGAGTTGAACATTCTTGGATTTAAAGTAGAACGACCAAGGTGATGGCCATATCTATATCATACTTTACTTTAATGATCCCATATCGAAGAATTTGTAGGTCGACAAATGTGGCCATAGTTTGAAAGCAATTGAAGAGGAAGTAGCATGAAGAGTATGCCTCGATCGGTTGGTCTCTCAAGAAGAAGGATCTGAACCCGAAAGTTTTCCTTGCATAATTATTCTAGGGTCCTTTGTGCTAAATTTATGGACCTCTATGTAATTTTCCTATTTTTAGGCCCTTGATGTAAAATGTACTCCCACCGTGCGTGTAAAATTTAACCTAAAAGTAAGTGGTAAGATCTAAACAAATTTAATCTTAGTTGTCAACGAGTATGAACATTCTTGGATTTCAAGATGAATGACCAAGGTCATGGAGATATCTACATCAAACTTTATGCTGATGATCCCATATACATGAATTTGCATGCCGACAAATCTGGCCATATTTTGAAAATAATCGAAGTGGATGTAGCATGAAGAGTATGCCTCGATCGGCTGCACTCTCGAGAAGGATCCGAACCTGACTGTTTTCATTTCTTAATTATTTTAGGGCCCTTTGTGTTAAATATATGGACCTCGATGTAATTTTTTATTTTTAGGTCCTTGATGTATAATGTACTCCCACCATATAAGTAAATTTTAACCTAAAAGTATGTTGTAAAATCTAAACGAATTTAAGCTTTGTTATCAATGAGTATGAACATTCTTGGATTTAAAGTCAAACTACCAAGGTCATGGCCATATCTACATCATACATTATAGTGATGATCCCAATATCCAAGAATTTGCATGCCGACAAACAAGGCCATATTTTGAAAACAATCGAAGAGGAAGTAGTATTTAGAAGAGTATGCCTGGATCAGCTGATCTCTCGAGAAGGAGGCGAATCTGACTGTTTTCCTTGCTTAATTATTTTAGGTCCCTTTGTGCTAAATGTATGAAACCTCGACGTAAATTTCCCCTTTTTAGGTCCTTGATGTAAAATTTACTCCCATAGCACGGGTAAATTTTAACCTAAAAGTAAGTGGTAAAATCTAAATGGAATTAAGATTATTTGTCAATGAGTATGCACATTCTTGGATTTGAAGATGAACGACCAAGGTCATGGCCATATCTACATCATATACATTAGATTGATGATCCCATATCCAAGCATTTGCATGCCAACAAATATGGACATATTTTGAAAACAGTCAAAGAGGAAGTAGCATGAAGAGCATGGCTCGATCTGCTAGCCTCTCGAGAAGGAGCCGAACACGAAGGTTTTCCTTCCTTAATTATTTTAGGGTCCTTTTTGATAAATATATGGACCTCGATGTTATTTTACCTCTTTTTAGGTCCCTGGCTTAAAAAGTACTACCACCCCCCGTGTAAAATTCTAACCTGAAAGTAAGTTGTAAGATCTAAATGAGTTTAAGCTTAGTTGTCAAAGAGTATGAACATTCTTGTATTTCAAGCCGAACGACCAAGGTCATGCCCATAAGTACGTCATACTTTATGTTGATGATCCTATAGCGAAGAATTGCATGCCAACAAATATGGCCATATTTTGAAAACAATTTAAGAGGAAGTGGTATGAAGATTATGGCATGATCAGTTGCTCTCTCGAGAAGGAGACGAATCCGACTATTTTCATTTCTTAATTATTTCAGGGTCCTTTGTGCTACATGTATGGACCTCGATGTAATTTTCCTTCTTTTTAGGTCCTTGATTAAAAATGTACTACCACCGCCCGTGTAAAATTTTAACCTAAAAGTAGGTGGTAAAATATAAACGAATTTAAGCTTAGTTGTAAATGAGTATAAACATTCTTGGTTTTGAAGCCGAACAAGGAAGGTCAAGGCCATATCTACATCATACTTTATATTGATGATCCGATATCCAAGAATTTGCATGTCGACAAATTTGGCCATATTTTGAAAATAATCGAAGAGGAAGTAGTAATATGAATAGTATGGCTCTCTCGAGTCAGAGCCAGACCCTAATGTTTTCCTTGATTAATTTTAGGGTACTTTATGCTAAATGTATGGACCTCGATGTAATTTTCAATTTTTAGGTCCTTGATGTATAATGTACTTCCACCGCTCGTGTAAATTTTTAACATAAAACTAAGTGGTAAAATAAAAAAGAATTTATGCTTAGTTCCTACTCTGTAGGAGTAT
Source organism: Avena insularis (assembly GCA_023614405.1). Classification (NCBI taxonomy): domain Eukaryota; kingdom Viridiplantae; phylum Streptophyta; class Magnoliopsida; order Poales; family Poaceae; genus Avena; species Avena insularis. Next base: position 537,966 of record JAJUPC010000031.1, on the reverse strand, counting down.
TAGGGTGAAGAGACTATGAGCTCAAAGGTTCCAATTTATGTTCGGTTGGGACAAAAACATGGAACGGAATGGCTAGATTTTTACGCATATTAACTTTTTTTGTCCAAAACTGAGTAGCTAACAGCTAAACAGAGATCATCTTGTATCAAAATTGGAATATACATAAGCCAAATCAGATAAATTGAGGCAAAAATCGGATCAATCGAGGCAAAATCCGATGGATGGCTAACCCAAAATCAAAATACAACGTATCTAGACAAATCCACGTCAATTAATTTGGATCGGAGGGAGTAGCAGCAACCACCAGTGCGTGATTGCGTCGTCGCCCGCGCGTTGTCAACTGCTGCGCCTCCGTGGGTTCCTTCTTGTGCCTCTCCCGTGCAAGCGCTCGCGTGCCTGCTGTGCCTCCTCGCGTGCTTTCCGCCGCCACCAGTGGTTAGCGAGGCATTTTATTTCCTTTGACATCCCTCATTAGCTAAGGTTCATCAGTTATCATCTCAAAAGAAACTTTATTCAACCATTTAAATAACAGCACGAGTTTACATATATAGGACTCACTGCTGACCTAGTGCAGGTCTGGCGCCTCCTAGCACCTAGTAGCATGCCACTAGCGGTAGCTCGTTAGACACCGGCAGCAATGACAGCTCCAATGCCGCTGTCGGCTCCTGACCCGGCGGCACCTCCTGGGCCATAGGAAGCTCCGGGACGACCCTGTGGATGAAGTTGCAGTTGTTTGGGAACTGGTCCCAGTAGTTGGTAAAGATGTTGGTGCTGTTGAACACCACCATCTCACAGCCGCAGTGGAAGGCCTGGCCGTAGAGGAGACGAGCGTCCCTGAAGTTGATGAACTTGAACATCAACATCCCGCCGTCTAGAGTGCTGTGGAGGCCGTACATACGGTACTTGCAGCGACCATAGCCGGTGTCGAGGAAGTCGCAAACCAGCTGGCATGGTGTTCTCCACAAGGAGAAGGCCCAAATGCGCAAGGCATTGTCCTCCTGTGCGGTGACATCGATGTCTTTGCTCTCCGGTATGGTGGGCGATAGACAGAAGGTGGACATGGATGACTGACCGGGACAGAGTGGGTTGTTGGAAGCTGGGGATTGGAGATTTTTTCGTGCACTGGAATCATGGGGAAGGAGTAAGAATAAATAAGAAGGAGGTGATCCAAGATTAATGTGGCAGATTAGCCGAACCGAGGGGCAATCAATGTCGGTGCTGAAACCGATGCGTGTGCCAAATGACGATGATGAAGACTAGGGTAAGCCGATGGGACAATACGCTGCCTCTGCTTCTCGCACTCGATGGGCACAGTCATAATTTTGGGGTGCCTTCGAGGCGACCGCGACCCGCCTCATCATCGGCCCTACAGTAGCCATGGCACGTCTTGACATGCACAACATGGCACGACTTCTCCATCCTTCTACAATCTTCCATGCTTAAAATATTCCAAGTCCACCATGGAGGTGCTAATAGACACCTCTACGAGGCACGGGGAGGCCGGGAGCGGCGGGGCAACAGCGAGCTTTGTCGGCTAGGGTTCGGGTTTGAAGAACCAGAGACAGGGACATCGCTGGGAGGGGAAGTGAGGGAATAGGGTTAACACGCGATGGTGCAAGGGTTCTTGTAGGCGTCGGGGGTGATAGCGGACTTCTTGGCGCTGGGTGGGCATCGCGACACCGGCGAGCGGCGGTTGCCGCGCTAGGCAGCTGCTTGTCTGCGCGAGGAAGACGACAGGCGAACCGGCATGCGGGTTGGGCCGATGCTGGGCTCTGGCTGGGCCGGCTGCGGCTGCTGCGAGCGGCAGGAAGAGAAGAGGGAAAGGAGAGGGCAAGATGGGCTGGGCCTGGAATGGTCTGGCTGCTATTTATTTTCAGTAAATCTCTTTTTCTTTTCTGTTTTGCATTTTCTCTTTGAATTTTTCATTTTCAAATATGTTTGAACTATTTTAAAATACCAGGCGGTTTTATCAAATATGTAAAATACTGTGGGACCCCTTTAGACAATTTGGGACCCATAACTTTTGATACTTTTTAAAATTCAAAACCTCTTTGAATATATTTGCAAATAGAAAGAGAGGGAAAAGCTAGGGTTTGTAGGGTTTGATTTATTTCTTCAATGCACAATTTTAATACATGATGCTCATGATGCACAAAACAAACCCTAAGATGGATAAACTAATTACTGGGGTTTTACAGCTCTATCCCCCTTACGAGAATCTCGACCCGAGATTCCAAAGTTAGGAAGAGAAATAGAGAGAGAGAAACAGGGTCATTCTAAGGTAAGAGGGAAACACACTAAACAACACACCGAGTATCTCATGGTCAACTCATGGATAGAGTGTTTAGAAACAACTCTGAGATGATGAACATGAAACACATCAAGGTAACAAGGGAAACACGAGGAGATGGTTTCATGTTGTTAGATAGATGGTCTTCATAAAGATTGAGACCATGGAACTTGGAGGAGGTTTTGAAGATTCGGAAGAACAAAGCTTCCAACAGAAAGAACATGACCACAGACTTCGATAGGGAACCTCTACTAAACGGCTTAAGTAGAGATTTTGGGTTGCAAAGATATGGATCAACAAAATCAAGCTGTTGAACTACTTTTGGAATAGTAGGTTCACTCTTTCATTCAACAAAAGGCTTAAGTCAGAAAGGTGTTTTGTGGAGAGGACTCATAAGAGTCATAAGGAACATGTAACAAGAGAAACTTCTGATTATCAAAATCATAGTCACTCTTAAACATGGTTGAGAGAACGAAGGAGACTCATTATTCATCTAGGTATACCAAGATCTTTGCCAAAGATCATGGTATCACTTTAAACCACTAGGATGAATAGGTTAAGAAGATTCCTGATGACACGAGAAGAAAGAAACTTCATTCTTAGACTTCAATTACTTGGCACAACAAGACGCTTGCCAACATAATGGGTCTGGAGGATCGACCGAGAGACATTTAGCAACACTACTTTAAATGTTCTCCTTGATGTTCGAGGTACGAAGCATCAAGTAAAGGTCGGACTTTGGAGACCAAGGAAACCATTAGCACAACTCCTATAATGAATAATAGAAGAATCCTCATGAAGAGTGGTTGATATTGCTGATTTAAGAGAATATGACAATAGGTCTTTCCGACTAAGTGTGTCAACCATTACATCAATCTTGCCAGATTTACAAAGAGACCTATGTCAAAACCTTGAGGAGCACCAACCATCATTGCTGCTTGAGATTCAACTTTGGTTAAGTGAAATGATATTTCAGACTCAGCATGTCCGAGTAGAAAGTTTGCAACATTTACCGCAAGGATAATGTTACTAGATTCTCAAGACAGGGACTACAATGTCAAGCTCCAAAAGACTGAGCTAAATTGCTGGACCCATGTATTTACAACTTGTCGAGAGACAACTGCACACACATAAGGTGCTAACAACAATATACAGATGTGTCCTTAAGTAACAGAGATAACTCTTCTCGAATCCACGGTGACATCTTTCAGCATTTGCGCGTGAACCGGAGGAGGTTATGTCTAACATCCAAAACTCATACTTTGAGAAAACTCGAAGATGGTTCTCGAAAGTTTCCAACATTAATGTCAATTGTTCCATATGAACACAATATAACATGGAGAGAGTAAAAATGTCATTGATGGGCTCAACAACAAACTTATCAAAACACTCCAAAAAGATGGATTCACATGTTGCTTGAACAAGACGGGAATATTGGTCAGACCAAAGAACATGAAGATGTACTCAAGTGAAACATCACAAATAGAAACACCATCAAGATAGTCCTTGGAACTGAGTTTGATTTGACGATAACCTAAATCAAATCAAAGATAGGGGGAAGATAACATGTCCATGAAGGAAATACTATCTTTCTTCAACACGAACAAAACTATACATCCCTTTAAGAAAGAACTAAGTCGGATATAACTTTTGTCTTAGAACTCATCAAGTTGTTGTTTAAGCTCAACCAAATAGTTCAGGGGTATCCAATATGGATCCTTGGAGAAAATAGCAGTTCAGAGAACTTGCTTGCTCAAGAACTTGACAACACGGTCATGTGGCAACATGGCGATACTTCTAGAAGACATCCAGAATATCACAAACCACCGCTATGTCACTTAGTTCAAGAGGGAAATTGCTTTGTAAGGCAAGGAGACATAGTCTTAGAGCTTCAGCACAAGCCCAACTCTTTGACCGAAGAGAGTGCACCTGGATAACGGACTTGGTAGTACAATCATCCTTTGCTTAGTGACGGGGTTAACCAATCACGCTAAGAATGACTCAAATGTCCTTAGAGTTCAAACAATAAGAATTGCTAGAATCTCAGATGGCCACATTATTACGCACACGCATCACTCACAAGCGCGAAAGCTCGAGGGAGGGTGGATAAAGATGTGTGAAGGCATCACTTCATTAAGGGGTCATAAAACTCAGCATGACCTCTTAGTATAAATTACTGTGATACTTTAAGGTAGAACTCATAGAAGCTAATCAATGCCTCTTAATCTACAGATTACAACACTTTGATCTGGTCCTAGATACGATGAGGTACTGGTGTTTGTTTCTCCTGACATTCTAAAATGGTTTGTTTTGACGGACCATGAGAGTATCTTGCATCGGAAGACACTGATGCAGGTTTACTACTTGGCTACCAACTGGTAAACAAAGGTCGGAAAACAACAAGGGAGAAAGAACATGCTCAAGATAGAATCCCGAGATGTGGATGCATAAGTTAACAACCTTCCGAAACCCAATGCAAAGAAAGGTAAGGTGTGGCAGAGTCACGAATAGAGATACGAGACTCTCGAGGAGTACTCTTGTCGTGATCTATTTGGTTCCATTAAAGAACATCTGCCATAGCATGTGGTAAGGGAAGTCCTTTATCGTCACAATTCAATCGCGACAATAACCACAAGCTTGGAGGCTAGAATTGTAATACCAGCCATCCTGAGGTAATGTGTGAACATTAACAACAGGGTCAAAGGGACGGATCTTGGTTTAATGCCCAGCTTCATGTACAAGATTCACAACAATAGAATCTTGCACAATCAGGGATCTTAGGTTCAAGTCCAAGGGTTAAAACCCAAAGAAAGGAGTAACTACTACTTGAGTGACATAGTGTACACTGCAAGATAGTATTCACGAGGTAGCTTCCAAGAGAAGAAACGACTTCTAAAGTACCCAACAAACGTAAAGGAGGCACTTGAGGCAAAAGGAAACCTCGAAGCCTGGAACAGAACACTGTAGGTCCAACAATATAATACTGTGGGTCCAAAAGATAGAGAGATCATGATGGAAAGTAATCTCTCATATGAACAAGAGCAAAGGGGAACAAGAAATTAATAACACACACAACTCTAGAGAACTCAACACTAGGTCAACTGGCGTAGAAACGACATGCCCAAAAGGAACCTAAGTTTTGAAAGACTAGAAGAGATATTTAAACTTTTCCAAAATCAACACCAGATAAGATAACCCAAAGTTAGAGCGAAACTGGATAAGGAGAAAAAGAAGCATACTAGAATTTTTCGCAAATACTTTTCATCTTTTAAATAGTTTTCACAAACACTAGACTCAACATTGACCAATAGCAAGGTTTTCCTACGATCGGTACTGCTCTGATACCAAGAACTGTGACACCCCCGAGATCAGGGATAAACATGTAGGGTTCGCAGCATAGAAAACAAAAATTTTCCTACGATGGGAACTATGTACCAAGATCTATCTACTAGATACAAACAACGGGCGGATGTATATCCGTAGAGAACATACCCTTGAAGACCGACAAAGCTTAACGAGTTCAACTCGTGGTTGATGTAGACGATCTCTTGCTGATCTCAAGATCGAGAGGAAGTCCTAGCGCCGCAAATCAGCAGCGCATCCGTGCTCGCACACACGTTCGAGGCACCGAGCAACCTCCGCCTCCTCGCTCCAGCGATGCAGCGGAAGCAAAACTCTTTCTTGCCGAATAGCCACCGGGAACATGTATCTCGCTAGTCCGAGACCATGGGGATAAATTCTAGAGGGGGAGAGAGATCCTTCACGAGGAGGTGTGAGAGACAAGTGAGGAGGGGGGCTCCTTTTATAGGAGGAGGGGGGAACCCCAAGGGGGTGTCCGGTGCATGGGGGCTGCCCCCTTGCCCTCCCCTCTTCATGTGGGTGGACACTCCACTCACAAAATTCCTTTAAATTCCCTCCACTCAAATTCCCATTAAATTTCCACCAAATTTAATGCAAACTCTCATTGAATAAAACTCTTTTATTTTATTCAGAATTTTGTCAATTACTTTAATGACAAACATTCACAAATAACCCCTTGCTCGAATTCCATTTCACAGGCATAACCACTTTATGCAATTTCACCCGAAAACCTGTTTCGGTATCTAGTGAAATAAATTCCTGCGCTTGTTTATTCTTTCGGCATGAAACATTTGCTCCAATTGGATGTCGGTGTCTCTTAAGTGTGTCACCCTACGGTTCGTGAATAATGCGGACATGATCGAGACCCCTCTCGGATCAATAATCAGAAGCGGGATCTGGAGACCCATACTGACTCCCACACATTCAACGATGACTTTCTTGTGATCCTCGGAACCTTTTACGCTAGTATCTTAATCCCTTTGTTTCACTATATATTACATGTCCGAGATTCGATCATCGGTATCTCCATACTTAGTTTGATCTCGTTACCGACATGCACTCTTTTCTCGTTCTCGTGATATAACATTCTAGTGATCAAATCACTTGCTTGCAAGCTAATCAATGTGATATCACCGAGAGGGCCCAGAGTATATCTATCCGTCATCGGGATGAACAAATTCCACTCTCGATCCATGTGCCTCAACATAACACTTTATTAGTTGTGAATCCATCTTTATAATCACCCTGTTACGGTGTGACGTTTGATGTTATCAAGAAACTCTTTCGGTGTTAGTGATTGACATGATCTCATGGTCTAAGGATTAGGATCACTTCGTAAGTTGTTATAGCAATATAAACTCAATGACTTTGATCGTAATGCTATACTTCGGATGAATGTTCATCACATCATTACACTAATGTTGTGATCCCGTTATTAACAACATCCAATGTCCATGATCAGGAAACCTTGATCATCTTGTTAATCAACGAGCTAGTTTATGAGAGAGGCATAACTAGGAACTTTCTGTTTGTTTATTAAACACACATGTATTAACGTTTCCGTATTAATACAATTATAGCATGCAAAATAAACATCTATCATATACTTGGAATACACATAATAAACACTTTATTATTGCCTCTCAGGGCATATTCCCTTCAGTCTCCCACTTGCACTAGAGACAATAATCTAGTTACATAGTGATAAATCTAACACCCATTGAGTTCTGGTGTTGATCATGTTTTGCTCTAGGGAGAGTTTTAGTCAACGGATCTGCTACATTGAGATCCATATGTAGTTTACAAATCTTTATATCTCCATCCTTGACATGTTCGCGGATGGAGTGAAACCGGCGCTTAATATGCTTGGAATGCTTGTGAGACCTTGGTTCTTTGGCATTGGCAATGGCACCATTGTTGTCACAATAGATCACCATTGGGTCCAACGCATTTGCAACCACTCCTAGTTCAGATATGAACTCCTTCATCCAAACTGCTTCCTGAGCCGCTTCTGAAGCAGCAGCATATTCGGCCTCCGTTGTTGATCCCACTACCACAGGTTGTTTGGAGATCCTCCAACTAACAGCTCCTCCATTCATGAGAAAAACGTATCCGGATTGAGACTTAGAGTCATCCGGATTGGTGTCAAAGCTAGCGTCAACATAACACTTAGTGACGAGCTCTTCTTCACCTCCGTATACAAGAAACATATCCTTAGTTCTTCATAAGTACTTAAGGATATTCTTGACCGCTATCCAGTGTTCCGAACCTAGATCCGATTGGTACCTACTAGTCAAACTAATAGCATGTGCCACATCCGGTCTTGTACATAGCATGGCGTGGAATTAACAGAATACAAAGTCTCTTCTATTGGATCAATATGACTAAAGTATTTAAATTAATTTTGGCATAAAGGACTTGTTAAAGATGTTTCACAAACTATGATAATTGGAAAAATTCAAGGTGTTGATATGTCTAAACATCATAATCATTTGTATTAGATACATGTGGTCTAATATTATCCCTTATCAGGTTTATAGTTATCATTTAGAGTTAGAGATCGAGATAAGAAAACACTCATTTAAAATAAAAAGGAACGTCTAAAGATTCGTGGAAACAACACCATAAGAGTTATGGCACGTTGAGTTTCTAGAGGTTTTGATGATTCAAAATCGTGGAAAATAAACAAGTCTTTGTAGCATATTCTTAGGAAACCATGAATACATGTTCCACGAAGGGTAAACCTTCTATTGTCCTAAGTGAATGTGTCCTGCCGGAGATATAGGTGGAAGAAAGTAAAAGATCAAAAACAAGGTATTTGACCTTACCTCCTGATTATTGAGTTGTGCAGCGAGATTTATTTTGTGAAACCGAACTCTACAAATAGAGGAGAAATTAATGATAATGATCATAAAGTTTTAGCAAATACTTTTACTAAATAAAGTAGGATTCAATTATATATTCTGCAAGTTTGCAGAATTATATTATTGATTCAATGGTCATGTTATTTGAACAAGACATACCTATGAATTACAAAGAAGCGTGATGGACCTAAGTGCAAGAAAAGACTAGGAGTCATAAAATCCTGTATTAAGTTACATTTAAGATTGAAAAGTAATATGTTACTTGATCTTATTAAGTAAAGATGCTTACTTGATATTTCTAAATTACTACAGCCATGAGAAGGAAATGAAACTTGACACCGCCACGACCACACAAGCCATGGTTACCTTTGGTAGCCAGGCAACTGACAAGGGTGAACCCGCCAAGGGTAATGATCCCATAGAAATGTCACCAGGGAATATTGATAAAATGGCAGGCTCTGCTGCTGCTAGCCTAAATATGAAGAAGAAGGAGGAAATTCTCAAGCTAGAACAATCCAGCCTCGAGAAGCAAGTCCTTACTCTAGAGGCAGCGAGCTAGGAGACTAAGGATGTCAAGATAGTGAGCCTCCTGGAATAAATTTTGGTCTGGAATAAAAAGATCGAATATGGGGAACTTCCATCGACAAGCATTGATCCCCTCTCCCTTTCCGAGAAAGTGTTTCACAACAAAAACTCAGATTCAAAAAGCTGCACCTTGAGCACATTGTAAGTTTTCCGAATCTCATTTACAATATTTACTATCATATCCTCTAGCCCACAAGCATAAAATCGGACAAAGATCATAGTATAAGATCCGAGTTGATGCTTTAAAGGATGCAAAAGAACGATATAGTGTAGACCCCATGGCTCATGCTGGATTTTGACTTAGTTAAAGTTCCAGCCAGAGTCTTAATAGTCGTCTGATAGTTATTCCGTCATTAACTTACAAAAAGTTTCATCTTGCAACCAGGATTTGCTCAAGAACATTTGCATCAAGCACAAAGAAATTAAGGCTTTGCATCTTGAGAACTCCAAGTTGCAGGTTGAGAAGGATGAGGCGGAAGGTAACCTTTTCGAACATTAACCTTTATATTTGTCATAGTCGAAATTTTTTGCTGACTGATAATTTTTTCTTTGCAGAATTTCTGAGTGCTTCCAGCAAGATGGTGGAAGAGGCCGAGAACTTCAAGGTCTTAAAGATAGAAAATGCTGAACCCTGGGACGAGCTTGAGAAGCTAAAAACTGAATCGGAGCAATCCGTGAACGCCATCCTGAAATCAAGCAACATGGAGACCGAGAGGCTTGAGAGACTATTGGCCCTCCGAGATGAACTTGATGATCTTAAGAAGGATTTCAAGAGTCAGCAAGATCTAGCCAAGGCCATAGAAGCAGAGCTGAAGAGTCTCCGAGAGGAGCATTATCAGTGGAACCACTGTGTGCTAGGTAAGATTTCCTACTTTCACTCTTCCCTTGATTTTCGACTCTCTTTGAGTCAAATTTTGATTTTCGGTTCTTTCATAGATCCTCTGCATCTTTCTGACTCCTCTTCCTCTGAACCCCGCCTTGAGCGCATAAAACTTGTCGGAGATGTTCTTTTCGACTTTCGCCAGACTCTTGAAGAAGCTGGCGAGTTGGTCAGGCTTTCCGACTTGCACAACATGCAAGTGCTCGAGGTGAGGAACAAAGTGAAGGAGATTCTGAAGCTCATCAAGGCTTGGAATATTTCCTATGCTCGGACTGCTGCACAGACCGCCCTCACTATGGTGATGAGCCACCATAGTGTCATGGAGATCTGGCACGTCACCAAGGGCATCACGGACAAGGAAGATGAGGGTAACCCGCAAGATATCACGGGCATGCAAGAATCTTGCACGCGCTATGCTTGTCACGTGGTGGAGATGATGATCTACACGACGCCATTCTTACGATATGTCGCTGTGCCTCCCTCGCCCAGGAGCCGGAAGATAGCCTCGTTGATGATGAACCTTCCAAATCTCCAGAGCATGGTGGCGACGATGTCGACTCCAGTGCTCTGTAACATCCCAAATTTCATCAAATGCAAAATCATGCATTGCATCCATAATATCATAGAATTTAGAGCTTGCATAAAAATTTCAAAGTTTGAAATCAATTAAAAACCATATTTATGCCCTTTCTATTATATATTTGAGGCATGTTTTTGTTTTTATTTTCAAAAGACCAAAGTGATTTTGAGTGGTTAGATGTGTTTGACACACTTTTGAGGGCTAGGATCACAACACAAAAAATTGGAAAAGGTTTGAATTAAAATAGTTTTGAATTAGGGTTTTAAAACCATTCCTGAAAATCAAATTAGAAAAGAAAAAGGTAAAGGAAAAAAATAAAATCGACCGCTGCCTATTCAGCCCAGCAGCCCTTGTGGCCCATCTAGCCCACCCGGGTTCCCCTCCCCTGTCTCTTTCTCACCCGCGTGTAGCATCCCAATTGTCTAACAATTGTAATGCTACTTGGTCTAGTAATATAATGGCTACTTCATATATATAATTGTTGCATCATAATCACATCATGCTCATGTCATCATGCCACCTTGCATTTGAGCATCATATAAAACCCTTTTTGTTTTGGATCTTCTCTCATATGCATTAATAATTGTATTTGCCTCTTGATATTGTATTTGGTTATTGATATATTGTTTAATGCCCAAGTTGAGTTGGGGGCATATCTTTTAATTCACTCCACCACCCTTTCTTACACCACCTTATAATTCCACCACCCCATCTCCATGAGCTTGTATTTTTATTTTTCCTTTGGCATTTAATCTAGCTCATGGGAGATAGGATGGATCTACTCCCACAAATCCTTAGCTTGGCCTTAAACCATCTTTTGGGAATGCATAAAAATAATGCCATGTTAATAATTTTGTTTTCACAAAAACAAGCATGGCATTAATTAATTTTGCATGGGCCATGCAACCATCTCCAACTTTGGTTCTCCTTTGCTTTTAGTTGGATTTGGGTGAATCTCCCATCTCTCTCTACCTCTCTTCATGCTTGTTCTTGTTTGGGTCATGCTAAAAACCTACATCTATCTCCATCCATACCCTCACCACCTTTTTATCTCACCCTCTCTTTTTCTTGTCTAGATCTTGTTTGAGCTTGGCATGTTCTTGCTTGATCTTGTCAAAGAAAAACCACTCCACCATCTCTCACCTAAGCTAAACCCTAAACCTAACCCCTCATCTACCCTAGTTACACCCTACCACCACCATGGGCATCATCTAACCTAACCTCACCCTCTCCTCTTCACCTATGCGAGCCTCCCAGGCGGACCCACCTGGCCATCCTCTCTCCTGGCCACACCCCTACCTACCCCTCCCCAACCCTAGTACCAAACCCTAGCAGGCTCCCCAACCTAGCCCGAGCCTCCCTCTCTCTCTCTTTCTCTTCTCTCTGTCAGGCGTGCCCACACCGAGCCTACCTCCTTGGCCTCACCTGCCCCACACTGGAAGCCCCTGCCCGTGCAGCCCCCAGCTCGAGCACGTGAAGGAGGGAAAAGGTGTGGCCAGCCCTCTATCCATAACCACTGCCCCTCGGCACCCCCTCTCCTCTCCCGTCCCTATCTACCCCTCTCTCGCCTGCTGCCTCCCCCAGAACCACCCCAGTCCGGCCCCTTCCCTCTTTTCCTCCTTGCCTCCGTCTACACCATCGCCATGAAACCGTGGCCTCCACGCCCTTCTTTTTCCAGCCGGTGGCGTGGCGCTCTGGTGCCGAAGACCAAGGCCCTCCACATCGTCTGCGTACCAGGAGGAGGAGGACCAGAGTCACCAGGCCGACGCTGCTCCGACGCGAAACCCTAGCTTCGCCGGCCTCTGCCTCGTCGTCGATCCGCTTCCCCTCCGCCCGATCCACCACCTCCAACAACCTCGCGGTGAGCCATCCGACCCCGCTGACACCCTCGCGTGCTTAGTCGCGTCCTAGTCTCGCCGAACCCCTGGACGTGTCTACGTCTGCACGATCCCGTGACGCCCCGCGTTATCAAGCCGCTAGCCACCCTCCTAGCAACAACCCCAGCCCACCGCGCTGGTTACGCCCGCAGCGCGCACCCCCCGCGACCCAGGATCGATTCCCCGCCTCGCGCCGCGCACCGATCTGTCGCTCGGCGAGAAGAAAGAAGAGGAGTCTGGCCGTGGTAGTTTCTGAATCGCCCCCCCTTTTTGTTTTCTGCTCCACCCGCGGTACCTCGTGGCACACGGTCGATCGGCGGCGTGTTCTGAAAACCCCGGTTTTCCGTTCGCAACCCAGCCTCCCCCATGACCCCACTCGGTGCCTATCCCTTTCGTCATCACGTGGACCCGTGGCGCTAGCCCCCTGTCATTATTTGAGGCTAGCTAGCTCGCGGTGAGAAAAGCTTTTCTGTATGTCGTCCCAGTCAGCTGGCCCACCAAGGTCAGCTGTTGTCAGATCTGCTGAGTACAAAAAGTTTACATTTATATCTGTTTTAATTTAAACCTTTTTCAAATTAATTCAAATTCAAATTTAAATCTATTTTCAAATAACTTTTAAAATATAAATCCAAATAATACAAATAATATATGCTTTGAAATCAGAAAAATATGAGGAATTCAAATATGCCATCCAAAATATATTTTGAACCCTTTAAATTTCAAGTTGTTTAAAATTACAATAAAATGCCCTTTTTCCTTAATTAATTAATAACTTTTGTTTAATAACTCCAAATTTAACAAATAATATGTCTAAAATGATTAGCTCGACGAGACCTTTCTGTTTATGCATTCCGTGTTCTGTTTTGCAGCATGCATCATATAAATATAATGTATACAGCAACTTAATTGAGGTTAAAACATGATTAAAACTCAACAAAATGATTTATACTTGTATTCCACACCTCACCCATGCCATGCTACATTATTGCCATGAAAATTGTGCATCATTCATCATGGCATGATTGTTTGCTTGATGCATTTTATTCATATGCTTGTGCACTTTATTTATGTTGGCCCTTGTTTGTTTGGTTCTTCTCCGAATAGACGCTGAGTAGGGGATATATCAAGAGACCCAGGAGCACTACCCAGATCCTTCTCTCGCTTCAACTGAGCTGCCAGGCAAGCACTACCACATGCTTGCATACATATAGTACCTATTGCCTCTATCTTATTATTGCATCATTGAGTCGCGTTTGCATTAAATTGAATCCCAAGTATTGCATAGCCTTTACTTTTAAACCCACGAGCTTGTTCCTCCATCCCATGAGCCATTACTACAGGAGTTGTTTGAGCCATGCAGTCGTAGAACAACATGTGTAGGGTATGTGAGAGTCGATGGATAACGAGGTACCTAAACAACTTAACCTGAGTAGTAATGGGATAACTAATGAAAGTGGCATCGGTGAGCCATATTTGCTATTTGGTTTTCAGGCTCACTTGTGTCCTGGGACCCCGAGTACTTGATTCCTGTTCCTTGAATATTCGCTATCCACATCCGGAGACTTATGAACCCCGAGCGAGCTTGATTCATTCTTATTTCTTGGGGCCACAATTAGTTTGGGGCTTTATTACTCTCTGTACTTATGCCATGCTTTCTTCGCTTAATTTAAAATTGTGCGAGGAATGCACCTGTACTGTTAGGGCCGTGACACGTTTTAGCTGTGTCGACAAGCCCACATTTTCGGTTCCAGTCGTTCTCCGTCCACACAAACCTTGAGTCCGTCTCATAGCCGCCAGCCGTTCTATGGTAGCTTAATGGGTGGCCCCTGAAATATTTCTGAATCCTGTGATCGCTTTGTATTGCCTCGTTGGGTTTTGATTTGGTTTTCGAGGTTGATCGAGTGTGTTGCTATTTGTGCACCCCTGCAGGGTAAAACTTTCTGAAAGCCGTGTCCGCGGTTATGGACGACTTGGAGCACAGTTTCTCGATCATAGACAAGTATAACTAAAGTACCGCTTTTAATTTGACTCAGTACCTGACTAGTAAATAGAGCAACACTCATGGAATGGATAATAAAACTTCCAACGGATGGGGGGTTGTTCGTCTGCTTCCTCGTCGGTAAGCAAGGAGGAGGATGGATCTGTTAATATTACCGTTATAACTGCTGTTATTAATTCACGGGCATCCGTCTATCTTTGGTTAGGCGGATGGTTAGCGAGTATCTATAGAATTTGTAGGGGTTCGTAGCATGGAAAACAAAAATTTTCTATCGCATACAAACAAACAAGCCAAGATCTATCTACTAGATTGTAGCAACGAGTCGATGGAATAACTCACCCTCGAAGATTCCAAAGTGTTTAACGAGAGCAGATTCTCGTGGGTGATGTAGTCGTACTCTTTCCGATCTCAAGATCGCGTGACGATCCTTCCGCCACGCTGCGTTAGCGGCGCTCCCGATTGACACCGTTCGGTTTTCGTGACGAAGACCTTCCTCTCCTTGTTCCAGCGGAGGTTGTAGCACTCTCCTCGCGATTCCAAAGACAACAGTGGTGGGAGGTGAGGGGAATCCCTGAGGGCTTCGCCTTAACGAGCAGTATGGTGGAGCTTATGAGAGAGGCTATTAGTGGTCTAGTAATTAGACACACCAATTAGAAGGCTCTAAACCAATTAGAAGGCTCTAAACCGAAATAGCTCTAAACCGGGGTCTAGATCTAGGGTTTTGTTTAGAGGATAGGAAACTTGTGTGTCTAGGAGGGGAGGCCCTGCCCCTCCCTTTATAGGTGGGAGGGCCGGCGGCCAAGGGGAGGAGTTCCTCCCCAACTCGGCCTTGGGAGGTGCGCCGGCCAAGGGGACTCCTCCCCAAAGTCGGTCTCCACCTCCTCCTCTTTTCCCACTTCCCAAAATTGTCGTTTGACTTTCAAACTGGCCGTTTGACTTTTCAATTTAGGATTTAAATAAACCCTTTATTTTGGACAGCAAGAACACCTAGTACATGATGCAATCATTCCAATATGTAATGACACATTCATGTACCCTTACCCATCCGGAGTGACGGACATTACAGGAGCTTCTAGAATGTTCACGATGAAAACACGGAACCATTCCCCAACTCCAAACGGACTTTCCTTATATGAATCTTATTCTCCGGACCATTCCGGATCACCTCGTGATATCCCGGATCCCATCCGAGACTCCGAACAACATTCAGTATCTTTCTCATAATACCATAACTACTCAAACAACGTCGAATCCTTAAGTGTGTCTCCCTACGGTTCGTGAATTATGCGGACATGATCGAGACACTTCTCCGAACAATAACCAATAGAGGAATCTGGAAATTCATATGGCTCCCACATATTTCTACGATTACTTTGCGATCGAATGAACCACTTACATACGATACCAATTTCCCTTTGTCTCACGATATGTTACTTATCCGAGGTTATGATCGTCGGTATCTCTGCATACCTAGTTCATCCTCGTTCGATAAGTACTCTTTTCTCGTTCCGTGATATGTGATCCCTTGTGACCCAGTCACATGCTTGCAAGCTAATTGGATGACATTTCACCGAGAGGGCCCAGAGAATATCTATCCGTCATGTGGATGGACAAATCCCACTCTTGATCCATGTGTTTCAACCAATACTTTCCGAACACTCAATGCCACCTTTATAGCCACCCTGTTACGGTGTGGTGTTTGATGACATCAAAGCATCCATCCAGTAAAGGTGATATGCATGATCTCATGGTCGAAGGAATTAGGTTACTATGTATCAGAAAGCATATAGCAATTGAACTATTGAAATGACTTGATCTTTATGCTACGCTTATCTATAGGAGTATGTCCACCATATCATTCTCCTAACGATATGATCTTGTTGTTGATAACATCTCAATGTTCATGATAGGGAAACCACAATCATCAATCAACCAACAAGCTAGTGAAGTATAGAGGCTATACTAGGGACTTCAATTTAAGTTTACAAATCACACAAGTATTAATGGTTTCCTTGTTAATACTATTATAGCATGAATGTAAACATTTATCATAAACACAAAGATATATAATAATAACTACATTTATTATTGCCTCTAGGGCATATCTCCAACAGAATTGTTAGGGTTTATCTTTTGCTGCAATTGCGTCACCCCAGGTTGTGTCCCCTTTAGAGGCATAAAGACTTGCTGAGTACCCCTAGGGTCTCACACGATAAATTGTTTGATTCAGATGAACAGGTAAACTCGCAAGATGGATACTGGGTGGAGGAGACGGACGATGTGGGCAACGATCATTTGGTGTAGAGATTCCGGGAATGGGGATCCGTGAGATCTGTGGGCGGGATGTGTTTATTTATGGGGCATCTAATGCCGATTTGCTTCTTATCCGTACTCGGATCTTGTTTTCCGCTTCCGCTTGAAACTCTGATGTTTGATGTATGAGGAGATATCCTAAACTATTATATCTATCTAGGATATTTGGATCTTGCCGTATGGCATTGCAATATTTCCTTTCTTTTTAGATGGAATGACTCTGAGAACCATTGTATGGTGGCTTGCATACATACTCATTTGTGTATGTAGTTGATCCCTTCGCCTGCCGATTACGCCGCCCGTTCTTGTCTCGATGTTCGGAAATGGTTAGGACGGCCGAAAGGTCTACCTGTGAGTGGCATTTGGGCCCCACCGTACTATTTTAACCATTTCCGCTCATCCAGGCTTGTAACTAGGAGCGTAATTCACCGAGGTAGTTACAATTGGTATCAGAGCCATCCCGCCCTTCAGGGTCTCAGCCAAATGGTCGTTGTCAGTCTAGCAAATATTTTTGGTAGCTATGTATACTAGGGAAAAACAAAGCGCGAGAGTAGGAGTGCTTCCATTTTTCTTCTTACCCACCCACCCACCCTTTTCTGGTAAGGAAGTGTAACGTTTTCAATCCTCTTCTTAAAATTCAAACTAGGATTCACGTGTTCTGGGTTTCCGTAGTACCATAGGTTGTGTGTGTGTGTGTGTAATTCCTTGTCTATATGTTGCATCCAAGTTGTTATCACAATCTGCCTTTGGTTATCAACTGTTGGTATATTCCATACCGACAGGCTTTTGCAAACCGACGCGATCTATCTGATTCATTGTATACCGCTGCGATCTGTCTTACTCGATGTTATCCGACGTTATCTTGTTTGGGGTGTTCGTTTCCGTAGTTCTAATATTTAGGTTCATCGTGAGAAGAAGGTGTTGGGATATGTGTTTTACTTATTCATGTGCGGAGTAATGATTTGAGTGCGGGATGGAGTCGCGACCATACCACTACTTTTATCATTCGCTCTTGTATATTGAATTGGTAGAGTCACTAATCTTGATTCGTTAAGTGATTTTGCGCATCTATTGGTATTTTAATGCTGAAATTTGCGGAAAAGTAATTCGTGGCAGAAGAGGAGAAGTTGCTTATGCTCTTGAGCTCCCGGAAAAACTCAAAGTCCATGATGTTTTCCACATCTCTCAACTCAAGAAGTGCTTCAAGGATCCCGGCAGGACCGTGGATTATGAGCTTATCAATCTCCAAGAAGACCTGTCTTATCAAGAACACCCCACAAAAATCCTTGAAACCGCAGAAAGAAGGACTCGCAACAAGTCCATCAAGTTCTGCAAGGTGCAGTGGTCGCACCATTCTTGGGAACGTGAAGATGAGCTCCGTGCCAAGTATCCTACCCTCTTTGTGTCTTCTTCTTCTTCCTAGAATCTCGGGGCGAGATTCCTGTTTAGTGGGGGAGAGTTGTAGCATCCCAATTGTCTAACAATTGTAATGCTACTTGGTCTAGTAATATAATGGCTACTTCATATATATAATTGTTGCATCATAATCACATCATGCTCATGTCATCATGCCACCTTGCATTTGAGCATCATATAAAACCCTTTTTGTTTTGGATCTTCTCTCATATGCATTAATAATTGTATTTGCCTCTTGATATTGTATTTGGTTATTGATATATTGTTTAATGCCCAAGTTGAGTTGGGGGCATATCTTTTAATTCACTCCACCACCCTTTCTTACACCACCTTATAATTCCACCACCCCATCTCCATGAGCTTGTATTTTTATTTTTCCTTTGGCATTTAATCTAGCTCATGGGACATAGGATGGATCTACTCCCATAAATCCTTAGCTTGGCCTTAAACCATCTTTTGGGAATGCATAAAAATAATGCCATGTTAATAATTTTGTTTTCACAAAAACAAGCATGGCATTAATTAATTTTGCATGGGCCATGCAACCATCTCCAACTTTGGTTCTCCTTTGCTTTTAGTTGGATTTTGGGGTGAATCTCCCATCTCTCTCTACCTCTCTTCATGCTTGTTCTTGTTTGGGTCATGCTAAAAACCTACATCTATCTCCATCCATACCCTCACCACCTTTTTATCTCACCCTCTCTTTTTCTTGTCTAGATCTTGTTTGAGCTTGGCATGTTCTTGCTTGATATTGTCAAAGAAAAACCACTCCACCATCTCTCACCTAAGCTAAACCCTAAACCTAACCCCTCATCTACCCTAGTTACACCCTACCACCACCATGGGCATCATCTAACCTAACCTCACCCTCTCCTCTTCACCTATGCCGAGCCTCCCAGGGCAGACCCACTGGCCATCCTCTCTCTCCCACAGCCACACCCAGCTACCTACCCCTCCCCAACCCTAGTACCAAACCCTAACCGAGGCTCCCCAACCTAGCCCGAGCCTCCCCTCTCCTCTCTCTTTCTCTTCTCTCTGGAGGGCGTGCCCCACACCGAGCCTACCTCCTTGGCCTCACCCTGCCCCACCTGGAAGCCCTGCCCGTGCTTGCCCTGGCCCCCTAGCTCGAGCACGTGAAGGAGGGGGGAAAAGGTGGCCGAAGCCACCTCTATCCCTAGCCACTCCCCCACGGCACCCCCTCTCCTCTCCCGTCCCTATCTCTACTCTCTCGCCGCTCCCCAGAACCACCCCAGGTCCCGGCCGCTTCCCCTCTTTTCCTCCACCGCCTCCGTCTACACCATCGCCGCAAAACCGTCGGCCTCCACCGCCCCTTCTTTTTCCAGCCGGTGGCGTGGCGCTCTGGGTGCCGCGGAAGACCAAGGGCCCTCCCCTGCATCGTCCTGTACGTACCAGCGAGGAGGAGGAGGACCAGAGCCACCAGGCCGACGCCGCTCCGACGCGAAACCCTAGCTTCGCCGGCCTCTGCCTCGTCGTCGATCCGCTTCCCCTCCGCCCGATCCACCACCTCCAACAACCTCGCGGTGAGCCATCCGACCCCGCTGACACCCTCGCGTGCTTAGTCGCGTCCTAGTCTCGCCGGACCCCTGGACGAACGCCCTCTGGACGTGTCTGCGTCTGCACGATCCCGTGACGCCCCGCGTTATCAAGCCGCTAGCCACCCTCCTAGCAACAACCCCAGCCCACCGCGCTGGTTACGCCCGCAGCGCGCACCCCCCGCGACCCAGGATCGATCCCCCGCCTCGCGCCGCGCACCGATCTGTCGCTCGAGGCAGAGAAAGAAGAGGAACAGTACGGCCGTGGTAGTTTTACAGATCGCCCCCCCTTTTTGTTTTCTGCTCCACCCGCGGTACCTCGTGGCCCACCAGTCAGTCGCGCCGGCGCGTTTACAGAAAACCCCCCGGCTTTTCCCGTTCGCAACCCGCGCTCCCGCCCCAGCCCCACCTGTCAGTGCCTGTCCCTTTCGCCGCTGTCACGTGGACCCCGTGGCCGCTAGCCCCACCTGTCATTCGCTGAGGCTAGCTAGCTCGCGGTGAGAAAAGCTTTTCTGTGCGCATGTCGTCCCAGTCAGCAGCTGGCCCACCCGTCAGCGGCTGGGTCTGGATCTGCCTGAGTACAAAAAGTTTCTGTTTATATCTGTTTTAATTTAAACCTTTTTCAAATTAATTCAAATTCAAATTTAAATCTGTTTTCAAATAACTTTTAAAATATAAATCCAAATAATACAAATAATATATGCTTTGAAATCAGAAAAATATGAGGAATTCAAATATGCCATCCAAAATATATTTTGAACCCTTTAAATTTCAAGTTGTTTAAAATTACAATAAAATGCCCTTTTTCCTTAATTAATTAATAACTTTTGTTTTATAACTCCAAATTTAACAAATAATATGTCTAAAATGATTAGCTCGACGAGACCTTTCTGTTTATGCATTCCTTGTTCTGTTTTGCAGCATGCATCATATAAATATAATGTATACAGCAACTTAATTGAGGTTAAAACATGATTAAAACTCAACAAAATGATTTATACTTGTATTCCACACCTCACCCATGCCATGCTACATTATTGCCATGCAAATTGTGCATCATTCATCATGGCATGATTGTTTGCTTGATGCATTTTATTCATATGCTTATGCACTTTATTTATGTTGGCCCTTGTTTGTTTGGTTCTTCTAGAATAGGCTGAAAGGTGGGATATATCAAGAGACCGTGAGCACTACCCAGATCCTT
Organism: Avena insularis; assembly: GCA_023614405.1. NCBI lineage: Eukaryota > Viridiplantae > Streptophyta > Magnoliopsida > Poales > Poaceae > Avena > Avena insularis. The sequence continues at coordinate 517,045 of JAJUPC010000031.1, read as the reverse complement.
CTCTCGCTTCAACTGAGCTGCCAGGCAAGCACTACCACATGCTTGCATACATATAGTACCTATTGCCTCTATCTTATTATTGCATCATTGAGTCGCGTTTGCATTAAATTGAATCCCAAGTATTGCATAGCCTTTACTTTTAAACCCCACCGAAGCTTGTTCCTCCATCCCATGAGCCATTACTACAGGAGTTGTTTGAGCCATGCGAGTCGTAGAAACGACATGTGTAGGGTATGTGAGAGTCTGATGGATAACGAGGTACCTAAACAACTTAACTTGAGTAGTAATGGGATAACTAATGAAAGTGGCATCGGTGAGCCATATTTGCTATTTGGTTTTTCAGGCTCACTTGTGTCCCGTAGGACCCCGAGTACTTGATTCATGTTCCTTGAATATTCGCGCTATCCACATCCGGGAGACTTATGAACCCCCTGAGCCAGAGCTTGATTCATTCTTATTTCTTGGGGCCACAATTAGTTTGGGGCTTTATTACTCTCCTGTACTTATGCCATGCTTTACTGCTTAATTTAAAATTGTGCGAGGAATGCACCTGTACTGTTTAGGGCCGTGACACGTTTTCGCTGTATCGACAAGCCCAGTCACATTTTCGGGTTCCCAGTCGTTTACAGCCGTCCACACAAACCTTGAGTCCGTCTCATAGCTGGCCAGCTTCGTTGCGGGTAGCTTAATGGGGTGGCCCCCTGAAATATTTCTGAATCCTGTGATCGCTTTGTCGTGACTGCCTCGTTGGGTTTTGATTTGGTTTTTCCGAGGTTGATCGAGTGTGTGTTGCTATTTGTGCACCCTGAGGTAAAACTTTCAAAGCCGTGTCCGCGGTTATGGACGACTTGGAGCACAGTTTCTCGATCATAGACAAGTATAACTAAAGTACCGCTTTTAATTTGACTCGATGCGACTAGTAAATAGTGCAACACTCATGGAATGGATAATAAAACTGCCAACGGATGGGGGGTTGTTCGTCCGCTTCCTCGTCGGTAAGCGAGGAGGAGGATGGATCTGTTAATATTACCGTTATAACTGCTGTTATTAATTCACGGGCATCCGTCTATATTTGGTTAGGCGGATGGTTAGCGAGTATCTATAGAATTGTTAGGGTTTATATTTTGCTGCAATTGCGTCACCCCAGGTTGTGTCCCCTTTAGAGGCATAAAGACTTGCTGAGTACCCCTAGGGTCTCACACGATAAATTGTTTGATTCAGATGAACAGGTAAACTCGCAAGATGGATACTGGGTGGAGGAGACGGACGATGTGGGCAACGATCATTCGGTGTAGAGATTCCGGGAACGGGGATCCGTGAGATCTGTGGGCGGGATGTGTTTATTTATGGGGCATCTTATGCCGATTTGCTTCTTATCCGTACTCGGATCTTGTTTTCCGCTTCCGCTTGAAACTCTGATGTTTGATGTATGAGGAGATATCCTAAACTATTATATCTATCTAGGATATTTGGATCTTGTCGTATGGCGTTGCAATATTTCCTTTATTTTTAGATGGAATGACTCTGAGAACCATTGTATGGTGGCTTGCATACATACTCATTTGTGTATGTAGTTGATCCCTTCGCCTGCCGATTACGCCGCCCGTTCTTGTCCCGATGTTCGGAAATGGTTAGGATGGCCGAAAGGTCTACCTGTGAGTGGCATTTGGGCCCCACCGTACTATTTTAACCATTTCCGCTCATCCAGGCTTGTAACTAGGAGCGTAATTCACCGAGGTAGTTACACCGCGCAAACCACACCCTGCACTCGCTAACCACTGGGCCCTGCGCCACGTCGTGATCGTCACCCCCAGACCCACGCCCGCAGACGACGTCGTCGCCGCCTGTTTCTCCCCTTCACTGCCGCGAATCAATTTCATTAATTTACGTTGATTGCTCGCGTGCTTGACGCCCCAGCCCCGGCTACTTAATCCCTCTGCCTCGCGGTCATTTGCCCTCACTCATGTAACACCCCCGGTCATTCCGGACCTACGGCTGTCACTTCTGGCAGCTCAATAGGATCTCTAGACTAACCCCACAGACCAACACTAGTCTTTTCTGCGCACTTTGTCCTCACTCGTGCGCTTTTGCACTCCACTTCCAATAAGCTCACCCATCCTAGAATTGCTCTAGGCCAAGCACGCTTAACCTTAGAGTTCTTTTCGAATGAGATTTCCGAAAAGAAGTTGCAACATGTTGGTATGGGTTTCCTATCAATCCTATTGAGCCATGCGCCAGGGTCTCACATACACCCACCCTTAGAAGATCGACGTCCTCGTCGATCAACCACAAGCCAGGAACGTCCCCTCTTGGCACACGTCTGTGCATCCAACGCCGACACATTACCATGTCGTGTCCACTCCGGTCCACACGCGCCATGCTACACATGTCCGCCACTGACCCGCACACGCCCATGTAACCGCGAGGTTTGGCTCTGATACCATCTGTAATACCCCACCTTTTAAAGGTAAAGACCCCTGTGATTGCAATGCTAGTCCGTGGATGAAATGCTAGCATCCACAGTTTAAGATGAAGTACACATATACAAAGGTCGTTATTACATCGTCATTCAAGATATAACATGGTCTTTACAACTCAATAGCCCAAGTCTAGTACATAGAGTTCATAACATAAAGTAAATAACTAGAAGTATTCATCTTCATGTGCCACAGGCAAACATGTTGAGTGTAGACTCACAACCCTAGTCTCCATCAGAGTAACCTACAACATCATAAGTTACAGCCACAGTGGGTCAATACATTTGGAATTGTATTGGCAAGTGATACCATAGTATAATAGTAGTATCTATCATCTATATGAATTTGGCTAAGTGTAGCTTAGGTTGGCATTGCTCAAAATAAGGTTTTGACTTATTAGTTGAAAACACTAAGTTTTTGGTTTGTCAAAAACACCCAAGGAACCACCAATAGACATTGGTGAACCTTTACCCTTGTTCAACCGCAAGTTTTAACTTAGAGAAATTGGGGTGAGGAGATCCTTGATTGCTTCAATGTCTTTGATGCTCAAATTTTCCGTTGCCGGGGACACGGCTAAGTACTTAGGTTTTACCCTCTCGAGAGGTGGTGCACTTTCCCCACAAGACTCCACATGCATCGAGACAAGACTTTTCAGAAGCATTCCCTTAGACCACCATGGACACGTTCCATCCTATCAACCCTACCACCAACTGTCCATCTAGCTGAGTTCTTGCAACCTAGTTGGTCAAGGCAGAGCCCATATGCCATGTGGTCGCACTAGAAGCTTCTCAACACTAAACATCACAAATCCCTTTGTTCCTGGGTGGCAATCCACAAGTGTGATACACAAGGTAAACAATATACATGGGCCTTGTGTAACCACTCAACATAAACCAACCATAACATTCCACCCAGGTGATTCATTCACATAGTTGTTTTATTAATCAAAAACACAAGTCATAGACTTAGCAATATTTCATAGCATGAATAATCTACTCTTGTTTTCTAATAGCTAGGCTAAGCATACTAGTATCAAGTTTCTTAACTTAGGAAGAAGTCTACTAAGTCAACAACTACTAGGATTTCCCAAGGCATGGCATGGCATATATACTTACAAAAACTCCATGCAAGTCCTACTCAAAATATCACTACTGCATAGTCAAAATAATAGGACAAAAAGTATGAAGCATCACTTGCCTTAATAGTTGGGGGAGTAGGAACAATCCTCACAATCACAATCACCACAGTCACCACAATCACCAAAATCTACACATAAAATCATATCACCAAATTCACATTTAATAATTCAAACAAAAATACATATGAATGCATGCAAATGCAATGGAATGATTTTTCTATACTAAAAAAGACAAATAAGATAGTATTGAACACAAAGTAAACTTTATAGGATCTAAAGAAACTCAAATTTACTTTGAAAACATTTTCTAAATAATTTTTATATGCAAAATAGGCCTACAAATGGTTCTGCAAATAATCCTATTTTTCTAGAAGAAAATGACAAATTCAAGGCCATAGGTGTGTAGGGATTATTTTTATATTATTTGCATTTTTTGGACAAACAGATCAAAAGATATGAATTTTATAATTTGAATAACTAATAGATTCAAAAACAGATTTTAAAATAGATTTACAGACGCATGGTTAGACGCGCAAGAGGGAAAGGAACAAGCTTGCATGAACGAGGGATAAAGGCGAGCACGGTACTCACCGGAATAGCTCATCGAAGATGGGCAGTACTGTGGTGTTGCAAGCTTGATTGTGGGCAGCCTGGTGGCGATTAGATGGTGGTGAGTTGTAAGATCCCTCCTTTTATAAGGAAAAGGATCCTTGTGATTGCAATGCTAGTCCCTGGATCAATGCTAGCATCCACAGTTTAATATAAAGTACACGTAAACAAAGGTCATTATTACAGTCATTCCAGAGACAACATAGTCTTTACAACTCCATGGCCACAGGCCTAATACAAGAGTTTAAATAAGTAAATAGGTAAAAGTCTTCATCTTCATGTGCCACAGGCAAACATGTTGAGTGTAGACTCATGACTCCTAATCCTCATCAGAGTAACCTGCAACATCACAAGTTACAGCCACAGTGGGTCAATACATTGGAATAGTATTGGCAAGTGATACCTTAGTATAATTTTTGGTGGACTAGATACTATATGCAATTTGGCTAAGTGTAGCTTAGGCTTGCTTTGCTCAAAATAGGTTTTGCCTATTAGTTGAAATCACTAAGTTTTTCTTTGTCAAAACTTTTCCCAAGGAACCACCAATAGACATTGAGGTCCTTCACCCTTGTTCAACCACAAGTTTTACTTAGAAATTAGTATGATGAGATTCTTGATAGCTTCCATGTCTTGATGCTCAAGTTGTCCAATACCAGGGACATGGCTAAGTACTTAGATTCTTCCATCTGCAGAGGTTGTGCACTTTCCCCACCAGACATGATTTTCACCAAGACAGGACCTTTCAGAAGCCTTCCCTTAGACCAAATGGACGCGTTCCAACCTATCATCCCACTACCACCAACTGTCCAAATGGCTAAGTTCTAGCAACCTATGTGATCCAGGCAGAGCCCATATTGCCAAGTGGCTGCACTAGAAGCTTCTTAACATTTGGCCTCTCAAATACCTTTGTTCCTGGGTGGCTTTCCACAAGTGAGATACACAAGGTAAACCATAGAAATGGGCCTTGTGTAACCACTCAACATAAACCATTCCTTCCATTCCACCCAGGTGTTTCATTCACTTAGTTGTTTTATTAGGCAAAACACAAGTCCAAAGACTTAGAAATATTTTTATCATAGCATGTATATTTCACCACCCTTGGTTGCTACTAGCTAGGCTAAGCATGGCATAGATAAGCATCTTAACTTAGAAATTTCCTAGCAATTCTACAACTACTAGGATTTCCCAACATGGCATATAAACAAAATATAACATGCAATACTAGCAAAATATTTCTAATGCTTAGTATAAAAACATAGGGATAAAAATATCATGAAGCACCACTTGCCTTGGTAGTTTGGAGAGTAGCTACACTCCTCACAATCACAATAACTATTGGCACCAAAATCTACACATAAAATCATAGCAACAAATCACATACAAAATATATACAAACAAAAATATATGATTGCATGCAATATGATATGTGATGATTTTGTAAACACAACAAGACAAGTGCACAGTACTGGTTCATAAACAAGTTCAAAACTTGCCAAACAACATTTATTTAAACACTAAAACATTTCTCAAATAATTTATATACAAAAAAAGTCCTACACATGTTTCTGTAAATAAAATCATTTTAACAGAATCAAAACATTAAACACATTGCATATTTAGAAAGGGCTTGTTCTCCTGATTCCATTGATATAAAATTTGTCAAATTTGAACGTGGGGATCAAAAGTTATGGCTAAAACAAATTCAAACATCTAATAGATTCAAATCCTGTTTTTAAACCTAAACTCTAGCCACGCGTCATAACCTGATTGGTGCGTACCGGTTCGCTCAGGATCGCGCTCACAAGCCGTTAGATCTAACTTATCCTGCATGGTCCAGATCTACTCATAACGTTTCGATAAGTGATCTATTTACACGCGCTGGATCCAGATCCAACGGTCATCGACCAAGCAACCATAGATGGGCGGCGCTGGCGGTGGCATCTGGCGGTGGCGAGCTTTGTCTACGGCAGCGCGGTGCTACAGGGGGGTCTGGGGTCGTCGGAGGCACTTGCCAGGTTTGTAGCGATGTACTGATGCTCAACCTGGCTCTGATACCACTTGTAACACCCCCGGTCACTCCGGACCTACGGTTGTCACTTCTGGCAGCTCAATAGGATCTCTAGACTAACCCCACAGACCAACACTAGTCTTTTCTGTGCACTTTGTCCTCACTCGTGCGCACCCGGTACCCACTTCCCGGTCGGTCACCCATCCTAGAATTGATCTAGGACAAGCACGCTTAACCATAGAGTTCTTTTCGAATGAGCTTCCGGAAAAGAAGTTGCAACTTCTTGGTATGGGTTTCCTATCAATCCTATTGAGCCGTAAGGAAAGGACCACTCATGACAATGACTTTGGAGTGTGAGACAGAATTTCCCAAGGCTCTCAAGGACCTCATGGTTGCAATGGAAATACATGGTGCAGCTGTGTACAAAGGTTTTCCTGTGATGGATGAAGGAGTTGAGTACTGGTGGGTGCAACTTCACTTGTATAAAAACAAGGAAGACAACCACAAGGAATCAGGATTCTGCATGTTCACCAATTCAGTGGTGCACACTACATTCTTTGATTCAGCAAGGGATGCAGCTTGGAAGACCATCAAAGAACTTGGTGAAAGAGTCAAGTGCAGAATGCTCAACATCTAGAATGACCTAAAGGAAGAGAAGAAACATACTCAAGAGTTGGAAGCTACCAACCAAACCTTAAGAGGAGACATTATAGACTTAGTGATGGAGTCATGTGCTCAAGATAGACTGATTGCTTCTAGAAATATTGTGTTAGCCAACATATCTAGTGATATAGGATTGTAAGCGTACTTCGTTAGTTGGACCACCACTTATGACCTTATTTTCCAAATGTTGCTTAAAATAAGTTGAACTTTGGTTGTTGTAATGGATCCATGCATGCCATGACTTGTGTGTGTTGATTTCCAAAGATATGCATGTGATGCTTTGCCTTGTGTTTATCTTAAAATTGTGTTGTTTCTAACTTTTTCTATCTTATAAATAGATGCCTAATGTTACCATCAGCACTGTTGAGGAGTTCCAGGGAACTCGCTTTGGCCCTCGTATTATTTAGCTTACTAGTTTGCTCAATCTCCCTCTTCCTACCATCATGGTGCTTCCCCTCACCAAGTTTGAGAGGAAAGACCTTTGGGGCTTCAAGGTCAATCAGCCCGGACGCCAGACCGAGCCTACCACGGAGGCTATCATCTTCAAGCTCATGCACGATGACAAGGAGAGAGGCCTAGAGGTAGTCATGCAGGAATTGATTGGACGTCTGCTAGGGAGACACTCTTGACAGGTTAGAGGTACTCACTTCCACGTCTTCGGTAGACGTGATGAGGATGGAGTGGCCATCGACTTCGAGGACACTTCGAGGGAGACAGTAGAGCCGATTCATCTATACCTCCAGGACTTAGAGGTTCTTCTTAGGCACGTGGACACTGATAGGACCAACGTCATGCTCAGCAATGACGAACTCCAGGTGCAGCTTCGTGAGAAGGACAAGCTCTTCGCGGAGCAAGATGAGATAGTCAAGGAGATGGATACAAAGTTCGAGAGCCAGGACAGAAAGTTCAAGAGTCAAGAGAAGCGAGTCCAGGATAGGAACAAGAGGATTCGGGACAAGACTGAAGAACTTCAGGCCAAGGACTTCAAGCTCGAGCATCAGCAGACTGTGATTGAGAGGCTTCGTTCTTAGAAGAGGGCTCTCAAAGCCAAAATAGAGACCTTGACCACCAATGTCGAGGAATACAAGACCGCGATGGAGAATGTAGGTCTTACCTTTATTGAGGAGGAAGTTGATGCCGAGGAGTAGTGATGACTACTCATTTATCATTTATTTATCATACTTTATTTGTGTCGCAATGACCATCCAACATGTGGATGGCTTGTTATTGGTGTGTTTACTTTGCAAACTTGTCGTTTTTGTTGTTGAACTACTTTTATTATGATGCATGCTTGGTGTTTGTTTATGTGATGTATTGTGCATGAAAGCATCTATGGGTATCTCATTCTTAACTCTATTGAACAAACCACAGATGCCTCCCCGTCGTGCCAATCCCAACCCCAACAACAACAACATCACCCCTGAGATGCAGCAAATGATGACCGCTCAGACTCAGCTGATGCAAATGATGACTACGTTCATCCAGAACCAGAACAAAAACAACAACAACAACAACAATAACAACAATAACAACAACAACAACAACAACAACCCACCGGGTTTTGACATGCTTACCAGGTTCTTGAGATTCAGGTCAGCAAAGTTCTCAGGAACAACTGATCCTATGGTGGCCAATGATTGGCTAGCTCTGTGAACAAGGACTTGGTAACTGTGGGCTATACTAATGCAGAAAAAGTCAGATTTGCAGCACATTTGTTGGAAGGACCAGCTGCCACTTGGTGGGATAACTTCCAGATCACCACTCCCATCGAAGATGTGACATGGGCTATTTTTGAAGATGGCTTTCGTACTGCTAACATCTCATTCGGAGTGATGAGTTTGAAGAAGAAAGAGTTCCATAATCTGAAGCAGCGCCACCGCAGCGTGGCTAAATATATTGAGTAGTTCAACAATCTGGCACGTTATGCACCGGATGAAGTTGACACTGATGCTAAGAGGAAGGAAAAGTTCCTTGAAGGGCTGAATGATGAACTGAACCTGCAGCTAGCAGTGGCCTATGTTCCCACCTACCAGTCTCTTTGTGATAAGGCTGCTATTTTGGAGAACAAAATGAAGCAAGTTGAAAGCAAGAAGAGAAAGCACTCGGACAAGCACAGCTCGGGATCGTCTCACAAACGTTCCCATTATGATGATAATGGAAGATCAGGATCCCACAAGCATGGGAAATTTAACAAGCACCACAACCACAACCGTCATCATGACAACAAGCATCACCGTAGTCATGACAATGACAAATACAAGAACCACAAGGGTGGATATAAGAGCCACCACAGTGGTAGTGGAAGTGGCAGTGGAAGTCAGCCTGTCAAGAAGGACATTAGTCAGGTTGAGTGTTTCAAGTGCAAGAAGATGGGGCATTATGCAAATGAATGCCCGGAAAATAAAGTTGAAGGACCCAACAAGCCCAACCCTTTTCAGAAGGGACAAGTGAACCACATCAATGTGGAGGAAATCTATGAAGAGCCAGATGCTGTTGCTGGTAAGTTCAAACTCAATTCTGTTCCAGCATTTGTTCTCTTTGATACTAGTGCATCTCATTCATTCATATCAAGAGCATTTGTTGAAAGAAATGAACTAGCGGTAGAAACTATTGGGTGTCCTATAAAAGTAAGTTCTCCTGGAGGAGAAATGATAGTGAATTCAGGGTGTCATGATCTAGTCATAGAGTTTGGGAAGTATAAGTTTCCCGTTAACTTGATAATCCTAAAGTCCCAAGGATTGGATGTCATTTTGGGGATGGACTGGATGACTAAGCACAAGGGAGTAATAGATTGTGCCAACCATACTGTCTCACTCACAACTCCAGAAAATAAAAGGATCAGATTCAAGACCAACTTTGAAGCAAAAAGGAGTATGCTAAATTCTCTTAAGGGGGTTAGCATAGACAGTGTGCCAACTATGAGTGAATATCCGGATGTGTTTTCGGAAGAATTGCCGGGAATGCCACCAGATAGAGATGTGGAGTTCCTTATTGATTTGCTACCAGGATCTGGACCAATAGCAAAGAGACCATACAAGATGTCAGTTGATGAACTGAAAGAACTCAAGAAACAACTTGGAGAACAGTTGCAGAAAGGATTTATTCAACCAAGTTCTTCATCTTGGGGAGCCCCAGTTTTGTTTGTGGAAAATAAAGATAGAAGTCAAAGGTTATGCGTAGATTACCGTTCACTCAATGAGGTGACTATCAAGAACAAATACCCTTTGCCTAGAATCAATGACTTCTTTGATCAGTTAGAAGGATCTTGTGTGTTCTCAAAGATTGATCTCCGGTCAGGTTATTTCCAACTCAAGATAAGGGAACAAGACATACCTAAGACAGCTTTCACCACAAGGTATGGATTGTATGAGTATACCGTGATGCCATTTGGTTTGACCAATGCACCATCATACTTCATGAATATGATGAACAAGGTGTTCATGGAATTTCTTGATAAGTTTGTGGTCATTTTCATCGATGACATTTTAATCTACTCCAAGAGCAAAGAAGAGCACGAAGGACATTTGCATTTGATACTTGAGAAGCTTAGAGAGCATAAACTGTATGCCAAATTCAGCAAGTGTGAATTTTGGCTAAATGAAGTTGGATTTCTTGGACATGTTGTGTCAGGAGATGGTGTAGTAGTTGATCCTGCTAAGGTTTCAGCTGTAACTGAATGGGAATCTCCCAAGTCAGTGAAAGAAGTTCATAGTTTCCTTGGCTTAGCAGGTTACTACAGAAGGTTCATGGAGAATTTCTCCAAGGTAGCTAAGCCTATGACGGAATTGCTAAAGAAAGACAAGAAACTTGCTTGGTCGGAAGGATGTGAACTCAGCTTTCAGGAATTGAAGGAGAGACTTGTGACAGCACCAGTCTTGTGTTTGCCAGATTTGGAAAAGGATTTCCATGTGTATTGTGATGCATCTCATCATGGATTGGGTGCAGTACTTATGCAAGAAGGAAAAGTTGTGGCTTATGCCGCGAGACAACTCAAAACTCATGAAGTGAACTACCCTAATCATGATCTAGAGTTAGCCTCTGTTGTCCATGCACTCAAAACATGGAGACACTATCTTTTGGGAAAGCGTTGTGAAGTGTTCATAGATCACAAGAGTTTGAAGTATATCTTCACCGAGAAAGAAATAAATATGAGACAAAGAAGATGGGTAGAACTCATCAAAGACTATGACTTGAGTTTGCAATACCATCCCGGGAAAGCAAATGTTGTAGCGGATGCTCTAAGCCATAAAGTTTTTGTGAATGGCCTTACCAAAGGAGAATTGCCAGATGATCTATGTGCCCAATTTAGAGATCTCAGATTGGAGATTGCGCCTGAAGGACATCTCATGTCTTTGGATGTTCAACCCACTTTGTTGGACAAGATCAAAGAAGCCCAGAAGACTGATAAGGAAATTGAAGAAATTAAGGAAAAGATTGGCAAAGGAAAAGCCAAAGGATTCCATGAAGACGAACAGGGTACTTTATGGCATGGAAAACGTATCTGTGTTCCACAAGATCCGGAGCTTCGGAAACTGATTTTGCAAGAAGCACACAACTCACCGTATTCCATTCACCCGGGTAACACCAAGATGTACATGGATATGAAAGAAAGATTTTGGTGGAATAATCTCAAGAAAGACATCGCCGAGCATATTGCTTTGTGTGATGTATGTAGCAGAGTGAAGGCAGAACACCAAAAACCAGCAAGTTTGCTTCAACCACTACCTATTCCTGATTGGAAGTGGGACAAGATTGGTATGGATTTCATTACCGGATTACCAAGAACCCGGTCAGGATATGATTCTATTTGGGTAATAGTGGATCGCCTAACTAAAGTGGCTCATTTCATACCCGTGAAGACAACCTATACAAGTGCTAAGTTGGCCAAGATCGATATGAGTAGAATTGTGTGTCTGCATGGAGTGCCCAAGAGTATTGTGTCTGATAGGGGAACTCAATTCACTTCCCATTTTTGGAGACAGCTACATGAGTCATTGGGAACGAGGTTGGAATTCAGCGCTGCTTTTCATCCTCAAACTGATGGACAGACAGAAAGGACTAATAAGATTCTTGAAGACATGTTGAGGGCATGTGCCTTAGACTATGGAGCCAGTTGGGATGAAAGTCTGCCTTACGCAGAATTTTCTTATAACAACAGCTACCAAGCCAGCATTGAGATGCCACCATTTGAGTTTCTCTATGTGAGAAAATGTACCACCCCATTGTTATGGAATGGTGTGGGGGGAAGAAGTTTGTTCGGACCAAAACTTATCAAAGAAGCTAAAGAAAAAGTCAAGCTGGTTAAGGACAGATTAAAGATAGCACAGTCCCGACAGAAAAGCTACGCAAATCCTAAGCATAGAGAAGTCACCTATGAAGTTGGTGATAGAGCTTATCTTGGAGTGTCACCACTTCGTGGAGTGAAGAGGTTTGGAGTCAAAGGGAAGTTGGCCCCAAGATATGTTGGACCATTCAAGATTCTGAGTCGTAAAGGAGAAGTTGCTTATGAAATTGAATTGCCAGAGTCTTTGTCAGTTGTTCATAATGTGTTTCATGTGAGTCAGCTTAAGAAATGTCATCCAGAAATGGAGGAAACTTCTTTGAAGGATACTATACCTTTGTAAGAGGTTCAGTTGGAGAGTGACCTCACTTATGAGGAGAAGCCTATCAAGATTATTGAGACTGCAGAAAGAGTCACACGGACTAAGACTATCAAGTTCTGCAAAGTGCAGTGGAACCATCATTCCGAAGAGGAAGCAACATGGGAAAGAGAAGATGACCTTCGGAAAGACCACCCTCACCTATTTGCTAGCCAATCCGAATCTCGAAGGCGAGATTCACCTTAAGGGGGTTAGATTTGTAACATCCCTAAAATCATGTTTCAAACTCATTCATATCATCCATGCATCCATGATCATATAAGTTTCATTTCAAACAAATCATTTCAAAACAGAGCATATATTGCTCATTATTTTATGTATGAATACTCTAGCCTTAGTGCTATTTTACAAATGAGAAGAGTACTTGTTTTGTTCAGTAAGGTTTGAATTCAAGCTTAGGCACTTTCCAAAGCTTGAGCAATGATTTCAAAACAAAATGTGTAAATAAAACCAATATTATGCCTATAGTATATATCACATAAAGGCTTGGTTTTATTTTTATTTTCAATTGATCAAAGTGTTTTGAGTAAACAGTAGTGTTTGACACACATTTGAGTGCAAGGTTTGCAGTATAAAACCTAGAGAAGATTTGAATTCAAACTCATTTGATTTGGAGTTGAAAATCATTTCAGAAAAATCAAACAGAAAAAGAAAAAGATTAAAACGGAAAAAAATAAGCCAAACAACCTATCTGGCCCAACTAGCCCAACTAGCCCAGCAACCCCCCCCACGCGAAACATTTTCTTCACTCACACCCGCACCCGCTAGGTCGCTGACAGACAGGACCCACTTCCTCTCTGTTTCTCTCGCTGATAGCAGCGGCCCACACGGCGTCATCGTCTCCACCCCGGTGAAGTGTTCTTCCCCAATTCACGCCGTGCATTTCCTGGTTTGATTCGCGTCGTCAATTCGCGTTGATTGCAGGAGTAAATCACGCCCTCGTCTCGCCTACTTAAACCCCCTCTGCCCCCTCTCCATTTTCCCCCAGACTTCGAGCACAGAGCGCCCCAGGCTGCCCGTGAACACCCTTGCACCGCCGCAGACAGATCTCACTCCGGCGACCAATCCCGGTTAGCCTCGTGCGCCCCTTCCCCTCTAGTTCATGCGAACAGCTTCACAACCTCTTTGCGCTCCTCCTGATGTATTTGGTTCATCCTATACTGCCCCAGGTCGTCGTCTTCGTCAATCACAGCAAGGTCCCGGCGACGTCCTCAACTCCGGCGATTAAATTCGGTGAGCCCCTTATTCCCCTTCACCTCTGATTCACACGAACGTGTTCGCCGTAATCTTGCGCATCTCCTGATGCCTTTTGTTCATGCTAGGGTGACCAGGAGCGTCGCCAACGTCGTCATCCACCCGAGCCCGATGCTGACAGCAACTCCAACGAGCCCGTGCAGCCGTGTCCGTGCGCCCCTTGCCAAGCCATCGCCATTTGAACATGGTAAGCGCCTCCGATGACCCAGAACCCCTCAGAGCGCCACGCCGTGAGATGAGCTCTGGCCGCCAGATGCCACCGCCAGCGCCGCCCATCTATGGTTGCTTGGTCGATGACCGTTGGATCTGGATCCAGCGCGTGTAAATAGATCACTTATCAAAACGTTATGAGTAGATCTGACCGTGCAGGATAAGTTAGATCTAATGGCTTGTGAGCGCGATCCTGAGCGAACCGGTACGCACCAATCAGGTTATGACGCGTGGCTAGAGTTTAGGTTTAAAAACAGGATTTGAATCTATTAGATGTTTGAATTTTTTTAGCCATAACTTTTGATCCCCATGTTCAAATTTGACAAATTTTATATCAATGGAATCAGGAGAACAAGACCTTTCTAAATATGCATAGTGTTTAATGTTTTGCTTCTGTTAAAATGATTTTATTTACAGAAACATGTGTAGGACTATTTTTTGTATATAAATTATTTGAGAAATGTTCTAGTGTTTAAATAAATGTTGTTTGGCAAGTTTTGAACTTTTTTATGAACTAGTACTGTGCACTTGTCTTGTTGTGTTTAGAAAATCATCACATATCATATTGCAAGCATTCATATATTTTTGTTTGTATATATTTTGTATGTGATTTGTTGCTATGATTTTATGTGTAGATTTTGGTGCCAATAGTGATTGTGAGGAGTGTAGCTACTCTCCAAACTACCAAGGCAAGTGGTGCATCATGATATTTTTATCCCTATGTTTTTCTACTAAGCATTAGAAATATTTTGCTAGTATTGCATGTTATATTTTGCTTATATGCCATGTTGGGAAATCCTAGTAGTTGTAGAATTGCTAGGAAATTTCTAAGTTAAGATGCTTATCTATGCCATGCTTAGCCTAGCTAGTAGCAACCAAGGGTGGTGAAATATACATGCTATGATAAAAATATTTCTAAGTCTTTGGCCTTGTGTTTTGCCTAATAAAACAACTAAGTGAATGAAACACCTGGGTGGAATGGAAGGAATGGTTTATGTTGAGTGGTTACACAAGGCCCATTTCTATGGTTTACCTTGTGTATCTCACTTGTGGAAAGCCACCCAGGAACAAAGGGATTTGAGAGGCCAAATGTTAAGAAGCTTCTAGTGCAGCCACTTGGCAATATGGGCTCTGCCTGGATCACATAGGTTGCTAGAACTTAGCCATTTGGACAGTTGGTGGTAGTGGGATGATAGGTTGAACGTCCATTTGGTCTAAGGGAAGGCTTCTGAAAGGTCCTGTCTTGGTGAAAATCAAGTCTAGTGGGGAAAGTGCACAACCTCTGCAGATGGAAGAATCTAAGTACTTAGCCATGTCCCTGGTATTGGACAACTTGAGCATCAAGACATGGAAGCTATCAAGAATCTCATCATACTAATTTCTAAGTAAAACTTGTGGTTGAACAAGGGTGAAGGACCTCAATGTCTATTGGTGGTTCCTTGGGAAAAGTTTTGACAAAGAAAAACTTAGTGATTTCAACTAATAGGCAAAACCTATTTTGAGCAAAGCAAGCCTAAGCTACACTTAGCCAAATTGCATATAGTATCTAGTCCACCAAAAATTATACTAAGGTATCACTTGCCAATACTATTCCAATGTATTGACCCACTGTGGCTATAACTTGTGATGTTGCAGGTTACTCTGATGAGGATTAGGAGTCATGAGTCTACACTCAACATGTTTGCCTGTGGCACATGAAGATGAAGACTTTTACCTATTTACTTATTTAAACTCTTGTATTAGGCCTGTGGCCATGGAGTTGTAAAGACTATGTTGTCTCTGGAATGACTGTAATAATGACCTTTGTTTCTATGTACTTCATCTTAAACTGTGGATGCTAGCATTGATCCAGGGACTAGCATTGCAATCACAGGGATCCTTTTCCTTATAAAAAGGAGGGATCTTACAACTCACCACCATCTAATCGTGACCAGGCTGCCCACAATCAAGCTTGCAACACCACAATACTGCCCATCTTCGGTGAGCTATTCCGGTGAGTACCGTGCTCGCCTTTATCCCTCGTTCATGCAAGCTTGTTCCTTTCTCTCTTGCGCTTCTAACCATGCGTCTTTAAATCTATTTTAAAATCTGTTTTTGAATCTATTAGTTATTCAAATTATAAAATTCATATCTTTTGATCTGTTTGTCCAAAAAATGCAAATAATATAAAAATAATCCCTACACACCTATGGCCTTGAATTTGTCATTTTCTTCTGGAAAAATAGGATTATTTGCAGAACCATTTGTAGGCCTATTTTGCATATAAAAATTATTTAGAAAATGTTTTCAAAGTAAATTTGAGTTTCTTTAGATCCTATAAAGTTTACTTTGTGTTCAATACTATCTTATTTGTCTTTTTTAGTATAGAAAAATCATTCCATTGCATTTGCATGCATTCATATGTATTTTTGTTTGAATTATTAAATGTGAATTTGGTGATATGATTTTATGTGTAGATTTTGGTGATTGTGGTGACTGTGGTGATTGTGATTGTGAGGATTGTTCCTACTCCCCCAACTATTAAGGCAAGTGATGCTTCATACTTTTTGTCCTATTATTTTGACTATGTAGTAGTGATATTTTGAGTAGGACTTGCATGGAGTTTTTGTAAGTATATATGCCATGCCATGCCTTGGGAAATCCTAGTAGTTGTTGACTTAGTAGACTTCTCCCTAAGTTAAGAAACTTTCTACTAGTATGATTAGCCTAGCTATTAGAAAACAAGGGTAGATTATTCATGCTATGAAATATTGCTAAGTCTATGACTTGTGTTTTTGATTAATAAAACAACTATGTGAATGAATCACCTGGGTGGAATGTTATGGTTGGTTTATGTTGAGTGGTTACACAACGCCCATGTATATTGTTTACCTTGTGTATCACACTTGTGGATTGCCACCCAGGAACAAAGGCATTTGTGATGTTTAGTGTTGAGAAGCTTCTAGTGCGACCACATGGCATATGGGCTCTGCCTTGACCAACTAGGTTGCAAGAACTTAGCCAGATGGACAGTTGGTGGTAGGGTTGATAGGATGGAACGTGTCCATGGTGGTCTAAGGGAATGCTTCTGAAAAGTCTTGTCTCGATGCATGTGTAGTCTTGTCGGGAAAGTGCACCACCTCTCGAGAGGGTAAAACCTAAGTACTTAGTCGTGTCCCCAGCAACGGAAAATTTAGGCATCAAAGACATTGAAGCAATCAAGGATCTCCTCATCCCAATTTCTCTAAGTTAAAACTTGTGGTTGAACAAGGGTAAAGGTTCACCAATGTCTATTGGTGGTTCCTTGGGTGTATTTGACAAACCAAAAACTTAGTGTTTTCAACTAATAAGTCAAAACCTTATTTTGAGCAATGCCAGCATAAGCTACACTTAGCCAACTTTATATAGATGATAGATACTACTATTCTACTATGGTATCACTTGCCAATACAATTCCAAATGTATTGACCCACTTTGGCTGTAACTTATGATGTTGTAGGTTACTCTGATGGAGACTAGGGTTGTGAGTCTACACTCAACATGTTTGCATGTGGCACATGAAGATGAAGACTTCTAGTTATTTACTTTATGTTATGAACTCTATGTACTAGACTTGGGCTATTGAGTTGTAAAGACCATGTTATCTCTTGAATGACGATGTAATAACGACCTTTGTATATGTGTACTTCATCTTAAACTGTGGATGCTAGCATTTGATCCACGGACTAGCATTGCAATCATAGGGGTCTTTACCTTTAAAAGGTGGGGTATTACAGATGGTATCAGAGCCAACCCTCGCAGTTACATGGCCGTGTGTGGGTCAGTGGCGGACATATGTAGCATGGCGCGTGTGGACCGGAGTGGACACGACATGGTAATGTGTCGGCGTTGGACGCACAAACGTGTGCCAAGAGGGGACGTTCCTGGCTTGTGGTTGATTGACGAGGATGTCGATCTTGTAAGGGTGGGTGTATGTGAGACCCTGGCGCATGGCTCAATAGGATTGATAGGAAACCCATACCAACAAGTTGCAACTTCTTTTCCGGAAGCTCATTCGAAAAGAACTCTAAGGTTAAGCGTGCTTGGCCTAGAGAAATTCTAGGATGGGTGACCGACCGGGAAGTGGGTACCGGGTGTGCACGAGTGAGGACAAAGTGCACAGAAAAGACTAGTGTTGATTTGTGGGGTTAGTCTAGAGATCATATTGAGCTGCCAGAAGTGACAGCCGTCGGTCCAGAGTGATCGGGGGTGTTATAAGTGGTATCAGAGCTTGAGACTGAATCTACAACATATACATGTTGATGCATTATACTAAACTTTTTGATGCATGCTCCAAGGTCTCCACCACCGCGTGAATCTACAGCATAAACATCTTGATGCATTATACTAAACTTTTTATTTGGCATGTAATGATGGGAACAATATTCTATTTAAATGTGTTGGTATGTAAGAACTGGTGTTTTACTACTTAGCACTTGTTGTATATATTTTTATGTGTGTTCTCGAAATTTCTTAAGCACTATGTGTTTACACTTTCGTTTTATCTGGTTCGCTGCCTTGTCCCTTTCATGAGTCGGCCAATTTTCAGCACGGAAACTCTTTCGAGTCAACAGAGCGCAATTTCTAAACCAGTTTAAACTCAGAAACATATCCAGCTTCTAGTACCAACAATTCATTACTCGGAATATGCCCGCGTCTGAACAATCAGATAGAAAACCCAAGTATAAACACAAAATTAGATTTACACCCTAAGGTAACATTTCTTTTAGATATGCAAAAAACATAACTAGATCGAACATGAGCATAAAGTACTTCAAGCATACTGAAATTTTTGAAAACGACATGCTCTTTTGGAAATAAGATGGCAAAAGACTTCTCAAAAATAATATATGAGGAAACCAATACTTTATTTCTCTTTGAACATGTATATATATGATTACAAGGAAGTATAACTAAGAATATAAGGAACGTAGTTGTGCAATATTCCAAGATCGGCCTAATTCATCCGGGTTTGTGCTACCGCCAGCTCTCTTCCTTTTCCGAGAACCATGTCGTTCCTTGATTGGTCTCATATCGGTTAGATAATATGACCCATTATGCAGAACTCTACTGATCATAAAAAGTCCTTCCCAAATCGGAGAAAGTTTGTGCTTTCTGTTTTGCACGAGACATAGAACTAAATCGCCTTTCCTGAAAGAACGTTTTTGCACTCTTTGACTATGATACTACTGCGTAACTTCCGCTGGCAGGCTATAGATCTCTGTTCAGCAACAACACGAACTTCGTCGACTATGTAGACATCATATTTTCGAGAAACTTCTACATCTTCTTCGATATACGCTTTGACTCGAGGATATTGATGAATTAAATCGCTTGGAAGAACTGCTTCTGCACCGTAGGCCAAGAAAAAAGGAGTGTATCCGGTTGATCTGTTAGGAGTTATACGTAAGCTCCATATCACAGACGGTAATTATTCCTCCCAATCCCCCGTGGAATGACGAAGTGGTGCCTCGAGACGAGGTCTAAGTCCTTGTAAAATAAGAATGTTTTCCCTTTTGACTTGTCCATTAGCTTGTGAATGTGCGACTGATGAAATATCAAGTAGGATAACTTCCTGGCTATCGCACCATCACAATTTGTTACGGGTTTAGCCTCAATACATTTGGTAAATTTATCCACCGTCACTAGTAGGTGAGTAAATTCACTCTTTGCCGTACGAAATGGTCCTACCATATCAAGCCCCCAGACTGCAAATGTCCATGTAATAGGGATTTTTTTCAGCTGACCAGCCGGAAAGTGTGCTTGACGGACGTACTTTTGGCAGCCTCTACATATTTTGACTAGTTTTTCGGCATATGCCTTAGCTGTAAGCGAAAAGATTCCGTGTCTAAAAGCTTTTTGCCACTAAATATTTGGCTGCAGCATGGTGACCACACTCGCCTTCGTGGATTTCACGTAAGATTTCTGCTCCTTCTTCCGGAGAAATATAGCGCTGGAAAACCCCAAAAACACTTCGCTTGTAGAGCTGACCATTGATTGTAATATGGGATTTTGCTCGTCGGACAATTTGTCGGCCCAGAACTTCATCTTTCGGTAGTTTTCCGTCTATCAGGAAATCCAGATAGGGTTTTGTCCAACTAGGGATTATAGCCAGAACTCCTACTAAAGGTGAATCGGATTTCATCAGGTAGTCCTCATAAACTCCTATGATGGAGGGGACTTTTAGGTGCTCTAAAAAAGAGCCATCCGGGACTTGTTTCCGCGCAGGGCCTATCCTTGATAAAGTATCTCCTTCTTCATTTTCTGATCAAGCGATGTTATGAACCTCAAAACCATCGAATGATTTAGATAATTCATCCACAACAGCTTTGTAGGCATCCATGTGCTTTTTTGCATTGCAGATATCATATACTTACTGAGCAACTAAATCCGAGTCTCCGTAACACATGAGTCTAGTTACGCCAATATCTTTGGCCATGCGTATTCCATGTAACATCACATCATACTCGACAATGTTATTGGTTGCCGTGAAGTGTATCTGTAACACATAGAACATCTTGTCTCCTTGGGGTGACTTGAGAACCACGCCAGCCCCGAGCCCCCTCGTGCTTTTGACCCGTCAAAATGTAGGGTACAAAATTCTATCAAAACAGTGATGAAATCGGTAAGTATTTGGGGTGACTCTAGAGGACTTGTGTTTTCTTCCGTCTTTGTCGAAACAGCGATGAAATCGGTAAGTATTTGGGATTTGATTGATGTCTGTGGCTTGTACTCGATGTCGAAAGCCGCAAGCTCTATTCCCAAATTTGCGACACGTTCTGTG
The DNA here is from genome assembly GCA_023614405.1 of Avena insularis. Classification (NCBI taxonomy): domain Eukaryota; kingdom Viridiplantae; phylum Streptophyta; class Magnoliopsida; order Poales; family Poaceae; genus Avena; species Avena insularis. Next base: position 496,224 of record JAJUPC010000031.1, on the reverse strand, counting down.
GTGTCGAGGTTATTGATTATGTCTCACAGGGGAGTAGTACTCACCACTGTGATCTTATGCTCTTGAAAGTAATGCTGCAGCTTTCTGGAGGCGAAAAACACTCCATAGGCTAGCTTTTGATGATGTGGATACCGTTGTTTTCACTCTATCAGGACCTCACTCAGGTAGTATGTTGGATGTTGCACCTTATGCTCGTAGCCTTCTTCCTTGTGCTCCACTGATGTTACCATACTTATGACTTTATTAGTCACTGCAATGTAAAGTAATATAGGATCCTGAGGCTCTGGTGCCACAAGAATTAGTGGATTCGAAAGTAAATCTTTCAAACTTTGTAGAGAAACGTCGGCTTCCTAAGTCCAGGCAAATTTGTCGGTTTTCTTCAAGAGTTTGTATAGAGGCATGTCTCTTTCTCCGAGTCGGCTGACGAGCCGACTCACAGCTACAATGCAACCGGTGAGACATTACACGTCCTTCATGCGTGTCGGCATGGTAATGTTGAGCATAGCCTCAATTTTATCATGGTTTACCTTTATGCCTCTTTCAGACATGATGAAACCTAACAATTTTCCGGCTAGAATTACAAAGAAACACTTCTTTGGATTTAACATAATGTTGAATTTTCGTAAGCTAGCAAATGTTTCCTCCAAGTCGGAAATAAGTGTCTCCTTCTTTTTGGACATCACTACTATATCATCTACGTATACATGGAATTTGCGTTCGATTTGATCATTAAGGAAATGCTACATTCTGCTTTGATATGTAGCTCCTGCGTTCTTTATGCCAAAATGCATAGTTTTGTAGCATAAGGTTCCAAAAGGTGTGACGAGAGACGTCTTCGGTTGATCTGATACTTTCATCGGTATTTGGTGATATCCGGAATATGCATCTAGAAAACAGAGTAATTCTCACCCTGCCGTTGAGTCCATAATTTGATCGATTCTAGGGAAAGGGAACAGATCTTTAGGACAAGCCTTGTTCAAGGAAGAATAATCAATGCATATCCTTAAATCAATAGTGTCCTTTTTAGGGACGAGTACAGGATTTTCCACCCAATCAGCATGGATGACCTCTGTGTTAAATCCGGCTAATTCTAGTCGGGATAATTCCTTAGCTATAGCTTTGCGCTTCTCATCACCAAACCGTCGTAAGGATAATTTGATGGGTTTAGAGTTAGGGTACACATTAAGAGATTGCTCGGAAAGTTCCCTAGGTACTTCAGTCATGTCATAAGGCTACCATGTGGAGATGTCACTATTAGCTTTGAGGAACTCGACGAGCGCGCTTTCCTATGCACGGTCTAAGCCTTCCCCTACGTATGTTGTCTTGGAGGGATCGTCTTCCTTCAGTGACATCTTCTTCGTCTCTTTTGATGCCTTGAACTACATGCTTGGCTTCACCACCTTGTTTTTTGTGGTGGGAATCTCAGACGGGTTGATGGTCTTCTTGATCTCCTGGTACTCCTGAGCGTGCAACACGGCTTCAGCAAAGCCGGAAGATCCTTCCTCGCAGTCTCGTACTTTCTTCGGATTTCCCTGGATGGTGATGATGACCTTTGGACCTGGAAGTTTTATCATGTTGTAAATGTAATAGGGACGAGCCATGAACGCCCAGTAAGTCAGACGCCCAAAGATGGCGTGGTAAGCACTTTTGAACGGTACCACTGACGACCCACAAGTATAGGGGGTGTATCGTAGTACTTTCGATAAATAGGATTGTTGATCCCAACGAGGAGCAAAAGGTGTTGACTAGTGGTAAATAGCAGGAAATCTTTGTAAATACTTAGCAAACAGATTTTTAGGGGTTTTCTAATAAAGTAAAGAAACAAGGTGCAAGTAATAAAGACAACGAACAAACGCAGCAAGTGGCTCAATTCTTTCTTAGCAAAGGACAAGACGGTGGAAATACTTATAAGGACCAAACGTTCTCGAGGACACATGGGAATTCTGTCAAGTGCTTTCGCTTCAAATAGCTGAGTACCCTTCTTTGGTGTTGTAAATGTTGTGTGGGTGAACCTGTGCTAATGTACCGACCTTACTTGGACTAATACATACTAGTGATTAAACCCTCTGCAAAGCATCCGGAACTACATGAAAGTAATTAAGATACAAACCTAACCACAATCTTAAACTATGAGATCCTACACTCCCTCATGCAATGGTGTCCTAACGGGGGTTCAAGTTTCTGTCACTCTGGCAACCCCAAAATTAGTAGCCAAATACACAATGCATTCCCCTAGGCCCATAAATGGTGAAGTATCATGTAGTCGACGTTCACATGACACCACTAGAATAATAGCACCACAACTTAAATACTAAACCATTGAATAATAACTCAACACAAATCCACTACTAACAACATGACTTCTCCCGTGTCCTCAAGAACTAGACGAACTACTCACAAGACATCATATGGATCAAGATCAAAGATGATATGGTAATGGATAACAATCTAAACATAAACAATAATCCAATGGTTCCACTCACAAGCATCAACTACAATAGTAATCAACACCGGGAAAATTTCCCCTAAGAACTATGCAAGTATTCAATACAATTGTTACAGCGGGATGGAGTGGTGATGATGGTTCTAGTGGAGATGATGGAGTGGTGATGATGGTTCTAGTGGAGATGATGGTGTGGATGACGGTGTTGATGGCGACGATCTCCCCTCTCCGGGAAGGAATTTCCCTGGGAGAAATTTGTCTGCCGGAGAGTTCTTTCTCTCTCGGTGTTTTCCGCCCCATAGAAATCTCTCGATGTGGTCGCCCCCCTTGGTATTAGGGTTCCTAGAGGAAGATATAGGTGAAAGGGTAGAGTCAAAGGCCGGCCAGGTGGGCCACACCTACCCTAGGAGCGGCCTAGGGGGGACCGCGCCTAGGGGGGTGTGGGCCCCCTGTGGCCCATCTACGCCTCCCCTTCTGGCTTCCTTTGTCTTCTGGGAAGATATAATTTTCCAATATTTTTCTCGTATTTTTCTGATCTTCGTGAAATTGCATCAAAACACCTCTTTTTCCATCAGAAACCTGACTGTGGCAGTTCATGCTCCAAGAATCATCCAACATGCAAAAACAGAGGAAAAGACATAAGTAACACCTCATAATAAGAAATATGTCAACGAATAGAGGCAAATTATGGTATAGAATGGTGATGCAAATTGGACGTATCAACTCCCCCCAAGCTTAATCTTTGCTTGTTCCCAAGCGAAAATTGAGCTCAGTAAACATGTCCACAGGTTTATGGAGTGAAGTGTCGATAAAAGAATACGGACAAGAAGCATCACACTTACCATTACACAACTCATAGAAGAAAGCAACTCACCATTATATAACTTAGCTTGAAACAAGTACAGGAGTCACAATATAGATGCATAAAGATAAATCATAATTGGAATTGGCAAACTTTTGTTCTTGGAAAGAGATAGTCAGAACGTCGCGGCGCTCTAGGCGGGTCCGGCATGAATTTTTAATGGCGCACCGCGGCTACGGGTCGTTCGCCGGCGAACGAGGATGTCTGGCGGTCTCCTGAGGTGGTGGCGATCCTGCTTGCATGCGGCGAGGGCGGCGTGCGGTCTGTGGGCGTGTGTCGCGGGCGGCTTGCTGGCACGCTCTCAGCTCGCTCGTAGAGAGGCTGGGAATGCTCGGGCTGTGTGGTCCACGGGTTGGCAGTGCTCGAGGCTTGGACAGGGGGTGGCGATGGACGGTGGAGAGTGTCCCAGACAAGGTTAGCGAGGCTAGTGAGGCTCCTAGCTGGATGGCGACATTGGGGTGGCAATGGTGCTCTCGGCATGCTTGCCATTGATGGCATGGTTGGTTTTATAGTGAGCTAGATGATCTACCAAGGGTGTAGTGTGAGCTAGATAGGGAACAAGTTAGGCACTGATCACTACTCACAATAGTGTTTAATGTTTGTTTGTTTGGTGATTGCAAGGTGTTTGATGAAATGGCTGAAAGAGATTCAAATTTGAATATTTGATTCAAACTTTGTGGGTGTGTTGGTTACATACTAGGGAGTCTTTGGTTGATTGGATTGGTCAAGGTGCACTGGTTTGGTTGGGTTTTGAAAAATGATGATCTTCACATATGATATAGATTCAATTTTGAATTGTCATTTGAATCAAGTTGCCAAATGTTTCTATAAGTTTGAAAGGTGGGCTTTGATTCACTTTTACTTGGTCTAGAAAGGGGTGAAAAGAAATGGAAATGTTTCTGTTTGAAAGCTTGGACTAGAAACACTCAAAGTGGTCTAGTGAGCAAGATTGGCAAAAATGACCATTTGCTTTATTTGTTTTGTTTTTGATTTTCTCTTGATTTGTTTCTGCTTGAAAAAGTTTTAGATGATGTTGTTTTCATCTTTAAACCATTCCTTTCTATTTAGATCAATCAGACAAGTCCATTCACGCATTCATACAATCATCACCATCACACATGCATTCATATTGATTTGATTAAAAAAAGTTTTTGTTAATCCTAATCTTGGTGATTGGAATTGATAATCATTGTTCAACATTTTTGGGATGTTACAAACCTTCCCTCCTTAAACAAAATCTCGTCCCGAGATTTGAGAAAGAAGAAAGAAGAAAACTAGGATTTAAAAAGATTGGGAAACTCCGTCTTGATGTGATCTTCTCGCTCCCAGGTAGCTTCTTCTTCAGTGTGGTTGCTCCACTGAACCTTGAGAAACTTGATGCTTCAGGTCCTGGTGGTTCTGAAAGCTTCCTCCAAAATATGGATGGGTACTTCAGGGTATGTTAGGTCATCTTTGATCTCTATGGTGCGGTGATCAATGTTCTTGAAAACGTCAGTCTTCTCCGGGACTTCAAGGCATTTGCGAGGTAATGATATATGGAACACATTATGCATTGTTGACATCTCCTCTGGCAGTTCTAGTTGATACAATACTTCTCCTCGATTATTCAGAATCTTGAAAGGTCCGATATATCTGGGGGCTAACTTTCCTTTGAGCTAGAAACACTGCATTCCCTTCAAAGCCGACACTTTGAGATATATGAAATCTCCGATATTGAAAGCGAGGTCTCGACGTCTCTTGTCGGCATAACTCTTCTGTCTTGACTGGGCGGTCTTGAGGTGCTCACAGATCTTGTGAACTTTCTCTTCTTCTTCTTGTAGGATGTCGGGTCCTAAAATCTGACTCTCTCCTACTTCTGACCAATTCAAAGGCGGTATGATACTTCCTTCCATACATGAATTCAAATGGGGCCATTTGCACACTGGCTTGATAACTATTGTTGTATGAAAATTTTGCAAAAGGCAGACAATCTTACCATTTTGATCCATACTCTAGCACACATGCTCTCAACATATCTTCGAGTATTTGATTTACTCGCTCCGTTTTTCCATCGATCCGAGGGTGATAACCTGTGCTGAAATCTAGTCTAGTTCCCAATCCTTCTTGAGGTAAACTGATTTCATCGATCCGACACGATGTTCTTGGGGACTCCGTGCAAACTGACGATTCTAGCGATGTACAACTCTGCTAGCTTCGATCTCTGGTAGGTGGTCTTAACTGGTAAGAAATGGGTGACTTTGGACAATATGTCAACTATGACCCAAATAGAGTCATTTCCCCTACTAGAAGTAGGAAATCTGGTGATAAAGTCCATTCCAACTGAATCCCATTTCCATTCTGGAATCTATAGTGGTTGCAATAGTCCCGCGGGTTTCTGATGTCCCGCCTTGACTCTCTGGCAAATATCACACTTGGCGATGTAGCTTTCGATTTCTCTCTTCATCTTATGCCACCAAAATTGCTCCTTCAAATCCTGATACATTTTTGTTCCTCCGGGGTGGATAGAATAAAGAGTATCATGGGACTCTTTCAAACTGGTTTCCTTCAACTCTGAATCTGTTGGTACACAGAGACGTCCTTTGTACCATAACACTCCTTGTTCATCTTTGGTGAATCCGTGTACTTTTCTTATACCGATATGACATTTAATTCCGTCGATACTAGCATTTCCTTTCTGCGCCACCTTTATTTGACTAATCAAAGTGGGTTGAAGTTCTATGCTAGCAAAAAATCCTTCACTTACTAACTCCATTCTGAAATCTTCCATCTCCTTGTGCAAACTTGGTTGCTCCTTCAGAATCATGGAGTTCAAGCGGCAAGGCAATCTGCTAAGGGCATCTGCTACCACATTGGCTTTACCAGGGTGATAGTGAATATCCAGATCATAGTCCTTGATTATCTCTATCCATCTTCTCAACCTCATATTCATCTCCTTCTGAGTGAATATATACTTCAGGCTCTTGTGATCCGAATAAATCTCACAACGGTTTCCCATGAGGTAATGCCTCCATGTCTTCAGGGCTAGAACTACGACTGCTAGTTCAAGGTCATGGGTAGGATAATTCTATTCATGATGCTTCAGTTGTCGGGACAGATAAGATATAACTTTGCCTTCTTGCATCAACACACATCTAAGACCGATCTCGGATGTGTCACAATACACATCAAATGGCTTCGTAATATCCGGCATGATCAAGATTGGGGCTAAAATCAATCTTCTCTTGAGTTCTTGAAAACTCGCTTCACATTTGTCCGTCCATTCGAACTTCTTATCCTTCTTCAACAATTGGGTCATGGGTCTGGCGATACTCGAGAATCCTTCTACTAACTTGCGGTAGTATCCCGCTAATCCTAGAAATGCACGAACTTGGGTTTGAGTGGTTGGGGCTTGCCAATCTTCAACATCCTTCACCTTTGCAGGGTCAATGGCAATTCCTTCGGCTGATACAATATGTCCGAGGAATCCTACCTCCTGTAACCAGAATTCACATTTGCTAAACTTGGCATACAGCTGATGCTCCCTAAGGGTTCCAAGGATGGTCCTTAGGTGTAGCTCATGTTCTTCTTCTGATTTGGGATAGATCAGAATGTCATCGATGAAAACAATGACAAACTTATCCAGGAAGTCCATAAAAATATTATTCATGAGGTTCATGAAATAAGCAGGGGAATTGGTTAATCCAAAAGACATGACCATATACTCCTATAATCCGTATCTTTGGAATATCCTCTGCTCGAATCTTGAGTTGATGATAACCAGTTCTAAGATCAATCTTAGAAAACACTTTGGCACCAGTCAACTGGTCAAACAGATCTTCTATTTTTGGCTGCGGGTACTTGTTCTTGATGGTGACATCATTCAACTTCCGATATTCCGTACACAAACGGTTACCTTTCTTGTCCACAAACAAAACATGTGATCTCCATGGAGACACACTTGGTTGGATCAATCCTATCTCCAACTTGGCATCTCGTTGCTTCTTCAGCTCCTCTAACTCCGACGGGTTCATACTATAGGGTCTCTGGGCTATGGGTCCGATTCCAGGAATTAGTTCAATGATAAACTCGATATCCCGATCTGGGGGCATACCAGGAAAAACATCTGGAAATGCATCAGGGTATTCACAGACTACTCTGACTTGGTCAATAGTTGGATGGGCTAGACTCCTGTTGCACTTGAATTGACGAGGCAAGGTTTCAGATACATGTTCGACTGATATTCCGGCTGTACTGGTCATGGTTAATCATTTATGTTTGGACATCCAATCCATTCCTAGTACAATTTACAAACCTTTAGTTCCAAGTACTATTAGATTAGCATAAAAATCTATGCCATGGATTCGGATAGGCACGACCTTGCAAATTTCTCTAGCTTTGGTGGTTGAACCAGGTATTTGAACAATCATAACATGCTTCAATTTGGTGGGTTGAATCTTACTATTGCATGCAAATTCTTCAGTAACAAATGAGTGCGATTCTCCAAAATCAAACAACACTCTTGCAAGTACTGAGCTAACAGAAAACATACCCAGCATGACATCTGGCACTTCTTGGGCTTCTTTAGCAAGCATGAGAAAGAGTCGGCCGTTGCGATTGAGTGACTTCCCTGGGGCAAACCTTCTTCCAGGCTGAACATGATGCTGCTGCTGAGCTGGGGCATTTGCATTGGGGGATGCGGCAATCTTCTTGGGGCACTTATTGGAATAGTGACCTTTGGTTCCACATTCATAACAAGTCACCTGAGACTTGTCCTTTGCTGCAACAGGCACAACATTGCTTCCAGTCCTTGGTGCAGTGTTGGTGTTGGTGGCGACGTTGTTGTTGTTGAACTTAGGTGGTGCACAGTTGAAATTGCTGCGGTTGCCGGGTTTGTTGTTGTGATTTCATCCATGCCTTGGGTTTCCATGGCTGGGATAGGTTGGACAGTTCATCGGGGGTCTGTTGGTTCTTGGGGCAAATCCTGGAGATGGGTTGGGGCGATACTTTGGGGTATGATGGGTTCCTGGTTGATGCATCATGTGATGCTTGTGGTTCTCATTAGCTTGGTTGATCTTGCATTCCATTTGAATGGCAGAGTCCACTAAGGCTTCAATATCAGCAAATGGACTATTGAATAATACTGTCTGCATCTCATCATGCAGACCATTTAGGAATCTCTCCTTCTTCTTGGCTTTAGTGTCTATCTCATCCGGTGCATACCTAGCCAATGACAGAAATTTGTCACGGTACTCCACTATGGTCATCCTGCCTTGCTTCAGTTCTCTGAATTCATCTCTCATCCTCTTGATCAAACCAAGTGGCACATGGGTTCTGCTGAACTTGATTTGGAACTCTTCCCAAGTCATCATTTGACCTCCATTCATGGCACGAACGCTGTTCCACCATGCTCTTGCATATCCGGCCAGATAGTGGGTGGCAAACAGTACTTTCTCGTTAGCTTCCACTCCGACAACTTCTAGGTTGTTCTTCATGGTTTGCAGCCAATCATCTGCATCTAGGGGCTCTTTAGACTTAGTGAAAATGCGTGGATTGGTGTTCTGGAAGTTCTTGAGCTTGGATCCATGGTTGTCTTGATTTCCATGGCCTTGATTGTTCTTGGCCATCTGAGATATCTGTTGAAGGGTGGCTAAGTTGGCTTGACGTTCGGCTCTTTCATCTTCGTGGTCAGAAACCAACAATGGCAAGATTTGCAACATCGGGTCCGGGGATGAAGTGCTTCCTCCGCGAGGCATCTGAAGATTGAGATAGATCATGAGAAAAGGGGGAAATTTCTAAGGTTCAGGGTTTTGTGTTTGAGAAGTCTTCAAAGTTTGACTAAGATTTTTCTAGCAACTTGCTTTTCATTCATTCATTCATAGCACACGATACAGACACACACCACAACAAAGGAAAACAAATGGTTTTAAGAACCATTCTGGGAAACTACGATATAGTGGGACCGGATATAAATCACTAATGCTAGTGCTCAAGTTCTACTACTCCTTGGAATCGGTGTCCTCATCATCCTCATCATCATCATCAATGAAGGCGAAGTCATCCTCATCGGTGAACAAGTCAATGGCATGATCCTCCAGGAAGTCATTATCATCACTGAGATAGGAGTAGGGGTCTCCACGGAGGTCTTCCCCTGCATTCTCCCTCTCCTCCAGCTGCATGTCTCTCTCATGGATAGTCTCCTCCAACTCGGTGATCCTGTGGCAAAGACGGGCAATGATGCGCTCCTTCTTGTCGAGCTGACGGCGACGAGACTGGCGATCCTGCACTAGCATGGAAATGGTCTGATCCTTCTTGGCGGCGATGGCGTACTTGTGGTTGGCGTAGGAGCGGGCATTGTCTAACTCCTTTTGAAGATCATACATTATGAAGCTGAGGTGGTCCAATTGAGTCTTCAGCTCATGGTGATATGGGGCCTCCAGTGGCTGTTCCGTAACATCACTCCTTGGATAGAACTCAAAGCGGTTACCCTTGATCTGATTGATACTCTGCCCACATAGACGGGCAAGAGCTTCCTGTATGGCCCTGGCAAGTCCATCGAGCTAGTTGTTCTATCTTAAGGTGAACTGAATTCCCTCTAAGGTGGGGGCTTCAATCTTTCCTCGGAGACTTGCAACAACTAGCCATTGCAATTCCTCCCATTCTTGATCGTTGATCTGAGCTCCGAAGAACTCGGGGTGCGGGCGCTCCAGCATCTTCGACAGCTGGTCCAAGTCACTCTCAAAGATGAGGTCTCCTCCATTCCCCAACTGGTAAAACTTGATGTACTTCACGTCCATCTATAAGAATATAGGATGAGTAAGTTAGTAGAGTGATCAAGTGTGTCAAATTTTAAGTAAGTTTGCAATAATTTTTGAGGATCATGAATTTTTATGAAAGAATCCAAGTGGTAAGAATGAGAATAAGTTTTCATAAATACTCACTTCCTTGGTTTTGAAACTAAGTTTTTGATTCAAACGTCCATTCTAAACTAGGGTCTCCTATGGTCAGGATGGATCTGATACCAACTTGTCAACACCCAGATTTTTAATCCCAGATGCCTGTTATGCCTTACATCGCAATCCTAGGATTACCATTTTTGCGAGACATAACGGATTGGATATCACAGTACATCATCCATTACAAACCATACATAAGGTCTTACACAAATGAAGGATCACATGATCCAGTCTTAATACAAACAAGCAGTGGAATAACATAATAATAATAATAATAATAATGATAGCATGGGCGAAGCTCCATCTTCATGGTCATAGGCAATGCTAACGATGGGAGATGATCCTAGTTGTCGTAACCTTCCTGCTGTCCATCCTCCTGATACTCCTCTTCATAGTATGGCCACGGGAATAGCCAGGGACAAAGCCATGAGTACTCTTTAAGTACTCGCAAACTAATACTACAAGTGAAGTGGTTTTTGAGTAGGAAATACTAAGCTCTAGGTTGTTTAGCAAAAAGCCAGATTTATCTCTACTCAGTTCAGAAGCAAAGAAAGCTAGTTGAAAGTTTTATAACACCTAAGTGCGAACTTGAATTTCATATCACAACCCCGTTGTGGTCAAGTCAAAGTCATGAATCATTTCATAAGTCATTTTGAAAACATCTCATGACGGAACAGTATGGCCACTCCAACTGTCCATAACCGCGGACGCGGCTATTCGAATAGTTTGACACTGCAAAGGTGGTACACTTTCACCACAACATTCGATACATCCGTTAGGAACAATCCTAAATTCACCATACTCAGTATGCGGATAATCAATCCTAACCTTTCAATTACACGCTCTAGTATAGGCACCTCTCCTATGAGTTTGGCCTCCCAACCATGACCAACTGTCATCTTGGGAACTGCACAAGTGGACAATCTTCACAAGGTAGCCTCAGCTCAAACCTTGGCTGCAAGGGAACCCATACTAAGGAATATAAATTTCTAGTCAAGCCCTACCCAAATTTCGGGTATTATGGTTGTACGGTAAAATTGGAATGGTATCGCATCCAGACAACCATCAGTTTTATAAAGGACTAAGGCTCATGCCTTAACATTTTCATCATCAAAATCATCTGGTGTTCGTAAACACATGTCAAAACATTTCAGTAGAATGACTCATCATTCTAAGGTTTTCATAACCATTTTCACCAAGTATTCCCATCTAAAGTTGATCAAATTTTATACTTAGCACTAGCATCTACAAGTGGGGGTAAATACTACTGAGGGGTGGTAAACAAGTGTATCTTATCTAAGTTCAATCTCATGCCTCAGGATGACATCAAGATTATCTAACTTAGGTCAAGTTTTATGCTCTTTATGCTACCTTCAGATATATTTCTAAAATCTACACGTCACTAAGTAAACCAAACTAAGAAGATTTGATAAAGAAATAAAATAACTAAGCTTGCAAATAAAACTGGGATTTAGTGTCATCAAGTGGGTTATAATCACATATGCTTAAGGCATCTAGGTAGCATAGTTGTCATTCAAGGGTTATCTTTCAAAGTCAATAGCTTGCCTTGTGCAGAGTAGTGGTTGAAGTTCTCCTCGGCTTCTTCTTCGTAGTATCCTCCTTCCTCCTCGTATCCTTGGTCGGTACTAGCGTCTATAAATAAATACGAGGTACATAATCACCACACAATACTTAACTAGTTCTATTCATCACACCAAGGTTTTCACTAGATGATTTAGCAATATCACAAGCATTACAATCATTAAAGCAATTAGTTTTATTTCCTTTATTTTAGAAAAGTAATTTCTACTCATTGAAAATCTACATAAGATTTAATATTCTCCAACTCAAACATGGATCATGTTGACACATGTCATCAACATATATTTTAGTACATGGGAATATGGTTTAAAGTGTTGTCACAATTTAATAAGGTTTAACCTTTTTATTTTAATTAATTAAGGTGACTAGAAATGCCTATTAGGCATTCTTTTATTACTTGACCAGTATTTCTGTGAGTAAACCTATATATTTTTATATATTCAGAAAGGTCTAGTTAAAGGTGATTTTTGACAGTTGGAATCAAATCAAAAGCTTTTGTGGTTGAATTTTGAAAAATGTTTGAATGCAGGAAAGATTCTACATTGTTATTTTTACTATAGGTGATCTACAAATACAAATGACATTAATCAAAAGGGCTTGGATTAAGGATTCTAGTACCTTTCTAACAAAATTGGTTTCATGCAATTTGGTTTAGTGAATTGAGCTGGGTTGATTTTTGAATCTAGGTACAGAACTGAGTTTGAAACCAATAGAATAAACCTAAATTTGAATTACTAGGTCGCGCAGGATGCTAACTGGGCCGGCCCACTTCGCACAGTGCACACGGGGGTGGATTTAAGTGAACGACCCCACCAGTCAGCGAGACAGGGGGATGTGAAGAAGTATGGGGGGATGTGGACCGCACGATCTAACTCTAATCCAACGGATGTGGTTCATCGTCCACGTCGGGCAATGCCGGCGAGACAGAACCCTAGCGCGGCCAGTGGGGGTCGTGGGAGGCTCACCGGGGCTCAGGCGAGGGTCGGCGATGGGGGCCAATGACGATGTCGACGGTGATCCTCCTGGTACCGGCAGCTTCTCCTGGGGTGGCTCCAATCAATGGCTCCTTCCTTCCTCCTCCATGGCAGTCTTCGGCCAAATTCTGGCAATGTGTTGCTCGCCTTGCTCCGGGAGTGAGGTGGGGTGCTTCTGAAAGATAGGTGAGTGAGATGGTGTGAATAGATTGAGAGAGGGTGGCCTCTATTTATAGTGCCAGAAGGGAACCAAAGGGCGCGGGCGGAGCTCGTTGATATCGTCGTCACAGCGAGCTACTGGCATGGGCAAGGGTAGGGGACGGTGCGTTGCCTCCTGGCGAAGCTCAACGGTTTGATGGCGAGGCGTGGGGCGGTGTGAGATGGTCGGAACGTCGCGGCGTTATGGGCGGGTTCGACGGAAATTCTAATGGCGCATCGCGGCTACGGGTCGCGCGGCGGTGAACGAGGATGTCTAGCGGTCTCCTGAGGTGGTGGCGATACTACTTGCATGCGGCGAGGGCGGCACGCGGTCTGTGGGAGTGTGTCGCGGGCGGCATGCTGGCGCGCTCTCGTCTCACTCGCAGAGAGGTTGGGCATGCTCGGGCTGTGTGGTCCAGGGGCTGGCAGTGCTCGAGGCTTGGACACGGGGTGGCGGTGGACAGTGGAGCGTGTCCCAGACAAGGTTGGCGAGGCTAGTGAGGCTCCTAGTTGGCTGGCGACATTGGGGTGGGAATGGTGCTCTCAACATGCTTGCCATTGATGGCATGGTCGGTTTTACAGTGAGCTAGAGGGGTTAGTTGAGATAGATGATCTACCAAGGGTGTAGAGTGAGCTAGATAGGGAACAAGTTAGGCACTGATCACTGCTCACAATAGTGTTCAATGTTTGTTTGTTTGGTGATTGCAAGGTGTTTGATGAAATGGCCGAAAGAGATTCAAATTTGAATTTTTGATTCAAACTTTGTGGGTGTGTTGGTTACATACTAGGGAGTCTCTGGTTGATTGGATTGGTCAAGGTGCACTGGTTTGGTTGGGTTTTGAAAAATGATGATCTTCACATATGATATAGATACAATTTTGAATTGTCATTTGAATCAAGTTGCCAAATGTTTCTGTAGGTTTGAAAGGTGGGATTTGATTCACTTTTACTTGGTCTAGCAAAGGGTAAAAAGAAATGGAAATGTTTCTGTTTGAAATCTTGGACCAGAAACACTCAAAGTGGTCTAGTGAGCAGGATTGGCAAAAATGACCACTTGCTTTATTTGTTCTGTTTTTGATTTTCTCTTGATTTGTTTCTTCTTGGAAAAGTTTTAGATGATTTTGTTTTCATCTTTAAACCATTCCTTCTATTTAGATCAATCACACAAGTCCATTCATGCATTCATACAATCATCACCATCACACATGCATTCATATTGATTTGATTAACAAAAGTTTTTGTTAACCCTAATATTGGTGATTGGAATTGATAATCATTGTTCAACATTTTTGGGATGTTATAGCAATCTTCCTTGAAGACACAAAAGATCTTAAATAAAGAATACTAAGCTTATGAGCCAATCAAGAAATAAAATAAATGATACAAAATACCTCAAAAAGTGTTGCTACTAACCAGAGCTTGGTTTGCCAAAACCAATTTAGATTTACTTGATGCTCCCAAAGAGATGCCAATACTGATCAACAAGATCAATCATATAATAGAGATTGCAAACTAAAATAAGAAGTGAAAAAAGTAAAAGATGAAACTTCTCATTAATATTCCATAAAGGCACTCACACCAAGGGATACATAGATAATCAACTAAAGGAGGGATACTTACACATGCAAACAACCCTATGAGATAACCTATCTACCAAAGATATGAATCTAAAAAGGTAAAAGATAAAAGATAATAGTGTGATACCGTGACACTCCCCCAAGCTTGGAACAAGCCAAGGGGATGGCAAACCCGATGACGAATTATTCCTTCAGTGGTGGTGGTGTTCTCTTGATAAGACCCTCAATCAGTTTCCTCAAATCCTCAATCTCGATGGTCAGAGTACGAATCAACTCTGAATTTTCTCAGTGTTGTTCATGATCATATCGGACCGAGAGCCCCAGTCCTTACTATTATTTCCCCACTCTTCCTTCTTAGTGTGATCCTCCCCTGCATGGTTAGAACGAGGCAAACACCAAACCGAGGGCAAGTTCCCTTTGGGAACCTGTTGGTATTGATGCTCATGTATAAGAGTATGGAAAGGATTCTTGGTACGTGGAGGAGGTGACCGTGGAACAAAGATAAGACGTAGAGGTTTCCATCCTGTAGACATCCATGCTATCCTCCTAAGCTTGGTAGGTTTTCCACCACTCCAATCCTTGCGACGGTGGAGCGGGTGTCCGGATGCTCGTCCTCCTCCATGTATTCCTCATCCCCTACCAAAATCTCCTCCTCCTTGGAGTTTTGAGGATCATCTTCCTCAATCTTCTTGCCTTTGTTGTTGGCAAAGAACGTGGTGCTCTAGACTTGAGAAGATTTACTGATAGAAACATATCGAAATGAAAACACGACGAGAACAAGATGCACGAACCTCGTGGAACCCGGGGGTTATATATTACGAAGTTTCAATGCATAAGGAAGGTACTGATATGAAAACGAGGCGGAGGCGACTCGGGGCTCACCCCCTCCAGCGGCCACGGGGCCCAGGCTGGCTAGGTGTGGCCACCCCGGACTTTGTGTCCTCCTCTGTTCTGTCTCGTGACTTTCCTTATGTAATAAAAACATAAAAAATACAAAAATATTGGGTTTTCATGAACCTTCTATTTTCACCACTTTTACCTATTCAAAGACGAACTCTGCAGATTCCTTTCCTCCTTTTCCTGGAAATTCCTTTCTTCACAAGGTAATACAAAAACTTCAAGGGAAACATTAGTGTAAGCAAAAACAATAAACCTTTAGGTTCACACTTCAACTGAAATCCATCAAAACAAAGGCTTCTGTAAGAGGCAAATGCAAATGATGGCAGAAATCTGTCAAAACAGACCAGCAGGTAAAGATTGATTTTTTCGAAAACCTTCTGTTGCTCAAATCAAAAAGTTCAAAACTAATGAAAGTTGGGTAACAACTTTCATAATAAGCTCAAAAAAATACAGCTGCATCCAAAGTACTTAGCTCCCTCACGAATTTTTACAATGCAGCACAAAAATCTGTCCCAAGACAGCCACTTTTCACAACTCCTCTACTTCTCAAAAGTAGTTGAACTTGACACAAAAACCAAAAAAAATGATACGGAGCGGTTATTACTGAGGTAATAACTTCCAAGACTCAACCAAGCTCTTGGCTTATCTCCCAACAAGTACTTTTCTTTAATTTCTTTAAGTTAGGCTTGAAAGTTTCAAAGATGCTCACAAAGGAGATAAATATTTGAAGTGAAAGAGAGAATCAAGAAGCAAATAACCAAAAATTTTGAGTCTAACCCACTTCCTATGCATGGGGGTATCATGAGAAAATGAATTTTTGAAACAAAAAGCCACTAGCATAGTAAGACATAACGAATGCAACTTCAAAGCTTTCAACATAAAACGGGGAAACTTAACATTATTGAGGTGCATAGAACCATGTTTCCCTCTCTCATAATAACTTTCAGTAACACTTTGAATAAAGTTGACAATATAACCGTCACTAGCAATAAATTTATCATCAGAATGAGCATACTTATGGTCACCAAAAAGAGGTCCAAGGTCATAAACTGGATCAATAGAAGCAAGGTGTTCCATCCTGAAATCTTTATTAGGCAAGCTGTTTTCACAAGGAGCTTTAGAAAATTTGGAAAAGTTAAACTCATAATAATATCCATCAAACTTAGTTAAAACTTTTTCCCTTTTACAATCTATAATAGATCCACAAGTGTTCAAGAAAGGTCTACCAAAAATGACAGGGCAAGTTTTACAAGCTGCTGAATTAAGTACTAGAAAATTAGCAAGATACTTAATCTTACCACAGAGAACCTCCACATCTCTTACAATACCAATAGGGCAAATCTTTCCTTATTAGCAAGGTGAATAAGCACATCAATGTCCTCAAGCTCACAAGGACCAATTTCATGCATAATTTCCTTGTAAAGCTCATAAGGAATAACACTAGAACTAGCACCAATATCACATAAAGCATAGTAGCAATGCTCACCAATTTTAAAAGAAAGAATAGGACACTAGCTTTACTAGCTTTACTAGGATGAGAGATAATATTAGAAGCGTCTTCACAGAAGACAATGTGCTCATCCTCTATATTTCTAGTGACAAGATCTTTCACAATAGCTACCACAGGTTCAATATTCATTTGCTCATCAGGCTCCATAGTTTTCTTAGTACCTTTGTTATTCGCACTAATCATCATAGAATACTCCTGTACCTTAGCTCGGAAAGGTATTTTCTCAACATAAGGTTCAGGCAAAATATGATCAATAGTACAAACTTCGGTATTTCTAACAGGAACATGACTAACAACATCTTTATAAGGTGCATGGTACTTGTTCCACTTCTTTTTGGGAATTTCTATGTTAGAGGAAAAGGCCTTAAAACAGTTGGCAATACATTGGGGATAAATACCAAACTCATTGCTAATATCACGGAAGTCATCAGTTCCCATACAAGATTTTATGCATTCATAATCATAGTTTATACTTGACTTTCTTCCTTTGTCATTCTCCCAAGCTTCAGTGTTCTCTTCAATACGGTCTAGGAGATCCCATTTAGCTTCTTCCTTCATACGTGTGAATGATCCAGCACAAGAAGCATCTAGTAAATCTTTATCATGAAGAGAAATCCTAGCATAAAAATTATTGATAATAATATTGTTAGGGAGTTCATGAATAGGACATTTAAGAATTAGTAACTTCAATCTCCCCCAAGCTTGAGCTGTACTCTCTCCATCACGAGGCCAAAAGTTATATATCAGATTCCTATCCTTATGAATCTCACTGGAAGGATAGAATTTAGAATAAAAGAAAGATGCCATTTCCTCCCATTCCATGGATTTCCCATTCTTCAACAACTTATATCATTCTTCAGCTCTCCCTTTCAAGGATATAGAGAGTAACTTCTTCTTCACCTGTTCAGTTGTGATACCTGCACACTTAAACGATCCACATAATTCATGGATAAAAAGCAAATGATCACCAAGATGGACAGTTCCATCCCCAAAATAATAATTATCCATAACACGATCAACAATACTTGTAGGTATCTTAAAAGGATCTATCTCAAGAGGTGGTGGTTCATCTACTACCCTAACAGTGGTAGTAGTTTTCCCAAACAGAAAACCAAGTGGGTTATCCATATTGGAAACAAAGTAACAAATAGAAACAAAAAGAAATACTCACAGTAGAAGTTTCCTTACCAGTTCCACTCTTCAATAGCTCTTCACTCCCCAACAATGGCGCCAAAAAATAGTCTTGATGACCCACGAGTATAGGGGTTGTATCGTAGTACTTTCGATAAATAGGAGTGTCGATCCCAATGAGGAGCAGAAGGTGTTGACTAGTGGTAAGGAGCAGGAAATCTCTCTAAATACTTAGCAAACGGATTTTTAGGGGTTTTATGATAAAGAAAAGAAACAAGGTGAAAGTAATAAAGACAACGAACAAACGCAGCAAGTGGCCCAATCCTTTCTTAGCAAAGGACAAGCCGGTGGAAATACTTATAAGGACCAAGCGTTCTCGAGGACACCTGGGAATTCTGTCAAGTGCTTTCGCTTCAAATAGCTGAGTACCCTTCTTTGGTGTTGTAAGTGTTGTGTGGGTGAACCTGTGCTAATGCACCAACCTTACTTGGACTAATACATACTTTTGATTAAACCCCTTGCAAGCATACGAAACTACAGGAAAGTAATTAAGATATAAACCTAACCACAACCTTAAACTCTCAAAGCCTACACTCCCTCATGCAATGGTGTCCTAACGGGGTTTCAGGTTTCTGTCACTTCGGCAACCCAACAATTAGTAGCCAAATACACAATGCATTCCCCTAGGCCTATAAATGGTGAAGTATCATGTAGTCGACGTTCACATGACACCACTATAAGAATAGCACCACAACTTAAATACTAAACCATTGAATAATAACTCAACACAAATCCACTACTAACAACATGACTTCTCCCGTGTCCTCGAGAACTAGACGAACTACTCACAAGACATCATATGGATCAATATCAAAGATGATATGGTAATGGATAGGAATCTGAACATAAACTATAATCCAATGGTTGCACTCACAAGCATCAACTACAATAGTAATCAACACCGGGAATGTTTCCCCTAAAAACTATGCAAGTATTCAACACGATTGTTACAGCGGGATGGAGTGGTTATGATGGTGCTGGTGGAGATGATGGTATGGATGATGATGATGATCCCGATGAAGCCTAGCTTGATGACGGTGTTCATGGCGACGATCTCCCCTCTCCGGGAAGGAATTTCCCCGACAGAAATCTGTTTGCCGGAGAGCTCTTTCTCTCTCGGTGTTTTCCGCCCCGCACAGGCGGCGGAAATCTTTCTGTGGTCGCCCCCTCAAAATTAGGGTTCCGAGAGGAAGATATAGGCGAGAGGGCAGACTCGGAGGCCGGCCAGGTGGGCCACACCTTCCCTAGGCGCGGCCGAGGGGCCACCCGCGCCTAGGGGGGTGTGGGCCCCCTGTGGCCCAGCTACGCCTCCCCTTCTGCCTTCCTTCGTCTTCTGGGAAAATATAATTTTCCAATATTTTTCTGGTATTTTTCTGATCTTCACGAAATTGCATCAAAACACCTTTTTTTCCATCAAAAACCTGACTCCGGCAGTTCATCCTCCAAGAATCATCTAACATGCAAAAACAGAGGAAAAGACATAAGTAACACCTCATAATAAGAAATATATCAATGAATTGAGGCAAATTATGATATAGAATGGTGATGCAATTTGGACATATCAACCACCTCAAAGGAGAGTGGCTCGGTCTAATAGTTCTCTCGGGTAACGAATGTTACGTCCAGAGTGATCTCACCCAGAGAATCCACATGTCTCCCTAGTACAATGCCATGAAAAGTTACTCAACTCGCTCTCGTGGATCTTCATGCGGTGGAGCGTTTCAATGTATAGGATGTTGATACTGCCGCCACAGTCCATGAGAGTTTTAGAAAACTCATAGCCATCAATAAGAGGATTGACGACCAGAGGGTACTTTCCTCGACGATCTGTTTTCTTCAGGTGATCTATGCGGTCAAAGGTGATGGTTACATCCGACCAATCCAGGAATTGGGGAATAGCCGGAACCGTGGCATTGATCTCACGTAGAACCTCCTTTTTGACTTTAGCCGGCTGAGTCCCAAGGAAGCAAACGTATGTGTCTTTCTTTGTGGGGTAATCCTTATTTTCGTCCGAATTGGGATGTGCGGTGTCCGCTTCTTCCATGTAGGAATCTTCCTTGTGCTCCTTTCCTTTCTCGGAATTGTTCTTTGCTTTTTGTCGCTTGGCTCTATAACCAGCGGATTCATCTTTCTTGATGCCGTCGTTGAAACGACACTCGGCATTTGTGTGGGTAGAACCTCCACTCACGTTCAGGTGATGTACACAAGGGTTGTTGGCGATGTCGGCCCAGGAATACGACTTTTGGGCTGTTGATCTCCTCTACCTTGGACCTGAGAAGTTTGCGACCTCGTCCCCGACCGTCTTCGTGCCCTCCTCATCCTCCGGATCTGAATGTTGCGTTAACTGCTGCATTGTCCGGAGACGGTCTATCTTCCGAGGTATTTTTTGCACTTCTGAGTTTGTTGCTTCTGCTTCTTGGCCGCATTAGGATTTTCTAGAATATTCAGCAGTCCTTCTAAATCGTCATTAGCGTCAGCATACTTGCTCGCCATTTCTATCATCTCTCCCAGATCTGTGACATGGTCACGCTTCAGACTATGATGCAAAAGTCCGATTGGGACTCCCGTAATGAAAGATTCAATCACAGTTTGTTTGTTTACTCCCTCACAAGAGTTCTACATGTTAATCCAGCGTCCGAGGTAATCTCGGCAGGTTTCTCCGGGTCTCTGAGTGCAACGCTGTAATTCTCCGACTGTGCAGGGCCTCCTGTATGTTCCCTCGAAGTTTGAAAAGAACGCACTTTGCATATCATACCAGTTGTGAATTGAATTCTCTGGTAGCTCATTGAGCCATGATCAGGCAGTCTTACGCAACATAAGTGGGAGATATCAGACTTCAACCAGGATATTTCCTCCTTTGGCGATGTAGCAAGCCTGGAAAAAATCTTGAAGCCAATTATTTTTCCAAGCTATGCTGTCATAGGTTTGAATGTGTTTGGCAATGTCGAAGTCAACTTGAAACTTGGTTTGACGGATAAGTGGGCCAAAACATTTGGGTCCCACGTATACGTCCAAATCCTCATACTGCTACGCTGCTATGTTTGACTCAATTCGATGGCGAGCGTCGTTTGGCGAGAGAGATCTGCCCCTTGGAGGCTCGCGGCTTCTGTGTGGCGGAGTTGGATTCCTGCTTCTCCTTTCAACATTACCACCTCCACCCCTAGGGCCACCATGGTTGCGATGAGATCCTTCATGGTCGCTGCCGAATGGTGATGGTGGTCCCGGTGGGTTATATCCGGCTGAACGATGTAGTGGTGTGGCCTCATTATGCTGGCTCCAAGGTTGATTTCTTCGGGCCCCGTACCTACTTGATTCAGGGCGGTCCGGGTCATCTCTTCGTCCAACGTTACCAGCCGGACGGCTCGGGTGTGGCATTCCTAGCCGATCTTGTTCTCGCTGGCGATGAACCTCCGGGTCTTCTCTATGGCGATTATTCTGCCGATGATGGCCCTGGTGAGGTATCAATGCCCTGATGGCATCTTAGGGCACAGCCGAAATAACTCTCTACCAGTCCACGCAGCCCTGTGATGATGACCGTTTGATCCGGTCCTTGAATTTTCTTCTTCCTGGGGACAATGACATTGATTTGTATCCCTGCAGGGTCTTTCGTCAGCGCTTTGGCCTGCGCCAGTGTGGCAAAATTCCGACTTTGAGGCCAGCTTTCCACTGAATGACGCGGCCGTCTTCTGCTGTTTTAGTCCGTTGTCAAGCAACACTATGCATTCCCGGACCTGCTTTGGAGACGGATTATTGTCGAAGATAGCTCGATCAGCCGCAACGTTCTCCACTGGCGTGTTGTAGAGCCGAATCTTCTCTTGAGATTTTCCGTCAAATAAATCTCTATGGACATCCGAGTTCCTATTAGCAAGAACCGAACCTCCCCTTGTCTTGTTTGGTAGTCACTTGAATTCTGACTGATACTAGGCAGGATTACTGTCTAACTGATGTTTGAGCTTGACGATGCGTGTAGCCTCCTCGAGCAAAAACATGCGGTGTTTTTCCAGGTCCTTAGCCCTTTTCTCCAACGCATCCGGAGTAAGATCCGAAGTAGTTGGGATTGGTATTGTGAGAGTGTCTCCGTAGATTTCATGTGCACCCTTTGTGACAACGTTTCCATCCACCGGAGGGTCGATCGGTGTGGGATTAATCAGATGTCCGTCCTAATTCTCCATGTAGATATCTTCATCAACTTGTTATTTGTTGGCTTCTGGACCTCAGATCAGTCTTGTTGGGGTATTGTTGTGCTTCTTCTTCTTCTTCTTTGACCCCCTGGTAGCTTTAACGTGCATACTAGTGGCAAAGACGGGTTTTGTTCTGGTACGAGGGGATAAACTTTCGTCGGTACTTTCCGTAGTATTTGGCTTCTGGACCTCAGATGAATCTCCGGTGTCCATGTCATCTTGCGAGGTGTAGTCTTCGTCCATGCTGTCATATGGATGCGGAGGGGTCTCTGGCTCACCTTGCGCTGATTTTGAGGCATATTCTTCTTCGTATGCCTCCATCTCTTTCTCGAAATCTTGAAGCACCTGTGACGTTATTGACTGTAAGATCCCTCCTTTATAAAGGAAAAGGATCCCTGTGATTTCAATGCTAGCCTTGGATCAATGCTAGCATCCATAGTTTAAGATGAAGTACACCGATACAAAGGTCATTATTACAGCCATTCCAGAGATAAACATAGTCTTTACAACTCCAAGGCCACAGGCCTAGTACAAGAGTTTGAATAAGTAAATAAATAAAAGTCGTCATCTTCATGTGCCACAGGCAAACATGTTGAGTGTAGACTCATGACACCTAATCCTCATCAGAGTAACCTGCAACATCACAAGTTACAACCACAGTGGGTCAATACATTGGAATAGTATTGGCAAGTGATACCTTAGTATAATTTAGGTAGACTAGTTACTATATGCAATTTGGCTAAGAGTAGCTTGGCTTGCTTTGCTCAAAATAGGTTTTGCCTATTAGTTGAAATCACTAAGTTTTTTATTTGTCAAAACTTTTCCCAAGGAACCACCAATGGACATTGAGGTCCTTTACCCTTGTTCACCCACAAGTTTTTACTTAGAAATTGGGATGAGGAGATTCTTGATAGCTTCCATGTCTTGATGCTCAAGTTGTCCTTTTCTAGGGACATGGCTAAGTACTTAGATTTTTCCATCTGTAGAGGTTGTGCACTTTCCCCACCAGACTTGATTTTCACCAAGACAGGACCTTTCAGAAGCCTTCCCTTAGACCAAATGGACGCGTTCCAACCTATCATCCCACTACCACCAACTGTCCAAATGGCTAAGTTCTAGCAACCTATGTGATCCAGGCAGAGGCCATATTGCCAAGTGGCTGCACTAGAAGCTTCTCAACACTTGGCCTCTAAAATCTCTTTGTTCCTGGGTGGCTTTCCACAAGTGAGATACACAAGGTTCACCAGTCCCCTAGCCTTGTGTAACCACTCAACACAAACCATTCCTTCCATTCCACCCAGGTGTTTCATTTACTTAGTTGTTTTATTAGGTAAAACACAAGTCCAAAGACTTAGAAATATTTTCATCATAGCATGTATATTTTCACCAACCCTTGGTTGCTACTAGCTAGGCTAAGCATGGCATAGATAAGCATCTTAGCTTAGAAATTTCTAGCAATTCTACAACTACTAGGATTTCCCAACATGGCATATAAGCAAAATTATAGCATGCGAGTCTAGCAAAATATTTCTAATGCTTAGTAGAAAACATGGGGATAAAAATATTCATGAAGTACCACTTGCCTTTGTAGTTTGGAGAGTAGCTACACTCCTCACAATCACAATCACTAGCACCAAAATCTACACAAAGAAATAAAACAACAAATCACATACAAAACATATACAATCAAAAATATATGCATGCATGCAAAATGATATGTGATGATTTTTAAAACTCAACAAAGCAAGTATACAGTACTGGTTCATAAACAAGTTAAAAACTTGCCAAACAACATTTATTTAAACCCTAAAACATTTCCTAAACATTTCATATACTCAAATTAGCCCTACACAAGTTTCTTCAAATAAAACCATTTTAACAGAAGAAAAACATTAAACACATTGCATATTTAGATAGGGCTTGCTCTCCTGATTCCATTGATATAAAATTTGCCAAATTCTAACATGGGAATCAAAAGTTATAGCCAAAACAAATTTGAACATATAATAGATTCAAATCCAGTTTTTAAATCCAAACTACTGCCACGCGTCTTAATCTAATTGGCCCGTACCACTTCGCTCAGGATCGCATCTGTGAGCCGTTAGATCAACATAATCTGCACGGCCCAGATCTAACTATACCGTTTCGTGAAGTGATCTAATCGCTACCGGATCCAGATCCAACGCCTGGATCAAACGACCAAAGCTGGCGGTCTTTGGCGGAAGCTCGCTTACGGCGGCTGGCGCCTGAGGTGGTTCTGGGGTCGACGGAGGTGCTTACCAGAAACGTGACGATGCGCTGATGCTCAACCTGGTGACGGCTTGGCAAGGGGCGCACGGAGACGGTCGCTGGAGCTCGTCGGAGTTGCGGGCGGCGTCGGGCTTGGGTGGACGACGACGTTGGCGACGCTCCTGGTCACCCTAGCATGTACAAACAGCATCAGGAGATGCACAAGACTACGACGAGCAAGATCGTGTGCATCAGAGGCGGAGGGGAACAAAGGGCTCACCGAATTTGATCGCCGGAGTTGAGGATGTCGTCGGGGGCTTGCTGTGCTTGTCGAAGACGACGACCTGGGGCGGTACAGAAGGAACCAACAGTGTCAGTAGATGCGCAAGGAAGTGGCGAGGCTGTCTACAAGAACTAGAGGGAGAGGGGCGCACGGGGCTCACCGGAATCGGTCGCCGGAGTGCTCTCTGTCTGCGGCGGTGCGAGGATGAATGTGGGCAGCCTGGGGGCGCTTTGAGCTCAGAGTTTTGGAGGAAATGGAGAGGGGGCAGAGGGGGTTTAAGTAAGCTAGGCGGGGGCGTGATTAACTCCTGCAATCAACGCAAATTGACGAGCGAATTAACCAGGTAACGCACGGCGTGATTTGGGGAAGAACACGTCGCGGTGAGGGTGGAGACGACGACGCCGTGTGGGCCTTGGCTGTCAGCGAGAGAAACAGAGGGGGAGTGGGTCCTGTCTGTCAGTCACTCAGCGGGTGCGGGGGTGAGTGAAGAAAACGGTTCGCGGGGTGGGTTGCTGGGCTTAGTTGGGCCAGTTTGGCCAGATTCGACTGAAGGCTTTTTTCTCTTTTAAGCTTTTTCTTTTTCTGTTTGCTTTTCTAAAATGGTTTTCAAACTTCAATTCAAATCTGTTTGATTCCAAAACTTTTCAGGATTTTTGTACAATAAATCTTGTACTCAAATAAGTGTCAAACACATCTGTTCACTCAAACACACTTGGGTCTTTTGAAAATAAAATAAAACCATGCCCTTATGAGGTGTGATAATAGGCATAGAATTTGTTTTATTTCATATTTTGCTTTGAGACTTTGCTCAAGTTTTTGAAATCACTTGAGTTTGGATTCTAAACAATACTGAATGATTAACAGTACCTTTCTCTAAAACAAGTAGCACAAGGTCTTGAGTAAACTTACATAAAATATTGAGCAACAATGCTCCTGTTTTTGAAATGATTTTTGAAATGAAATCCTAAATGATCATGGATGCATGGATGATATGCATGAGTTTGAAACATGATTTTTAGGATGTTACAAATCTAACCCCCTTAAGGTGAATCTCGCCCTCGAGATTCGGATTGGCTAGCAAATAGGTGAGGGTGGTCTTTCCGAAGATCATCTTCTCTTTCCCATTTTGCTTCCTCTTCGGAATGATGGTTCCACTGAACTTTGCAAAACTTGATAGTCTTGGTCCGTGTGACTCTTTCTGCAGTCTCCAGAATCTTGATAGGTTTCTCTTCATAAGTGAGATCACTCACCAACTGAACCTCTTCCAAAGGTATAGTATCTTTCAAAGAAGTTTCTTCCATTTCTGGATGACATTTCTTAAGTTGACTCACATGAAACACATTATGGACAGCTGACAGAGACTCTGGCAGTTCAATTTCATAGGCCACTTCTCCTTTACAACTCAGAATCTTGAATGGTCCAACATATCTTGGGGCCAACTTTCCTTTGACTCCGAACCTCTTCACTCCACGAAGTGGTGACACTCTAAGATAAGCTCTATCACCAACTTCGTAGGTGACTTCTCTATGCTTTGGATCTGCGTAGCTTTTCTGTCGGGACTATGCTATCTTCAATCTGTCCTTAACCAACTTGACCTTCTCTTCGGCTTCTTTGATAAGTTCTGGTCCGAACAAACTTCTTTCTCCCACACCATTCCATAACAATGGGGTGGTACATTTTCTCCCGTAGAGAAACTCAAAGGGTGCCATCTCAATGCTGTCTTGATAGCTGTTGTTACAAGAAAATTCTGCGTAAGGCAGACTTTCATCCCAACTGGCTCCATAGTCTAGGGCGCATGCCCTCAACATGTCCTCAAGAATCTGATTAGTCCTTTCCGTCTGTCCATCAGTTTGAGGATGAAAAGCAGTGCTGAATTCCAACCTCGTTCCCAATGACTCATGTAGCTGTCTCCAAAAATGGGAAGTGAATTGAGTTCCCCTATCAGACACAATACTCTTGGGCACTCCATGTAGACATACAGTTCTACTCATATAGATTTCGGCCAACTTAGCACTTGTGTAGGTTGTCTTCACGGGTATGAAATGAGCCACTTTAGTTAGGCGGTCCACTACTACCCAAATGGAATCGTATCCTGACCGGGTCCTTGGTAATCCGGTAATGAAATTCATACCAATCTAGTCCCACTTCCAATCAGGAATAGGTAGTGGTTGAAGCAAACCGGCTGGTTTCTGATGTTCCGCTTTCACTCTGCTACACACATCACATAAAGAAATATGTTCGGTGATGTCGTTCTTGAGATTATTCCACCAAAATCTTTCCTTCATGTCCATGTACATTTTGGTGTTTCCCGGATGAATGGAATACGGAGAGTTGTGTGCTTCTTGCAAAATCAGTTTCCGAAGCTCCGGATCTTGTGGAACACAGATACGTTTCCCATGCCATAAAGTACCCTGTTCGTCTTCATGGAATCCTTTGGCTTTTCCTTTGCCAATATTTTCTTTAATCTCTTCAATTTCCTTATCGATCTTCTAGGCTTCTTTGATCTTGTCCAACAAAGTGGGTTGAACATCCAAGACATGAGATGTCCTTCGGGCACAATCTCCAATCTGAGATCTCTAAATTGGGCACACAAATCATCGGGCAATTCTCCCTTGGTTAGGCCATTCACAAAAACCTTACGGCTTAAAGCATCCGCTACAACATTTGCTTTACCGGGATGGTATTGCAAACTTAAGTCATAGTCCTTGATGAGTTCTAGCCATCTTCTTTGTCTCATATTAATTTCCTTCTGGGTGAAGATATACTTCAAACTCTTGTGATCTGTGAACACTTCACAATGCTTTCCCAAAAGATATTGTCTCCATGTTTTGAGTGCATGGACAACAGAAGCTAACTCTAAATCATGAGTAGATAGTTCACTTCATGAGTTTTGAGTTCTCTCGAGGCATAAGCCACAACTTTTCCTTCTTGCATAAGTACTGCACCCAAACCATGATGAGATGCATCACAATATACTTGGAAATCTTTTTCCAAGTCTGGCAAACACAATACTGGTGCTGTCACAAGTCTCTTCTTCAATTCCTGAAAACTGAATTCACAACCTTCAGACCAAGAAAATTTCTTGTCTTTCTTTAGCAATTTTGTCATAGGCTTAGCAACCTTGGAGAAATTCTCAATGAACCTTCTGTAGTAACCTGCTAAGACAAGGAAACTACGAACTTCCTTCACTGACATGGGAGATTCCCATTCAGTTACAACTGAAACTTTAGCAGGATCAACTGCTACACCATCTTATGTCATAACGTGTCCAAGAAATCCAACTTCATTCAACCAGAATTCACACTTGCTGAATTTGGCATACAGTTTATGCTCTCTAAGCTTCTCGAGTATCAAACGCAAATGTCCTTCATGCTCTTCTTTGCTCTTGGAGTAGATTAAAATGTCATCGATGAAAACGACAACAAACTTATCAAGGAATTCCATGAACACCTTGTTCATCATATTCATGAAGTATGCTGGAGCATTGGTCAAACCAAATGGCATCACGGTATACTCATACAATCCATACCTTGTGGTGAAAGTTGTCTTAGGTATGTCTTGCTCTCTTATCTTGAGTTGAAAATAGCCTGACCGGAGATCAATCTTGGAGAACACACAAGCTCCTTCCAGCTGATCAAATAAGTCATTGATTCTAGGCAAAGGGTATTTGTTCTTGATAGTTACCTCATTGAGTGAACGGTAATCTATGCACAACCTTTGACTTCTATCTTTCTTCTCCACGAACAAAACTGGGGCTCCCCGAGATGAAGAACTTGGTTGAATAAATCCTTTCTGTAGCTGTTCTCCAAGTTGTTTCTTGAGTTCTTTCAGTTCATCAACTGACATCTTATATGGTTTATTTGCTATTGGTCCAGATCCTGGTAGCAAGTCAATAAGGAATTCCACATCTCTATCTGGTGGCATTCCTGGCAATTCTTCCGGAAACACATCCGGATACTCACTCACAATTATATTGCCTATGCTAACCCCCTTAAGAGAATTTAGCATAGTCCTTCTTGCTTCAAAGTTGGTCTTGAATCTGATCCTTTTATTTTCTGGAGTTGTGAGTGAGACAGTATGGTTGGCACAATCTATCACTCCCTTGTGCTTAGTCATCCAGTCCATTCCCAAAATGACATCCAATCCTTGGGAGTTTAGAATTATCAAGTTAACGAGAAACTTATACTTCCCAAACTCTATGACTAGATCATGACATCCTGAATTCACTATCATTTCTCCACCAGGAGAACTTACTTTTATAGGACACCCAATAGTTTCTACCGGCAGTTCATTTCTTTCAACAAATGCTCTTGATATGAATGAATGAGATGCACCAGTATCAAAGAGAACAAATGTTGGAACAGAATTGAGTTTGAACTTACCAAAGAACAAAGATCGCTCCTCATAGATTTCCTCCACATTGATGTGGTTCACCTGTCCCTTCTGAAAAGGGTTGGGCTTGTTGGGTCCTTCAACTTTCATTTCTGGGCATTCATTTGCATAATGCCCCATCTTCTTGCACTTGAAGCATTCAACCTGACTAATGTCCTTCTTGACAGGCTGGCTTCCACTGCCACTTCCATTTCCACTGTGGTGGCTCTTATATCCACCCTTGTGGTTCTTGTACTTGTCATTGTCATGACTACGGTGATGCTTGTTGTCATGACGGTTGTGGTTGTCGTGCTTGTTGAATTTCCCATGCTTGTGGGATCCTAAGCTTCCGCTGTCATCATAATGGGAACGTTTGTGAGATGGTCCCGAGCTGTGCTTGTCCGAGTGCTTTCTCTTCCTGCTCTCAACTTGCTTCATTTTGTTCTCCAAAATAGCAGCCTTATCACAAAGAGACTGGTATGTGGGAACATATGCCACCGCCAATTGCAGATTCAGCTCATCATTCAACCCTTCGAGGAACTTTTCTTTCCTCTTAGCATCAGTGTCAACTTCATCCGGTGCATATCGCGCCAGATTATTGAACTCCTCAATATATTCAGCCACGCTGCGGTGGCGTTGCTTCAGGTTATGAAACTCTTTCTTTTTCAGACTCATCACTCCAGATGAGATATGAGCAGTACGAAAGCCATCCTCAAAGATAGCCCATGTCACATCTTCTATGGGAGTGGTGATCTGGAAGTTATCCCACCAAGTGGCGGCTAGTCCTTCCAGCAAATGTGCTGCAAATCTGACCTTTTCTGCATCAGTACAGCCCATAGTTACCAAGTCCTTGTTCACAGAGCGTAGCCAATCATTGGCCACCATGGGATCAGTTGTTCCTGAGAACTTTGCTGGCCTCAATCTCAAGAACCTGGTAAGCATGTCGAAACCTGGTGGGTTGTTGTTGTTATTGTTGTTGTTGTTTTGGTTCTGGATGAGCGTCGTCATCATTTGCATCAGTTGAGTCTGAGCTGTCATCATTTGCTGCATTTCTAGAGTAATGTTGTTGTTGTTGTTGGGGTTGGGATTGGCACGACGGGGAGGCATCTGTGGTTTGTTCAATAGAGATAAGAATGAGATACCCATAGATGCTTTCATAGACAATACATCACATAAACAATCACAAAGCATGCAACAAGAGGATAAAGGTTCAACAACAAGATAACAAGTTCGCAAAGTAAAACACACACAAATAACAAGCCATCCACATGTCGGATGGTCAAATAACAAGTTCCCAACAACAAGTACGATAATAAATGATAAATGAGTAGTCATCACTACTCCTCGGCATCAACCTTCTCCTCGACAAAGGTAAGACCTGCATTCTCCATTGCGGTCTTGTATTCCTCGACATTGGCGGTCAAGGTCTCTATCTTGGCTTTGAGAGCCCTCTTCTGGGAACGAAGCCTCTCAATCACCGTCTGCTGATGCTCGAGCTTGAAGTCCTTGGCCTGCAGTTCTTCAGTCATGTCCCGGATCTTCTTGTTCCTATCCTGGACTCGCTTCTCCTGACTCTTGAACTTTCTGTCCTGGCTCTCGAACTTTGCCTCCATCTCCTTGACTATCTCATCTTGCTCCGCGAAGAGCTTGTCCTTCTCACGAAGCTGCACCTGGAATTCGTCATTGTTGAGCATGACGTTGGTCCTGTCAGTGTCCACGTGCCTAATGAGAGCCTCTAAGTCTTGGAGGTATAGACGAATCGGCTCCGCTGTGTCCCTCGAATCGTCCTCGAAGTCGATGGATTCTCCATCCTCATCACGTCTACTGAAGACGTGGAAGTGAGTACCTCTAACCTGTCGGGAGTGTCTCCCTAGCAGACGTCCTATCAGATCCTGCATGACTACCTCAAGGCCTCTCTCCTTGTCATCATGCATGAGCTTGAAGATGATGGCCTCCGTGGTAGGCTCTGTTTGGCGTCCGGGCTGGTTGACCTTGAAGCCCCAAAGGTCTTTCCTCTCAAACTTGGTGAGGGGAAGCACCATGATAGTAGGAAGAGGGAGATTGAGCAAAGTAGTAAGCTCAACAATACGAGGACCAAAGCGAGTTCCCTGGAACTCCTCAACAGTGCTGATGGTAACAGTAGGCATCTATTTATAAGACAGAAAAAGTTAGAACAACACAATTCAAGATAAAACACAAGGCAAAACATCACATGCATATCCTTGGAAATCAAAACACACAAGTCATGGCACACATGGATCCATTACAACAAAAAAGGTTCAACTTATTTTAAAGAAACCTTTGGAAAATAAGGTGATAAGTGGTGGTCCAACTAACGAAGTACGTTTACAATCCTATCTCACTTGATCTGTTGGCTAACACAATGTTTCTAGAAGCAATCAGTTTATCTTGCTCACATGACTCCATCACTAAGTCTATAATGTCTCCTCTTAAGGTTTGGTTGGTAGCTTCCAACTCTTGGGTATGTTTCTTCTCTTCCTTTAGGTCACTTTGGAGGTTGAGCATTCTGCACTTGACTCTATCACCAAGTTCTTTGATGGTCTTCCAAGCTGCATCCCTTGCTGATTCAAAGAATGTAGTGTGCACCACTGAATTGGTGAACATGCAGAATCCTTTTTCCTTGTGGTTGTCTTCCTTGTTTTTATACAAGTGAAGTTGCACCCACCAGTATTCAACTCCTTCATCCATCACAGGAAGACCTTTGTACACAGTTGCACCTAGTATCTCTAATGCAACCATGAGGTCCTTGAGAGCCTTGGGGAATTCTGTCTCACACTCCAAAGTCAATGTCATGAGTGGTCCTTTCCTTACGGCTTCGTTGATGGAGTTCATCTACAAATAGAGATGAGAATGAAGATTAGAAAAGTTTACGAGAAGAATAGACAAGTGTAGAAGTTGTTGAAATTTTTTCCTTTGTGGTTTCCAATCCTAGGGTCATAATCCTACAGGCAACACAGTCCTCTGATACCATCTGTAAGATCCCTCCTTATAAAGGAAAAGGATCCCTGTGATTTCAATGCTAGTCCCTGGATCAATGCTAGCATCCACAGTTTAAGATGAAGTACATAGATACAAAGGTCATTATTACAGCCATTCCAGAGATAAACATAGTCTTTACAACTCCAAGGCCACAGGCCTAGTACAAGAGTTTGAATAAGTAAATAAATAAAAGTCTTCATCTTCATGTGCCACAGGCAAACATGTTGAGTGTAGACTCATGACACCTAATCCTCATCAGAGTAACCTGCAACATCACAAGTTACAGCCACAGTGGGTCAATACATTGGAATAGTATTGGCAAGTGATACCTTAGTATAATTTAGGTAGACTAGTTACTATATGAAATTTGGCTAAGAGTAGCTTGGCTTGCTTTGCTCAAAATAGGTTTTGCCTATTAGTTTAAATCACTAAGTTTTTTCTTTGTCAAAACTTTTCCCAAGGAACCACCAATAGACATTGAGGTCCTTTACCCTTGTTCACCCACAAGTTTTTACTTAGAAATTGGGATGAGGAGATTCTTGATAGCTTCCATGTCTTGATGCTCAAGTTGTCCTTTTCCAGGGACATGGCTAAGTACTTAGATTTTTCCATCTGGAGAGGTTGTGCACTTTCCCCACCAGACTTGATTTTCACCAAGACAGGACCTTTCAGAAGCCTTCCCCTAGACCAAATGGACGCGTTCCAACCTATCATCCCACTACCACCAACTGTCCAAATGGCTAAGTTCTAGCAACCTATGTGATCCAGGCAGAGCCCATATTGCCAAGTGGCTGCACTAGAAGCTTCTCAACACTTGGCCTCTAAAATCTCTTTGTTCCTGGGTGGCTTTCCACAAGTGAGATACACAAGGTTCACCAGTCCCCTAGCCTTGTGTAACCACTCAACACAAACCATTCCTTCCATTCCACCTAGGTGTTTCATTTACTTAGTTGTTTTATTAGGTAAAACACAAGTCCAAAGACATAGAAATATTTTCATCATAGCATGTATATTTTCACCAACCCTTGGTTGCTACTAGCTAGGCTAAGCATGGCATAGATTAGCATCTTAACTTAGAAATTTCCTAGCAATTCTACAACTTCTAGGATTTCCCAACATGGCATATAAGCAAAATTATAGCATGCAAGTCTAGCAAAATATTTCTAATGCTTAGTAGAAAACATAGGGATAAAAATATTCATGAAGTACCACTTGCCTTTGTAGATTGGAGAGTAGCTACACTCCTCACAATCACAATCACTAGAACCAAAATCTACACAAAGAAATATAGCAACAAATCACATACAAAACATATACAATCAAAAATATATGCATGCATGCAAAATGATATGTGATGATTTTTAAAACTCAACAAAGCAAGTATACAGTACTGGTTCATAAACAAGTTAAAAACTTGCCAAACAACATTTATTTAAACCCTAAAACATTTCCTAAACATTTCATATACTCAAATTAGCCCTACACAAGTTTCTGCAAATAAAACCATTTTAACATAAGCAAAACATTAAACAAATTGCATATTTAGATAGGGCTTGCTCTCCTGATTCCATTGATATAAAATTTGCCAAATTCTAACGTGGGAATCAAAAGTTATAGCCAAAACAAATTTGAACATCTAATAGATTCAAAACCAGTTTTTAAATCCAAACTACTGCCACGCGTCTTAATCTAATTGGCCCGTACCGCTTCGCTCAGGATAGCGTCTGTGAGCCGTTAGATCAACATAATCTACACGGCCCAGATCTAACTATACCGTTTTGTTAAGTGATCTAATCTCGCACGCTGGATCTAGATCCAACGGCCCTGGATCAAACGACCAAAGCTGGGTGGCGCTGGCGGTGGCTACTGGCGGCGGCGAGCTCTGCCTACGGCGGCGCGGCGCTACAGGTGGTTCTGGGGTCGACGGAGGTTCTTACCAGAAACGTGACGATGCGCTGATGCTCAACCTGGTGATGGCTTGGCAAGGGGCGCACGGAGACGGTCGCTGGAGCTCATCGGAGTTGCGGGCGGCGTCGGGCTTGGGTGGACGACGAGTTGGCGACGCTCCTGGTCACCCTAGCATGTACAAACAGCATCAGGAGATGCGCAAGACTACGGCGAGCAAGATCATGTGCATCAGAGGCGGAGGGGAACAAAGGGCTCACCGAATTTGATCGCCGGAGTTGAGGATGTCGTCGGAGGCTCGCTGTGCTTGTCGAAGACGACGACCTGGGGTGGTACAGAAGGAACCAATGGTGTCAATAGATGTGCAAGGAAGTGGCGAGGCTGTCTGCAAGAACCAGAGGGAGAGGGGTGCACGGGGCTCACCGGAATCGGTCGCCGGAGTGCTCTCTGTCTGCGGCGGTGTGAGGATGAATGTGGGCAGCCTAGGGCGCTTTGTGCTCGGAGTTTTGGGGGAAATGGAGAGGGGGAAGAGGGGGTTTAAGTAAGCCAGGCGGGGGCGTGATTAACTCCTGCAATAAACACGAATTGATGAGCGAATCAACCAGGTAACGCACGGCGTGATTTGGGGAAGAACACGTCGCGGTGAGGGTGGAGACGACGACGCCGTGTGGACCTTGGTTGTCAGCGAGAGAAACAGAGGGGGAGTGGGTCCTGTTTGTCAGTCACTCAGCGGGTGCGGGGGTGAGTGAAGAAAACGGTTCGCGGGGTGGGTTGCTGGGCTTAGTTGGGACAGATTCGACTGAAGGCTTATTTTTTTTCTCTTTTAAGCTTTTTCTTTTTCTGTTTGCTTTTCTAAAATGGTTTTCAAACTTCAATTCAAATCTGTTTGATTCCAAAACTTTTCAGGATTTTTGTACAATAAATCTTGTACTCAAATAAGTGTCAAACACATCTTTTCACTCAAACACACTTGGGTCTTTTGAAAATAAAATAAAACCATGCCTTTATGAGGTGTGATAATAGGCATAGAATTGGCTTTATTTCATATTTTGCTTTGAGACTTTGCTCAAGTTTTTGAAATCACTTGAGTTTGGATTCTAAACAATACTGAATGATTAACAGTACCTTTCTCTAAAACAAGTAGCACAAGGGCTTGAGTAAACTTACATAAAATATTGAGCAATAATGCTCCTGTTTTTGAAATGATTTTTGAAATGAAATCCTAAATGATCATGGATGCATGGATGATATGCATGAGTTTGAAACATGATTTTTAGGATGTTACATTGACTCCTGAGGGGAATCAGGTAAGTGTGCACTTTCTTCGATTGCGTCAAGAAATGAATCGTTTCCGGCTCCAGCATCGATAGAGATGGATCCATATCTCACATGGTATACGAAGCAATGATTCTTGTTGTTCATGGTCTTGGGGTATCGGAGCGTCCTGACTTCTGCCTCCGACCTGCAGTTAGTGCGGGAGCATCTTATCTTCTCGGTCCTATACCTTGAGGTCAATTTTTCTGCTTCAGCATCGACAAAGTCGGATCCAAAGTGAATATACTCCTCATCCGTGTATCCGACCTCAACAAGGAGATCAGATCCGGATTTTTCTTCCACCACTTCTTCCACTATAGGAGCGGGCTGGGTGGGTTCAGGTTTTTCCGGGATCTTTAACTATTCCGCCTCTACGGACAGAGCAGATCCGGATTTTTGTTCCGCCATGGTCATCACCTCAAGGGTGGGTTGGGAGGGTTCAGCGAAGCCAAGCTAGATGTTGATCTCGCCGATGGACATGATCATGTAGGTTGTCACAGGCTCCTTAGCCGAAATCCAAGTCTCGTTGAGAAGAACGAGAGGGAACTCACTAGCATAGACCACGTGACCCATGGCGATTGTTTTGCCGATTCCTGCATGTGCAGATTCCGCCCGGAACGAAGCTCCAAAATTCACCTGCCCCATGGTGGGCACCAACTATCATCAAATTCACGACAATTATGCCATAGGGGGTCCTGATGGCGTTGAGAGGATGGGGTGTGAGACGTATGGTGTTCCGGGAGCGGTGAGCACAAGTTTACCCAGGTTCCGATCTGACTGCGGTGACTGGATCCTACTCCTGCTAGCAACTCAATAATATATCGGCGAGAGCCGGATGTTATAGCGGATTACAAGTGAGGTTCGCCTGTGTGCGTAGGTTGTCGTGTTGGAAGATTGGTTATTCCCTAAAGGCTCCCATAGGGCCGGTTTATATAGTGACCCGGTCCTAGGGTTACAGGAGAGAACTATCCGGCTACGTTATAGAGTAGTTAACTAGATACAACTTGGAGTACAAGTAATACTACATGCCTAAGTCGGTAACTCTTCTGGACCTTGTCATAGCAGGAAGTGACTCCTCCTCTTTCCCCGACTGGGCCGCCCGTGAATCAAAGATCTACCCATTGGTGGGCCACCCTGGTTAGCGAGTCTGTCGGTATACCCAGAAAGTAAATCCCCAACATTCTTGCATAGGAAAGTTTTTGTTTTCTGCACCGGAACCCTAACACAAACAATATGGAAGAGCCATTAGGTAGGTTGTGTAAACACCTTCTAGGTAAGATACTTACATCTAAGAGAGATAAACAACCTTAGATTTGAGTAATGGTTTATAAAGTTCACCCCGGATATCCACAAATGTGTGGATACACCATTTATTTCCTCACTATAGAAGGTGTATGCAAAGTTTTCCAACTATATAGAGTTGCCAATGTAAGGTGTATGCAAAGTTATATGCTCACTATAGAAACCACATGGTGGTTTATTTAGGAGTCAGGGAGTGCTGGAAAACTCCAAGGGGGAGAGTGATTAGAGAAGAAGCATCGATATTCGATATTTGCAGTAAGGTTAAGGAGAAATCCTAAACTATGAATCATCCAGACCTTATTTTCATAAGGTTAATGGGACTCACAGAAGTATGACAATGTGGAAATCAAGATTTATAACTCAATATAGTAAGAGCAAGATATTCAGTTTAGTAATAAAAGGAACTTGGAGAATAAGTTGTTAAGAAACCTACTAAATCTTAAGTGGATTGAAATTTCAACAAAAATAAGGTAGTTTTACCTTGAAGACCCAAATAAAGGGTAATCAAGAATCAAGTTACTCTTAATTTTGGATATACAGTACCCA
This sequence comes from Avena insularis, assembly GCA_023614405.1. NCBI lineage: Eukaryota > Viridiplantae > Streptophyta > Magnoliopsida > Poales > Poaceae > Avena > Avena insularis. The sequence goes on along the minus strand of JAJUPC010000031.1, from coordinate 458,904 downwards.
AAAAAATCTATATAGTAAGGAATGGGAAACTATGAGTGAATTGGACTAAATGAGTCCAAAAAAATATTTGTAACTAAGCCATAAGGGCTAATCATGACATAAATAAGTTAATGTTATATACAAGGATATAGTTGTCCAAAGTATAAACCAAAATCTTATCCTAGTAAATACTTTCTAGAACTGGAATCGAAACTTTCTAGACCTATAGAGGGATCGAGATCTCTCTTATACTGATGGGAACATTGGAGAAATTATGATAGATTTCAATATGACCTTTGTAGAATTGTCTACTTTTAGGGGGAAAGTTATTCAAACATGTATTTAATTTAAAATTTTAATTCAAATGATTTTAGAAAATTCCAAAATCGAATTATGGAATATTTAAATGCTTAGGAGAAATGGAATGGAAATTCTTGAATAAAGTAATATGATATTATAATAGATAGATAATAATAAAGTAATTGGAACAAATATTACAATATCTTTAGAGTTTTTCAAATAGAAAAAATGTTACAATAAGAATAATATAAGAAAAGAAAAATTAAATTAAATTATAAATGGAAAATGATTTACAATAATAAATAATAATTGAATTCATATTTATAAATAAGATATAAATATTAAAAGATTCAAATTACAAAAATAAACAAAATTTAAATATTATACAATATTATAGTATTAATTAAATTATCCGAAGTAAAAAAGAATTACAAGAAGAATAGAAGAAGTCCTAAACTAAATCTATAGGTCTTGAGGATTTCCTTCCTGATTTTGATACCTGCAAAACAAAATGAAAAGAAAAAAAAAGATAAAATAATAAAATAAGTTTTAGTGTATTAGTTTTACTCTTATATTAAGCATTAAATGATATGCTTAAACTCATCACTAAGTATTTAAAAAAGGGGACCATGTTGGAGAATTTGTTCTTATTATCAAATGTTTGCCTTAGACTAGGGCATCATTGGCCTGAGAGGGGCAAGTTTCACCATTAAATAACCACTTGGCAGCATAGAAATAAGGATCAAGCCAATATAATACCAAGCCATCCAAAGCACATCCATAGCCAATATCTTCCAAGAAGATCTCATCCATAGGAACAAGTTCCAGGGATGGAAACTTGCACCATATGGGGCCCTGTTGTAAGCATCTTAATCACATACAAGTGATGTGTTGTCCATCTTAGCACAATAGTATAAAAGCATATCACACATCCGCAAGACAACAGCTAGGCAAACCCCACACATTAAATTCAATCTCCGACCACCAAGAACCTAGTTCATCTTAGTTCATCACAAGATCCTCCCCAACAATCATCCAGTACCACCATAATCAATATGGTTTCTTAGAAGAGATTAGGAGGAGGTTAGGTAAATCAAGCAAGGAGGGGATGGATTTCATAAAGAGAGGCATGCAAAGTACTAGCTGGCCTACAAAATCAAGAAGAGCAGGCCATAGTAGATCCATGAGGAACTGGATAGCAAAAGGAGAGTGACCACGAGCACTAGCAGCAAATTCAATTGTTGGACAAGCTCTCGGCACCACATCATCTATCCGCACTTCAGACAACAAGGTAGATGGGCGTATAACTAGATCTTATAGAATCTATTCTTATTTAACTTTTGCACTGACATGTTTGAGAGTATAAGGTAAATAATAAAACACAGCAACCAAATCCACCTACCCTTCAACTAGACTTTATCTAGGAGGATTGGATCGAGTGGTACTCTCAGTATTGCAAAGTACTTCTTTGCAAAATCATCATAGAGACATAAAAAGGCCAAATCATAGCATATGTTCTTTTTAATCAAATAATATGACTTAGCCTTTGCTTCATTGGCAGGGACTGTAACTCAGGTATTGTAAATCCCAATCATCAAAAAAGGATGATGTCCATCTCTATTAGTTCATTTAAACTAGAAGCAACTAATGATATAATATATACAATTATGAAAACTCCAATTGGAGGAAGCACATTAGCATATATGTAGATAGCAGATTCTGCCATTTAAATAAACATAGAAACCACCAAATTCATAGGCCAAGTGAACATATGCAAGAATTATCAGGATTTCAAATAATTTTCCTAGTTAAACCCTAGGAATCATTTATCTTTAGTAGTTAACTACTCAGTCAATATTTTAGATAATAATTGATCATAAGATCATCACCGTAGCATAGTTAAATAAAAGGAAGGCACTATTAGCACATATCCTTCTCTAGATCAAAGCCTCAGTCTAGAACATCATTGGCAGAGGTGAGAGTAGCTACATTGTCATAGGATCTCTCTAGAAATGTATTGAGATCATGCATATGATCAGTGAAATTGATCACTTGAAACCATACATAGGACATGTACTAAAACTGAATCAGCAACAAGTCACAAGTACTTGGGATCAATAAATCATCCCAACTTGGGGACATCAGGTCTAGCATTGTACATATATAATTATCCATTAAAATACAGTCTGACCAGCTAAAGTCGAACATATTAGAATTGTGATAATACTGAAAGGGGGCCATGGTAAAAGGGCATGACAGTAAGAGGATAGTTAATAACTTCAGTTACTAAGTATCACCACAGCATAATCTAGTATCACAACATCGGAGGGACATGTATCAATAGAAGTTATAAACACAATTGACACCACTAGAAGTAGACAATCAGAGCAGAACTGTGAATCGGAGCCATCAACATGAAGGTTTGTCACGAGGAAATCAGAAATCACCGAGAGTGCCGAGCACCTAGAGCGTAGGCGTCATGAAGGCATGTAGCAGCACGTCTACGAGGGTGCGGTGACGACAGCACCGCCGTCCCATCGGCAGCAGCACTAGCAGAGCACGACCAGGAAATCAACACAACATCTACCGCATCACCACAATAATCAGACCAAGAGCAGCGAATTGTGGACACTGGGTTGAAATTTAGTTTTCCGTCCCTCCAGTGTCGAATTGAAGTTGGCCAAGTCGAGAAGGAAGAACTAGGAGCATTAAAAGGTGAGAGTGCCAACACGGCAGACATAATTAATGTACCGTAGGAGGGGAGTGGTCGATGTCACAAACCATTAGAGGAGCGCTGGTGGTGGAGTAGAGCTAAAACTCAAGTGGAGTGGAAGTGGGGGTAGTCGTCATTCGAGAGTAGCAACCACCATAATAGGGGCTGATGCGAGTCAAACCAGCCGACGAATCCTATCGTTCCGGAAAGGTCCTAGCAGAGGTGTGGGATATATCCTGAGAGAAGGCAACCTGAGGATCGCATCGAAGGGCATCGAAGCCATCACACTGGGAGGCCGAGCCAGAGTGGCCAGCATCGACAGGAACCTGGACAAACAGCGACATAGTGGAAGGGGATGGCAGGAGGTCGAGGCTCGAGGATAGAGAGATTCACGACGGCATGGTTTCAGGGTTATAGAACGGCTTAAGGAAGGACAAAGCCTATCACACTGGTGCCAGAAAGGGCCGAAGACGGACAGCGGCACTAGCGGCGGTGAGGCGAGTTAGTGCGGGTGTGTGTGAGAAGAGCGAGAGAGGGTCAGTTGGGCTAGGAATATCACAACTAGATGGGCCAAGACAGCTTGAGGGTGAGGTTGTCTTGTCGGCCCAGGCTCAAACTGTAGAAAATAAATTAAATATACAATAACAAATTATCATAATACCCCTAATAATATTCAAGCCCAATAAAAATGTCAAAAAATCATAAAAATACATATTATATATCAAAATGATCAAAAATAAGCTCTACCAATTAAAAATATGAATTCACTTGTTTTAGATAAATAAAATAAAATATTAAAGCTAAAAAATCCTAAATGAAATTTAATAAAATAAGGAAAAGCCCTAAAAATGAATAATGACTAAAATTCATTTTTGCATATAAAAATGAATCTACTATTTTTTTAAAAATAGTTACATATGTTTTTACAAATAAAACTTGAAGCAAATATTTAAGGACATTTAATCCTTTGAGGAATTTTATAAAAATAAAGATAATATTGAAAAATAAATAAAAATCTTTTTAATATCTTAAATAAGTATATTTTACGAGAAAAACACTAAGTATATTATTCAAAAATATTTTAAGGTTCCTAGGTAATAAATCTTCATTTATATATTTTATTAAAATGAGATAATTGTTTTGTTAATTCTTTAAAATTATTTCGTCAGTAAGAAATAACCACATTTCTTTATAAAACATTAAATCTTTAAATCCTTCTTTTTTTGGCAGGTTGGGATCCAAGGAACAAGACGTATGCGTCTTTCTTGGTCAGAAAAGTCTTCTTTCAATCTGACTTGGATTCTGCAGCGGTTTCCGCTTCTTCCATGTCGGAATCTTTCTTGGGCTCCTTTCCTTTCTCAGAATTTTTCTTTCCCTTTTGTCGCTTGGCTCTGTAGCCAGCGGATTCGTCCCTCTTGATGTCGTCATTGAAACGACACTTGACATTTGTGTGGGTAGATCCTCCGTTACTATCCAAGTGGTGGACACAGGTATTATTGGCAATGTCGGCCCAAGTATAGGTTCTTCCGGGTTGCTGATCTCCTCTGTCTTGGATTCAGGAAGTTCCACAACCTCTACCTCGACCGCCTCCACACCCTCCTCGTCCTCCGGATCCGAACGTTGCGTTGTCCGGAGTTGGCTTTTCTTCCGAGGTGTTCTTGCGCTTCTGAGCTTGTTTTGGCAGTTTGGCCGCATTGGGATTGGCCAGAATATTTAGCATCCCTTCTGAGTCATCATCGGCGTCAGCATATTTGCTTGCCGTCTCTATCATTTATCCCAAATCTATGACATGGTCACGCTTCAGTCTTTGACGCACAAGTCTGACTTGAAGTCCTGCAATAAAAGCTTCTATCGCAGTTTGCTCGTTTACTCCCTCGCAGGAGTTCTTCGTGTCAATCCAGCGTCCGAGGTAATCCCGACAGGTTTCTCCGGGTCTTTGTGTGCAACGCTACAAGTCTCCGACTATGCAGGGACTCATGTATGTTCTGTCGAAGATTGAAAAGAACACACTTTGCATATCATACCAGCTGTGAATTGAATTCTCCGGCAGTTCATTGAGCCATGATCGAGCCATCTTCCTCAGCATGAGTGGGAGATATTAGACTGCGACCAGGATGTTTCCTCCTTTGGCGATGCAACAGGCCCGGAAGAAATCCTGGAGCCAGGTATCTGGCCGAGCTGCGCTGTTGTAGGGCTGAATGTGTTTTGAATACCAAAGTCAACTAGAAATTTGGTCTGACGTATGCATGGTCCAAAGCACTTAGGTCCCACATACATGTGTTCTTCCTCGTACCGCCGTACTTCTATGTTTGATTCAATGCGATGGAGAGCATCATTTGTCGAGAGATCTGCACCTTGGAGGCTCACGGCTCCTGCGCGACGGAGTCGGATTTCTGCTTCTCCTTTCACCATTTCTGCCTCCGCCCCTGCGGCTTCCATCACTACGTAGGGGTCCTTGATGGTCACTGCTAGGAGGCGAGGGTGGCCCTGGTGGATTATTTCCGGCTGAGTTACGCAGTGGTGGATGTGGAGCCTCATTATGCTGCTCTGATGCCTATTTCTTCGGGCATCATCCCTACTTGATTCAGGGTGATCCGGATCATCTCTTCGTTCGGCATTGCTAGCCGAATCGCTCGGTGGTGGCATCCTTAGATGATCTTGCTCCTCCGCTGGCGGTGTCTTTTCGGGTCTTCTCTATAGCGGTTGTTTTGCCAATGAGGGACCATTTCCCTGATGGCATCTTCGGACGTAGCCGGAATAACTCTTGCCCAGTCACGCGACGATCGGGGAAAGTGGCCGTTTGAGCTAGTTCTTGAATTCTTTTCTTCCTCTCTGCGGGGACGATAGCGTTGATTCATATCCCCGCGGAGCCTTATATCAGTTCTTTGGTCACCGCCAATGTGGAAAAACTTGGACTTTGAGGCCAGCTTTCCACTAAATGACGCGGCTGTTTTCTGATGCTTTATCCTTTGTCCAGCAACATGACGCACTGTTGGACTTGATGTGGAGATGGATTGTTGGCGAGGATGGCTCGAGCTGCAACAGCGTTTTCCAACGGCGTGCTGTAGACTTGGATATTCTCTCTGTCATTTCCGTCGAATAGATCTTTGTGGATATCCGGGTTCTTGTTAGGAAGAAACGGACCTCCCCTTGTCTTGTTTGGGTGTCGCTTGAATTCTCACTGATAGTTGGTAGGATCACTATCTAACTGCTGTCTAAGCTCGACGATGCACGCGGCTTCCTCGAGCAAAAATAGACGGTGCTTTTCCAGGTCCTCAACCCTTTTCTCCAGCGCCTCCGGCATAAGATCCGAAGCCGTTGGGATTGGAATCGTGAGAGAATCTCCGTAGATTTCATACGCACCCTTGGTGATGACGTGTCCATCCACAGGAGGGTCGATCGGGGTGGTATTAATCGGATTTCCATCCAGATTCTCCATCTCGATCTCTTAATCAACTTTTTCTTCGTTGGTTTCCTCGATGTCTGGCTCCTCCGGTGGCGGATTCTTGTTGTTCTTCTTCTTCTTTGACTGCCCAGTAGCCTTGACGCAAGTACTAGTGGCAAATATGGCTTTTGATCCGGTACCGGGGGATAAACTTCTGTCGGTACTTTCCGTCATGGTTGGCTTGTGGACCTCAGAATAATCTCAGGTGTCCATGACATCCTGCGAGGTGTAGCTTTCATCCATGCTATCATATGTACTAGGAGAATTTTCCGGCTCAACTTGCATTTTCTTGGAGACATGTTCTTGTTCATACTCCTCCATCTCTTTGTCGAATTCTCGAAGTTCCTGCAACGTTATTGACTCTTGAGGGGAGCCAGGTAAGTCAGCATTTTCTTCGATTGCGTCTAGGACTGAATCGCTGCCCTCTCCAGCATCAACAGAGTCAGATCCAGAGCTTATGTGGTATACGAAATAGTGCTTCTTCTTGTTTATGTTCTTGAGGTAGTGGTATAACTTGGTTTCCGCTTCAACATCGGCAGAGATGGATCTGTAGCGGATGTATTCCTCATATGTGTATCCAATATCGCTGGAGAGATCAGATCCAGATTCTTCTTCCACCTCTTCTTCCACTACAGGAGTGGGATGGGTGGGTTTGAATTTTTCCGAGATCTTGAACTCTTCCGCCTCTACAGACAAAGTAGATCCGGATTTTTCTTCCTCCATGGTCATCACCTCAAGGGTGGGTTAGGCGGGATCAGCAAAACCGAGATAAATATCGATCTCACTGATAGACATGATTGTGTAGGCCGTCACGGGTTTCAAAGCCAGAATCTAGGTCTCGTCGAGAAGGACAAGAGGGACATCACTGGCATAGACCACAAGACCCATGGCGATAGTTTTGCCGATTCCTGCACGCGCAGATTCCGCCTGGAACGAAGCTCCAAAGGTCACCTGCCCCACGGTGGGCGCCAACTGTCTTCGGATTGTTGGTAAGTACGCCAGAGGGGGTCCTAGTGGCGTTGGAAAGATGGGGTGTGAGACGTCGGATGTTCCAGGAGCGGTGAGCACAAGTTTACCTAGGTTCAGATCCTACTGTGGTGATCGGATCCTACTCCTACTAGCAACCCAGTAATATATCGGTGTAAGCCGGATGATACAGCGGATTACAAGAGAGGTTCTCCTGTGCGAGTTCATTGTGGTGTTACGATTAGTTGTGTGTCCTAAAGGCTCCCATAGGGCTGGTTTATATAGTCACCAGGACCTAGGGTTACATGAGAGACCTATCCAGCTACGTTACAGAGTCGGTAACTAGATACAACTTGGAATACAAGTAATACTATAGTCCTAAGTCGGTAACTCTTCTGGGTCTTGTCGTAGCCGTAATTGGCTCCTCCTCTTTCTCTGACTGGGCCACCCGTGAAGTAAAGATCTAACCTGTTGGTGGGCCACCCTGGTCAGCGAGTCCTATGGGTATACCTGGAAAGTATATCCCCAATAGGATATATAATAAAACTTAGGTGTAAACTATTAACTTTATAATACTCCTTTGAAACCTCAAATCAAATTTAAACCAACTAAGTTTAAGCTAACATTATGAACCATTCACTTATATTGAGGGTGAATGATCTTTATATATTAACCATACTTAACATGACTTTAAACCCTAAAAATTAATAAGATCATCTAATTATGCTTCCATTAATAAGTTTCATATTATTCTCATAATAGCAAACCAAATTTAAACTAATTATTCACTTAAATATAAAGTGAATGTTCTCACACCCTTCATCATACCTAACATAACCTTAAAACTTTGTAATAATTAAAACATATTACACCTTAAGTTTATTTATGTTTTTAAAGTTAACTTTAGTATCAAGGCTTATAAACATCATGTATAAAGAGTAAAGACTATGTTAATAGTTAACTTTCATCTGTTTCAATTAAAACAAAAAGCATCTCAAGTACAAACTATTTGAGAAAACACAAATGACATTCATCATATTCTATTAACCATAAGGATTTTTTAAACCTTTTCTTCAAAATCTAGTCATTTTGCCACTTTAAACAATAACCTATAATAAGTCCTTTAACTCTTAACAACCCAACACATGGAATTTCATCCTAATTACCAGATGATAATTAATTCTAATCTTAAAATGGTTTGTACTCAACTTTTATATCTTGTATGATAAGACTTAAGTTTCTTATAAATATAATTTCTTGTGGAGTAAACTTGAAAATAAACCAAATCTTAAAACAATCACTTGAATTCAATCACTTACATTATTAGGGATTCATTTCGGGAGTTTTACAAAATGCAAAGCATTACTTATGCATAAATACATATTGCTTCTTTAAAAATAAGTCCTTACCAGACCAATGATATTGTTGTTACATATTGGATCTTATATGGTCTTGAAGACCGTGATTGCATAATATTGTGATGTCAAAGGCAAGTTCACACTTTCTCATATCCTTTGGATCATTTTATATCAAGTAGTTGCAAATCCAATGTTTTCATCAACTACATTTCAAAAAGGCCAGAAAACACTATTTTTATTATGATATGATTATGGGTTATTTACCATATGGTAAGAACCTATCATTATAGTTGTAGTGGTAAAGGAACATAATACCTAGGACTTAACAAGCAATGTCACTAGTGAATATTGTGTCGTATAATAGGCGTTAACCATGAGATTTGCAATGGGATGGATAAGTTAGCTGGATCAGCTCCCTTTCACATGTCAACAGATGACCGGGTCGTGGTTGTAACTCCTCTTGTAGAGGGTTGGAAGCATATGGGTGGGATACCTCAACGTACCATGGCTTCACGTATCTACGAGGTATGTATGACTTAGGATACCATTGGAAACATGTTTTATCCTAGGCCTGACGTGCAATCCATTGGGCATGCGCGTTCGCGGAGAAGGGAAGTGATTGACTTAGTTCTTAGTCTAGGCCTCATACCAAGGAAGTGTGAACGAGCCTACAACTCGGATGTGCAACAAAGATAAGGTCTATTATGGGTAAAGTAACGCACCTCTGCAGGTGTAAAAATGTGACATATTACTCCCTGTTCCAGGAAGGAGCTATGAACGCGGTAAGAAAGGAACTCCATGAAGTTGTGGTAAACCTATGAAGGCTGACTAACATAATTTTTCAGAATAAAAGCAACCTTTGAAGAAATGTTTACAAAAACATGTATAGACTACAACCTATTGTCTATGGGTCTAGATAGTGCATTAAACACCCGTTTTTAGTGAACTAGCTGACTACGCTCATACTCAACCATATCTTCTTAACCATTTCTAGATTCTAAAGCCAATAATGATGACATCAACACCATATTATTCTCAAGGAATCAACATTGAAAGTTCAAGTTCTTCAATGAAGTTAATGGAGTCAAGATATATATCAATCGGAGTGAAGACAAAGTTCCTAATTAGATAGGATAAAAATCTCTAGCCCTATAACCTACTTCTATAGAGCATTGCAATAGAAGAAATGGCAAACCAACTAGTTAGATACTAGTCTATTAGTATTTTATTTAGGAGTTGTTATTCATGGTTCTTCTTTCAGAAGTTTCTTTATCTCTCTATAACCTAGAGGTTGTCTGCATATTTTATAAAGAGTCGAGTTGTAACCTAGAGTCATGTCTTGGACCTACTATGTTTCTATTGTACCACTCTGAGGGATGTAATACTAGTGGAACAGTGTTTTATTGATGTTATATCAACGACTATAGTGTACTACATCATGTAGTGGTATGCTAGGTCACCGCAAAATCTCATGGTTAACATGTATTATACGGCAAAAGAATCACTGGCGACATTGGTTGTTAATTCCTAGGTATTAGGTTCCAGTACCACCGGAACTGTAATAACAGGTTATTACCATTTGGTAAATAACCCATAATCATATAATTCTAAAAATAGAGTTTTCTGACCTTTTCAAAATGACAACATTGGATTTGCAAATATTTAATAGAAAATAACCAAAGGACATGAGAAAGTGTGAACTTGCCTTTGTGATTACAAGATTATGCAATCACAGTCTTCGAGGCGATATAAGATCCAATATCTAAAAACAAGCAATATGAAGTTATCCATAAGTAATGTTATGCATTTTGTAAAATTCCTGAAATGAATCCATAATACTATAAGTGATTGAATTTAAGTGATTTCTTTAAGATTTGGTTTATCTTCAAGTTTACTTCACAAGCAATTATATTTACAAGAAACTTAAGTCTTAGCATACAAGATATGAAAGTTGAGTATAAATCATTTTAAATTAGAATTAATTATCTTCTAGTAATTATGAAGAAAGTCCATGTGTTGGGATGTTAAGAGTTGAATGACTTATTATAGGATTGTTGTTTGAAGTGACAAAATGCATAACTTTTGAAGAAAATGTTTCTTTGATAAGGTTTAAACAATCATTATGGTTAATAGAATGTGATCATTGTCATTTGCGTTTGCTCGAATAGTTTGTACTTGGCATGGATATACCCTACCGGTGCACAACATTGGTATACTTGGTCCAGCCCAAGGAAGGCCCACGCGAGGATTTGCGGCCTAGGAAGATTTCGGGTGGCCCAAGCCCATGGCGAATTTGACTTCTTGGAGGAAAAGCCTAGATTAGATGGAATTTGAAAGGGTATAAACCCTAATCTGTAACCGACTCGACCTATCCCGGGAACTGGCCTATATATATAAAGGCTAGGAGGGTACGGCGAGAAGGATCTCAACACCTCATACACACACCTCCACGCCATATTTCATCTCCGCACCCCTGTAACCTTTGGTTCCGCCGTAATCAAGAAAAGACAAGAAGGAGTAGGGTTTTCCCTCCAGGGGCATGAACCTGGGTAAACCTTGTGTCCCCGTGTTTCTTGCCTGTTAACTGTTCCACGACTTCCAGCATCCCCATCTTCTCGAAACCCAAGTCCATAACAATGGGCATTGATGAGTCAAACCCTCGTCAATACTTAAGATGCTTTATGTCTTGATTGAAACAGACTAAGGTTAACTATAAAAATATAAATATTCTTTACACAAGATCTTTATAAGATTTGAGATAAAGTTAACTTTAAAACATAAATAAAACTTAAGGGGTAATATGTCTTAATTATTACCATGTTTTAGGGATATGATAAGTATGATTATGGGTGCGAGATCATTCACTTTATATTTAAGTGAATGATTAGTTTAAATTTGGTTTTCTATTATGAATATAATATGCAACTTATTAGTCAGAACACAATTAGATGATCTTATTATTTTGCTAGGGTTTAAAATCATGTTAAGTATGGTTAAGAGATCAAAATCATTCACCCTCAATATAAGTGAATGATGCATAAGGTTAGCTTAAAGTTTTTTGGTTTAAGTGTGATTTAAGGTTTCAAAGGTGTATTATAAGGTTAATAGTTTACACTTAAGTTTTATTATGAACCATAATTATGGTGTTAGAGTTAGTAATTAGACTTAAAGGATTCTTTTTAAGATTGTAATATTTTATAAAGATATATAATTATTACTTTCTTAGGGATGATTTTGAAGAATTAAAAACCAATTATCTCATTTTATTAAAATATATAAATGAAAATTTATTATCTTGGAACCTTAAGATCTTTTGGAATAATATACTTAGTATTTTTCTAGTGAAATATACTTATTTAGGATCTTAAAAATGATTTTTTTATTTTTATGTATTTTATTTATTTTTATAAAATTCCATAAAGGATTAAATGTCCTTAAATATTTATTTTAAGTTTATTTTAAAAATGTAAGTTAATATTTTTATAAAATAGTAGATTTATTTTTATATGCAAAAATGATTTTTATTCATTTTAGGACTTTTCCTTATTTTATTAAATTTCGTTTAGGATTTTAGTAGCTTTAATATTTAGTTTTACTTTATTTAACTCAAACAAGTAAATTTTTATTTTTATTTGGTAGAGATTATTTTTTTGATCATTTTGATATATTATATGTATTTTTAGCATTTTTCTGGATTTTAACTATATTTTTTAAAAATTTATATATTCATAAGGTTCTATAATTTTAGAACTTTACTTCTATTTCCATGTATATGAAGAAGGGTTGGACCTATGGCCTGGCCCAAATTTATATATTAAAACCCATCCCATCTAGCCCAAATGGCCAAATAGTGTTGGACCAACCCTAACCCCTAGGCTTAGGTTGGCCCACCCGGCCTCAATCAGTCCTCGTGCTCTCCCGTCCGCATGTCTCTCGCCAGCGATGCAACTACTGATGTTGCCCTCGCCAGATTCTGGCGAGCCTAGCCACTCTAGCCGCCTCAGTCTATGGTTAAAGAACCACCGTGCTCCGCTCTACATCTCTACAAAACTCGATTTGGGTTTCTAACCCTAATTCTTTCGCCCCTCTTATTACCGTGGTGCTAGGGTTTCGATGTCATGGCTCCTCTATACGCCGGTGATGCTCCTGTGATGTGATGGTGGTCATGTGGTGCTAGTGGGATTGCCTATTTTTGCTGGTCGTAGGTCCGTGCAGGGGTAGCACTTCGTGCTCCCTATCTCGCTGTGCCGCGGCTGCCGCCTCGGTCTTCATCGCCACTGCTACACCTCCGATGAGATAAGTCTCGCCCAGATAGGTGCTTACTTCTTCTTTTATCCTCTATTTCTGGTACCAACCCTGATTAAGGTTTTCTCCCCATTTCGGTTCATGGGTATCTTACAGTAGTGTGGCTACTGATCTAGCCTAGTGAGTTTTACTAAAAAAATTACGTAATTGAATTGATTGGTTGTGGAATACTTGACCTGATCATTGGTTCTATAGTCTTTGAACTGATGTGACACCCCAAGTATTGGTATTTGGCGATGCTACTTTCTAGCAAAAAAACAAGTTTGGAGAAAACCCTAGAAATGGACAGCACCTCCTTTGATTATGGGTACATCCACAACATGCAGAAATAGGGGATATTCACAAAGAACAATAATCTATAGCTCGCAAAAACCAGGAACTCAATTTATAGTTATGAACTCATCCAATATGATATACACAATAATATTTGAGCGAGAAAACACTAGGAGTTACCAGATGAAAGAAAAACTAGCTACTCAATATTTCAAAATCTCTCCAAGATCGATTATGAATGTTTATTTCCTAGGTAGTAATAGGTAAAATGACATGTAAGTGAACATGTGCTACTCCCGCCCATGCATGCCGCTATTCCGAGTACCTGAAAACCAAATAGAAACAACAACCAGAGAACAAGTGTGACTAAACAATATTCAGCCAAGTACAAACATAGCCATAAAACCTCACAAGAACAAACAAAAATGTAATACTATATAGGCATAGATATTTTAACACTCTAAATACTTTTCACAATTGTGGCCTGCCAGAATGGACGAATCCCATGTCACTCAGCTTCAGAGACTGAATTACAAATAACGATTATTTCACAACGGTCGTCACCGCAAATATCGAGATATTTCTAAACTGAACGCTGAACCAGTGACTTGGGTAAACTGAACACAACATGGATCTAAATGACAAATCCCAACAGACAAAACGACAGAAAACCAACAATGACAACCAAAGATCGAATAATCCAACATGCACTTGGCTCAGACAATTGTTCAAATAGTAGAACTAGCCCTGACACATGTATCTCCCTAATTTCCAGAACCTATGGTTCAAACCACCATCAAACTACTGTACTAAAATGACATCCATATACACATTTAAATTTCGACAACCCAGACCAACAATGATGTCCGTGATAAAATCTTCTATGCAGGTTCACTCAGGCTACAAATTAACTACTACATACTACCATGAATTATCAGAACTATATTTCTGTAACAAAATATGGCTTGGTGCAGTCAGGAAGTAATCCCAAAATCCAACTTGAATACAAGGCTCCCTTTCAGTATCGACAACTATTTCAGAGCACTATAATAAATTTACTAACACGTGAAGTCCTGATGCATAACTCACAACCTTTCTTTATTATTATTTTAGACTCAATATAGAATAAATCATTACGGATCTGTGATAGCTACAGTAACCTAAAAATATAAATCAAACTATCCTGGCATATTCCTAGTTGAAGCCAAATAAAATACCTCAACCTATATTTTTGTTCTTGTTTATACTAGCTGATGGATTCCTGGAGAAATTAAACTAGAATCGATCCCTGCTTCTGTCCTACAGCTAGCACAGATACTAGCACAATTTAGAGAAAAAATTGTGACTCTTTACAAACAAGACACGCCTGCAATTACTAGACTAGACAAGTACCTCCTCACGCAGCAACAGTAACTGGTCGATGGTGAAACAAGGTCGCCCAGGGGGGCTTCCCTTAGACGGCGGCTCCAGTCGAAGGATTTCCCGCGACAACGGTAAGCAAAAGGCTTAACCCTAGATGGCGGCGGAAGCGATTGGGTGTTGTCTTGGGTTTGGTTCATGAGGGCAGGCCCAGGCCTAGTTTAAAGGACAATCTTTCATATTTCCTTCTTAGCCAAATCGGTAACCAACTAAAACTCTAACGTATCCAAAGGCTAAAATTAAATGATTCTCTAAATAAATCATCCGAACTCCAATTTGCCTAAATATTTAATCATTTTCATTCAATTCAACATGGTAAACAACGCCATGGCCTCAGGTTTACCATACGGTTTACCAATCAAAACGTCAAACTTTGGTCAACATGTACATCTTATTTCATAACTATGTTTTACGAAAACCGGGATATTACATTATTCCCCACATCAACTAAATTCGTGCTCGAATTGTTTACTCTCTAATTAGCAAAGAATAACTAAAGGTAAACAAATCAAAATTACTCACCGAATGTGAATAGCTCATGATATTTGTCTCATGTCTTAGATTCAACTTCCCATCTTGCTTCTCATTTCGTTTGATTTGTCCAAAGAATATTGACAAATTTGAGTGGCCGCCCCCTCAGTACTCTATCAGCCTCCTCCAAATTCCTCACCGGTCGAGCCTCAAATGTCAAATCTTTCTCAATCGTAATTGTTGGCTCCAAAGTCATTTGTCGTTCTGGGTCCTGAAAATACTTCTGCAACATTGAGACATAGAATACATTATGCACACCTTCCATTGACTCGGGCAACTCAAGACGATATGCTAGCTTCCCAACTCATGCCAATCTTGAATGGTCCAATGTACCGTGGACTATGCTTACCTTTGGTATTAAATCCCACTACACCATTGGTAGGTTATACCCTCAAAAGAACCTCGTCATTAACTTCAAATTCCACGCTCTGTCTCTTAGGATCGGCGTAGCTCTTTTGTGTACTCTGCGCTGCCAGCATATGTTCTCTAATTTTAGAAACTCTCTGTGGTTTGTTGGACATAATATGGTCGCAATATTGCTTTATCGCCCACCACATCCCAACAAAGCGACGATCTACACTTCCGCCCATACAAATCCTCATAAGGTGCCCTTGGAATGCTAGCTTGGTAACTATTATTGTAAGAAAACTCCACAAGTGGAAGGTGGTCCTCCCAACTCTCTTGCCAAGATAGAACACAACACCTCAACATATCTTCCAATGTCTGGATTGTCCTTCCGGACTGGCCATCGGTCTGGGGGTGAAACGATGTGCTAAGTATCAACTATGTACCTAATGCACTCTACAAGATCTCCCAGATCTTTGATACAAAGTTAGCATCTCTATCGGACACAACGGTTTTTGGCACCCCATGCAACCTGACTATCTCACGAACATATATTGGAGTTATGTCACTTCATGAGTTGTGGTGCGAACAAGAATAAAATGAGCGAATTTACTAAGTCGGTCCACCACCGCCCAAATAGCAACCTTCCTTCTTGGCGTACGAGGCAAGCCAAATACAAAATCCACAGAGATGTCATCCCATGGCTAGATAGGAACCTCTAGGGGCTGCAACAACCTAGCTGAACTCCTATGCTTAGCCTTCACTTGTTGACATATACTACATGAAGCCACATACATAGCCACTTCCACCTTCATCCGTTTCCACCAATAGCTTTTCTTTAAGTCCCGATACATCTTGTTCTCACCTAGATGTACCATATAGTGCGATGAGCCTCTCTCAGAATATCTTCCTTCACATGTGATGTTTGAGACACACAAAGAGGACCACGAAATCGGACGGCTCCCATGGAATCTCTACTACCTGAAAAAAACCTTGTGTTCCGTCGTCGACAATACGTCAGGCTCCTTCGTCAATCGTCCCACCTCCTTCGTAGTGATTCCTAAAACCGTTCACGAAAGTACTGGGCCGGCATGTCCGCCGAGCATTACTCCATCTCTCCCATCTCTCAGGTTCTTCCTCCGCGGTGCCGCTGACGCCTCCGCTCTTCGCGCGTCCGCGCCTATCGCGTCTTCATACCAGCCACCATCTGTGCCCCAAGCCTACATCCACTTACGACTGGAACCACAACCCGGTGCAGCCCGCTTGTCGCCTTTGCCAAGAATGACGAAATGCTCCTGCAGAAAAGCGCCAGGATGGGAGACGGGGTCATCGACCGGAACTACCAATAAAGGATCCATGGATCTAGAGCAATCCCTTGCCGTGGATTGCCCTTGTGAGGTAGGCACTTCTCCTTCCCCATTCTCCCCTTGTTCTCCCCCAGCGGCAGTCTTAGAGGCTCAGTGACGGCCCTACAATATCTCGAACGAGAGCCCGCCGTGTTAGCTAGACCAGGGGCGATTTGTTGTCTTGATCTATGCCTGCGCATGCTAATGCCCTTCTCATGTTTGATAAAATGCGTACCCATTGCAAGAAGACACAGCTCATGCTCTGAATCACTGGTAGAAAAAATAGCATGGACATTTTTTTAGATCCGATGTGCGTCTTTCCCTCTCCCAGATCCAAGCCAGACCTATCCACGTAGAACCACCGACAGCAGACAGCTCATCAAGTTCTTGCTTTCTCTTCCAGTCATTAAGAACTTACTTCCACAACTGAATGTGGTGACCCTTCTAGAAAGAAATTACGTTTGACTCTTGCTTTCTATTGCTTGTGGGGATTAACAAGCTATATAAATTCAGGGTTTCAATACTGATGTTGTGGTGAGCTCTTTTTTTGAATGCTATTGGTGATATTCTGCCCATGTAACTAGAATAATTTCTATTTTTACTCATCTGGATTACTCGTCAATAAAGTGAAGTGATGTGAAGTGATCTGATCATAAAATTCAGAAAGAGATAAGAGGTAATTATATCTTGCATTCATGGATGAATGTCTGGATTGGAGGGGTGTACTATTCAGGTACATGTTGTCACACTGATACCTAGATTTACATGCCTTTTGTTGCAGCGAAATTTACAGTTATGTCAAGCTAATGTTTATATTTGTGCAAGATGGCTGGACCAAATAAGATGTGTACATAGAAAACCAGACCTGCACATGTCCGTTCTTGTTTGTTTTGGCAGAGATTCTAATCTTGGATTTGCTTCATCGACCGATATATGCATCAATGATGTCAGCTTGTTCCTAGTGTGCCTTTGATGAAGCTTTCTTAATCCACCGATATAAGTAGGCTGCTAATGCCCTGGCTTTGTAGCAGCTCTAGACTAATTCCTTGTCAGCTAGACAAGGATATAGTTAGCCTATTGCAGTCCTAAGAGAAGCAATTTTTTCTCATGTTTGGAGGTCTTACAAAAGCGCATTTAAATATATAAAACTCTTGAGTGGAAACTGAAAAGAAAATATAGCCCGAGAACTATATTTCCTTAGTCTGGAGTTGAGATAAGGTAAATGACTAAATTCTGGAGTTCAGGAACCAGTCAGACAGTTGGTTTACATTCAAACGATCAGCTTATACAGGTTAGCGGGCACATGATACATTGATTCCTCTGATCCATGGTTGAGTTCAAGTAAATGACTAAATTCTGAAGTCCAGGAACCGGTCAGACAACTTCTTTACATTTGCGATCAGCTTGGGTATGCAGGTGAGTGGTCACATGATACCCTGAGATCAAGACAGATAAATCGGAGCTGGGTTAGTAGTTTCTGATAAAAGATAGTGTCATGCAAGAGCACGAAGGGAAATTTTGCTACAGTGCACCGTTATTTTCTGGCGTTGCCAAAATATACCGCACAATTATGTCTTTTTCAGGTACCATTATAATTTTGCGCCATATTTGCCAAAACACACCGCACAGCCAAAAAGGGAAAGTTTGACACATTTTTTTCTAACCCGGTCATAGCATGGTCACCCGGGCAAAAGTGACAAAACTTTCCCGTTTTGAGCGTGCAGTGTGTTTTGGTAAATATGCCACAAAATTGTAGTGGTATCTGGCAAAAACACAATCGGACAGTGCGTTTTAGCAAATGATAGAAAATAACGGTGTCGTGTAGCAAATTTTCCCATAGAAAATGGAAAATTGATAGCTAATTTCTTCGTAGCATCGCAGCAACAGATGTGCAAGATGCCAATGCTCTTGGCAATGCCAACAACGGTTGGTCATCAGATGCAAAACTTACAATATTTGTCATCTTGGATTTGATGTACTAAAACCTTCTGATAAATGTGTATAGCTATTATTCCACGGTATATTGTTCCGTGTCCTGAATCTCAACTGGCCTGTTGTTTCATCATTTTCTGCTCAGAAAATGGTGTTCAACAAGACAACTTAGACTTCAGGCTAGACTAAGTGCATTGAATAAAGATATTTGGTTCTTCTATTTAGGTTCTTCAGGTTAGCGTGCCACTCTTTTGTAGCCCTCAATGCCTTCTTTTTGATTCCATATTCACAGGCTTATATTACTAATAACTTTGCTAAAGTCTGATAAAAAAAGTCTATATCTAAGAAACAGTTAGGTGTTGAACCTGATAAATTATTGAACCAAAAAGTGATAAGATATACATTGCGCCGGCACGCGTCCGTGACACATATTTTGTCTTTTCCGTTGCAACGCACGGGCATATTTCCTAGTACAAAATAAAATCTCCAACCTTCCATTCCCGTCTGCGCTTCTTAACCTACTACAATAGTCGATCTTGTTGTTGCGCTTCCAAGACTGCTCGGGCAACACCGAAGCAAGAATGAGTTGCGTTTCTGATTCAACAATCCCTGCATATCCATCCGCTCAAAATCAATAATCAATGAATTTGCTGTCGGAGGAACGGGCTTATGACTAAGAGCATCTGCGACCACATTTTCTTTGCCAGGCGTATATTGGATATTAAGATCATAATCTTTTATCAACTCCAACCATCTCCTTTGCCTTAAATTTAAATCCCTTTGATTGAAGATATACTTAAGACTCTTATGATCTTTGAATATGTCACACATCACTTTGTAAAGATAATGCCTCCATAACTTGAGAGCAAAAACAACCGCTGCAAGCTCTAAATCATGGGTAGGATAATTTTCCTTATTCTTTCTTAATTGCCTAGATGTGTACGTAATAACCTTGCCATTCTGCATGAGCACACAACCAAGCCTGGCATGAGACGCATCAGAATATAATGTGAAACGCTCCCCAAACTCCGGAACAGTAAGAATAGGTGCCGACACAAATCAATCCTTCATTAAGCGGAAACTACGCTCACACTCCTCCGTCCACTGAAACTTTACCCCTTTATGTGTAAGCATGGTCATGGGTTTGGCAATGATAGAGAAATCCTTCATGAAATGCATATAATAGTCATCCATTCCCAAGAAACTTCTCACATCCTTTATAATAGATGGTCGTTCCGAACCAACGACGGTTGAAACCTTGTTTGGGTCAACGGAAATACCTTCACGATTAATAACATGGCCTTGAAACCTTGTTTGGGTCAACGGAAATACCTTCACGATTAATAACATGGCCTAAATATGCAACTGCCGCTAGCCAAAACTCACATTTCTTCAACTTAGCATAGAACTTGTTTTTCCGCAATGTCTCGAGTAATGTGCTCAAATGACGTTCATGCTCTTCCTCCGCCTCGGAGAAAATGAGAATTCCATCCATAAATACCACCACAACATCATCATACTTGTGGAACATGCTATTCACCGCCTCCATTAAATAGGCAGGTGCATTTGTTAATCCAAACAACATAACCTTATACTCATAATGCCCATACTTTGTAGAAAAGGACGTCTTCTCATTATCCTCTTCCCGCACCCTTATTTGATTATAGCCTGACTGCAAATCAATCTTCGAAAATACCTTGGCGCCCTTCAGTTGATCAAATAAGTCATCTATGTGAGGCATCGGATATTTGTTCTTGAGAGTAACCGCATTAAGAGGTCGATAGTCATTACACATCCATAAACTGAGATCTTTCTTCTTGGTAAACAAGACAGGATCTCCCCAAGGTGACACAATACACCGAATCAAGTCCTTGGATAGGAGTTCATCAATTTGCTTCTTCAATTCAGCTTTAAATGGTTGAGCTAAACGATATGGCGCTACTGAAATTGGGAGAGCACCAGGAACAAGGTCAATACGAAACACCACATCATGTTCTAGTGGCATACTGATAGCTGTGAGATTCGACATATTTTTTATGGTTTTTATTGATGGTTTTTGTCTAGATTTGATGGTTTTTTAGCTTTACCTAATGCTAATACTTCGGTAGCAAAGAAAACTTGGTTTTTAATGTGTGTTTTAGGTTCTGAACATCAATAGAAGGATTTAACAACAGAAACACAATATTTAGGGGAAAACAGTCAAGTCCCTTTTTCGAAGCAAACAAGGGAGGCATCCAGTACCTTTAACAAGCAACTATACGGCGGGAACATTTTCTCTAGCCGTATAGTTCCCGCCGTATAGTTGCCACCTCCTTCGTCTTGTCAAAAGGGACAACTTTCATGAAGGGGTCGAGAACGAAAACAGAACACAGCAGCCGCCATTCTATCTAGAAGGGAGAAAGAAGTGATCCGGAGAAGAAGGGGGAGATGTTCTTCATCTCGCTCCACGATCTTCGACTTCCTAGCCACCACACCCCCATAACCATTACTTGTACTAGAGAGAGAGAGAGAGAGAGATATCCACTTGCAAGATTAGGGTTTGAGATTCTTTCTTCCCATCTTGAATTGTGTTGGATTTATTTCTATTCTTATTGTGGATCTCCACGGTAATATCAAGAAGAACTCCCTTTAATTAATTATATCGATGATGCTTTCTTCTCTCATTTTTTAGTAAGTTCCTTTGGGCGTGGGAGATGTAAGGAATTGGTGAGATGTGATGTGCCTATATATTTTCCATTACTTTGTGATTGATTTTAATTACTATATTATGTGTGATTGACTATTTGTGGGATGCTTAATGCATGTTGTGCAATTAAGAGCCCAGACAACATGATACCTTGTTCTACATAGATAAGATCTTGTTTGCTAGAAGACTGGCAACCCCCGAGTGACACGGGGATATCAATTGGAAACTAGTTGACATCGGGGAGCACGAGGAGCCACTGTTCCTATTGCATTAGTCTGATCCAAGGAGCTTAATTGCTAAGCAACTTGGAGGATCTTAATTATCTAGTGACTGACCATGGTTGTGGTAATAGACTAGTAGGATTATTAAAGTTGGGATAAAATCTACCAAGAGGAGTTCTGGTTAATTATGGGTTGCTCGCCTACACACATACTTATAAGATTATAATTGTTACATTTATCACTCACCCACCTGACACATTCACTATCACCATGAACTGTATCTCCCCGCTCCTACTTGATCATTTTCAGAAAACAACAAACAATTTGTTATTTAATTTTATGCTTTTTATTTCTAAAGTTTGCATTTTAGTTTTATTTAAATATAATCATTTTAATCCAAATCTCATTCTTATTTTCAAGACTTGCAATCAATTCACTCGAAAACCTGTGACAAATTCGAGTGTGACAAAGACTCCACCCATAAACACTTACCTTTGGGCTCCCTGTGGGATCGATATCTTAACTTCAAACCTAGCTACAAATGATCTGTCCACTTGTATCCATCATATACCTGGTAATTCCATAGGGAAAACATCAGGATAATATCTAACAACACGAATGTCCTGGATCTTCAGCTCTTTACTCGGCTTCCCTACCAAAGCCCAAAGAAAACCATACTTCGGTACTCTTTGGCCCGAAAATAGGATAGCCAACTTGGATAGAGAGCATTGAGGAGCACTATATTGAAATAGTAATTGTCTACCAGATGGAGCCTCCAATGTGATGGTCTTCCAGAAACAAGATATAACAACCCGGTAATGGTGTATCCAATCCATACCAAGAATGACATCAAAGGTCGGTAAAGGAATGGCCATCAAATTCGCCACAAAATCTTCATTGTCTATGGAAATCACAAAACCAGTACATACTACAGAACTACTGATCAAACCTCCAGGGGAACTCACTCGAACAGATTCATAAATCTCGTGACTAGATATGCCAGCTTTGTTGACAAAATCAAGAGATACAAACGAGTAGGTAGCACCAGAATCAAAGAGAATTAAAGCATCACAAGAATCAACCAAAAGTATACCTATAACAACATCTGGATGTCCTAGAGAAGAATTCTTACGCATGGTGTATATCCCTGGTGGCATCGCTGCCGAAGAGACTCCAGAAGCCTGCTGCGATGGCGGTGGAGTAGTAGGCGGTGCAGGTAACTGAAGCGGAGCGTATGGCGCAGGCAGTAGAGCTGATGGCAAGTAGTAGCCCGGTGGCAGATAATGAAATGGAGGGTACAAGTATGGGTACGGTGGTGGTACATGTGGGGAACTTGTCATCATTTGAACTGAACCATGAGATGACCTAGCCGTTGAAGGTTCTCTATGAGAAGAATGAGCTGATGCTGTAGGTCCTAATGAAGGAGTGGTAACTTGCCACTTGATGATCGAGGTTGTGTTGCTCTTGCAGACTTCCCCATGTGCCCCTCTCTGCCACAGTGATGACATGAGCATATAAAGTCACACTCTGATGCACTATGGTTATTCCCGCACTTTAAACACATCATACTCTTCCCTAGAACAGGTCGTATAAGGGTTGAGCCGAAAGAACGTGGAGTTGAAGATGAGTGTTTTCCTTGCTGCTTAGGCTTTGTATCCTGCTGATACTGTTGACTTGGCTTAAACTACTTGAAATCAGATCGTTGAGTAGACCCATTCCCATCCTGGTAGGTCCTATTGCGGTCTCCACCAGTGCCACTAGTGCCACCAACATGACCCTTATGAGATGCAGTGAGTTTAAACACTAATTCCATCCTTCTGGCATGCTCAATCACTTCACAGTATCTAGTTTATGTCTTTATTGCCATCACCTCCTTATATTTAGAGTGAAGGCCCCTGAAGAATGCCTGGGCCTTGTTCTCCTCATTCCCATTGACCCTATCCACAAAGAGCACCATCTTGCTAAACTGAGCCTCATACTTATACACACTCTTGTCTCCTTGTTCAATATGAGTCAGTGCAATGAACATTTCTTTCCTGAATGATTCAGGATAATACCTACTAGTGAACTATTGCACAAAAACCTCCCAAGTGGGCTCCTCAGAAACATGAGCTGCACGAACTCCTCTCCACCATGCGTCAGCCAAGCCTTTAAGATGGAAGGCCACAAAAGAACTCTCTTGACCGACGGCAACTCCAAAGCATCCATATAGTATTTAGCCAAGAGTACGCTTCCATAGGCGTACCAGTCCCATGAATGTCACCAGCATTAAGTGATAACCATTCTTTAAGATTCATCCTAGGACCATCATGTCCACCTCCATTGGTAGATTGACCTCCCTGTGTTCTCGCGTTTTGACTCTTCTCAGCCTTTGCATCTAATTCATCTACCTGGCTATTGCACCCCCTACGATGTCCATGACCACGAGGATGACCATGAGAATGGACCCGTCTAGGCGGCATACTATACAACATAGAATCAATAATCAGCAAAGAACACCGATACAAACAATTTATATGCATCCTTATTCCAAAGAACAAGATGATAAGCAAAGAACAAAAAAGAACAGTGGATAAATAAATGAGATGCATATCCCATGAACCCCATCCTACTATGAACCAGTGTGTAAAATTTTGGATCTAAAGCAAACTTTTAAGTTACAAAAACAAGTTGTTAACAACCTAATTTAGAGCTCTAAAAGCTAGGCTCTGATACCAACTGTGACACCCCAGTTATTGGCTGCATGTCGATGCGACTATCTGGCAAAAAACAAGTTTGGAGAAAACGCTAGAAACGGACAGCACCTCCTTTGTTTATGGGTACATCCACAACAGGCAGAAATAGGGGATATTCACAAACAACAATAATCTATAGCTCGCAAAAACCAAGAACTCAATTTATAGATATGAACTCATCCAACATGATATAAACAATAATATTTGAGCGACCAACGGCTCACACTAGGTGTTACCAGATGAAAGAAAAACTAGCTAGTTAATATTGCAATATCTCTCCAAGATCGAGTATGAATGTTTATTTCCTAGGTAGTAATATGTGACATGATGTGTAAGTAAATATGTTCTACTTCCACCTATGCATGCCGCTATTCCGAGTACCTGAGAACCAAATAGGAACAACAACCAGAGAACAAGTGTGAGTAAACAATACTCAGCCAAGTACAAACATAGCCATAAAACCTCACAAGAATGAACAAAAATGTAATACTAAACATGCATAGATATTTCAACACTCTGAATACTTTTCACAATTGTGGAACTCTGGAATGAACACGTCCCGTGTCACTCAGCTTCGGAGACTGAATTAGAAATAGCGAATATTTCACAACGGTCATCACTATAAATATCGACATGTTTCTAAACTGAACGCTAAACCCGTGACTTTGGTAAAGTGAACACAACATGGCACTAAACGAAAAATCCCAATAGACCAAACGACAGAAAACCAACAAAGGCAACCAAAGATCGAATAATCAAATATGCAGTATCCTCGGACAAATATTCAAATAGATAACTAGCCCCAATGCTCGTAGCTCCCCAAGTTCCAGAACCTGTGGTTCAAACCACCATCAAACTACTTTACTAAAATGACACGCATATACACATTTAAATTTTGACAACCCAGACTGCCAACAATGATGTTCGTGATAAAATCTTCTAAGCAGGTTCACTCAGACAACAAGTTAACTACTACATACAACGATGAATTATCAGAGCTAGATTTCCGTAACAAACGATGGCTTGATGGCTTCCTTTCAGTATCGGCAACTAGCTCAAAGCACTATAATAAATTGACTAATACGTGAAGTACTGATGCATAACTCACAACCTTGCTTTATTATTATTTTAGACTCAAGATAGAATAAATGATTATGGATCTGAGATAGCTACAGTAACTTATCAAATATAAATCAAACTGCCCTGGCATCTTCCTAGCTGAAGCAAAATAAATGAAACCTCAACCAATCTTTTTCTTCTTGTTTATACTAGCTGATGGATGTCTGGAGAAATTAAAATAGAATCGATCCCTGCCGCTGTCCTACAACCAGCGCAGATACTAGCGCTATTAAGAGAAAAAATTGTGACTCTTTACAAATAGGAGAAGCCTGCAATTATTAGACTGGACAAGTACCTCCTCACGCAGCAACAGTAACTAGTCGATGGTGAAACAAGGTCACCCAGGGGAGGCTTCCCTCAGACGGCGGCTGTAGCCAAAAAAAATCCCGCGACGACGACAAGCAAAAGGCTTAACCCTAGATGGCGGCGGAACCGATTGGGTTCTGGCTTGGGATTGGTTCATGTGGGGAGGCCCAGACCCAGTTTAAACGACAATCTTTCATATTTCCTTCTTATCTCAATGGGAAACCAACTAAAACTCTGAAAACGTATCCAAAGGCTGAAATTAAATGATTCTCTAAATAAATCATCTGAACTCTGATTTGCCTAAACTTTTAATCATTTTCATTCAACTGAACATGGCAAACACAACCGTGGCCTCAGGTTTACCATACGGTTTACAAATCAAAAAGTCAAACTTTGGTCAATATGTACGTCTTATTTGTTAACTATGTTTTACAAAAATCGGGGTATTACAACTGGTGTGTATGATTTTGGCTTGTGATCATAGAATGATAATGATGACTAGCTAATGATGTGACTGGAAGCACATGTGGCTATGGTTAGGATGTTAGCTGGTTGAGCTCTAGTGATTCTATTAATATTTCTCAATGGCTTGATCTTTCTTTATATCATTGCCTTAATATTATCTGTAAGAACAAGTAGTATTTGAGATATGTTAGTGATGATGTCTCTATGAAGGCGTGTGCATAGAAATGGTTGGTTAGCATGATCTATTATCAGTGATGCTAGTTTTGGCAAAGATTTTGTGCTTTGCCATCTCTTATGTTGAAAACAGATGTCATTGATTCCTAGTTTCATTTCTAGGAAGATGATAGAACCATTGGCATTGATTTATCTTATTTCAATGCTTGGCTCCTATAAGTGTTGGTTCTAGTGGAATCTGCTCCTCTAGGCTGCTGTTGTGGTGGCTCCACTTCCTGGAGTGTGCACAACAGTTGCCATACAACATGATTTGCTGCATGCTGATGCTAAGATTAGTTGGCTAGGATAGTGATGCAAGTTTGGTGATGATTTAAGCTTGTACTAAAAGATTTTGATGACTCAAAAATGATATGGCTTATCTGGTAGCTTTTTTATCAACTTGAGTTGTTATATATTCTATCAATATGACAGTAAGATTTAGATGATTCCTAGATCATATAAGTCAGGAAAGTAATTTGATGATCTGTTGTGAATTTACATTATAAATTGAACTAGAATGTGCTACTGATACTGCTAGGATGACAATGAATACTGCATATGATTCCTAGTTTTAATTCTAGGAAAATGACTTAACTTATTGAAGGTTGTACAAAGTTGATTCTTTGATTAGATGACTATCTTCCGTATGCAAGACTTGTGGCTTCTGTAGATGATATATCTATTTTGGTACCCCTCTAGAGGATGCATAGTAGCCTAGATCATCTACATGATCTGCTACTTTATTGCCTGTCCAAAAATTGGGATTGCCACTTCCCAATGATAGGGAGAATAGGTGTGAGACACCTATTCTCTATTGGCTGGGGCTTTTCCATTTACTAATAAGAATAGGTGTGAGACACCCCACAATACTCTATGATGATCATGTTATACCAATTGTATGTAGGACTAAGAGTACTTCAATTCCCAAACTTCCCAGGGACAAGAACTATTAAGAACTTACTTATGGTGGATCTGGGTGTGGCATCCTATAGCTATGTAGGATTTGTTGAAGCTTGTAGTTAATTGATTAGCCTTCCCTTGTGCTCTTAATATTTTCTCTCTGGTGCTCCTGACCTACACCTCCTGTGGTTGCCACCTGCTCCTCCCTACTCCACAAATTAAGGCCCTGACTTGTTCTTCTTCAAGTCACCATGACTAGATCTGTTGGCTGATTAGTATTTGTGGAAGAGATTGATACGTCGAAAACATATCTATAATTTTTGATGCTCCATGCTTATTTAGTATCTACTTTCCTTTGTTTTGTCTTCACTTTGAGGTGTTTATGTATGTTTTCTAGTACTAACCTATTAACAAGATGCCACAGATGCCTTTTCTTTTTCTGCTTTTGGTTCCGAAAGCGGAAAATCAATATTCTCGGAATTGGACGGGACAGAACCATGAATCATCCTTGCACCATTGCATCATACAAATTAAAGTTGCAATAAAAACCCTACCACCAAACCCTAACAAAACCCTAATAAAAACTCCTCTATATTAGCAAGAAGGAGGCTACCTTGCTTAGCCTTCCTAAAGCTTTGTAAAAATAATATTTTCTGGTTCTATGATGACCACCTCATTATTACAAGAATTTAGCAACTGGTTTGATTGTTTTTGGACTTGCCTTGCAAAAGTTATTAAAGAAAATATAAAACAGAAATTGCTAAAAGAATAAAAAAACTTAAAGCCTAACCTAATTGGGCCGGCCGCGCAGACCCCACCAGCGCGCGCGTCGCCTAACCTAACAGCCCGCAGCGCTAGCCTGCCAGCGCCAGCCCGCCAGCACCAGCGCCAGCCCACAACCGCTAACCACCCAGGCCACTTGTCAGCTCTATCTCCCCTGCGGAAATCGGATGCCGCCGTGTGCAGAACGAACTCCGGCTGATTCAGAGAAGAATTCGTGATCCCCTCGCCAAGTTTTGTCGTCCATATAAACCCTGCGACCTCGCCACTTCAAAACCCTAAAAATTTCACGATCCATCGCCACCGGGATGCCTCGCTTCGACCTCGTCGGAGTAGCCGTCACCGAAGCTTTGGGAGGTGAAGCTTGTCGACGATAGGGGGCCCCTCTTTCCCTGTTTTCTTTCTTGTCGAAATCCTCTCGCTTGACCATCACCCCTCATCCGTTTCCCCCTTCTATAGAGCAATATAATGCCCACGATTTGTCGTCGACGCATCGCCGGAGTTCACGGAGACCAGCGGAGCTTTGCGGCTGGACGAGGAAGGGAGGGTTCAAGCCGATCTCGCGAACGGGACCGCGAGGAGGAGACGCGCGCCGTCGTCTACTCCACTGCCTCGAGAAGCCACCGGACCGCCGCCGAGCACCACCGTCCAATAGCGTCGCCGCTGTCTGCCTCTCCTCGCAATCGTCACCGCCACGGTAAGTCGCCATCTTCCCCCTCCCCCTCGGTCTGCTAGATCAAAAAACAAGGGCTAGATTAGATGGATCAGACGAAGGGGTACGGGCCTATCGCATAGCACTTCGCCCGCGCGCGCCAATCGGGTTCCGACACGTGGCAGATCTTGTTTGATTAGATCTATGTTTTTCTAAATAGGCAGAAAATATATTTAACTTGAAAAATTCATAGTAATTCAACCACTTGGTCAAAAATTGCGTATAATATACCGTTGGATTCACAAATTTGTTAGAACACAGATCTTAGATAATTTTGCGAGTTTGTAGCAGTTTGATCTGTGTAGAATTTAATCTCTAGATTTGAGTATTTAATTCTTATAAAAAATAATTAGAATTCCATTTTAGTTGATTGTTGTTGCATTAGCTTTGTTTTTACAATGCCTACTGACTAAAATTATAAAATCTTCCTTAAGATCTTTAGATCTGATTCGGGGCTGATTAGATGGTTGGTTCTTCTTATGATCCTACAAATTAAAGTAATGATCCAAATTAATTAAAATCGGTGGGAAACTAATACTAACAACATCCCCAACACATTAGCAACCCAAGAAGGATACCTTGGTCAAATTAGAACACGATCTTGCATATTACCATGTTGCATGCATGCATATTATCTCTGTGGCATTATTTTGTGCAAGTTGTAATTAGATCTATGTTTGTGTTTTGTTAGATTTTTTGGAGTGCGCCGAGGAGTACTATTGTTCAGAGTGCTGCTCGGATCAAGGCAAGTTACACCAGTTTTCATATTTTTGTCCCAATTTTTTATTCTATGCATGTGATCCTCAAAATTCTGTAGTATGTATGTGTAGGATATTCTAGTAGAATTTTCTTAATACTATTTTGCAAGTGCGATGATTTTTGTAGTATGCCATGAGTAGCTCTGTACTTAGGATTTTCCCTTCCTAATAGGTTCCCCTGTTTTTGCTAAGTACTGCTTGCTATGCTATATATATAAAGTACCATTGGGGGGTTCGAAAGACAATGAATTTTTCTAGGTATAAAGGCTCTCTTGAGCAATATTTTTTTCTCAAATACACTTCAAAATAAAACTAAGTTTTCTTCTAGGCCGAATGGTTGTCGGGACAACGAATGAGATTTTGGTGGAGGGCGGCCGCCCAGGAATCAAAGAAATCTCCCATGTTTCAGAATTCAGAAGCTTCTAGTGCAACCACAATACATATGGGCTCTGTCTTGGCCTAGTACTTAGTGGGAAACCAGACCTGGTGATACGTTGGAAACATATATATATATAATTTTTGATACTCCATGCTTGTTTTGTATCTACTTTGCTTTGCTTTGTCTATACTTTGAGGTGTTTTTATATCTTTTCTGGAACTAACCTATTAACAAGTTTCCACAGTGTCAGTTGCTTGTTTTCTTCTGTTTTTGGTTCCAGAAAGGCAGAAAATCAATATTCTCGGAATTGGACGGTACAAAAGCCCTAGAGGCGCCTGGAGGGGGTGTGGGCCCCTGGACCCCCACTGACCTTGATTCTTGCGCCTATAGGAAGCCTCCGATGGGAAAACCCTAAACAATCCAGAAGAAATCCACGAAAACCTCCGCAACATCGCCGCCATCAAAGGGGAGATTCGGGGGACAGAAAGTCTCTGTTCCAGCACCCTGCCGGGATGGGGAACTGCCCCCGGAACCGTCTCCATCGATCTCCATCGCCATCTTCATCACCATTGCTGATTCCCATGATGAGGAGGGAGTAGTTCTTCCTCATGGCTAAGGGCTCTACCGGTAGCTATGTGTTCATCTCTCTCTCTCTATATATGCATGATCTTGTGGTCATGAGCTTTGAAATCAAGTAGATCTACCTTGCTACTCAAGTGCTTCGTTAGATCTCTGCTCTCCCCATGTGTGTGAAAGTGACAGCGTGCACGCCACGGTGGCACTTAGGTTTAAGTCTACATAAATACTCTGTGTGCTTTAATAGATCTATGTTTTTCCCCATGTGTGTGAAAGTGACAGCGTGCATACCATGTGTGGCACTTTGGCTAGATTGAATATTTGTTATGAGTTATATTTGGATTTGGATGTCTCTATGAAACTATGGTGTTTGTTGGAACCATCTAGTGCTCAAGGTGACAGTGTGGGGTTGTCTAGATTGGGGAAGACGGACTTTGAGGAGTGTTGTTATAGCCCTACCGATGATTAGAGTGTCCAACCGGAGAGTAGTTAAGAGTACTATCATGAAGAGATGATATTTATATGAGAGAGTGTTCACTAGTAAAAATATGATCCCTAGGCCTTGTTTCTAAACATTGAAACACCGTTTGCCACTAGATCTATTGCATGTTTGCTTGCTTCCTTCAGATTGCCTTTAGTCTGTTCCTCCACGCCATCAGCTCTTTTCTGGGACTGTTACCCCACGTCAACAACAAGTCAGAAGTTATTTTCTGACACCATTGCCACTTGTATTTCACTATCTCTTCGCCGAACTAGTCCACCTATATACCTGACAAGTGTATTGGGCGTGTTGGGGACACAAGGGACTTCTTGTATCTTGATTGCAGGGTTGCTTGAGAGGGAATACCTTTGACCACTTCCTCCCTGAGTTCGATAAACTTGGGTATCCACTTAAGGGAAACTTGCTGGTGTTATACAAATCTTTGCACTTGGAGGCCCAACAACTGTCTACAAGAATAGAAGTGCGTAGACATCAAGCTCTTTTCGGGCGTCGTTGCCCGGGAGGTAAGGTAAAAGGTACTCACATCCTGGTGTGTGAGTGCTCGAAGTTATTTCCTTTAGATTCTACAATTTTTTCTTTTTGTTTCTTGTTTTCACTAGTTAGGCTTAATGGAAAACAAAAAAAAATTAGAGAGCTTTATAGTATTTGTCTTGAGTTAGGACATGAAGTGTTTGAAGAGAAAATTAAAAAACCTATGGAGCTTTATTTCCATGCTAATAGAAATGTTATTGGTATGAATTCTTTGGACACCATTATTGCTAATGTTATGGAAAAGTCTAAGCTTGGGGAAGCTAGTTTTGATGAAAATGATCTTTTTAGTCCCCCAGCTTTGGAAAATAGCTATTATGCTGCTTATTATGATACGAAACCTCCAATATATGATGATTACAATGATGGATATGATATTTTCAGTCCACCTACTATTGAGGAGAAAATTAATTGTGATTACAATATGCCTCCTATATTTGATGATTATGGTGATGAGAATAGTAATGATAGCTATTTTGTTGAATTTGCTCCCACTATAATTAATAAGAATGACTATGCTTATGTGGAGAGTAATAATAATTTTATGCATGTAGCTCATGATAAGACTATTTTATATGATAGTTATATTGTTAATTTTATGCATGATGCTACTGAAAGTTATTATGAGAGAGGGAAGCATGGTCTTATGCATCTCAAAAATATTAAGTTTCCCCTCTTTATGTTGAAATTTTTGAAGTTGCACTTGTTTTGCTTTCCTATGCTTGTTGCTTTGTGCTTTCATGACTTGTTTCTTTACAAGATTACTGTGCATAGGAAGTGGGTTCGACTTAAATGTGTTTTGAATTTGCTTCTTGATGCTCTCTTTTACTTCAATTCATATTTCTTACGTGAGCATATTTTCAAACAATTAAGCCTAACTTAAAGGCATTAAAGAAAAGTACTTGTTGGGAGATAATCCAAGAGTTTTCTTGAGTCTTGGAAGTTATTACTTCTGTAATGATATCTCCTTATCCTTTTTGTTTGCTTTTTGTGCCAAGAATGACCTCTAATGAGAGGGAAGTAAGATTGGGCGAGTTGCTGTCCCGAACAGAATTCTGTCCTCCACCAAAAAAATTCTTGAGCAGTCTCTGTAACTCCGATTGAGCTGAAAATCTATGAATAAATCCCCCAATATGTTGTATAACTTTCTTTAGTTCAACACCTTTTTATTTGAGCAACAGAAGGTCTTCGAAAAAATCGGTTTCTACCTGCTGATCTGTTTCGACAGATTTTTGCCATTATTTGCATTTGCTTCTTATTGATTCCTTTTTGAGTTCTATTTAGGGGAATTGAGATTTTTGAAGGAGTTGCGACAGTAGCATGTGTTTTTAGTGAAAAGTCTTGCTGTTCCAAAGCTTTATGCAAAGGTCTATTATCTTTTGAATACACTAATGTTGCTAATGAAGATTGTGTGAAGTTTTATATGAAGGAAAAATTTCAGGTGTAGAGAGAGAATGATGTAATGAGATGAAAAGTGGACAAAAGATCAAGATTGGGGATTCCACCCCGGTGTCACCCCAAAATTTATCCAAGAGGTACAAGCGTCAAAGCTTGGGGATGCCCAAGGCATCCCCTTCTTCATCAATAAAAAGCTCAGGTCTTTTTAGACACTTCGTTTTTATTGTTTCATGCATTGTTGTGTTGTTCTTGGAGCGTCTTAGTTTTTGTTTTTGGTTTTCATTTGCTTAGTTTTCTTTAGTAAGTTGCTTGGATCAAAACACACTTCTTTTGGAGAGAGACACACTCTGGTTCCATTGCCTAGAACACTCTAGTTTTCATTTTTATTGTTTTGTGAGTGTTCTCTTTTGCTAGCACTGTGTTTAGCCTTAGTTTTCTTATGATTTTTCCTTAGAACTTTTTAGTTCTTCTTTGTGGATTTGTGAGACAAGCTCACTGATCTTTATTGATTATTATCTTTGTGAGTTGTTTCAAATAAGTTGTTTGGTGTTGGAAAAGAGTAGAAAACTTCATGCTTAAGTGGTACAAAAGGGTGCTTGCATTGACTGTGACTTAGACTTTAGCATGACATTCTAGGTGCTGTTTTTGAACTTATGCTTAGTGATTATTGTTGTAGCATGTCTTGTTCCAAACAATTGGGATTGCTGAATGTGCCTTGAACGAATCATGCGTTGTTTTAGCATACAAAAGCATAGTATTGGCGGTATTTTCCTTTGATGCTTTGTTTGGGTTGACTTGGCACATGCTCACACCATGTTATGACTATGAAAAAGTCACCATAGCCTCTATGATCATTTAGTCCTTGACTTGTAGTACCACTCTTTGCTTTGATTAGTAATGCTTTGTTGCACTGCATGATTATGGCCATTATTGCTCTCTTCTTTGTTCACTTTAACCTTAATCACTTTAAGATGCTTATGATAGGGGCAATGAGGGCTGAAAGCTAACAAGTACCATAATTTTTTGAAGCTCTTTTTGAAACTTCTAATCCTTGCTTCCTTTACAAAAAGGCCTTTCTTCCACCACTATTGAGTCTCCACCTTCTACTTTTAGGCACCATTAAGAGAGCATAGTTGTCATTTTGTGTGGAGTGTTCCAAAACTTATTTATTGATGCATATTGTGATATTACTTGTTCTTGTTCTATTTGTTCCTAGTCACCCTTGTGAACTTTGAAGGTGTCCTATGCATATATTTGCTACTCCATGAGGGACAAGCTGAATGTAACTATGCTATGTTTTCTATATGTGAAACAAACAAACGTTTTTCAATGCATCTTATTCATGATCTTTGTTTGTAGCCTTTCATGTTTCCTGCATAGTTACTTTGTCCTATTGTTAGAACTCCATCTTTCATGCACATGTTTAGAGTTCTTTGATCCCAGCTTTGAATGCTTGCAAATGTTTGGATATTTATTGTGAGGGTGCATGTCACCTAAAAAATTATTCTTTTTATCACTTACCTACTCGAGGACGAGGAGTTAAGCTTGCGGATGTTGATACGTTGGAAACATATCTATAATTTTTGATGCTCCATGCTTGTTTTATATCTACTTTGCTTTGCTTTGCCTATACTTTGAGGTGTTTTTATATCTTTTCTAGAACTAACCTATTAACAAGTTGCCACAATGCCAGTTGTCTATTTTCTTCTGTTTTTGGTTCCCGAAAGGCAGATAATCAATATTCTCGGAATTGGACGAGACAAAAGCCAAATTTATTATTTTCCCGGAGCAACACGGAACCACGAAGCATAGCCGGAGGGGGGCCATAGGGTGGCCAAACCCCCCTAGGCGCGGGCAAGCCCTGGAGGCACCTGGAGGGGGTGTGGGCCCCCTGGACCCCCACCGACCTTGATTCGTGCGCCTATAAGAAGCCTCCGATTGGAAAACCCTAAACGATCCAGAAGAAATCCACGAAAACCTTCGTAGCGCCGCCTCCACCGAAGGGGGGATTCGGGGGACAAAAAGTCTCTATTCCGGCACCCTCACAGGACGGGGAAGTGCCCCCGGAGCCATCTCCATCGATCTCTATCGCCATCTTCATCACCATTTCTGATTCCCATGATGAGTAGGGAGTAGTTCTTCCTCAGGGCTAAGGTCTCTACCGGTAGCTATGTGTTCATCTCTCTCTATGTATGATCTTGTGGTCATGATCTTTGTAATCAAGTAGATCTACCTTGCTACTCAAGTGCTTCATTAGATCTCTGCTCTCCCCGTGTGTGCGAAATTGACAGCGTGCACGACATGGTGGCACTTAGGTTTGAGTCTACATAAATACTCTTTGTGCTTTAATAGATCTATGATTTTCCCCACGTGTGTGAAAGTGACAGCGTGCATACCGTGTGTGGCACTTTGGCTAGATTGAATATTTG
Source organism: Avena insularis (assembly GCA_023614405.1). Classification (NCBI taxonomy): domain Eukaryota; kingdom Viridiplantae; phylum Streptophyta; class Magnoliopsida; order Poales; family Poaceae; genus Avena; species Avena insularis. The sequence goes on along the minus strand of JAJUPC010000031.1, from coordinate 423,285 downwards.
TTATGACTTATATTTGGAGTTGGATGTCTCTATGAAATTTTGGTGTTTGTTGGAACCATCTAGTGCTCAAGGTGACAGTGTGGGGTTATCTAGATTGGGGAAGGCGGACTTTGAGGAGTGTTGTTATAGCCTTACCGATGATTAGAGTGTCCAACCGGAGAGTAGTTAAGAGTAGTATCATGAAGAGATGATATTTATATGAGAGAGTGATCACTAGTGAAAGTATGATACCTAGACCTTATTTCTAAACATTGAAACACCGTTTGCTACTAGCTCTATTGCATGTTTGCTTGCTTTCTTCAATTTTCCTTTAGTCTGTTCCTCCATGCCATCAACTCTTTTCTGGCACCGTTACCCCACGTCAACAAGTCAGAAGATATTTTCTGGCACCATTGCCACTTGTATTTCACTATCTCTTTGCCAAACTAGTGACCTATACACCTGACAAGTGTATTGGGTGTGTTGGGGACACAAGAGACTTCTTGTATCTTCATTGCAGGGTTGCTTGAGAGGGAATACCTTTGATCACTTCCTCCCTGAGTTCGATAAACCTTGGGTATCCACTTAAGGGAAACTTGCTGCTGTTCTACAAACTTCTACACTTGGAGGCCCAACAACTGTCTACAAGAATAGAAGTGCGTAGACATCACCTGGTACCAACATTTGGAGTTTCTTGGCACGGTTGGATCTAGAAGGTAGAGGGGCTACTAAGGGAAAGCCTCGCCATGGTCTTGTCTATAAAAGTACTTGATCGTGGATTGTGGGTAAAGTGCACAAACTCTCGAGAGTATTGCAATCTGATCGATCAGCCGTGTTCACGGAAACAGAACAACATTGAGCATTTGAAGGATGGAGCCTCTGAAGGATCTTCCTCTCTCTCTTTCGAAACTTAAAGTTTTCTAGAAACCCAAGGCGTGAGTTATATCGCTATTGGGTGGGTTTTGGGAACTTGATGATTAATATCCAATTGTTAGGTTGTTTGGAAACTTGATGAGTAATATCCTCGTGTGCCATTCGACCATATATTACTTAATCAAATGTTTACGAAGTAGGGAAATTCTCTCCCCTTTTTCCATACTTAAGAAAATTAGCTTTGAGCAAATAAACTCTACTGCCTAAACTAGCCTTGCATGTATAGTTAGTCTTTTTCTTTCCTTAGTGTAATTTGCCAATACATTCAAAGTATTTACCCAACTTATTGGCTGCACGTCTTATGTGCAGAATCGTAAGATTGAAAGGTGCGTAGGGATCACGAGTCTACACTCAACAAGCCTAGAGCGTTGATGGACTCAAGATGTTTTATGTTTACACTGTTATTTGAGCTAGCTAAATGCTAAGCAAATTTGTAATAATTTCATACTCTAGATTCCTCGTGTAGTAATGACTTTGTGTTTACATGATATTCATCGACTGTGAGTGCTAGCTATTGATCCAGGGACTTAGGATCTTTATTGATCCAAGGTCACAACATGTCTTGAATTATTTTCATTGGATAATTGTAAAGACATTGTAACATTATATATCTCATTTAATAAAGTTAAATTTTATCTCTTTTTGTAAAGTCAATTTCTCTTGTAATTTATTTGTACTTGTAATTGGTATGGATATTTTTTCTATAATAAAATAAAGTGTAATTTCCTATTTTGTATTATAGAATTTGTAACTGTTGTATAATATTTATTAATAAGAGTTCAATTCTTGTTATTTGTAAAAAATAGTATCATTTAGTCTTAATGGTATTTCATTTTAAATGTTCATTTATTGTATGATTAAATATTATTGTATTTTGATTTACTTTATTGTTTATATATATTCTTTACTTAATATTGGAATATTCTAAATTCCAAAGTATTCAAATTTGAATTTCAATTATCAATTTTGAATAAGGATTGATTTGTTTCCCAAGACACAAAAATACAACAGAGGTCATGTCGAAATCCATAACACTTGCTCTGATGTTCCCATTAGTACAAGAGAGATATCGATCCCCTTACACTCTTTTAGTTTTGCGCAAAAATTTCTCAGATTGTCTCTTGCATGAATGCAATGCACACACATGTGTCCTCTCTATTTCTAGGTGCTAGTCTTGGGATGTTACACAGTGTATCCCTGGTTGTTACTATACTTTTTATTGGGTTGTTTACTACTACTACGTAAAATACAATTCTAAAACAACAATGTTAATGTGCTTATGAGTTACTTGTCTTATTTTATTAGAAGTCTGGTTAAGATTAGAAAATACAATATGTGTGAGATACATTGATTAGCAAGAGTCATTAGCGGACGGGGTCCACGACCGCACAAAAAATGGTATGTCACTCAACAAAAGAAATGGATCATGTGCGCACATGCATGATACTCAGTAACTAGAATGTGATGATATCATCGAATATACGAAGAGTACAAGTAATATGAGAAACCCAATAGAATCCACTTAATACATGATGCATGTAACTCAATAACCAACTACTATCATACGTGCTAGTACATAGTGTTTTTTTAGATCCATGCATTCACTCCTAAAAATAGAGTATACTAAAGTTTGAACTCATGGAGCGCCAAAATTACCTGCCCCCCAACTATCCCAATTAATGGTGTGGTACTACTATATTTTGGCCTACACATCTACCCCTATAGTCTACTCTGGGACACCAAGCGATTTCTTGCATAGGCCTCCGTGTTAGAGCCTTCGCGGGAATGGTATCCGTTCTGGCCCGTTGATTTTGGATGGTCGAACAAGATTGCTAGACGTCAAAAATCACGTGGACCCCACTCCCTCGCACCCCTCCATTTTAAACAATATTAATTAATAGTACTTACCTCACAGGTCGGTACTAGTACCAATATATTTCAAAAATGATTCTTACCCACACATATAAAGAAAAATCTGAGAAAAACCTTAGCCCCTCTCACACTCTCTTGTCTCTTTGACCACCGGCTCCGGCGGCCGGAACTTCCCGCAGCACTTCTCCGGCTGGCTTTGCCTGCCGGAACTTGACACCATGGACTCCTTTTCCACCAGTATGCCGGAGCCGCATCAGTTGCGGTCTCCTCCAACGCACCATTGCTGCTTCTCCGACGTCCAGCGCACCGGATCCAGGTCACCGCACCTGACTTCCTTTCCCCACTTTCCCATCCATGGCGCTGAATCCGTCAATGACTACCCAAGATATGCTTCCCTGTCACCGACATCGACCCCAACCGTAACATACTGGATCCTCCGTGCAGTGCACTGATTCTACCTTAGCGATGTTCTCGTCCACCATGCTCAAGCCGGCATCGACCGCCCAAGATATGCTTCCTCGCTGCAAACATCCACCACAACCACAACACCTCAGTGACCCGGATGTCACCTGCGTGGATACAGATGATGGTTAGAAGCATCTTTAACCATGGTAACCAAATATCTAACTCTTTTTTGTTTGGTCAGTAGCATAGCAAGTTCAAGCCTGTCACAATGATCTGCATTTTTATAATCGTGCTACACACCAAGTCAGTGGGCACGCATGTTCTTTGTGCTATATAAAGGTCACTAGACATGTTGGTTTGTATTCTCTTCTCTACAAATTTTAAAGTCATGCACATGTTCTTAGCTACTCTGTACAACTATAATTGCCTGCTATTGTGTAGTTCTTGCTAAATGTAAAGTCAGTGGGAAATATTAGTGTGGATTCCCTGCTCCATATTTACGGAATTTATCTGGTTTGTACGGAGCTATGTCCCTGCTAATATTTTCTCCCTGACATCGTTTTGCTAAACTATAGTGCCCATTCAAACTCTTTGTACTAATTGATTAAAATTTTGTTGTTGCCATCTGGTTCTTCAATAGCTGCTACACTGACTATTTTCTTTTTATCTGCTTAGAGCTCAAAAAGGGAACACTGAACATGTTGGTTTGTACAACCTCTTCTACGGGTTCACAAGCGATGCCATTATTTTCTTATTTGGTGCTAGTTCATCCTAAGCAACGACATAACTATCCTCTATTGTATATATAGTTTATTCGTGGTTTCCATTCCTACTCTACAAGTTCTTGTATGATGTCGTTATCATTTATATCTGGTTCATTCTTAGCTACAATAGTAACTGCATGCCATTGTGTATCTCAACACAAATTCTGAGTCACCCAACATCTCTTGCATTCTAGGACAAACAACTTCTTCCATATATATTTGTTAAAATGTCCTGGCTAGTTTATATTTGCTGAAATTCTAAGAAACACTTTGTTTAATTTCTCAATTCATTTTTAGTCACACTTTTGTAATGCTTGATTGTCCTGTTCTATAGGTTCACAAGTGATTCCATTATATTTTTTGTCTAATGGTTCATTCTAAGCAATGACATAAGTATCCTCTACTGTATATATAGTTCATTCATGATTTGCATTCCTTCTCTACAAGTTCTTGTATGATGTTGTTATAATTTCTATTTGATTCATTCTTAGCTACGATGTAACTGCATTCCATTGTGTAGCTCAATGCAAATTCCAATTTATCTACCGTCTCTCGCATTCCAGGATAAACAACTTCTTCCATATATATTTGCTGAAATGACCCAGCTAATTTATATTTGCTAAAATTCTAAGGAACATATTGATTGCTCATTTCATTGTAGGCACACTTCTCTAATGCTTGCTTCTCCTGTTCTACGGGTTCACAAGTGATGCCATTAAATTTCGTATATAGTTCTATTTCTTCCTCGGCAACAACATAACTATCCTCTATTGTTTAGTTTATTCGTGGTTTGCATTCCTGCTCTATCAGTTCTCGCATGAAGCTGTTATAATTTTTTTCTAGTTCATTATTAGCTACGATAGTAACTACATGCCATTGTATAGATCACCTAAAATTCCAAGTCACCCAACTAATGGTGTTCGTTGCATAGAAAACAATTCCAACGGTTTGCAACTGTCAAGATCGAATCTAGGCAATACTTTGTAACGGTTACAGATGGAGTCACCCTCGTAAACCGTAAGCGGGATAACGTTCCTGTAAACAAAAGTGGTTGATGTAGTTGGTACATGGCTGTCCTCAAGGACATGTAGACGATAAGCACCACAGACGGGCAGCGCCTCCATAATCGGTCAAACGTTCGATGTGCCGATGACTCCCGATCACCTTTTCTAGTGGATGTACCGGATCCCCAGGCAGCGGAAGTAGCGGATCCCCGGGAACTATAATAGCATTACACCATGGTAGTGGTGGTTGAGGGGAAGGTTTAGAGCAGGGCTTTGCTAAGCACCTTTTCTAGTGGCAATGGGCAAGGCAAGCAAGGGGGAGAAGATCCTAACCTTGGGGCATATAAGAGAGCTTGTGAGAGAGTGTGTGAAGATCCATTAAAGCACTTTATTTCCCTTAAAGGTCTATCCATTAAAGCACTTTAATTCCATTTTAGTGCAAATAAATTTAATAAACACTACATTTAATGAGTACTTCATTTAATGAACACATTAATATTTTGATCCCTTGCTTTGTTTTGATACCTCGAAACTTCTGCAGCAGAACAATTTTCTACGATGTCCATTGACTTACACTATGTTCCCTATCCACTCAAACGCGTCGGTTAACCTTAAGTGTGTCTCCCTATGGGTTCAGGAACTATGTAGGCATCATCGAGACTTTCTCCGATCAATAATCATTAGTGGGACTTGGAGATCCATAATGACTCCCACTAGTTCCTCGAAGATCTCATGATCGTCCAAACATCTTTCGCTGTAATCAAATTCAATTTGTCTCGTGATATATTACTTATCCGAGATTCGATCACTCATTATCATCTATACCTTGTTTAATCTCGTTCCTGGCAAGTACTCATTTTCTCGTTCCTGTGATAGGATATTCTAGTGATCAAATCACTTGCTTGCAAGGCTATGTCAATGTGATATCACCGAGAGGGGCCTGTGTATATATCTCCGTCATCCGGATGGACAAATTCCAATCTTGATCCATGAGCCTCAACTGACACTTTCCAAATACCAGATGACACCTTTATAATCACCCTATTATGGTGTGACGTTTGATGTAATCAAAATACTCTGCCGTTGAAAGTGATTAACGTGATCTCATGGTCTAAAGACATTGAGTTACTACGAATGTGATAGGAATTTAAACTTGATGACATGATCGTATTTCTACATCTACTTCGGGTGACTGTTCATCATATCATTCTCCAATGATATGACCCTGTTATTAACAACATCCAATGTTATGATCAGAAAACCTTTGATCATCCATTAATCAACAGACTAGTATAAAGAGAGGCTTTAATAGGAGACGTTTCTGTTTATAAATTACACATGTATTAATGTTTCCTTATTAATACAATTCTATCATGAAAAATAAACTTCTATTATAAACCTGGAATAGCATAATAACCACTTTATTATTGCCTCTCGAGCATATTCCTTTGAGTCTCCCACTCGCACTAGAGTGAATAATCTAGTTTACATAGTCATGAATCTAACACCCCTAGAGTTCTAGTGATGATCATGTTCTGCCATTGGGAGAGCTTTAGTCAACGGATCTGCAACATTCAAATCCGTATCTACTTTGCAAATCTCTACATCACCATCCTAAATATGTTCCTAGATGGAGTTAAAGCGGCGCTTTATATGCTTGAAATTCTTGTGATACCTTGGTTCCTTAGCATTGGCTATGACACCATTGTTGTCACAATAGATGACCATAGGATCCAAAGCACTTGGAACCCACACGCTTTTCGTAAATGAAATCCTTCATCCAAAATTCTTCTGCCACTTCTTCCGAAGCAGAGATATATTCAGCCTCCATTGTAGATCTCGCAATCACGGGTTGCTTGGAGCTCCTCCAACTCACCGTTGCACCATTCATCAAAAATACATATCTAGATTGTGACATAGATTTATCCGGGTCGGTGTCGAAGATAGCATCAATGTAACACCTTGCGACGTGATCTTCTTCACCTCCATATATGAAAAACATGTATTTAGTTCTTCTTAAGTACTTAAAGACATCCTTGACTGCCTTCCAGTGTTCTGAACCTGGATCATATTTGTACCTGCTAGTCAAACTAATAGCATGTGCCACATCTGGCCTTGTACATAACATAGAATACATAAGAGAACCTATGGATGAGGCATAGGGTACACGGTCCATTATTTCTCTATATGTTGATATCGTTGGACTTGCAATATAGGTAAGAACCCCTTCTTACTTCCGTCCATTTTGAACTTATTCAAAATCTTGTCTAGGTATGTACTCTGTGATACTCCTATTAAGCGTCTTGATCTACCTCTATAGATCTTGATGCCTACTATGTAGGAAGCTTGACCAAGATCTTTCATTGAAAACTTACTCTTTAAGTAATCCTTTACGGTTTTCAAAAGTTCTATGTCATTTCGAATAAATAATATGTCATCCACATATAAGACTAGAAATACAATAGAGCTCCCCGATGGCTCTAGAATTTGCCATCTTTCTCTGCGTTTAAGCATTTTTTTAGTCAAGAAATTAACAAGAAACTCTCAATCCTTGCCACTAATGACTAATAATTGCAAAGATATGGAAAACCTTGCTTTGAATTATGTTGTGCAGGAAATCATGGGTTTTAATGTGAAATCGTGAGTCATAATGAAGGAATTAGAGGAAATCCACACGTCCAAGTAATTGGGAAGCAAATTCTAGGAGCGATTGCGGGTAACGACCAACGGTATGGCGGGGCCCTCCCATATGGTCTGCCTGTAAAGGGTGCCGACGGATTTGTCTCGTCAAACACTAGAACTTTTGTGAAGACGCCTATATATTTTGAGATTCCAGCCGTCGTCTAGAGACCCGCCATTCTCAGATTTCATCAGACCACCACCAAAGGAGACCCACACCATTGTTAATCTATTCCACCATTCATCCCTCCACTAGCCATATACATTTCTTTGTACTTTAGATCTCCTTGTGATTTGGCAACCATTGTAAGATTATTTGATTTCAATCTAAGTATTTTGCACAATGTTTTCTATCCTTGATATATTTGTTATGAGTGAGTAGTCCTCACGGGATGCGGGTTGGGGAGAAACCTCGCAACAATTATGTGCATCTAATTATGGGAGTATTGTATTTTGTTTGCAATTGAGATTTGTATATTTTGTTTCTTTATCTCTTGTCTTGATTTGTGGACCTCTAGGTACACAAGATCCCATATATTGATAAAGGCTTGAGGTGAGATACTTGGCTAGCGGTGATCTCATAGGAACTCTAGTGTCAGAAAGGGTAGTAAGGTCTTCACTTAGTGATCCATTCGGGATCACAACAATATCACCACTAAATGCTTGAATCTGTGTTCTTCACTTAATAATCGTTTGTAGCCCATGGCTTCGGTGTGCACTTGGTTGGATTAAAAGGCTATTTCCATGCCCGCTGCATCACGGGGGCTTTAGTATACTAGGATGTTTTGCCCACGAGAGATTATATCCGTTCAACCATTACACATGACTATGCTTATTATTATCTTTTATCTCATATGATGTGCATCTGCAGGTGGATCTTCAACCCTGGCCTATCTCTCAGCCATGGCTCAAAAGATACTCGGGGAGTATGCTACTCCCACAAATGACTTTATTCATGCACTATCACTCATCATGTTGTTGATGTGGAAACTTATTAAATTAAGCCCAACCTTTTAAGCTTGGTTCAATAGAACCAATTTAGGGGCTCATCCTCTGAGGATTCGGGTTTGCACTTAAATACTTTTACTGAAATTTGCGGCATGATGTGTATTAAGGATGTAGATCCAAATGTTGTTAAATTGAGATTGTTTCCTTTCTCACTTATAGGAAAGGCTAAGGATTGGTTGCTCGCTCTACCAAAGGTCACTATTAAATCTTGGGAGGAATGTACTAATTTGTTTATGACTAAAATTTTCCCCCAGCTAAGACTATGCAGCTAAGATCCAATTTTACAAGCTTTAGACAGGAAGACTGTGGGCCACTAACGCTTACATGGGATAGGATGAAAGAAGTTATAATGAACTTTCCTAGTCATGGGATGGAAGAATGGATTATATTACATTTTTTTATAATGGTCTTAACACAATGTCTAAGTCTATGCTAGATACCGCAGTAGGAGGAACAATCATGGGAAATCTAGTGAGTGTTGCAAAGAAACTTCTTGATGATATGTAAAACAACCATGCCCAATGGCATGTGGAATGAACCTCGAAGAGAGTAATTTCAATTACCAAGGTAAATAATGAAGAGCTTACATCTAAGGTAGACGAGATACTAAGCCTAGTAAAAGGTAAAGATGATACCCAAGTTAATGCTATTGGTACGGATGTTAATGATGTTAATTTTATAGCTCGTACTCCTTCTAATCCTGCATGGAAAAATCATTATTCTTATAATGCTCAAAAACATTATCCAAATCCTACAGGAGCTCCTTATAATAGTTATGATAATAATAATGGAGCAAACCATGGAAATCTCTCGTTGGAACAAATTGTTAGAACTTTTATACAATCTCAAACCAAGCAAAACAATATGCTTATTAAAATCACGAAGAACCACGAGAGTAGTATAGAAAAATTATCTAACCATGTCGTTGCAATTAGAAATGATGTGCATGCTCTACATGAAAGAAAAAAGACCGTGGAGGCTCAATTGGGTAAAGTTGATAAGAGCCAAGCTCTCATACTAGCAAAGTTTGCTAGAAAACTAGAGCCAAATCCGGTAGAAGACCTTAAGATGGTGAGGGTTGTAACCAATGAAGAGAAACATGAGGAGTTAGATTATAGCAATGCGCCAACACCGGAGTATACCTTGGAAGATATATTAAAGATGATCACCATAAAGAATACTGGTATAGAACAAGGTAACAATTCTACGTATGAACAATTTATACAACAGGTAGAATCTAAAGTTTATGAGCTAGAGATGGAGTACAAAATACTAGCTGATAAGCTTCCTGCTAAGCTAGATGATATATTTCAGCCTACTATTAAAGTTAAGTTTGGAGTTAATGAGATATCCACACTTTCTGATCTTGGTGCGAGCGTCTCAACAATTTCGAAAAGTTTATTTGATAAGTTAAACTGGGGGTCATTTATTATACTGAATTAAGACTCCACCTAGCGGATTCAACTTATAAACAAGCTATTGGGATAATAGAAAATATAGTTGTTGAAATAAAAGGTAGTCCCGCACTTATTGATCTTGTTATTGTGGACATTCCTAAAGATTGCATAGCACCTATAATTTAGGTAGGCCATTCCTAAAAACTATTAAAGCTTTGATTAATTGACATGAAGGGAATGTAAGAATTGGGCTACCATCTAGAGATCCTTTTATAGTCCATTTCCCTTGGAAAAAGAAGGCCAAGCCTAATGATGATGATGGTATAATTACTTCGAAAGTCAACTATTTTGGAGTGGGTATTCCACTTCTCAAAACCAAGTGATTGCCATCAAGGTCAAGATAATTGACCTTAACTAGAAGCGCTTCATGGGAGGCACCCATGTGAAATAAAATTTTAAATTGTGTTAGTCTTGTTAGTATTTATTTTTGTTTATTTTGTTTTAAATAAACAGTGTTCAAGAAGACATTTGGAGAGAGGAGAAGAAATAAGGTAATCCTTGATCTCTATTTTTACTAACATATGGCCTAAAGTATTGCTGAATTTCTATGAAGTATGATTTTTGTTATTCGAGTTTTGATGAGATGTGAAAAGATGCATAGAGATACTAAAAAAAATCGTTAAAGCTTTTTAAGCTCACAATATTCGTAACGACCTCTGGTACGGTCGTAAGGGACGGTACCATGCGCCCATACCACATCAAGTCAAAAAAATAGAAACTTTGATTTTTGCCATAGTGAATAGTATCGATAATGACCTGTGGTACTGTAACACCCTCGCCTGATAAGGCTGAGTTCATGTGTATAGTGCCAATCCCTGGATCGGTTCACTGGCAGACACAGTACAAAAATGATACCAAATATAACTGTGCATCATAAAAACAACGAATATGATCCATAATTTATATTATATTACAGCGGAAAGCAATTACAAGGTAGATCTCCATCCTTCAAATGTGCCACGAGCAAATAATTGTTGAGTGGAGTATCGCGACCTATGAACAATTACTCGGATACGATATAACCTGCAACATGAAATGTAGCAGCCCCGAAGGGTCAATACATGGAATGTATGGCAAGTAGGCTAAAGTGGTTAACAACAGATCTATCAACTACATGCTTATTTGGCTGGTGGAGCTGTGGCTAGCTTGCATTTTTTAAACACTTTGTCCTACTTTATTAAACCAATTTGATTCGCAACAATCCTTTAAGTTCACCCATCAAGATTTAGAAATCAAGAAATATGGATGCACGAGAATATTTCATAGCATCAATATCAGGTCGCTCAAATTGTCCATAACCAGGGACACGACTAAGTACTTAGTTTAGACACCCTGCAGGTGTAAGGTTCCCAACCTTTAATAAGGTAAAGGATCCCTGTGATTGCAATGCTAGTCCCTGGATCAATAGCTAGCATCCACAGTTAAGATGTAATATCAAGATACAAAGGTCATAATACAACTTTATAACCAGGAATAAAATAATATATTACATCTTACATAGCTCATTTGGCTATCTTATTACAATGCAGCAGAATATAGCAATAGCATGGGGTCCTTCATCTTCAAAGTGTCACAGGCAGACATGTTGGTTATAGACTTGTAATCCTAATCATTTCACTTCACTAATATCAATCAAACCTGCAACATAACAAGTTACAGCCACAAGGGTCAATACATTTGAATTGTATTGGCAAGTGATACTATGGTAGTATAGTGGAGTCTATCATCTATATGCATTTGGCTAAGTGGAGCTTAGGCTTGCTTTGCTCAAAATAGATTTTCCTTATCATTTGAAACCACTAAGTTTTTGCTTGACAAAAAAATCACCTAAGGAACCACCAATAGAAATTGGTGAACCTTAAACCCTTGTTCCACCACAAGTTTTTAACTTAGAAATTTGGATGATGAGATTCTTGATAGCTTCCATGTCTTGATGCTCAAATTGTCCTTTGCCAGGGACATGGCTAAGTACTTAGATTTTCCATCTGCAGAGGCTGTGCACTTTCCCCACCAGACTTGGTTTCACCAAGACAGGACCTTTCAGAAGCCTTCCCTTAGACCAAATGGACGCGCTCCAACCTATCATTCCCACTACCACCAACTGTCCAAATGGCTAAGTTCTAGCAACCTATGTGGTCCAGGCAGAGCCCATATTGCCAAGTGGCTGCACTATAAGCTTCTTAACACTTGGCCTCTAAAATCTCTTTGTTCCTGGGTGGCTTTCCACAAGTGAGATACACAAGGTAAACCATAGAGATGGGCCTTGTGTAACCACTCAACATAAACCAGTCCTTCCATTCCACCCAGGTGTTTCATTAACTTAGTTGTTTTATTAGGCAAAACACAAGTCTAAAGACTTAGAAATATTTTAACATAGCATGTATATTTCACCACCCTTGGTTGCTACTAGCTAGGCTAAGCATGGCATAGTTAGGATCTTAACTTAGAAATTACTAGCAATTCTACAAACTACTAGGATTTCCCAACATGGCATATAAGCAAAATATAGCATGCAAGTCTAACAAAATATTTCTAATGCTTAGTAGAAAACATAGGGATAAAAATATTCATGAAGCACCACTTGCCTTTTTGGTAGAGAGTATAAGTTCACTTCTTGATCTTTGCAATGTTCACACACTTCAATTCACTACAATTCAATCAAGCAAACAACATTTCAAACTACCATTCAAGCAATTCATCACATAAAATGATAGAATCAAAGTAATGCATGCAATCATGCAAAAGATTGTTTTATTTGTAAAAGTGGTTTCTAATAGGTTATAAACATTTGGAAACACCTATTGGTCATTTTATAAAGTGGCAAAGTCATTTTCAAAAGGTTTTACTTCATAAACCATTTTTAAACAAGGTATCATTTTATGTGGTGTAGAAATGTTTTTAATAAGGCATTAATATATAGGATTCAAAAAATATGTTTTCAAACCATAAAATCTTGTGTTTAGGGTCAGAGAGTTTATTTCCAAAACATTTCCCAAGGGTTTTCCTCAAAAATCATTTTTAACAATTAAACCACATTTTTATTTGACTAGAAATGGTTTAAATCAAAGATTCATTTTTTTGTTTCACCAAATACATTTTTGAAACCTCAATTTGTTTCCTATGGTCAGTAGGTTCAAAACACTCCATTTTCCAAAGATTTCATCCTAAAAGTCATTTTGGAATAAATTTTATATCCTAAACAAGCATACATAAGTTTCTGCAAAAACAAACATTTTACCAGAAGCTTTTTACTAAACAAAGTGCATGGTTGGCTAGGGCTTGTTTTTCTGAATCCATTGATATAAAGTTTTCAAAATTTGGACGTGTAGATTTAAAGTTATGGATTTTTCAATTTGGCATATCTAATAGAACAATTCTGTTTCAAAACAAACGAGCTGAGCCACGTGTCATATTTTAATTCGCCGGTACCGCTTTGGTTGGATCAAGCACTGGGAGGCGTTAGATCGTGTGGCACAGAGGCGAGCGTACCCCTTCGGTTAGTTTCTATCGTGAGCGTTGGATTTAAATCCTACGGCGTACAACCCTTGACCATTAGCTAGCGGTGCTGGCGGCGGCGACTGGCGGTGGAGCTGTCAGACGACGACGGTGGCAATGTTACAGGAAGAGAGGAAGGAAGCGGAGATGCTCACCGGATTCAGGAGGTCACGGCGATGCTCAACGTGTTGATATCTCGTCGAGGGGTGCACGGAGGTGACGGCAATCGCTCGCCGGAGCTGCGCTGCGCCTCGGGTTCGTACGGTCGTCGACGGAGGCGGCGATATACGGCGTGCTAAGGCAAATAAAAGACACTGTTAGGTTCATATGGAAGTCGCGATCTTGTGAGTATCCAAGAGGAGGGAAAGGGGCAGTCTAGACTCACCAGTAGTGCTCGCCGGAGTTGCGGGGTTCTTCGGTGGCGCTAAGACGAAGACGGAGGCGGGGTTGTGGGGCAAGCGAGAGAGAGCTGGAGGCACTGGAGTGTGCGCTAGAGTCTGGGGAAGATGTTCGTGTGCTCGAGGAGGCGAGGGGTGGCGTGGGGCTTCCGGAATCGTCGTCGGAGCGTCGTCGGAGACAGCGGCAGTTGAGGCTAAAATTTGAGCAGCCTAGTGGCTCCGGTTGGGTGAGGTCTGAGGGGAAAAGAAGAGAGGGAAGAGGCGAGTTAACGTGCGCGATTACTGGCCAATTCATTTGCGACATTGATGTGAATTAAACTCACGAATTCAACGGCAGAAACGGGAGAAAGGGAGGAAGAACGGGTCGCGGGGTGAGGAAGATGACTGCGTGGCAGTGAGGTCCTGGCGTCAGTGAGTGAGAGAGAGTGGGGGTGGGGTCCGTCTGTCAGCGTCGCTGCGGTTTAGAGTTTGAGTAGAAAACGCTTCGCGCTGCGAGGGAGAGGGAGTGGGCTGCGGTTGGGATTAATTGGGCCAGTTAGGTTGGGCTGAGTCTTTCACTTTTTTTTGTTCTGTTTGTTTTTGTTTTTCCTTTTCCTTTATTCTGTTTTGATTTCCTTTAATTATTTCAAGCACTCATTTGATTTCAAATCTTTGTCAAATTTTGTGTAGATTTAAAAATTGATTAGTAGCACATTCTGATGTCAATTTTGGAATTTATTTTATTCTTTTTGGGGTCTTTTAATTAATAAAAAGGGCCCTTGTTTTAAATCAAAATAGGATTTAATAATGTTTTTAATTTCCATTTGACTTCTAAATTCTTCCAAAACCTTTCAGTAAGTTTTGTTTACTTAAAAGGGTGTCAAATAATTCATCTTGAATTATTTGGAAAAGTTTTTAATAAGATTTATTAATCATTTAAAATTTGGGTTTTGTCTTTATTCCAATAGGATTTGGTCTAAGCCATTTTATTTTAGTTTGGAAATTCTTTATCCAATATTTTATTTGGATTTGGATTATAATTCATTCCATTTGCTTATGGATTTGGCCAAGATTTGATTTGGTCTTTAAATATTCTTTATTAAATATTTCTTTCTTCATCTTATAAAATCCTTATATTTTTATTTAGAGATCCAAACTTGGTGATTCCAATTTGTGAAATCTTGTTTGATATTTCTTTATCCTTTTAAATCCCTTTAGGATCATTTGCTCACCAATTGGTATGGGTTTATTGATAGATGCTTTATTAACTTTGGGAATTTAATTCCTTATCTTATTTAAATTCATAAGATTTTATTTATGGTTCCAATTTAATGAAACCAAATTCTATGGTTTTATAATATTTCCGTTTGTCTTTCTTGATCCTTTGTGAATATTTGTTGATCAATTTTTATATGGATAAAATCCATAGACTTGGAGATAACTTTGGAAATGATTTTTATTCCATTAGGGTTAAGGGTTTGGATTTATTTTCCAAATGTTTAAATTTCCAGATACATTCATTGAGGAATGCATTTCACTTGATTTGGATTTTTGTTGGATTCAAACTTTTATCAAAGTTTGTTCAAGATGGGGTTTTAAGTTTCCATTTAGAAACAAAAGTTTCTTTTCACCCTGATTTTTAACAAAAATTTATTTTGTTTATTTTATTTTTCACATTACAAGATTTGGAAAATCTTGGGATGTGACAGCAGGGGTTTGTACACTTTACCCATGTGACCTTGCCAACCCATCTCGGACCACCACACTCATATTGAGACAATTCGGTAAGAGCTTCCCAAACCCATCCACGCACCGTACCAACCTAAACTATTCTACATCTCTGGCTACGTAGGGTTCGGGTCGCCACAACCTACTAAGTCCAGCCAACCACCCATTTCAATATTGGCACATGGTTGCACACGAAAGCTACCAAACAATGAAACCAATCCTTTCTCAGTACCCTGGGCGGCATTTCCCACCATAACTCTTCACTCTTATGACCCAATCAATGCCATTCTGCCCAGGTGGTTCATTGACATTATGTTGTTTTAGTAGAACAAAACCTTCACTTTACCAAAGCATGATCCCTTCCTCATATCTACAATAATTCTAAGAACATCTACCATACGGAGCTCAACTACAAAGGTGTTCCCTACCACAATACATAGGACATAGCATAGCGATAGTAGTTCCTACCATGTAACTAAAAAATACACCACAATGAATTGAAAATAGTAGGACAATAATCATGAACAAATTAGCATCTACTTTCCTTGATAGTTGGTGAAGTCACTCAAGCACTCGTTGCAATCACATACGTTGCACTCCTCGCAATCTATCGATCAAACAATTGCATACAACATAAACAATAGCACATAAATATCAAACAAATACAACAAATGCATGCATGCCAATTTAATACGTCACAATGATTGTTATTTTAGTTCTCTAAACAATACTGAAGTATATGATACATGCAAGAGACCAATTAGTGCAATGGAGTATTTGTTATTAATAATTAGTTGCCAATATAGGGATTTTAATAGTTCTGTTGTAACGCCTGTTCTAATTGTCGAATTAAATTTGGATATTAAGTGTACTGGATAGAGGACGTTAATACGAACCAGTAGGCGTTGGATTCACCATAATCGGAGTTATAGATATTTTTAAATAACTAAAATACTACATGATGTATTATAATTCTCCCAACATTATATGTACTGTACACCTATAATTTTAATTCATAAACTGGTTATACTCTTTCTTGTGATTCTAGGAACATATTATTTGCAATTTTCTGAATAGTATTTATTTTCTGATGAATTTATTACTCAAAAATGGGTATTAGCTTGTTTAAATATCTACAGAATAACCATAACCTTACTGTATTTTCTTGAACGAAATGTGTATTGATGGCCTACCCGGAACTAGCTTTACATCGGTATATTATTTATATTTTTTTGATAGACAAATAATTTACTACAGATTTAATGATCTAAGAATCCATTTAACACTAATTAAATAATTATAGTAAATATGTACTGCAAAGATTCGATCTAACCTGACATTATTAATCTACATTAGATTAGCTTTCTTTTGACATATTATTCATATTTTTCGGAGTTACAGATAATTTTCTATGAATTTATTAACCTAAAAGACCATTAAAACTAATTAAATTACTTCATTAAACGAATACTATAAAGGTTGGATATAATGCCATATTAATATTCTACACGTTTTTATGAATCCATTGAAATATTATTTTCTATTTTTGGATCTATGAATCTTTTCCTATGATTTTTGCAAGTTTATACAATTTCCTGCAAATTAAATTCAATTTCAAATTACAGGGAATATTCCCTGGGAATATTCTACGCTGACTAGGCGCTGTGCTGACCTGGCAGATGATGTGGCGACGACCACGTGGCGCGATCGGGTTGGTCGGTACCGCTTCATGGTTAGATCTAATCCTGGCCGTCGGTTTGGGATCCGATGGCTAGAAGAGAAGATCGACTCGATTTTGATTCATAATAGATATGAAAGAGATATGTGTTAGAGAGATAAATCCATATATCAAATAGAAAAACTTTCAACACGAAAGTTGTAGAGAATAATTAGTGCTACCTTTTCACCAAAGGAATTTGGATTTGAAGAAACGAGCGCGAGTAGATCTTGGATTTACACCGTTATATCTGAAATATTGCGATGCGAAATTCTTCGGGTATGGTGGATGAAAATAGGTGAGGTTTGTTGAGATTGAAAGATTTCGACGATATTTACAACTTTCGTTCAAGCAAATACAGTAGATCTTGGATTTATTTTTTTTCCATTTTCTATTTATTTGTTTCCCTCATATCTTTTGCATATGAACTCCAAATGACACGATTCTTGTTTCTAAATTTTTCTAAAATTTAATAGATTATTATAGGATTATATTTGCAATATTCTCACTTGTTTGAAGACGGTGGTTTCATAAATCTCTTTATATTCCTTATAGAAACATTTGGGCAAATCAACTATAGGATTTAGATACTAGGATTTGGATTCAGTTTGTGAGAACTTTGTATGGATGTAATAAAATGCTTATGAATGGTTCATGGTTTTTTTAAACATTCATTCAAATACTAAAACTAAAACTCAATCCACCCTCTTTGCCCTATATGGCTACTTAGGCCTTAACAAAAGAATATAAGGTTGAGAGGATTTTCAATTTAAAAAGTTTCTTTTCTTTTATAATTTTCAACAAAGTCAAACAATCAATCAAGCTTATTTTATTTATTTCACATTCCAAAATTAGGAGAATTTTGGGATGTGACAGGTACGGTCGGACGCGCCCGTACGATGCACTCGTACCGTATCCTCGAGAAAAACATCAGATTTCAAAGGACCATACCGTATCGATAACGACCAGCAGTACGGGTGCGCACGCCCGTATGGTGCGCCCGTACCGAGTTCACTTCATGGGAGCAGCCACCGTCCCAAAGTAAGTTACCCAGTACGGTCAGAGTCCGACTGTACCGCCCGCCCGTAAGACGAGCTCGTCCAGCATAACCACCCCGAAAAAGGTAACTAAAAATCCCCAAATATCAATCTCTCATTCTTCTTCCTCCAAAACTCCACACTACCTCTATTGGATCTTCAAATTTACTCAATCTTTCTTCGATCGCACTCAATCAATCTAAGGTATGATTCTTCTCCGATCCTTACGTTATTTTTTTCAAAAGCTTCACTCAATCATTCACCATTATCAATCTAGACTTAGGTCTTATTTTTAATTGAATCTTGATATTGAGCATGTTTAGCATTGTTTTAGAGGGTTATTATCTTGTAACTAGTGTAGAGGATCACATATTCTATTTTTGTATTGGATGAAAATTTATTATTAGTAGTTTTTATTATTTCCCTTTTATTCAATCTTATTATTTAGATGAAACAAGGAGCCGTACACGTTGATACGTTGACTCCCGAGTCACTTGGTATCGAGTTCACCGAGGAGTTCCACTTGAATTGTTTCAACCGTCTGAAGATTCGGGAAATCAAGTCCACCAAGTGGAGTGTCCCTATATCCTGAAGCAACTTGCCATTCGTGCTGATTTCGATTTACTCTGCAATAATATTGGTTTGTATGACCTTTTCTTTTAGGATGTCGCCTTGTATCGCTTCTTGACACTTGAGTTCTTCAGCACCTTGACACATACGTTGGATTATTATTATTGTACCGAGGAACAAAGTCCTAGAGTTGACCACGTCAAATTCCGCCTCATCAACCATGAGTACGTCGGAACATTCGACCAATGGGCTCAATATTTTGGGTTTGCCAATTGCACAACTTATGTATGCACAAATAATTTTGTCTTATACCCTGTACATTGGCAATATTTTAACTTCATGAGAATCCATGGAAATACGCCTAAGAGAAATCAAATTGATCACTCTGCTATCCGCTGTTTATTTTATGTGATTGCTAGCATCTTGCATGCGCGTGGTGAGTTTACTAGATTTAATGAGGATGACATGTTGATCATTTCTATGGTTGTTATTGTTAATTGTAAGTTAATGCCAAATTTGGGCACTTTGCTGGTGTTTTACCTTAAGCAACAAACTCTTCAAACTCGTGGACCCACATGAGGAGGGGGAGTTGTGACTGATCTTGCACACGCACTACATGTCAACCTAGGTAATATTGAACCGATGGTAGGAAGTAATTGTTTCGGTCTCTCTACTCTAAGAGCATGTGGGTATGGTCTCTAAAACTCATGGTAGATATTTTATCGATATACCTATCGCGGATCAATTGATCCCAATTCCTTTTCCTAATGGCCTCTTATCCATCGAAGAGGGATGTTTGCGTTATGATGCGCAGGTTGAGGCTAATCTATCCCAATAAGAGATACCCATGGGAGGAGGAGAAGATGAAGAAGTAGAACAAGAAGATACCGAACAAGATGAGCATCCACAAAAATACTACACTAACTATGAAGACATCTACGCACTCGAAGGAAATAACCAAAACATGAAAAAACTCTCCATTAACCTTCGAGATGCTACTCCAAACCTCAACACTCAGTTCCAAAATTGGCATGGCCAATGGAGCTTGTGATATTATCCACCACTGCCACAATGAGAAACAAAGGAGCTTGAAAAAGACTAAGCTTTGGGATTTGTTCCCCTTGCAAATTTATTTGTCTAATAATGAGGTTGTACTTCATCTCCTTGGGCGCTTTGAAACACTCGTGTTGGTTTGTTCCAACACTTTGCCTTTTTCCTTTGCTTTTATTTTGCTTTTATTTTATTCATCTGATTTTATTTCTTAGAACCCTTGCTCGGTCACAAGGTCATTTCTATTCTTTAATCCCTTTCCTCAAAAATACAAAAAGATTTTTCGTTTTTCCTTTTTTCATAAATGTGGATTCACACTTTGCCTCTTCGCTTTTATATTATTATGAGAATAATCGTGTTTGAGTTTTTTAAGGAACACATCCCTATAAGGAAGAGAATCATGAAGTCGCTTATGAGATGTATTTCCTATGTCTCCCACTTTTGAAGTTTGAGTTGTTTATCTTAGTTGGTCCATTTGCTAAGATGCTATGCATGTGGGAGTAATTTAATTTAGTTAAAGTAAAGCTTTTTATTAGTATGATGTTTAGTTGCTGAAGATCTTGCTCTATTTCTTGTAGATAACCGAGTCTTTCCTTGAAAATAATAATGCCAAACAAGTACAATAAGAAAAAGTCTGAAATTTATCACTTGTTTGATGAATGATTTTCTTGAGAATATACCATTAAAGATAACCCCAAAGTTATTATGATAGTATTGGAAACACTCATGAAAGGAGTTGTTTGATTGAAATAAAGTCTAGTGGTAATTGTGGTGCATGCCAAAGCTAACCTTGTGGATCAAACCTTGGTACTAGCTCATGAAAAAGAAAGAAAGAAAATTTCTTCTATTTATGATCCTAGTGCACACCTTTAGGATGCTAACAACTCCGCTAATTTTTAAACACTGAATTCCTTATAGTTCTTTTGTTTCTTCTTGCTCAAGGGCGATCAAAGTTTGACCTTTGAGGAAGATGATGGATCTGAAGTTTGCCATCTTTCTCTGCGTTTAAACTTTGTTTTTATTGAAGCAATTGACAAGAAACTCTTAGTCCTTGCCACAAATGACTAATAATTGCTAATATATGCAAAACCTTGCTTTGAATTATGTTGTGCAGGAAATCACGGGGTTTAAAGCGAAAGTCATAATGAAGGAATTAGAGGAAATCCACATGTCCAAGTAATTGGGAAGAAAATTCCAGGCGCCAGTGCGCGTAACAACCAAAGGTACATGCGGGGCCCGCCCGTACGGGGTGCCGATAGCTTTGTCTCATTAAACCCTAGAACTTTTGTGAAGACGCCTAATTATTTTGAGGTTCCAGCCGCCATTCTCAGAT
The DNA here is from genome assembly GCA_023614405.1 of Avena insularis. Classification (NCBI taxonomy): domain Eukaryota; kingdom Viridiplantae; phylum Streptophyta; class Magnoliopsida; order Poales; family Poaceae; genus Avena; species Avena insularis. The sequence continues at coordinate 401,877 of JAJUPC010000031.1, read as the reverse complement.
TTCTTCATAACACCACCAAAGGAGATCCACACCATTGTTCATATAGTGTTCATCCATTCCACCATCCATCCCTCCACTAGCCATAGCCATTGTTTTTTACATTAGATCTCCTTGTTATTTGGTGACCATTGTAAGAATATTCGATTTCAATCTAAGTATTTTATACAATGTTCTCTATCCTTGCTCTATTTCTTATGAGTGAGTAGTCCTCAGGCTGCAGGTTGGGGAGAAACCTCACAGCAATTATGTGCATCTAATAATGGGAGTATTGTATTTTTTTGCAATTGAGATTTATATCTTTTGTTTCTTTGTCTCTTGTCTCGATATGTGGTTTGTAGGTACCCAAGATCCCATAGATTTATAAAGTCTTGAGATGAGATACTTGGCTAGCGGCGATCTCATAGGAACCCCAGTGACAGAAAGGATAGTACGGTCTTTGCTTAGCGACCCATTCGGGATCACAAGAACATCACCACTTAATGCTTTAATCTGTGTTCTTCACTTAATAATCGTTTGTAGCCCGTGGCTTTGGTGTGCACTCGGTTGGATTAAAAGGCTATTGATATGCCCGCTGCATCCCGGGGAATTTAGTATACTAGGATGTGTTGCACACATATGATTATATCTGTTCAAACATTACACATGACTAAGCTTATTATTATCTTTTATCCCATATGATGTGCAACTGCAGGTGTATCTTCAACCCTAGCCAATCTCCATCCATTGATTCAACCCACTATAAAAATTAAACTAGATTGGTCCGGTATAAGAAGGTAAAACAAAGAAACAAAGTCTTGTAGACGTGTCCTTATTTATTTTCTTTTAGCATTGATTTTCAAAGTCCAATTAAACCTAGATCTTCTAAGAAAAAGCTATTATACTACAATCGTGAATCCGGATCAAAGGTATCACTCCCACTCACTTTCTTGTAAATACAAGCTTCTCCAATGATTTGGACAAATCCAAAACCTTTGATGACTTCATCAAATCGGAGATTCCATCTTCGGGATGTTTGCTTTCGTCCATAGATGGATCGCTGAAGTTTGCATAACTTGTTAGCATCCTTAGGATAGACAAAACCTTATGGTTGTATCATATACAACTCTTCCTCAATGTTTCCACTAAGGAATGTTGTTTTGACATCCATCTGCCAGATTTCATAATTGAAAAATGCATCAATTTCTAACATAATCCTAACAGACTTTAGCATCGCTACTGGTGAAAAAGTCTCATCGTAGTCAACACCATGAATTTTTCGGAACCCCTTTGTAACATACCACCTTTTTGTGTAATATTAATAAAGACATGTTTGAGCATTGCATTCATGCATAATTGTTGCACTTTGGTCAAATGAAACAAACATAAACAAAAACCTAATTTTGTTTCATCTCAAAACCATTCCAATGGTTTACATATTTTGAAAAACTATCAAAATGAAGAGTTGCCTGGCATGCCACCTGATCGAAGTATGAAGTTTGTCATAGAGCTAGTTCCTGGAACTGCTCCTATCTCCAAAAGACCTTACCGCATGCCTCCTCATGAGTTGGTTGAGTTGAAGAAGCAACTTGAAGAGTTAGAGGATCTAGGATACATCCAACCTAGCACATCCTCTTGGGGTTGCCCTACCATCTTTGTCAAGAAGCGAGACACAAATATTCCTAGATTGGTGGTTGATTACCGTCCACTCAACGGGGTGACAATCAAGAATAAGTACCCACTTCCCCAGATTAATGACCTCTTTGATCAATTAAGTGGTGCCACGGTCTTCTCCAAAATGGACTTAAGATCAGGGTATCATCAAATCAAGATCAGAAAGGAAGATATCCTAGAGACAACATTCACAACTCGTTATGATCTTTACGAGTATATAGTGATGTCCTTCGGGTTAACCAATTCCCCTGCCACATTTATGAGGCTCATGAACTCCGTCTTCATGGAGTATCTCGACAAGTTCGTCGTGGTATACATTGATGACATTCTAATCTACTCCAAGACTGAAGAAGAGCATGATGTACATCTACGTTTGGTGTTGACTAAACTTCGTGAACATCGTCTCTATGCCAAGTTCTCCAAATGTGAGTTCTGCTTACAAGAGCTCGTCTTCCTTGATCATGTTGTGTCTGCAAGTGGTGTAGCTGTCATACCAGATAAGGTTCAGACCATTCTGGAATGGAAGTCACCTACTTCAGTCAAGGAAGTTCGAAGTTTTATTGGAATGGCTGGATATTATCGCCGATTCATTGAGAACTTCTCCAAGATAGCCAAGCCTATGAATGATCTTCTTAAGAAAGATAAGAAGTTTGAATGGTCAGAAAAGGCAGAAGAAAGCTTCCAAGCTTTGAAAACTAAGCTAACCACCGCTCCTATGCTTGTCCTTCCGGACACAAGCAAGGATTTCGTCATCTATTGTGACGCTTCTCTCCAAGGGCTCGGTTGTGTGTTGATGCAAGATGGTCATGTACTGGCCTATGCTTCTCGGTATTTGAAGCCATATGAGAACAATTATCCAACCCATGATCTCGAACTCGCTGCTGTTGTTCATGCTCTTAAGCAATGGCGACATTACCTCATTGGTAACCATTGCGAACGTTACTCGGATCATCAAAGCCTAAAGTATCTCTTTACCCAACCAGATCTGAATCTCAGGCAAAGAAGATGGTTGGAACTCATCAAAGATTATGATTTGGGTATCAACTATCAACCCGACAAAGCCAACATTGTTGCTGATGCACTAAGTCAGAAGTCTTATTGCAACAATTTGATGATTTCACAAGCCCAACCTGCTCTCTACGAGGAAATCAAGCGCCTTAACCTTGAAGTAGTTCCTTGTGGATTCCTTGCTAACCTTGAAATAAAATCTTCTCTCGAGGACCAAATCAAGGAAGCTCAAAAGCAAGATGATGAGGTTACCAAGATCAAAGAATGTGTTTCAAGCGGTGAAGCTAAATATTTCTCCGTCAATGATCAAGGTATCCTATACTTCAGTAACCGGCTAGTGGTTCTAAATAGTCAGAAAATCAAAGATCTAATCCTACTAGAAGCTCATGAATCCCCTCTATCTATTCATCCTGGTGGTACCAATATGTACCGAGATCTCTGTCAATGATTCTGGTGGAGTGGAATGAAACCAGAAATCCCTCGCTTTGTTGTAGAGTGCGATGTTTTCATCGTGTGAAGGATGAACACCAAAGGCCTGCTGGATTTCTACAGCCATTGAAAATTCCTGAGTGGAAATGGGATGAAATTGGTATGGATTTTATTACGGGACTCCCAAGGACACAAGAAGGCAATGATGCCATATGGGTACTAGTTAATCGACTATCCAAAGTTGCTCACTTCCTTGTTGGTCAGGAAAGCATTACCGCAAGCCAGTTGACAAAGCTATATGTATCCTGGATAGTCGTTCTCCATGGTGTTTCCAAGAAGATCATATATGATCATGGAAGCTTGTTCACTTCCAAATTCTGGGCTAGTATCGAAAAAGCAATGGGAACTCAGGTCTCCTTCAGTACAGCTTATCATCCTAAAACCGATGGTCAAACTGAAAGAGTGAATCAAATTCTTGAAGACATGCTCAGAGCGTGTGTCATATCCTTTGGAAAGAATTGAGAGAAATGTCTTCCTTTCACGGAGCTCTCCTATAACAATAGTTTTCAATCCAGTTTGGGCATGGCACCTTTCCAATTTCTGTATGGGAGAACATGTCGAACACCGCTGAATTGGACAGAAACCGGCGAAAGACAATTCTTTGGTCCGGACATGATCCAAGAAACAGAAGATCAAGTTCACATAATTCGAGAGCGTCTGAAGGCCGCTCAATGTCGTCAGAAGACCAACTATGATCGTCATCATCTTGATGTTCATTATGAAGTTGGTGATCAAGTTTATATCCGGGTCACTCCTCTAAAGGGTGTCCATCGATTCGGTATCAAAGGCAAATTGGCTCCTCGCTACGTTGGTCCCTTTCGCATTCTCTACAAGCGGGGTGAGCTTGCCTAAAAATTGGATCTACCTCCAACTTTTCCAGAGGTTCATGATGTCTTTCATGTGTCTCAACTCAACTGTTTCTTCAAAGATCCCATTCGTGGTGTGGACCATGAAACTTTAGATCTCCAAGATGATCTAACCTACCGAGAATACCCTGTTCGTATTCTTGATGAAATCGAGCACAAGACTCATCGTCAAACCATCAAGTTTCTAAAAGTTCAATGGTCTCATCACTCTGAGTCAGAAGCAACCTAGGAACACGAAGATCGTATTCGATCTGAGTACCCTGCCTTCTTTTCTAAAACCTAGAAATCTCGGGACGAGATTCTTGTAAGTGGGGTAGAGCTGTAACATACCACCTTTTTGTGTAATATTAATAAAGACATGTTTGAGCATTGCATTCATGCATAATAGTTGCACTATGGTCAAATCAAACAAACATAAACAAAACCCTAATTTTGTTTCATCTTAAAACCATTCAAATGGTTTACATATTTTGAAAAACTATCAAAATGAATGGAACCCAAAGTGAATAAAAGGATCCCACACTATTTTATATACTTTATAAAAGTTTCTGTAATTTGAAAATATTCAAAACAGATTTGAATTCAAAATATAAAGGAAATCAGAAAAAGAAAAAAGTTTCTGGAAAAAAACTAGCTAACCTATCTCTAATGGGCCGAGCCCATCAATCCCTCACTCTCTCCCCGTCGCTCACGCACTCCCGATCCAGCCCACCCAGGGCCCAAGCCAGCCCAGCAGCGGCCCAGCCTGGCCCCGTACCGATTCGTCGCTTCTGTCGGCCGTCCTCCTCCTCCCGATCGAGCTAAGCAGCTCGCTGGCGGCTCCTCCATTGCCGGCGAGCGCCGCGATTCGTGCCGCCGCCCCCGAGCGCCTATATGACCCCCAGAGCTGCCACCGAAGAACCCTAGCCCAACATTTCCCCCTCTCCCTAGCTCTGCCATCGCTCGTCCTTGCCATCTCGGGCCAACCCGTGCCATGTCGAGGCCACTGTTGGACGCGCCTCGCCGCCCTCATCCTTCCCCTTGAAGATCGCATGCTGGGACGCCCTCCTCTCCCCGGAATCGAGCTCGAAGCACTAACGGCTGCTGCAGTTCACGCCGTCGATCCGTCGCCGTCCGGCCTCCCCGATCCTCGCCACCAACCCTACCGTGCTCGCGGTGAGCCCACGGTGCTAACGCACCCCTCCGTTGCTCCCCTCTCCCTCTGTATCCTCCTCCCCGCGTGAGCCCGACGCTGCCGCTGCTTGTCGTCATTGCGTCGCCGTCTCCGGTGACCAAGAATAGGCATCACCGACACTATCTTGCTCCCCGTCATCCCCTCTTTCCAACGCGCCCCTCCGCGTGAGCAGGCGCGCTTGGAATCAATAGATCGAGCCTTGATCTGAGGATCAAGCTCAGGATGACGTCAGCCTGACATCAGCATGATGAAATTATTCTTTTTCTTTTATTAATTGTTTTGTAAATATTTTGTGTAAATAAGAATATATGACAGGTGGTCCTTACCTGTCATGGTTTTAATCTTTTCTGTAAATGTTTTCTGAAATTAATAAAAGTCTAACATGTGGGCCGAAGTTGGAAATTATTTTAAATATTCCAAAAATGATTTAAAATGAATTAAAATTTGAGAAAATTCATAACTAATTCATTTTAAATCAGAAAAATACAAATAATATACCAAAATGTTCAGAAAAATGAAACCTATCTAACTAAGCTATAATCATACATTGTTAACCAACTTTGATGCCAAGTTTAATTAGAAGAACCAATTGAACCCCATAGGTGATTCCGAGGATCCCCCTATTCTAGGGTTTGGACCTCTCTGACCCCGTTTAAAATAATCAAGCATCTTCTAGGGTTCATTTTAACACTATTTAATTTTTCATATCATCCATATTGTATGAGATTGCACATGCCATGTGTTGAATGTTGCTTTTCCTTTTCTGGTGATTGGTTCTTCGCGAATAGGAACCGGACCCGAAGCTGATGTCATCGCCACCGAAGAGCAGTACCAGTCCAACAACGGACAAGGCAAGCGAAGCCCCAATCATATATATGAATCCTATATTTTCAAAGTATTTCATCCTCATCATATGCATTTGGTTCAATAGTCTTTTATCAGTAGATAGATTAATCCTATCAGATGCATGTTTCCCTTTGTGAACTAAATACCTGATCCACGGCTCCTAGCATAACTAGGGTTTGGCTTATGAGCATCTCTAGTGCCACAGTTTAGTCAAGCTTAGCCATGCTTAGTGGTCCGATGCTGATCATTCAGATGATGCACCGGAGATGCGAATGAATCTAGTATGGTCGGATGTGTGATGTGATCAGAGATGGATAATAAACATGCTAAGGCTTGTATGGGAGGCCACGTGGGTTGTGGTTTTTGCAGTCCCATACTTGCCACGCTTAGGACCTGATATTCTCGCCTCTTGAACCAAGAAGAGCGTACAACCACACGGGGGCCTGGAAACCCCCTCGACCAACTAACTTGCCTAGTAGATTCCATGAGTCACATAGTTCGGGCTTTCCATTCGACATACGCATATTGGTTGTTCTTGAATGGAGGTGAAGGAGGTGCATTCATACAGATAGGTAAGCGTGGCAGGGAATGGGAGATGCCCGGCATCCGTAATATCAAACCCTGTTCATATTGCTAGGGACTGACTTCGTTACTCGACCCATTACGACGGCATCTCCTTAGTGCGTGACTCATGGTCTCGGCGAAAGAAAGGTAAAGGTCGTGGTCAACCACTCTCTGCCGGCCTTCCAAGGAAGAGGGCTAATAATTTTGCATTAAGAATCAGTTGGTACGTGTGGGTAAAGTTGTGCACCCCTGCAGGGTTATTAATCTTTTCGAAAAGCCGTGTCCATAGTTATGGACGACTTGGGAACGGATTCTTTGATCATTGAAAACTATAACCGAACGATAAAACTTGCCAACTAATGTGAGATCCGGAATACTTCCTCGGTATTGTTCGAGGGGGTATTCCGGGAAGATAGGTTCAGTTGATGATGATACTTGGTGGATATCAAACATGATTCTAAGAGCTAGAGTTGAAGTCTTCTTATCCCCTTTTGAAAATGATCTGACTAGACGAGTTTCTTCTCCCTCTTGTTTTGAAAACAAAAGATGGCTTTATGCAAAATAACTCCACCAGCCATAAGTCTTGCGGAGCACACCCTGTACTCAGCCTTGCTTCATTGATGTTTTCTACAGATGAAGCTACCACTACTAGAAAAACGTCTGTTCGTGGCACACCTGAAAAGGCCTTCTGTGGCGCACTAGCAGTGCGCCACGGGCCTCACGCTACGGCTATCTCGTAGCCGTGGTGCACTGCATGGTGCGCCACGGTTGTGTCGAGATAGGCGTGGCGCACCTGGTAGTGCGCCACAGAAGGCCTTTTTAGGTGCGCCACGGATGTGTTTTTCAAAAAACAAAAAAAATGCAAAAAACACCCTCGTTTCGAATTGCAAAAGCAATCGGGTCCATGCATCGCCGCCGCAGTCGTGTCACCTCGCCGGAGCATGGCCGTGGCAGGGAGGTGCGGGAGGGGTCGTGGTTAGAGAAAGGAAGGTAGGAAGAGAGGGAGGAAGGAAGAGATGGAGAAAGAGAGGGAGGAAGGAAGAGATGGAGGAAGAGAGGAAGGTAGGAAGAGATGGAGGACGAGAGGGAGGAAGGGAGGTCGGTGAGGAGAAGGATGCCGCCGTCGCCCGTTGTCACTGCGAGGAGGAGGAGAAGGAGGACATCGTTGCACCGCCGTCGCTCGTTGTCACTGCGAGGAGGAGGAGAAGGAGGCCACCGTTGCACTGCCGTCGCCCGTTGTCACTGCGAGGAGGAGGAGAAGGAGGTCGACGTCGCGCCGTCACTGCAAGGAGAGGAGAAGGGGAAGGAGGAGAAGGAAGAAGGGAGAAGGAAGAAGGAAGAAGGAGAAGGGAAAGGGAGAGGAAGAGGGAAAAGGGGAAGGGAAAAGGGGAAAGGAAAAGGGAGGAGGGCGGGGTGGGGATTCAAATTTTAATCCCGCCCAAGCTTATCCGTAGCGCACTAGGTGGTGGTGCGCTACGGGTAAGCCGCCCTCTATTTTTTTTCCTGCAGGAAAAAACGGTCTTTTGACTGTAACTTTTTACTCTTTTTGAATTTTGAAAATCTAAAAAATCACTAAACGACTAGAGGTGGTTGCGAGCGGATGCGAAATCTCGTTCTCGTTATTTTGGTATATTAAACGATTTTTTTCGACATCGTATGCAAAAGTTACGGCCATTTTACCGTGGCATGACTTTTTTTTGCAGAAAAAGTCAAAACACATGTTTGTTAATTTTCCTAGAAACTATACCACATTATCTTCCTAAATATGAAAGGATTTAATTTTTTGAAGTGTTTATCATTTTCTTTTATTTTTTGCAAAGCCTGAAAAGGCGATCCAGGGGGGGTGTGGAGTTGGTGCAGGATAGTTAGGCGTAGGGCACTAGGGCAAGGTGCCCTACTACTAAGTTTATACATCCGTGGCGCACATGGCATAGTGCGCCACAGAACTTGCCACAACCGTAGCGCACCTACCCCATGTGCGCTACGGGTACGTGGCATGCGGCTGGCAGGCCCCTGACCCATACATATATGTGGCGCACATACCCCATGTGCGCCACGGTTGTTCTATTTACTAGTAGGGCACTACCCACAGGTGAGCCACGCCTATTTTACCCGTGGGGCACTTCAACCATGTGAGCCATGGATGTGCGGATTACCTATAGCCCTTTTCCTAGTAGTGTACTCCAACTGAAGGTGGTTTCTACGTTGAAGTCGACGAGTAGTCGGGGTTCCCGGGTAGCAGCCTAGGATCTATGGAAGGGTCGCTGCTTCTGTTTATGGCCTCTTAGGCCCTTTCTAAGTTTGTTGTTTAGAACAACTTGCTTGCTTCCGTTGCTTGATGTAATGATGGGTCTATGACCCCTGGCTTGTATGACTGGTTTGTAACTCGCTTATGAGTTTACCTTATTAATGTATGGTTTGTATGTTCTGTAATGTTACCGATCTTTCCTTTCGCGCTTTGGAATTTAGGTTATGCTTATGTCAGATGAAGATCTGGTATTTGTCTAGCCCTGATCCCAGGTCATGACACCCTTCGCGACAAGTCGAGCTATATAGACGGTCACATTAGTGTCAGCGTCCATTTTCTTTTGGAAAATCCATTTATTCTCAATGGCCTTTCGGTCGTGAGGTAAGTATACCAAAGTCCAAACATGGTTACCATACATGTATTCCATCTCACATTGCATGGCTTCTAGCCATTTTTTGGAATCATGGCTCATCATCGATTCATCATACGTTGTAGGGTCATTATTTCCATCAATCATAAAATTGAGGACTGGATCACCGTATAATTCTAGAGCTGCACGTATCCTGCCTGACCTGCGAGGTTTGGTAGTAATCTCTCTTAGAGTTTCATGAGGAGGGGTGGGTACCTGTAATATCCCTAAAATCATGTTTCAAAAACTCATGCATATCATCCATGCATCCATGATCATGTAGGATTTCATTTCAAAATCATTTCAAAACAGGAGCATATGTGCTCATTATTTTATGTGTGAATGCTCTAGCCTTTGTGCTACTTGCTATTGAGAAAGGTACTAATATTCACTCAGTATTGTTTATAATCCTAACTTAAGTGATTTCAAAAGCTTAAGCAAAGTTTCAAAACAAAATATGAAATAAAACCAAATCTATGCCTTTTATCACATCTCATAAAGGTTTGGTTTTATTTTTATTTTCAAATAACCCAAGGGTGTTTGTGTTTACAGTAGTGTTTGACTCATATTTGAGTACAAGTTACACTGTACAAAAATCTTGAGAAGGTTTGAATTCAAACTGAATTGAAATGAAGTTTGAAAACCAATTCTAGAAAACCAAACAGAAAAAGAAAAGGATTAAAGTGGAAAAAAATAAACTGACAGCCATTCTGGCCCAACCCAGCCCAACTCGACCCAGCTAGCCCAGCAGCATCACCCCGCGAACCTTTTTTCTTTACTCGCACCCGCACCCACTGAGTCGCTGACCGCCTGGACCCATCCCCACTCCATTTCTCTCACTGGCAAGTGGACCCTGCGACCACGTCACTCCATCGTCCCCAAATTTCCGCCCACAGACCACGTCGCCGCTACCGTTGATGCCGATAATGGCGCGGTGTAATTAGCCATGATTCCATGAACGTTTCTTGTCGCGCTGCTGCCTAGTTAAAGCTCTCCCCTCGCCGCTCATTTCCCCTCACTTAGCACAGACTCCACGCCACCAGGCTGCTAGAATTTGCCCTCACATCGCTGCAGCACCGACGACCTCCGGCGACCAATCCCGGTGAGCTCCGTGCGCGCCTCCCTCTCTGGTTCACACGAACTACTTCGCAACCATCTTGCGCTCCTTCTGACATCCTTAGTTCATCCTGTACTGCCCTAGGTCATCGACTCCAACGAGCACCGGCAAGAAAATTCGGTGAGATTCGACCGCCCCGTGCTTTCTCTTTAACACTATATTGTTCGCCTGATCGATGCGCACCCGCTGATGCCCTCCGTTTGTGTTAGGGCGGATCAGAACGTCGCCAACATCGTCGTCCACCCAAGCCCGACGCGGTCCTCTACTCCGACGAGCTCCCACGGCCACAGCAGCACGCCCCTTCGACAACCGAGCACGCGTTGAGCATCTCCTCGTCGCGGCGAATCTGGTGAGCATCCTCCCACCTCCCCGGGCGACCTAGTTCACCAGCTCCGCCGCTGACAGAGAGCGCCGCTGCCTATCGTCGCCGCGAGCGCCTCCACTTGATGGTCTGTTGTTTAGGACCGTTAGATCTAGTGAGATTAGAAGCTAGGCGAAGCGGTATGTTTTGATCTGAGCCATGCATGATTAGTTAGATCCAACGGCGCACGAGCGTGATCCGGTGTGAAACGGTATCGTCCAATCAGACGCTACCGTGTGGCCAATCCTTTGATTTAAAATCAGATTTTATATTAATTAGATGTTTAAACTTGTTGAATTCATAACTTTTGATTCCCACGTCCAAATTTGATGAATTTTATATCAATGGAATCAGGAGAGAAAGCCCTTTCCATATATGCAACGTGTTTAATGTTTTGGTTCTGTTAAAATGGTTATTTTTATAGAAACATGTGTAAGCCTATTTTATGTATAACACATATTTGGTAAATGTTTTAATGTTCAAATAAAGGTTGTTTGGCAAGTTTTGAACTTGTTCATGAATCAGTACTGTGCACTTGTCTGGTTGAGTATAGAAAATCATCACATATAATATTGCATGCATCCATATATTTTTGCTTGTATCTATTTTGCATGTGATTTGGTGCTATCATTTTATGTGTAGATTTTGGTGAAAATAGTGATTGTGATTGTGAGGATTGTAGCTACTCTCCAAACTACCAAGGCAAGTGGTGCTTCATGATTTTATTCCTATGTTTTTCAAATATGCATTAGAAATATTTTGCTAGACTTGCATGGATAATTTTGGTCTTATATGCTATGCTTGGAAAATCCTAGTAGTTGTAGAATTGCTAGAAATTTACAAGTTAAGATGTTTATCTATGCCATGCTTAGCCTAGCTATTAGCAACCAAGGGTGGTGAAATATTCATGCTATGATAAAATATTTCTAAGTCTTTGGACTTGTGTTTTGCTTAATAAAACAACTAAGTGAATGAAACACCTCGGTGGAATGGAAGGAATGGTTTATGTTGAGTGGTTACACAAGGCCCATTTCTATGATATACCTTGTGTATCTCGCTTGTGGAAAGCCACCTAGGAACAAAGGGATTTGAGAGGCCAAATGTTAAGAAGCTTCTAGTGCATCCACTTGGCAATATGGGCTTTGCCTGGATCATATAGGTTGGAATAACTTAGCCATTTGGACAGTTGGTGGTAGTGGGATGATAGGTTGGAGCGCGTCCATTTGGTCTAAGGGAAGGATTCTGAAAGGTCCTGTCTTGGTGAAAATCTAGTCTTGTGGGGAAAGTGCACAACCTGTGCAGATAGAAGAATCTAAGTACTTAGCCATGTCCTTGGTATTGGACAACTTGAGCATCAAGACATGGAAGCTATCAAGAATCTCCTCATCCCAATTTCTAAGTAAAAACTTGTGGTTGAACAAGGGTGAAGGACCCCAATGTCTATTGGTGGTTCCTTGGGAAAAGTTTTGACAAAGAAAAACTTAGTGTTTTCAACTGATAGGTAGAACCTATTTTGAGCAAAGCAAGCCTAAGCTACACTTAGCCAAAATGCATATAGTATTTAGTCCACCAATATTCCACTAAGGTATCACTTGCCAATACTATTCCAATGTATTGACCCACTATGGCTGTAACTTGTGATGTTGCAGGATATTCTGATGATGATTAGGAGTCATGAGTCTACACTCAACATGCTTTCCTGTGGCACATGAAGATGAAGACTTATTTACCTTATTATATATTTAACTCTTGTATTGGGCCTATGGCCATGGAGTTGTAAAATACTATGTTTGTCTCTGGAATGATATGTAATTTGTTTCTGTGTACTTCATCTTAAACTGTGGATGCTAGCATTGATCCAGGGACTAGCATTGCAATCATAGGGATCCTTACCTTTACAAAGGAGGGATCTTACAGATGGTATCAGAGCACCGTGTTGCCTGTAGGATTATGACCCTAGGATTGGAAACCACTAAGGAAAAAAATTCAACAACTTCCACACTTGTCTTTTCTTCTCGTAAAACTTTTCTAATCTTCTTTCTCATCTCTATTTGTAGATGAACTCCATCAACGAAGCCGTGAAGAAGGGACCACTCATGACTATGACTTTGGAATGTGAGACAGAGTTCCCCAAGGCTCTCAAGGACCTCATGGTTGCCATGGGAATACATGGTGCAACTGTGTACAAAGGTTTCCCTGTAATGGATGAAGGAGTTGAGTACTGGTGGGTGCAACTTCACTTGTATAAAAACAAGGAATACAACCACAAGGACTCAGGATTCTGCATGGTCACCAACACAATGATGCACACCACATTCTTTGATTCAGCAAGGGATGCAGCTTGGAGGGCCATCAAAGAACTTGGTGATAAAATCAAGTGCATAATGCTTAACACCCAGAATGACCTTAGGGAAGAAAATAAGCATACCCAAGAGTTAGAGGCTACCAACCAAAACCTAAGGAAGGACATCATAGACTTAGCAATGGAGTCTTGTGATCTTGACAAACAGATTGCCCCTAGGGATGCCCTGTTAGCCAACTTGGCAAGTGAGATTGGATTGTAATGTACCACATTAGTTGGACCATCACACTTATCATTTTATTTTTCCAAATGTTGTTTAAAATAAGTTGAACCTTGGTTGTTTTAATGGATCCATGTATGCCATGACTTGTGTGTTTTGATTTCCAAAGTTATGAATGTAATGCCTTGTCTATGATTTGTCTTAAATTGTGTTGATTCTAACTTTTTCTATCTTATTAAATAGATGCCTAATGTTACTATCAGCACGGCTGAAGAGTTCAAGGGAACTCATTTTGGCCCTCGTATTATTGAGCTCACTAGTTTGCTCAATCTCCCTCTTCCTACCATCATGGTGCTTCCCCTCACCAAGTTTGAGAGGAAAGACCTTTGGGGTTTCAAGGTTAATTAGCCCAGACGCTAGACTGAGCCTACCACGGAGGCAATCATCTTCAAGCTCATGCACGATGAAAAGGAGAGATGCCTAGAGGTAGTCATGCAGGACTTGATTGGACGTCTGTTAGGGAGACACTCTCGACAAGTTAGAGGTACTCACTTCCACACCTTCGGTAGACGTGATGAGGATGGTGAGGCCATTGACTTCGAGGATACTTCGAGGGAGACAGCAGAGCCGATTCGTCTATACCTCCAGGACTTAGAGGTTCTTCTTAGGAATGTGGACACTGATAGGACCAACGTCATGCTCAGCAATGACGAACTCCAGGTGCAACTTCGTGAGAAGGACAAGCTCTTCGCGGAGCAAGATGAGATAGTCAAGGAGATGGAGGCCAAGTTTGAGAGTCAGGATAGAAAGTTCAAGAGTCAAGAGAAGCGAGTCCAAGATAGGAACAAGAGGATTCGAGACATGACTGCAGAACTGGAGGCCAAGGACTTCGAGCTTGAGCATCAGCAGACTGTGATGGAGAGGCTTCGTTCATAGAAGAGGGTTCTCAAAGCCAAAGTAGAGACCTTGACCACCAATGTCGAGGAATACAAGACCGCTGTGGAGAATGGAGGTCTTACATTTGTTGAGGAGGAGGTTGATGCCGAGGAATAGTGATGACTACTCATTTACCTTTATTTATCGTGTCTTTGATTATTGAGTCGCAATGACCATCCAACATGTGGATGACTTGCTATTGGTGTGTTTACTTTGCGAACTTGTCATTTATGTTGTTGCACTATTATTATTATGATGCATGTTTGGTGAATGTTTATGTGATGTATTGTGCATGTTAGCATCTATGGGTATCTCATTCTTATCTCTATTGAACAAACCACAGATGCCTCCCCGACGTGCCAATCCCAACCCCAACAACAACAACATCACCCCTGAGATGCAGCAAATGATGATAGCTCAGACTCAGCTGATGCAAATGATGACTACGTTCATCCAGAACCAGAACAAAAACAACAACAACAACAACAACAACAATAACAACAATAACAACAACAACAATCAGAACAACCCACCGGGTTTCGACATGCTTACCAGATTCTTGAGACTAAGGCCACCAAAGTTCTCAGGAACTACTGATCCTATGTTTGCCAATGATTGGTTACGCTCTATGAACAATGATTGGCTACGCTCTGTGAACAGTTGGCTGTACTAATGAAGAGAAAGTCAGATTTGCAGCTCACTTGTTGGAAGGACCAGCAGCCACTTGGTGGGATAACTTCCAGATCACCACTCCCATTGTAGATGTGACATGGGCTATCTTTGAAGATGGTTTCCGTACTGCTCACATCTCATCCAGGGTGATGAGTTTGAAAAAGAAAGAGTTCCATAACCTGAAGCAGCGCCACCGCAGCATGGCTGAATATATTGAGGAGTTCAACAATCTGGCGTGATATGCACCGGATGAAGTTGACACTGATGCTAAGAGGAAGGAAAAGTTCCTTGAAGGGATGAATGATGAACTGAACTTGCAATTAGCTGTGGCCTATGTTCCGGCGTACCAGTCTCTTTGTGACAAGGCTGCTATTTTGGAGAATAAGATGAAGCAAGTTGAAAGTAGGAAGAGAAAGCACTCTGACAAGCACAACTCGGGATTGTCTCATAAGCGTTCCCATTATGATGATAGTGGGAGTTCAGGATCCCACAAGCATGGGAAATTCAACAAGCACCACAACCACAACCGTCATCATGACAACAAGAGTCACCGTAGTCATGACAATGACAAGTACAAAAATCACAAGGGTGGATATAAGAGCCACCACAGTGGAAGTGGCAGTGGAAGCCAGCCTGTCAAGAAGGATCTTAGTCAGGTTGAATGTTTCAAGTGAAAGAAGATGAGGCATTATGCAAATGAATGCCCAGAAAAGAAAGTTGAAGTACCCAACAAGCCCAACCCTTTCCAGAAAGGACAAGTGAACCACATCAATGTAGAGGAAATCTATGAAGAGCCAGATACTGTTGCTGGTAAGTTCAAACTCAATTCTATTCCATCACTTGTTCTTTTTGATACTGGAGCATCACATTCATTCATATCAAAAGCATTTGTTGATAGAAATGGGTTCCCAACTGAAAACATTGGGTGTCCAATAAAAGTGAGTTCTCTTGGTGGAGACATGATAGTAAGTCTTGGATGCCGGGATCTAGTGATAGAGATTGGAAAACATAAGTTTCCAGTGAGTCTGATAATCATAGATTCCCAAGGACTAGATGCAATTTTGGGAATGGATTGGATGACTAAGTATGAAGGAGTACTAGATTGTGCAAATCGTACTGTTGCACTCACAAACCCGGAAAAGAAGCGGATTAGATTCATGTCTAACTTTGAATCAAAAGGGAGTAAGCTAAATTCTCTTAAGGGGTTTAGCATAGACAGTGTGCCTATTGTGAGTGAATATCCGGATGTGTTTCCGGAAGAATTTCCGGGAATGCCACCAGATAGAGATGTAGAATTTCTTATTGACTTGCTACCAGGATCTGGACCAATAGCAAAGAGACCGTACAAGATGTTAGTTGATGAGTTGAAAGAACTCAAGAAGCAACTTGGTGAACAGTTGCAAAAAGGATTTATCCAACCAAGTTCTTCATCTTGGGGAGCACCAGTTTTGTTTGTGGAAAAGAAAGATAGAAGTCAAAGGCTATGCATAGATTACCGTTCACTCAATCAGGTGACTATCAAGAACAATTAACCTTTGCCTAGAATCAATGACTTGTTTGATCAGCTAGAAGGAGCTTGTGTGTTGTCAAAGATTGATCTCCGGTCAGGTTATTTCCAGCTCAAGATAAGAGAACAAGACATACCTAAGACAACTTTCACCAGAAGGTATGGATTGTATGAGTATACCGTGATGCCATTTGGTTTGACAAATGCACCAGCATACTTCATGAATATGATGAACAAAGTGTTCATGGAATTCCTTGACAAGTTTGTTGTCGTATTCATCGATGACATTTTAATCTACTCCAAGAGCAAGGAAGAGCATGAAGGACATTTACGATTGATACTTGAGAAGCTTAGAGAGCATAAGCTGTATGCCAAATTCAGCAAGTGTGAATTTTGGTTAAATGAAGTTGGATTTCTTGGACACGTTGTGTCAGGAGATGGTGTAGCAGTTGATCCTGCTAAAGTTTCAGCTGTAACGGAATGGGAATCTCCTAAGTCAGTAAAAGAGGTTTGTAGTTTCCTTGGCTTGTCAGGATACTACAGAAGATTTATTGAGAATTTATCCAAGGTAGCAAAACCCATGACAGAATTGCTAAAGAAAGACAAGAAATTTGCTTGGTCTGAAGGTTGTGAACTCAACTTTCAAGAATTAAAGAAGAGACTAGTGAAAGCACTAGTCTTATGTTTGCCAGATTTGGAGAAAGATTTTCAAGTATATTGTGATGCATCTCATCATGGATTAGGTGCAGTACTAATGCAAGAAGGGAAAGTTGTGGCTTATGCCTCGAGACAACTCAAAACTCATGAAGTAAACTACCCTACGCATGATTTAGAGTTAGCTTCTGTTGTCCATGCACTCAAAACATGGAGACATTATCTTTTGGGAAAGTGTTGTGAAGTGTTCATAGATCACAAGAATTTGAAGTATATCTTCACCCAGAAGGAAATTAACATGAGACAAAGAAGATGGCTATAACTCATCAAAGACTATGACTTGAGTTTGTAATACCACCCCGGTAAAGCAAATGTTGTAGCGGATGCTCTAAGCGGTAAGGTTTTTGTGAATGTCCTTACTAAGGGAGAATTTCCAAATGATCTGTGTGCCCAATTTAGAGATCTCAGATTGGAGATTGTGCCTGAGGGACATCTTATGTCCTTGGAAGTTCAACCCACTTTGTTGGACAAGATCAAAAAATCCCAAAAGGCAGATAAGGAAATTGAAGAGATTAAGGAAAATATTGGCAAGGGAAAAGCCAAAGGATTCCATGAAGACGAACAGGGTACTTTATGGCGTGGAAAACGTATCTGTGTTCCACAAGATCCAGAGCTTCGGAAATTGATTTTACAATAAGCACACAACTCACCATATTCTATTCATCCGGGTAACACCAAAATGTACATGGATATGCAGGAAAGATTTTGGTGGAATAATCTCAAGAAGGACATCGCCGAACATATTACTTTGTGTGATGTATGTAGTAGAGTGAAAGCGGAACATCAGAAACCAGCAGGATTGTTATAACCACTACCTATTCCTGATTGGAAGTGGGACAAGATTGGTATGGATTTCATTACCGGATAAGCAAGGACCAGGTCAGGATATGATTCTATTTGGGTAGTAGTGGATCGCTTAACTAAAGTGGCTCATTTTATACCCGTGAAGACAACTTACACAAGTGCTAAGTTAGCCACGATCTATATGAGCAGAATTGTATGTCTACATGGAGTACCCAAGAGTATAGTGTCTGATAGGGGAACTCAATTCACTTCCCATTTTTGGAGGCAATTACATGAGTCATTGGGAACGAGGTTGGAATTCATCACTTCTTCTCATCCTCAGACGGATGGACAGACAGAAAGGACTAATCAGATTCTTGAAGATATGTTGAGAGCATGTTCTCTAGACTATGGAGCCAGTTGGGATGAAAGTCTTGCCTACGCAGAATTCTCTTACAATAACAGTTATCAAGCCAGTATTGAGATGGCACCATTTGAGTTTCTTTATGGGAGGAAGTGTACCACCCCATTGCTATGGAATGGTGTGGGAGAAAGAAGTTTATTCGGACCTGAACTCATCAAAGAGGCTGAAGAGAAAGTCAAGCTGGTTAAGGACAGATTGAAGATAGCACAATCCCGACAGAAGAGCTATGCAGATCCTAAACATAGAGAAGTCACCTATGAAGTGGGTGATAGAGCTTATCTTAGAGTGTCACCACTTCGTGGAGTGAAGAGGTTTGGAGTCAAAGGGAAGTTTGCCCCAAGGTATGTTGGACCATTCAAGATTCTGAGTCGTAAAGGGGAAGTAGCTTATGAGATTGAATTGCCAGAGTCTTTGTCAGCTGTTCACAATGTGTTTCATGTGAGTCAGCTTAAGAAATGCCATCCAGAAATGGAAGAGACTTCTTTGAAGGATACTATACCTTTGGAAGAGTTCCAATTAGAAAGTGATCTCACCTATGAGGAGAAACCAATCAAGATTCTTGAGACTGCAGAAAGAGTTACTCGAACTAAGACCATCAAGTTCTGCAAAGTCCAATGGAACCATCATTCCGAAGAAGAAGCAACATGGGAAAGACAAGATGATCTTCGGAAAGACCACCCTCACCTATTTGCTAGACAATCCGAATCTCGAGGGTGAGATTCACCTTAAGGGGGTTAGATTTGTAACATACCTAAAATCATGTTTCAAAAACTCATGCATATCATCCATGCATCCATGATCATGTAGGATTTCATTTCAAAATCATTTCAAAACAGGAGCATATGTGCTCATTATTTTATGTGTGAATGCTCTAGCCTTTGTGCTACTTTCTATTGAGAAAGGTACTAATATTCACTCAGTATTGTTTATAATCCTAACTTAAGTGATTTCAAAATCTTAAGCAAAGTTTCAAAACAAAATATGAAATAAAACCAAATCTATGCCTTTTACCACATCTCATAAAGGTTTGGTTTTATTTTTATTTTCAAATAACCCAAGGGTGTTTGTGTTTACAGTTGTGTTTGACTCATATTTGAGTACAAGTTACACTGTACAAAAATCTTGAGAAGGTTTGAATTAAAACTGAATTGAAATGAAGTTTGAAAACCAATTCTAGAAAACCAAACAGAAAAAGAAAAGGATTAAAGTGGAAAAAAATAAACTGACAGCCATTCTGGCCCAACCCAGCCCAACTCGACCCAGCTAGCCCAGCAGCATCACCCCGCGAACCATTTTTATTTACTACTTACCGCTTGAGTCAGTCGCTGACCGCCTGGACCCATCCCCACTTCATTTCTCTCACTGGCAAGTGGACCCTGCGACCACATCACTCCGCCGTCCCCAAATTTCCGCCCGCAGACCACGTCGCCGCTACCGTTGATGTCGATAATGGCGCGGCGTAATTAGCCATGATTCCGCAAACGTTTCTTGTCGCGCTGCTACCTACTTAAACCTCTCCCCTCGCCGCTCATTTCCCCTCACTTAGCACAGACTCCACGCCACCAGGCTGCTAGTATTTGCCTTCACATCGCCGCAGCACCGACGACCTCTGGCGACCAATCCCGATGAGCTCCGTGCGCGCCTCCCTCTCTGGTTCACGCGAACTGCTTCGCAACCATCTTGCGCTCCTTCTGACATCCTTAGTTCATCATGTACTGCCTCAGGTCGTCGACTCCAACGAGCACCGCAAACTCCCGACGCCGTCTCCAACTCCGGCAAGAAAACTCGGTGAGATTCGACCGCCCCGTGCTTTCTCTTTAACACTATCTTGTTCGCCTGATCGATGCGCACCCACTGATGCCCTCCGTTTGTGTTAGGGCGGATCAGAACGTTGCCAACGTCGCCGTCCACCCAAGCCCGATGCGGTCCTCTACTCCGACGAGCTCCCACGGCCACAGCAGCACGCCCCTTCGACAACCGAGCACGTGTTGAGCATCTCCTCGTCGCGGCGAATCTGGTGAGCATCCTCCCACCTCCCCGGGCGACCTAGTTCACCGGCTCCACCGCTGACGGAGAGCGCCACCGCCTATCGCTGCCACTAGCGCCACCACTTGATGGTCTATTGTTTAGGACCGTTAGATCTAGATCCAGTGCGTGAGATTAGAAGCTAGGCGAAGCAGTATGTTTTGATCTGAGCCGTGCATGATTAGTTAGATCCAACGACGCATGAGCGTGATCCGGTGCGAAACGGTATCGTCCAATCAGACGCTGCCGCGTGGCCAATCCTTTGATTTAAAATCAGATTTTATATCAATTATATGTTTAAACTTGTTTAATTCATAACTTTTGATTCCCACGTCCGAATTTGATGAATTTTATATCAATGGAATCAGGAGAGAAAGCCCTTTTCATATATGCAATGTGTTTAATGTTTTGGTTCTGTTAGAGTGGTTATTTTTACAGAAACATGTGTAAGCCTATTTTATGTATAACAAATATTTGGGAAATGTTTTAATGTTCAAATAAAGGTTGTTTGGCAAATTTTGAACTTGTTCATCAATCAGTACTGTGCACTTGTCTGGTTGAGTATAGAAAATCATCACATATCATATTGCATGCATCCATATATTTTTTCTTGTATCTATTTTGTATGTGATTTGGTGCTATCATTTTATGTGTAGATTTTGGTGCAAATAGTGATTGTGATTGTGAGGATTGTAGCTACTCTCCAATCTACCAAGGCAAGTGGTGCTTCATGATTTTATTCCTATGTTTTTCAAATATGCATTAGAAATATTTTGCTAGACTTGCATGGATAATTTTGGTCTTATATGCTATGCTTGGGAAATCCTAGTAGTTGTAGAATTGCTAGAAATTTACAAGTTAAGATGTTTATCTATGCCATGCTTAGCCTAGCTAGTAGCAACCAAGGGTGGTGAAATATTCATGCTATGATAAAATATTTCTAAGTCTTTGGACTTGTGTTTTGCTTAATAAAACAACTAAGTGAATGAAACACCTGGGTGGAATGGAAGGAATGGTTTATGTTGAGTGATTACACAAGGCCCATTTCTATGGTATACCTTGTGTATCTCACTTGGGGAAAGCCACCTA
This sequence comes from Avena insularis, assembly GCA_023614405.1. Classification (NCBI taxonomy): domain Eukaryota; kingdom Viridiplantae; phylum Streptophyta; class Magnoliopsida; order Poales; family Poaceae; genus Avena; species Avena insularis. The sequence goes on along the minus strand of JAJUPC010000031.1, from coordinate 380,473 downwards.
GGAACAAAGGGATTTGAGAGGCCAAATGTTAAGAAGCTTCTAGTGCAGCCACTTGGCAATATGGGCTCTGCCTGGATCATATAGGTTGCAATAACTTAGCCATTTGGACAGTTGGTGGTAGTGGGATGATAGGTTGGAGCGTGTCCATTTGGTCTAAGGGAAGGCGTCTGAAAGGTCCTGTCTTGGTGAAAATCAAGTCTTGTGGGGAAAGTGCACAACCTTTGTAGATGGAAGAATCTAAGTACTTAGCCATGTCCTTGGTATTGGACAACTTGAGCATCAAGACATGGAAGCTATCAAGAATCTCCTCATCCCAATTTCTAAGTAAAAACATGTGGTTGAACAAGGGTGAAGGACCCCAATGTCTATTGGTGGTTCCTTGGGAAAAGTTTTGACAAAGAAAAACTTAGTGTTTTCAACTGATATGTAAAACCTATTTTGAGCAAAGCAAGCCTAAGCTACACTTAGACAAAATGCATATAGTATTTAGTCCACCAATATTCCACTAAGGTATCACTTGCCAAGACTATTCCAATGTATTGACCCACTGTGGCTGTAACTTGTGATGTTGCAGGATATTCTGATGATGATTAGGAGTCATGAGTCTACACTCAACATGCTTGCCTGTGGCACATGAAGATGAAGACTTATTTACCTTATTATATATTTGAACTCTTGTATTCTGCCTATGGCCATGGAGTTGTAAAAGACTATGTTTGTCTCTGGAATGATATGTAATAATGACCTTTGTTTCTGTGTACTTCATCTTAAACTGTGGATGCTAGCATTGATCCAGGGACTAGCATTGCAATCACAGGGATCCTTACCTTTACAAAGGAGGGATCTTACAGTACCTCATTATCATTTCCTTCTTCCATTGGTGGAGTTAACACTGGAACAAATTCCGGGAACTATGCTACTCGCCACTTCTGGAATGGGAGGTTCAATAACCTCGTTGATTTCTACTTTCTTACTACTCACACCTTTCGATAGAAACTCTTTTTCTAGAAAGGATCTATTGTCGGCGACAAACACTTTGCCTTCGGATCAGTGATAGAAGGTGTACCCTATTGTTTCTTTTGGGTATACTATGAAGACACATTTCTCCGTGTTTGCTTCGAGCTTATCAGGTTGAAGTTTCTTCGTATAAGCATCGCATCCCCAAAATTTTAGAAATTACAGCTTAGGTTTGTTGCCAAACCATAATTCATACGGTGTCGTTTCAATGGATTTTGATGGTGCCCTATTTAAAGTGAATGCAACTGTCTCTAATGCATGACCCCAAAATGACAATGGCAAATCTGTAAGGGACATCTTAGATCATACCATATCTAATAAGGTTCGATTATGACCTTCGGATACACCATTACGCTGAGGTATTCCGGCGGGTTTGAGTTGTGAAACAATTCCACATTGTCTCATGTGTGTGCCAAACTCGTAACTCAGATATTCGCCTCCATGATAGGATCATAGAAACTTAATCTTTTGGTTACGATCATTTTCTACTTAACTCTGAAATTCTTTGAACTTTTCAAACGTTTCAGACTTCTGTTTCATTAAGTAAATATACCCATATCTATTTAAATGATCAGTGAAGGCCGCAAAATAACGATATCCGCCACGTGCCGACACACTAACTGGACCACATACATCGGTATGCATTATTTCCAAAAAGTCAGTCGCATGCTCCATTGTTCATTAGAATGGATTTCTATCCATCTTGCCCATAAGGAATGGTTCACATGTTTCAAATGATTCATAATTAGGTGATTCAAGCAATCCATCAGAATGGAGCTTCTTCATGCGCTTTACACCAATATTACCTAGACGACAATGCCACAAATATGCAGCAAAATATCATCATTCAACTTAATTCTTTTGGCATTCACATTATGAATATGTGTACTACTAATATCAAGATTCAAGACGACTTAACCATTCAACAAAGGTGCGTGAACATAAAAGATATTATTCATATATAAGGAACAATGATTGTCTCTGATACAAATGAATAACCATCTTACATTAAACATGATCTAGACATGATGTTCATGCTCAACATAGACACATAATAACAATTATTAAGGTTTATTGTCAATCCCGATGGCAGATGAAGTGCTAGCATCCCGATGTCAGATGAAGTGACAGCGTCCCGTTGGCAGATGAAGTGCGAGCATCCCGATGGCAATCACATCAACCTTCGATCCATTGCATATGCTCATTGTCACTTCATCCTTTCCTAGTGGTTGACTATTACTTAGTCCCTGTTTCGAGTTACATATATTAGCAAACGAATGGGTATAAAATATCTAGGTACTACTTCGACTACTAGTAAGGTACAAATCAATAACAAGCATATCATATATATCTTTGTTCACTTTCCTGGCCTTCTTATCTGTAAAGTACTTTGGGAAATTCCGCCTCTAGTGACCAAACTCCTTGCAGTAAAAGCACCCAATATCGGGCTTTGGGCCTCCCTTGGTCTTCTTCTCAGGCACAGTAACAGACTTACCCTTGGGCTTTCCCCTCTGGCCCTTTTTCTTGAAACTGATGGTTTTATTTACCATCAACACTTGATGTTCTTTTTTCATGTCTACCTCATTAGTCTTAAGCATAGTTGCAAGTTCGGTGAGCGACTTGTCGGCACCATTCATCTTGTAGTTAATTACGAATGCTCTGTAAATCGGTGGCAGCGATTGCAGAACCCTGTCCATCATGGGATCAGATGGATTCTCACATCCCCGTGTCTCAAGAGGTTGAGAGTATCCCGTCACCTTTATGACATGCTCGTTCATAGAGCTATGCTCCTCCATCTTAGCGCTAGATAACTTTTTCGACATCTCATTTCTCTCAGCATGGATTTGGTCCCCAAACATAGTTTTGAGTTCCTCCACCATGACATCAGCATCAATAAGTTCAAAACGCTTTTTGAGATCAGGCTCCAATGATTGGAGTATCATGCACTGCACAAGAGTGTAGTCATCAAAATTTGCAAAGTATTGTCACATCCCAAAATTTTCCAAATTTTGAAATGTGAAAAATAAATAAACAAAATAAATAATGGTTAAAATTTAGGGTGAAAAGAAACTTTTTTGTTTCTAAATGGAAACATCAAAACCCTTCTTGAACAAAACTTGAATGAAAAAGGAATCCAACAAATTTCAAATCAAGTAAAATTCATTCATCAGTGAATGTATCTTGAAATTTAAACACTTGGAAAAGTTAAACCAAAACCCCAAATCTTAATGGAAGAAAATCATTTCCAAGATCTCTCCCTAAGACTATGGATTTAATCCATATAAAAATTCAGCAACAAACATTTATAAATGATCTCATTTAATTTGGAGCCATGGATAAAAACTTATGAATTTAATAAGTTAAAGAGAAATAATTTCCAAAGCTCCTATCTAAAATCCATACTCAAATATTGAGCAAAGTGATCCTGAAAGGATTTAAAAAGATAAACAAATATCAAAATAAAATATACAAATTGGAATCACCAATTTTGGATCTATAAATAAAAAGATATGTATTTTATAACATAAAGAAAGAAATAAATAAATAAGGAATATTGAAAAGCCAAATTTAAATCTTGAATTAAATCCATAAGCAAATGGAATAAAGTTAATCCACATAAAATAAGGGGATAAAGAATATTCAAATAAAATTATATGGGCATTAACCAAATTCAATTCTATTTAAATGGAGACAAAATCCCTAATGTAAATGATTAATTAAATCATGAGAAAATAATAAATTGGAATTTGCCAAAGTGAATTAAAAGTTATCTAATTAACTTAAAAAGAATAAAATAATAAAATATATGGTTTTGACCATATTAAAATTCTATTCAAAATAAAATCAATGCCAATTTAATTGATATTAAAATATTGGAAATAATTCAAAGTGAATTATTTAAACACTCTAATGAATGAATAAAACCTATTAAAAAGGTTTGGTAAAACTTAGAATTCAAATAAAAGTTTGAAACATTTAAATAAAATAATATGGGTTGGAAACATATTTAAAATCTTGTTTAAATAAAGACAAGTGTCTATTTTAAATAGATAATAAACCATAAAAAGAATATAAGAAAATATTCAAAAATGGATTCTAAAATACATTGTTAAAACAATATTAAAACATACTGAAAAAGTTGGGAAAAGTTTGAATTCAAACAAGTGTTTGAATCATTTGAATAAATTCAAAACAAAAAATGAAAACAGAAAAAGAAAAAGAAACCAGAAAAAAAAATGAAATGGACCCATCGTAATAGCCATCCCACTCTCTCCCCTCCCCGAATCATTTTTCTCACCAGAACCCGCACCCGCTCACCCGTTGACGACCAGACCCCACATGCAAACCCTCAACTCTCTGACCGCTGGACCCCACTGCTATGCTGTCATCATCTTCAACCTGCTGACCCCGCCCCCATTCCCTCTTAGCCGTTTTGGCCAATGTTTAATCCGCGTCAATACGCATCAATGGCGATGTTAATCACTCCAGATACCATGCCCTACTAAACGCTCACCTCTCCCCTCTCTTTCCCCTCGCTCGCCATCATCTCTCTACCCCAGGGCGGCTCTAATTTTGCTCGGAACCTACACTGTCTCCGACGAGATCCCCGTCAAATTCCGCCGTCGTTGACCCTCCCCACTACCCCTAGCCTCCACGAGCATGATCCCCATCATCTTGCGCATCTACCAGTAACTCCCACTTGGCCGCGCATGCCCTAGAGGCTCAGCAACTTCGAAGTCTGAGTGCCACCGTGAACTTCTCCAACTCTAGCGATCTCCCTCAGTATTTCCTGACCGCTCTCTCCCCTCTCGTTGAGACACGCATGTTCTACTCTCTCGCACGCGTCTAACGCACTTGCTGTCTTGTTTTTACGTGCCGTGTAGCCTCGCTACCAACGACGAACAGAAGAGCCCGGCGCCGAGAACAACTATGGCGAGCAATCGCCAGCAGCATCGTGTGCCCCTCGACCTGCGACAACAATGTTGAGCCTCATCACGTCATTGCGAGCACGGTGAGCCATCCCTCTTCCTCCCTTGCTTCCTGTATCACCGAACCACCGCGAGCAGAGCGCGTCGCCGCCATCCACTGTCATAGCGCTGCCCACCTATGGTCGTCGTGATCTGAGCCGTTAGATTTTAATCTTGTGGATGTGATAGATTGACTGGTCAAACAGGTATGGATAAATCTGAGTTGTGCGATACACTTTAGATCTAACATCCCACATTAGTCAATCCGTTCGAACCAGTATGCTCCATTAAGAATGAGACACGTGTCCTGTAATATATTTTAAAGACAAAAACAATTCTATTAGATGCTAGATTTTGTAAAATCCATAACTTTAGATCCACACATCCAAATTTTGCAAATTGTATATCAATGGAATAAGAAAAATGCAAACTTTCCAACCATGCCCATTGTTTAGTGTTTTGCTTCTGGAAAATTAGTTGTTTTTGCAGAAACATGTTTAGGCTTATTTTGTGTATAAAATTTATTCTAAAAATGATTTTTGGGTAAAATATTTTATCAATGGTTTGTTTTGAACATACTGATCATAAAAAACAACTTTTGGATTTAAAAGTATATTTCGTGACACTAAGGAATTATTCCTTGAATAAAAGCATTACTAGTAGAATAAAATTATTGATTATGTTTTCAGAATAGTGTTTGAGTAAAACCTTGTGCAAATGAGTTGAATTAAACTCTCTGACCCTAAACACTAAGTTTTGAATTTAAAAATATATTTGATGAACCCAAGAAAATTATTACTTTGATTAAAGGCATTACTAGCAAAATAAAATGATGCTTTGATTTAAAAATGATTTTTAGGTCAAACCTTTTGTAAATGGATTTGATTTAAACACTTTTGACCATAAACACTAGCATTTGTGTTTAAAAAACAAATTAGGCTAACACTAGAAATTATTACTTTGATTTAAATCATTCTAACAAAACAAAGATGATTTAAAATGGCCATTTTCACTAACTTGAATTTAAATGGCTTTGCCACTTTTATAAATGACCAAAAGGTATTTTAAAATATTTATAGCCTTAGTAGAAACCACTTTTCCAATAAAACAATCTTTTGCATGCTTGCATGCAATGTTTTGTTTTCTTTATTTTATGTGGTGAATTGTTTGAATGCTAGATTGAATTGGTGCCTTGATTGAATTGTAGTGAACTTTGAAGAGTGTGAAAATTGCAAGATCAAGGAGTGAATCTATATTATCTACTAAAAAGGCAAGTGGTGCTTCATACTTTTGTCCCATTATTTTCACTATGTATTAGTGATATTTTGAGTAGGACTTGCATGGAATTTTTCCTAAGTTTGCTATGCCATGGGAAATCCTAGTAGATGATGCCTTAGTGGAATTTTCCCTAAGTTAAGATTATTGCAACTACTATGCTTAGCCCAGCTAGTAGAAAACAAGGGTGGATTATATTCATGCTATGAAATATTCCTAAGTCTATGACTTGTGTTTTGTTTAATAAAACAACTATGTGAATGAATCACCTGGGTGGAATGGAATGAAAGGATTGTGTTGAGTGGTTACACAAGTTCAGTATGCTGGGGAAAACTTGTGTATCACAAGTCCAGTATACTGGGAAGAACTTGGTATCACACTTGTGGAAAGCCACCCAGGAACAAAGAGATTTGAGATGTCAAATGTTGAGAAGCTTCAAGTGCAGCCACATGGCATTATGGGCTCTGCCTGGATCATATAGGTTGCAATAACATAGCCAGATGGACAGTTGGTGGTAGGGTGTGATAGGTTTGGAGCGCGTTCATTTTGTTCTAAGGGAAGGCTTCTGAAAGGTCTTGTCTCAATGCATGTCGAGCCTTGTGGGGTAAGTGCACCACCTCTCGAGAGAGTAAAATCTAAGTACTTAGCCGTGTCCCCGGCAATGGACAATTTGAGCATCAAGACATGGAAGCTATCAAGGATCTCCTCATACCAATTTCTATGTTCAAAACTTGTGGTTGAACAAGGGTTAAAGGATCTTCTATCTTTGGTTAGTAGATTCCTTGGGTGATTTTGACAAATAAAACTTAGTGTTTTCAAATGATAAGGAAAATCTATTTTCAGCAAAGCAAGCCTAAGCTCCACTTAGCCAATTGCATATAGATGATAGATACCACTAATCTACCATAGTATCACTTGCCAATACAATTCAAATGTATTGACCCTTGTGGGTGTAACTTATTATGTTGCAGGTTTGTTTGATGTTAGTGAAGTGTGTTGAATACGATTACAAGTTTACAACCAAGATGATTGCCTGTGGCACTTTGAAGATGAAGGACTCCATGCTATAGTTATTTCTGCTCCATTGTAATGAAATAGCCAAATGAGCTATGTAAGATGTAATGAATTATTTTATTCCTGGTTATAAAGTTGTATTATGACCTTTGTTCCTTGATATTACATCTTAAACTGTAGATGCTAGCTATTGATCCAGGGACTAGCATTGTAAACACAGGGATCTCTACCTTATCAAGTTGGGACCTCTACAAGTATGCTCCTCCTGAGGAGCATCATCTGCAGGAGCGTCACCTAATGGACCGTCAAGTACATTTGACCTTTTCATGCCTGCAAGGATAATCCTCAAAGTTGTGGTGCCAGTTGGTGAAGTTAGACCCATTGTCTAGCAGCTTTTATTTCTCAAGGAATGCATTGAAATTGAATGCAAGGGTGCCATGATCTATAATGTATTTGCAAACACTATTTAGACTAGGTTTATAACAGATAGATTTCAAGATAATTCAAAATTACTTAGATGAACTCCCACTCAAAATGACATCCCTCTAGCCATTTTAGTGATTACACGAACCAAATTCACGACGCCATGACCGATCATCACGAGTGGTCGCACGGCTCCAATGGCGAGCATCGTATGGGTCATCATATCTCCATATGACTCATGCTTTACCTTTCAGCTCATGTTCCGAGACCATGTTTGTACATGCTAGGCTCGTCAAGTAAGAACCTTATTATTCGCGTGTGTAAAACTGTCTTACACCCATTGTATTTGAACGTAGAATCTATCATACCCGATCAAATAAACACAAAATAAGATGCATTAAAGTATAAACATCACATGCATATATAATGTGATATGATATGGTCCTTCTTGCATTCGATCTCCATCTCATGCGTCATGGCATGGTGTCCATCATTCCACACGCATCTCACCAAGGTCCATGACACCACCATCAAGGTTGTTCTCCACTAATCTAATTTCATGGATTTCCATTTTCCGGCATGCAGGCCATTAAATAAAATAACAACCATATGGCTCCAGCCGGTTGTTCTACAATAAAACTCATTACATAGAATAACATTTGTATTACATACCATATCACATCACATGCCCTGAAAAAACAAGTTAGACGCCTCTAATTTATTTTTGCATATTTTATGCGTCTATGGGCTTTCTAGGATAGAACTGTTCTACCTACGAACTTCAGCCACAACAGTGATAACCAAGTTATTAAGAAGACCGTTGTAAATCATATATCAATTATAGAGGGAGAGACAGACACTCGCTAGCAATTTATGCAAAACGAGTTGCATGTCAAGCATGGAACATGTCTCATGTGCGAGGACATGTAATGTTTGTCTAGGCCGCTTCATCCCACTATGCCACCAATATCCGAAATACAAGAGATTTGAAATAACAAGAATTATTAATACCCACATATCCATGTGTTACAATCATACAAAGCATCTACGCATAGACATAGCTCTGATACCACTGATGGGGTTTGTTGAATAGAAAAAAAATCCTACGGTTTGAATCTAGGCAATACTTTGTAATGATTACAGATGGAGTCACCCTAGTAGACCATAAGCAGGAAAATGTTCCTGCAAACAAACATGATTTATGTAGATGGTACACGACCATCCTCAAGGACGTGAATACGATCAACGCCATAGACGGGCAGCGCCTCCGTAATCGGTCACACGTTCAGTGTGCGAATGATTGCTGATCCCTTACTCCAGTCGGGCATCGGAAGTAGCGGATGCCTGGGAACTCCAAAACTGCTACGCCATGGTAGTGGTGGTGGAGGGTAAGGTTTAGAGCTGGGCTTCTCCAAGCACCTTTTCTAGTGGCAATGGACAAGGCAAGCAAGAGGGAGAAGATGCCAACTTGGGCATATGAGAGAGCTTGTGAGAGAGTGTGTGGAGAGGAGGAGGCCACCTCCTTTATAGGCACCATGGGGCTAACCCCTCCCCTCCTCTAATTCAATCTCCATTAAAGCAATTTAATTCCCTTAAAGGTCTATTAAAACACTTTAATTCCCTTAAAGGTCTTTCCATACAATTTAATTCCATTAAAGAACTTTAACTCCCTTAAAGGTCTATCCATTAAAGAAATTTAATTACATTTTAATGAAACTCAATTTAATGAACACTTCATTTAATGAGTAGTTCATTTAATGAACATGTTAAAATTTTGAACCCTTGCTTTGTTTTTATATCCTGAAACTATTTCGGCAGATTCGGCAGAACAATTTTCTATGATGTCCATTAACTTCCCCTGTGTTTCCTATCTGCTCAAACACATCTATTCACCTTAAGTGCGTCTCCCTACGGTTTTGGTAACTATGTAGACATGATCGATAATTTCTCTGATCAATAATCATTAGCGGAACCTGGAGATCCATAAGGACTCCCACTAGTTCCTCGAAAATATCATGATCGTCCGAACCTCTTTCTCTGTAATCAAATTCCTTTTGTCTTGTGATATATAACTTTTCCGAGATTCGATCACTCGGTATCATCTATACCTTGTTTAATCTTGTTCCCGACAAGTACTCTTTTTATCGTTCCTATGATATGACATTCAGGTGATCAAATCAATTGCTTGTAAGGCTATGTCACTGTGATATCACCGAGAGTTCCCTGAGTAGATCTCTCCGTCATCCGAATGGTAAAATCCCAATCTTGATCCACGAGCCTCAGCTGGCACTTTATAAATACCTGACGACACCGTTAAAATCACTCTATTACGGTGTGACGTGTGATGTAATCAAAGTACTCTTCCGGTGAAAGTGATTGATGTGATCTCATGGTCTAAGGACATTGAGTTACTATGAATGTGATAGGAATTTAAACTTGATGACACAATTGTATTGCTATATCTACTTCGGGTGACTGTTCATCATATCATTCTCCAATTATATGACCCTGTTATTAACAACATTCCAATGTTATGATCAGGAAACCTTTGTTCATCTGTTAATCAACATGCTAGTATAAAGAGAGGATTTACTAGGAACCATTTATGTTTATAAATTACACATGTATTAATGTTTCCTTATTAATACAATTCTAGTATGAAAAATAAACATCTATTATAAACCTGGAATAACATAATAACCACTATATTATTGCCTCTCGGCCATATTCCTTTCACCAACTCTTGCATGCCAGGACATACAACTGCTTCTATATATATTTTTTGAAATGACCTGGCTAGTTTATATTTGCTGAAATTCTAAGCCACACACATTATTATATTGCTCGTTTCATGTAGGCACACTTGTTTGATGCTTGCTTGTACTGTTTCTTTGACATGATGGCCAATAATTGAATCATTGAATAGTAGTAAACTCTAGTTCATAGCTCTTGTCGTCTCAATTAAATGACTAGTTTACCTTCTTTGATGTATTAACTTGTTACTACTTAGTTTAAGATTGCAATTATTGCTATTGCCACCAAAGAGGGGGCTGCAAAATCAAGTCTCAATGTTTTTTCCAATGTAAACGTCACACTCAAAAGGGAGATGCATGTGATAGATCGAGAAATCAAATTGAGGAATGCTATCAACTCGATTTTCAACTTAAATGCTGAATTTTCTTTTCCTTGAGTTGATAATATGTAATAAGTTTAAAAAGTTTGCAGCTGATGTAATATATAGATAAATCGCATAGGCCACATAGGTATTTAGTTTACGTCGTCGACACATGGTGATAGGCGGTACCATATATGCGCTATCTAGGTCGACTAGGGAACAGTATCGGCCTTTGTTATTGGACCGTCTTGTATTGGGCCAATGATGAACATTATACGATGCTCACAAGTTGTACACCTTTTAAGATATCGCAATGGGCTCAAGAAAGGACGAACTATAGAAAACGATAAAATTAACAGGATGACAAACATGCGTGCTCTAATAACAGTAACATGCTGAAACAATTACGGGCCAAAACAGAAACAAGCCAAAAATAGTAACAGGCCAAAGAAGTAACAAGACCAAATAGTAATGGGCCAGATCAGTAACAAGAAAAAGAAGTAATAGGCAATAGTAAAAGAGGCAAAACCTTAAAAGGCCAAGGCCGGAATTGTACCAGGTCTGAACAGTAATAGGCCGAAAAACTTACCAGGACAGAATAGTAACAGGACAGAACCTTAGTAGGCTGCTTGTGGGCCAAAACAGTAATAGATGTTATGAAAAAAGGGTCGTTAGTTGGCGACCCTTTACTGGCTGTAAGAACAGTGATGGGCCAACCGCATACCATAACAGTACCAGGCCGACATAGCACAAAATGCTAATAGGCCATACAGTATTGAGCGAAGGCAGACCATCCATAGGCCAAAACAGTAATGTATCTAAAAGTTTACGGGCCATAGCGGGCTGCACTAATGGGACCATTTCAAATAGTGCGGCACGAAACTGTAACAGGCCATCTTCCCATTGGACTCTCATAATGGGCCAGTGATGGCTCTGAAATTTGGCAAATTTCTCTGCGTTTAAATATTGTTTTTAGTCAAGCAATAGACAAGAAACTTTCAATCCTTGCCACTATTGACTAATAATTTAAAAGATATGAAAAACCTTGCTTTGAGTCATATTGTGCAAGAAACAATGGGTTTTAATGCAAAATCAGGAGTCATATTGAAGGAATTTGAGGAAGTCCACATGACCAAGTAATTGGGAAGCAAATTTCAGGCATTAGTACGTGTAACGACCTACGGTATGGGTGGAGCCTGCCCGTACGGCCCGCCCGTACGGGGTGCCGACGGCTTCGTCTCGTCAAACCCTACAACCTTTGTTGAGACGTCTATATATTTTGAGGCTCTAGCCACCAACTAGGGAGCCACAATTCTCATATTTCATCACAACACCACCAAAGGAGATCCACGCTGTTGTTCATCCACTCCACCATCCATCCCTCCACTAGCCATGGCCATTGCTTTGTACTTTAGATCTCCTTGTGATTTTACGACCATTGTAAGAATATTTGATTTCAATCTAATTATTTTGCACAATGTTCTCTATCATTGATCTATTTTCTATGAGTGAGTGTCCTCACGGGTTGCGGGTTGGGGAGAAACCTCGTGGAAATTATGTGCATCTAATTATGGGAGTATTGTATTTTGTTTTCAATTGAGATTTATATATTTTCTTTCTTTATCTCTTGTCTTGATATGTGGACCTCTAGGTACCCAAGATTCCATATATTGATAAAGGCTTAAGGTGAGATACTTGGCTAGCGGCGATATCATAGGAACCCTAGTGACTGAAAGGGTAGTACGATCTTCGCTTAGTGATCCATTCGGTATCACAACAACATCACCATTTAATGCTTTAATATGTGTACTTCACTTAATAGTCGTTTGTAACCCGTGTCTTTGGTGTGCACTCGGTTTGATTAAAAGACTATTGCTATGCCCGTTGCATCGATGGGGGTTGTTCGTCCGCTTTCTCGTCGGTAAGCGAGAAGGAGGATGGATCTGTTAATATTACTGTTATAACTGTTGTTTTTATTTCACGGACATCCGTCTATCTTTGGTTAGGCGGATGGTTAGCGAGTATCTATAGAATTGTTAGTTATTATCTTTTGCTGAAATTGCGTCACCCCAGGTTGTGTCCCCTTTAGAGGCATAAAGACTTGCTGAGTACCCCTAGGGTCTCACATGATAAATTGTTTGATTTAGATGAACATGTATACTCGCAAGATGGATACTGGGTGGAGGAGACGGATGATGTTGGCAACAATCACTCGGTGTAGAGATTCCGGGAACGGGGATCCGTGAGATCTGTGGGCGGGATGTGTTTATTTATGTGGCATCTTATGCCAATTTTCTTCTTATCCGTACTCGGATCTTGTTTTCCGCTTCCGCCTGATACTCTGATGTTTGATGTATGAGGAGCTATCCTAAAATATTATCTCTATCTAGGATATTTGGATCTTGTCGTATGGCGTTGCCATATTTCTATTTCTTTTAGATGGAATGGCTCTGAGGGGGCTCTACTATATTAGGATGTGTTGCCCATAAGATATTATCTCCTTTAAAACATTATAAATGACTATGATTATTATTATCTTTTATCCCATATGATATGCAGCTACATGTGGATCTTCAATCCTGGCCTATCTCCATCCACTGATTCATCCCTCTATAAAAAGGAAACTAGATTGGTATGGTAAACTAAGGTAAAACAAAGAAACAAAGTCTTGTAGACGTATCCTTATTTATTTACTTTTATCATTGCTTTCCAAGGTTCTATTAAACCTAGGTCTTCTAGGTAAAAAGCTATTATACTACATCCATGAATCCGGATCGAAGGTATCAACTCTTTTTCTGGCGCTGTTGCTGGGGAAGCAATTTCGCTATCCTGGTGTGATCACTAGAGACCTTTTTTAGTTTTATTATTATTTTGTAGTTTTATTCTTGTTATTAGTTTACTTTCTTGTTATCTGTTTGAAAACCCAAAAAAATCAGTTACTTGTTATTTTTTTCATTACTTAAAAATTACCAAAAATATAAGTGCCATGTCTCAAAAGAGACTTGGGAGTATGCTACTCCCACTAATGACTTTATTCATGCACCTAACACTCAACCCGTTATTGATGCGGAAACTTATGAAATTAAGCCTAACCTTTTAAGACTGGTTCAACAAAACCAATTTGGGGGCTCAACCTCTGAGGATTCAGGTTTGCACTTCAACACTTTTACTGAAATTTGCAACATGATGCGTATTAAGGATGTAGATTCAAATGTTGTTAAATAAAGATTGTTTCCTTTCTCTCTTAGAGGAAAGGCTAAGGATTTCTTTCTAGCTCTACCAAAGGGCACTATTAAATCTTGGAAGGAATGTACTAATTTGTTTATGACTAAATTTTCTCCCCCAACTAATACTATATAACTAAAATCCAACATTACAAGATTTAGACAAGAAGACCGTGATCCACTAGCGCTTGCGTGGGAGAGTATGAAAGAAGCCGTAATGAACTGTTCTAGTGATGGGATGGAAGAATGGCTTATATTAAATTTGTTTTATAATGGTCTTAACCCAATGTCTAAGTCTATGATAGATGCTGCAAAAGGAGGAACAATCATGGGAAAGCAAGTAAGTGTTGCAAAGAAACTTCTTGATGATATACAAAATAACCATGCCCAATGTCATGTGGAAAGAACCTCGAAGAGAGTAAGTTTAATCACCGAGGTAAATAATGAAGAGCTTACATCTAAGGTAGATGAGCTGCTAAGCATAGTAAAAGGTAAATATGATACCCAAGTAAATGCTATTGCTACCGATGTTAATGATATTAATTTTATAGCTTGCAATTTTATTCTTGCATGGAAAAATGATTATGCTTCAAATGCTCAAAAACATTATTCAAATCCTGCTAGAGGAGCTCCTTATAATAGTTATTATAATAATATTGGAGCAAATCATGGCAATCTCTCATTGTAACAAATTATTATAACATTTATACAAGCTCAAATCGAGCAAAATAATATGGTTATTATAATCATAGAGCACCGTGAGAGTAGTATAGGAAAATTATCTAACCAGGTCATTGCAATTAGAAATGATGTGCATGCTCTACAAGAAAGGACAAAGACCGTGGAGCTCAATTAGGTAAAGTTGCTGAGAGCCAAGCTCTCATACTAGCAAAGTTTGCTGGAAAACCCAAGACAAATCTAGTAGAAGACCTCAAGATGACGAAGCTTGCAACCAATGAAGAAAAAACTGAAGAGCTAGATTTTATAGCATTACGCCAACACCGGAATATACCATGGAAGATCTATTAAAGATGATCACCATAAAGAGTCCAGGTATAGAACAAGGTAACAATGCTATGTACCAACAATTTATACAACAAGTAGCATCTAAGGTACGTGAGCTAGAGTTGGAATACAAAAGACAGGTGATATATCTGAGTCTACTATTAAAGTTAAGTTAGGAGTCAATGAGATATCCGGACTTTGTGATCTTGGTGCAAGTGTCTAAACAATTTCCAAAAGCTTATTTGATAAATTAAACTTGGGGCTATTTATTACTACTGAATTAACACTCCACCTAGCGGATTCAACATATAAACAAGTTGTTGGGATAAAAGAAAATATAGTTGTTGAAATTAATGGTAGTCCCACACTTATTGATATTTTTATTGTAGACATTCCTAAAGATCACATAGCACCTATAATTTTGGGAAGGCCATTCCTAATAACTATTAAATCTTTGATTAATTTACATGAAGGGAATGTGAGAATTGGGATACCATCTAGAGATCCTTTTATAGTCCACTTCTCTAGGAAAAAGAAGGCCAAGCCTAATGATGATGATGGTATAATTACTTTGAAAGCCAACTATTTTGGAGTGGGTATTCCACTCCTCAAACCTAGTGATTTCCATCAGGATCAAGCTAATTGACCTTAACTATAAGCGATTCATGGGAGGCAACCTATGTGAAATAAAATTTTACTTTTGTGTTAGTCTTGTTAGTTTTTGTTTTTGTATTCGTTTGTTTTAAATAAAGAATGTTCAAGAAGACCTTTGGAGAGAGGAGAAGAAATAAGATAATCCTCGATCTTTTATTTTTTACTAACACAGGGCCTAAAGTATTGCTAAATTTTTATGTAGTATGTTTGGTGTTATTTTACTTATGATGATATGTGCAAACGCTCACGAAGCTACTAATCAAAATTCTGAATTTTTTACAGCTCACAGTCTTCTTAACGATCTATGGTATTGTCGGAAGGGACAGTACCGTACGCTTGTACCACCTGAAGTCAAAGAAAAATAGAAAGTTTAATTTTTGTCATAGTGAACAGTGTCAATAACGACCTGTGGTATGGTCGGACATGCCTGTATGGCATGCCCGTACTATATCCTTAAGCAAAAAAAAGTTTTCAAGAAAATCATACCGCATTGATAACGACCAACAGTACGGGCTCGCGTGCAAACGTACCGCATGCTCGAACCGAGTGCACCGCCTGGGAGCATTCGTAACCCCAAGGTAATTCACCCTCTACGGATGGTCTCTGGCCGTACCGCCCGCTCGTACCACGTACGCGACTAGCATAAACACCCCGAGGAAGGTAACCTAAAATCCCCAAATATCAATCTCTCTTTCTTCTTCCTCCAAACTCCACACCTTCATTAGATCTTCAAATTTACTCAATCTTTCTTCGATTCCTTGTACTCAATTAATCTAAGGTATAATTCTCCTCCGGTCATCAACTTATTTGTGCAAAAGCTTTACTCAATCATTCACCATTGTCAATCTAGACATGTCTTATTTTTTATTCAATATTGATATTGAGAATTCTTAGTATTATTTTATAGGATAATTCGTTTGTAAATAGTGTAGAGGATCACATATGCTATGTTTCTATTGGATCAAAATTTATTATTAGCAGTTTTTACTATTTCTTATTTATTCTATCTTAAAATTTTTAGATGAACACGAGGAGCCATACACGTGCGGTGGCTGTGGCATCTTCTGCACCACCTATTGATATGTTGACCCCCGAGTCACTTGGTATCGAGTTCACTGAGGAGTTCCAGTTGATCCATTTCAACCATCTCAAGCTTCGGGAAATCAAGTCCACCAAGTGGGCGTGTCCCTACACCCTGAACCAACTTAGCATTCGTGTTGATTTTGATTTACTTTGTATTTCAGGATGTCACCAGGTATCACCACTTGACACTTGACTTCTTCAGCACCTTGACGGATACGGTGGATCATTACTATTATACCGAGGAACAAAGAACGAGAGTTGATCGCGTAAAATTCCATCTTATGAACCGTGAGTATATCCTAACACTCGACCTATGGGCTCAATGTCTTGATTTTGACAACAACGCCACCGATGTACGCACAACTACTTTTATTTTAGATCCTATACGTTGGCAATACTTCAACTTAATATGAATTGTGGAAACACACCCAAGGGAAACCAAATTGATCACCATGTTATTCACTATTTATTTTATGTGATTGCTAACACCTTGGAGGCATGTGGTGAGTTTACTAGAGTTAATGATGAGGACATGTTGATCCTCGACAAAGCTGATATTGTTATTTGTAATTTAATGCCAAATTTGGGTGCTTTGCTTGTATTTTACCTTAAGCATCATGCTCTTCATTCTCATGGGACACGTCCTTGCACATGCACTTCACATCAACCTAGGTAATATCCAACCGTTGGTAGGAAGTCACCGTCTCTTTCTCCCTACTCTAAGATCATGTGGCATGGTCTCCAAAACTCATGGTAGATATTTCCTCGATATACCTTGAGCGGATCACTTGATCCGATCTCCTTTGCCTAATGGTCTTTTCTCTACCAAGGAGGGACATTTGCGTTATGAACCGCAAGTTGAGGCTGATTTACCCCAACAAGAGATACCCATGGGAGGAGGAGAATATGATGAAGTAGAACCCGAACAACATGAGGAGCCATGATACGTTGTAAACGTATTTATAATATTTTAAGCTCCATGCTTGTTTTGTATGGACTTTATTTTGTTTTATCTACACTTTGAGGTATTTTTATACATTTTCTCGAACTAACCTATTGACAAGATGGCGCAGTGCCAGTTGCTTGTTTTCTGCTGTTTTTGGTTTCACAAAAGCTAGTAAGGAAATATTATCGGAATTGGATGGGACAAAGGCCAAAGTCAATATTTTAGAAGAAGGAACACGGATTCCGAAGGACAGCCAAAGTGGGGCCACGAGGTGGCCACACCCTGTGGCGGCATGGCCAGGGGGGCACGCCAGCCCTAGGTGTGGGCCCCTCGGGAGCCCACCGACCTTGCCCCTTCTCCTATAAAATGTAACATCCCAAAAATATTGAACTTGGATCATCAAACTCTAATGATCAAAATTAGGGTTAACAAAAACTTTTCTAAATAAAATTATGAAAGCATGCATATGAGTATGCATTGAATTTGAAATTCTTTTGAACCACCTTGTTTGTGTGTTTCCTTGCTTCAAAATGTATCTTAGGTGAAATAAACATCATCTAAAACATTTCCCACACATTTCCCAAAGATAAATAAAACAAAACAAATAAAATAAAGGAATGGTCATTTTGACCAATTTAACTCCCATGCCTACTTTGGCTGCCTCAAACTTTTAGAAACTAACATAAACTTTTCTGGATCTTTGCACCCCTTGATTGTACTCATAACAAAGTATTAAGGCCCACTTTGTGATCATCCAAAAACTTTCAAATGCATAGTTTAAATGGCAATTCAAAATTCAATCTTTATCATATGAGAAGATCCCACTTTTTCAAAAACCACTCAAACAAGCTCAACTTTCAAAACCCAAGCATCTGCAGACTCACCAGCACCAATCTAGCACACCCACCAAAAATCTTTTCAAAATTAAAAACTTGAATTCATGTGGCCATTTCATCAAACACTTGGTAGACACAAATCAAACAAAATCAAAACACTATAGTGTGTAGTGTTTTGAGCCTAACTGGTTCCCAATCTAGCTCACAACCATCTCAGTAGATCATCTAGCATGATTAACCAAGCACTAGCACCACTGTGAGCTTACCAATATCATCAATGGTGAACATCCGAGTGCATCCTTGCCACCCCAGTGTAGATAGCAAGTTAGGAAGGAAACTATCCATGCCAACCTTGTCTGGGAGATCACCCATGCCTCACCGCCCCCTCTCGACCAGCCCTGCCTCGAAGACACCGACCAGAGCACCCAGGAACGCCGCCTGCGTTCGCCAACCGCCGAAAGCATGCGCCAGAGCGCCACCCTCGACCGAAGCCCACAGACCGCGCGCCGCCCTTGCCGCGTGCATACACGATCACCACCGACCCAGGAGACCGCCAGACATCCCTGTTAGCCGCCCCATGCCGCACAGCCTCCGCTCGCCATCAAAGACACCGCCTCTGCCGCGCAGAGCGTCGCGTGTTCCAGACCAACCCGCACCGCCCCACGTCGCGCCACCGTATCGTTGAGCATCGCTAGGGAACACCGCACCGTCCCCTACCTTCGCCCATGCCAATAGCCGTCTGTACCATCGCCCCCGACGAGCTCACCGTGCGCCCCGTCGGTCCCCTCGCTCGACTATAAATAGAGGCCACCCCCAGCCGAATTGAGTACACCATTCTACTTCCCTCTCCTCACTGATCGTGCCACACCGTTCCTGGAGCAAGGCGAGCAACACCTCGTCGGAATTTCACCGGAGCATGCCGCCTCTGGAGAAGAAGGGAGCCAACGATTGGAGCCGCCCCAGGAGGAGCCACCGATACTAGGAGATTCGCCGACCCTCGCCTGCATCCCGGTGAGCCCCCAGCAACCCCCACTGGCCGTGCTATGTTTCTGTCTCGCCGGTGTTGCCCAACGTCGACGATGACTCCCAGTCGTTGGATTAAAACTAGATCGAACGTCCCACATCGCCCCATACCGCTTTGCAACCCCTGTCTCACTGACGAGTGGGGACATCTACTTCAACAGCCCGCGGAAGCGCTACGCTTAGCAGGCCGGCCCGTTAACCTTTCCCGTGCAGCCCAGTTATTTAAATTAAACCTTTTCCATTTAATTTCAAACACACTTCTGTACCCAGTTTCAAAAATCAACCCATGTCGATTCAGTGCACCAAATTGAATGAAACTAATTTCGTTAGAAAGGTCTGGGAATGCTGAATCCAAGCCCGTTGGATTCGAGTCATTTGGATCTATAGATCACCCATGGTAAAAATAACAAGGCAGAAGCTTTTCTTCATTCAAACATTTTTCAAATTTAAACCATAATAGCTTTTGAGTTGATTCGAACTCTCAAAAATCACATTCAACCATACCTTTCAGAATATATAAAAATATATAGGTTTACTTACATAACTAATGTTACATAGGCATTTCTAGTCACTTTATTTAATTAAAATAAAAGGGTAAAACCTTATTAAATTGTGACACCACTTTAAATCATATTCCCATGGACTACAATATGTGGTGATGACATGTGTCAACATGATCCCATGTTTGGTTTGGAGAATATTAAATCTTAAGTAGTTTTTTAATGAGTAGAAATTGCTTTTCTAAAAATAAAAGGAATTAAACCAAGCCTTAATCTTGTAATGTTAGAGATGATGTTAGACCATCTATATGACCCTTGTGTGTGATGATTGCAAGTAGTTAAGTATTGTTTGGTGATTGTGTACCTCGTATTTATTTATAGACGCTAGCACCGACCAAGGATACGAGGAGGAAGGAGGATTCTACGAAGAAGAAGCCGAGGAGAACTTCAACCACTGCTCCGCACAAGGCAAGCTAACCCTTGCAATTTAGCAAGATGATACTATACCTATGCAAGCCAATACTTGCAAGCTTATATTGACACTAATGCAAGCCTAATACTACCAGTTGAATGTGCAAGCTAACACTTGCAAGATACTCTACTGATGCAAACAAATCCCTACTTGATACTATGACCACTATATGCCTTAAGCATATATGATCATCTCCACTTGATAACCCAATCCTAGTTTTACTTGCAAGCTTCTTACTTTATTTCTTTATCAAAGCTCTTACCTAGATTTTACCTAAAGGGAATGGTAGATACTAGAAAGATATGTGAAGTTTGCATAAAGAGCATAAAACTTGGCCTAAGCTAGATAATCTTGATGTCACCCTAAGGCATGAGATTGAACTTAGTTAAAACTCCACTAGTTTATCACTCCTCATCAGTGCTTACCCCCACCTGTAGATGCTAGTGCTAAGCATAAAACTTGATCAACTTTAGATGGGAATACTTGGTGGAAAAATGGTTATGAAAACCTTGGAATGATGGATCATTCTATTGAAATCTTTTGGACATGTGTTTTCGAAACACCTGATGATATTGGTGATGAAAATGTTGAGGCATGAGCCTTAGCCCTTTATAAAACTGATGGTTGTCTGGATGCGATACCATTCCAATTTTATCGTACAACCACAATACCCGAATATTGGGTAGGGCTTGACTGGAAACTTATATACCTTAGTATTAGTTCCCTCACGGCCAATGTTTGAGCTGAGGCTACCTTGTGAAGATTGTCCACCTGTGCAGTACCCAAGATGACAGTTGGTCATGGTTCGGAGGCCAAACTCACAGGAGAGGTTCTTATACTAGGGAGTGTAATTGAAAGGTTAGGATTGATTATCCGCATACTGAGTATGGTAAATTCAGGATTTGTTCCTGACGGATGTATCGAATGTTATGGTGAAAGTGTATAATCTCTGTAGAGTGTCAAACTATTCGAATAGCCGCGTATGCGGTTATGGACAGTTGGAGTGGCCATACTGTTCCCCCGTCAGACTTTTCAAAATGACTTGTGAAATGAAGTGAGACTTTGACTTGACCACAACAGGGTTGTGATATGAAAAACAAGTTCCCACTTAGAGGTTATAAACTTCAACTAGCATTCGTTGTCCCTAAAACTTAGTAGAGATAAATCTGGCTTTTGCAAAACAACCCTAGAGCCTAGGGTCCTATTATCAAAAACCCCTTTCATTTGTTAATATTAGTTTGCGAGTACTTAAAGAGTACTCATGGATTTGTCCCTGGCTATTCCCATGGCCAGACTATGAAGAGAAGTACCTGGAGGATGGACCCCAGGAAGGTTACGACAACTAGGATCATCTCCCATCGTCATTGCTCGTGACCCGAAGATGGAGCTTCGCCTACGCTACCGTTATTATTACGTATTCCGCTGCTTGATGTTGTATTAAGAACTGGATCATGAGATCCCTATTTGTGTAAGAACTTATGTACGGATTGTAATGGATGATGTACTATGGTATCCAATTCTGTTATGTCTCGCAAAAATGGTAATCCTAGGATTGCGATGTATGGCATAACAGGCATCTGGGATTAAAAATCCGGGTGTGGACAAGTTGGTATCAGAGCCATCCTGACCATAGGAGACCCTAGTTAGACTGGACGTTTGAATCAAAAACTTAGTTTCAAAACCAAAGAAAACAAATATTTACAAAAACTTATTCTTATTCTTATCCCTTTGATTCTTTCATGAAAATTCATGTTCCTCAAAAACACTTGCAAAATACATAAATTTTTGACACACTTGATCACTCTACTAACTTACTCATCCTATATTCTTATAGATGGACGTGAAGTATAGCAAGTTTTATCAGTTGGGGAATGGAGGAGAACTTATCTTTGAGAGGGATTTGGACCAGCTTTGGGAACTTCTGGAGCGTCCGCACCCCGAGTTCTTCGGAGCTCAGCTCAATGATCAAGGAGGAGAAGATCTGCAGTGGCTAATTGTTGCAAGTCTCAGAGGAAAGATTGAACCTCCCACTGCGGAAGGAATTCAGTTTAGCTTAAGAGAGAACAACTGGCTCGATGGACTTGCAGGGCCATGCAGGAAGCTCTTTCCCGTCTGTGTGGGCAGAGCATCAATCAGATCAAGGGTACTCGCTTTGAGTTTTGCCCAAGGCGTGATGCAAATGGACAACCACTGGAAGCCCCATACCACCCCGAGCTAAAGACTCAATTGGACCACCTTAGCTTCATGATGTACGATCGTTAGCAGGAGTTAGACAACTGCCGTGACTACTCCAACCACAAGTATGCCATCATCAAGACGAAGGACCAAACCATCGCCATAATAGCAAAGGATCGCAAGTCTCGCCACCGCATCTCATCTTTGGAGGAGACCATCCACGAGAGAGACATGCATTTGGAGGAAAGGGAGAATGCCGGAGAGGATCTTCGTGGAGACCCCTACTCCTATCTCAGCGATGATAATGATTTTCTGGAGGATCAGGCTATGGACTTCTTCACAGATGAAGACGATTTCACCTTCATCGATGATGATGAGGCCACAGATTCCGAGGAGTAGTAGCACTTGAGCACTAGCGTAGTGAGTAGTGTTCGATCCCACTGTATCGTAGTTTTTAGAATGGTTCTTAAAACCATCTGCTTTCCTTTGTTGTGGTGTGTGTTGTATCGGGTGCTATGAATGAATGACTGAATGAAAAAGCAAGTTGCTAGAAAATCTAAGTCAAACTTTAATTTTTTTTTTCAAAGACCCAAAAACTTTAGAAATTTCCCTCTTTTCTCATGATATATCTCAATCTTCAGATGCCACGTGGAGGAAGTGGTTCATCCCCGGACCCGATGTTGCATATTCTGCAAATGTTGACTTCTGACCGTGAAGCTGAAAGAGCAGAACGTCAAGACAACCTAGCCACCCTTCAGCAGATAGCCCAGCTAGCCCACAACAACCAAGGCCACGGAAATCAGGACAACCATGGATCTAAGCTCAAGAATTTCCAGAATACCAACCCACCTGTTTTCACTAAGTCAGAAGAACCCCTAGACGCCGATGATTGGCTGCAAACCATGGAAAATAACCTGGAAGTCGCCGGAGTGGAAGCCAACGAGAAAGTTCTATTCGCCACCCACTATCTAGCCGGAGATGCCAGGCATGGTGGAATAGTGTTCGCGCAATGACCGGAGGCCAGATGATGACCTGGGAAGAATTCAAGGTCAAGTTTAGAAGAACCCATGTGCCACCAGGTTTGATCAAGAGTATGAGAGACAAGTTTAGAGAGATGAAGCAAGGAAGGATGACTGTAGTGGAATACCGTGACAATTTTTTGTCATTAGCTAGGTATGCCCCGGATGAGATCGACACCGAAGCCAAGAAGAAAGAAAGGTTCCTGAATGGTCTGCATGACGAGATGCAGACAATGTTAGTCAATATAACCTTTGCGGATATTGAAGCCCTTGTGGACTCTGCTATCCAGATGGAAGGAAAGATCAACCAAGCCAATGAGAACCGCAAGCGTCGCATGATGCATCAACCAGGAACCCATCAGACCCCAAAGTATCGCCCCAACCCATCTCAAGGATTTGCCCCAAGAACCAACAGACCCCCGATGAACCGTCTGACCTATCCCAACCGTGGAAACCCTAGGCCCGGAGGAAATCACAACAACCCCGACAATGCTAGCAATTTCAATCGTGCCCCACCCAAATTCAACAACAACAATGCTACCGCCAACACCAACACTACCCCTAGGACTGGAAGCAATGATGTGCCTGTAGCAGCAAAGGACAAGTCGCAAGTGACTTGTTATGACTGTGGAAATAAAGGCCACTATTCCAACGAGTGCCCCAACAAGAAGAATGCTACATCCCCCAATGCCAATGCCCCAGCTCAGCAGCAGCGTCGTGTTCAGCCAGGAAGATGATTTGCCCTAGGGAATTCACTCAACTGCAATGGCCGTCTTTTTCTCATGCATGCCTAAGAAGCTCAGGAAGCACCAGACGTCGTGCCGGGTATGTTTTCTGTTAATTTAGTACTTGCACGAGTGTTGTTTGATTCTGGTGCATCACACTCATTTGTCACCGAAGAATTTTCATGCTCTAGTAAAATTCAACCAACCAAACTGAAGCATGTTATGATTGTTCAAATTCCCGGATCAACCACTAAGGCTAGGCAAATTTGCAAAGCCGTCCCTATCCGAATCCATGGCATATATTTTTATGCAAATCTGATAGTACTCGGAACTAAAGGTTTGGAAGTAGTACTAGGAATCGATTGGATGTCCAAACATAAAGGATTGATTGACTGTGCCCAGAAAGCCACAACCATGACCAGTACTGCCGGAATATCAGTCGAGCATATATCTGAAACCTTACCTCGCCAATTAAAATGCAACAAGAGTATAGCCCAACCTACCATTGACCAAGTCTGGATAGTGTGTGAATACCCCGATTTATTTCCAGATGGTTTGCCCGGTATGCCCCAGATCGGGATATCGAGTTTATCATCGAACTAATTCCCGGAACAGGACCCATAGCCCAGAGACCATATAGTATGAACCCGTCAGAGCTAGCAGAATTGAAGAAGCAACTGGATTCCATGCTGGAAATTGGATTGATTCAACCAAGTGTGTCACCATGGAGATCACCTGTCTTGTTTGTGGACAAGAAGGATGGAGGTAACCGTTTGTGTACGGATTATCGAAAATTGAATGATGTCACCATCAAGAACAAGTACCCCTTGCCCAAGATAGAAGATTTGTTTGATCAGTTGACCGGTGCCAAAGTGTTCTCTAAGATTGATCTTAGAACTGGCTATCATCAACTCAAAATTCGTGCAGAGGATATTCCAAAGACTGCCTTTACCACCAGATATGGATTGTATGAGTATACAGTCATGTCTTTCGGACTAACCAATGCCCCTCTTATTTCATGAATCTCATGAATAAGATTTTTATGGACTTCCTGGATAAGTTTGTCGTTGTTTTCATTGATGACATTCTGATTTATTCCAAATCAGAAGAAGAACATGAGCTATACCTAAGGACCATTCTTAGAACCCTTAGAGAGCATCATCTGTATCAAAGTTTAGCAAATGTGAATTCTGGTTATAGGAGGTAGGATTCCTCGGTCACATTGTATCCGCCGGAGGAATTGCCATTGACCCTGCCAAAGTGAAAGATGTAGAAGATTGGCAAGCCCCAACCACTCAAACCCAAGTTCGTGCATTTCTTGGATTGGCGGGATATTACCGTAAATTCGTAGAAGGATTCTCTAGTATCGCCAGACCCATGACCCAATTGCTGAAGAAGGACAAGAAGTTCGAATGGACCGACAAATGTGAAGCAAGTTTCAAGAACTCAAGAGGAGATTGATTTCAGCCCCAATCTTGATCATGCCGGATATCACGAAGCCCTTCGATGTGTATTTTGATGCATCCAAGATCGGTCTCGGATGTGTGCTAATGCAAGAAGGCAAAGTTATATCTTATCTATCTCGACAACTGAAGCAACATGAGCAAAACTACCCAACCCATGACCTTGAACTCGCAGACGTAGTTCTAGCCCTGAAAACATGGAGACATTACCTGATGGGAAACCGTTGTGAGATATATACAGATCACAAGAGCCTAAAGTATATATTCACTCAGAAGGAGCTGAATATGAGACAGAGGAGATGGATTGAGCTAATCAAGGATTACAATCTGGACATTCACTACCACCCTGGTAAAGCCAATGTGGTAGCAGATGCCCTTAGCAGATTGCCATGCCGCTTGAACTCCATGATCTTGAAGGAGCAACCAAGCTTGCACAAAGAGATGGAAGATTTTCGAATGGAATTAGTGAGTGAAGGATTTTTGGCTAGCATAGAACTTCAACCCACTTTGATCAGCTAGATCAAAGAGGAGCAGAAAGGAAATGCTAGTATCGACGGAATCAAGCGTCATATCGGTATAGGCAAAGTACCTGGATTCACCGAGGACGAAGAAGGAGTTTTGTGGTACAAAGGACACCTTTGTGTACCAGCAGATTCCGAGTTAAAAGAAGTTATTCTGAAGGAGGCTCATGATACCCTTTTCTATTTATCCCGGAGGAACTAAGATGTATCAAGATTTGAAAGAGCAATTTTGGTGGCATAAGATGAAGAGAGAAATTGGAAGCTATATCGCCAAGTGTGATATATGTCAACGAGTCAAGGCAGGACATCAAAGACCCGCTGGATTGTTGCAACCCCTGCAGATTCCGGAGTGGAAATGGGATTCTATTGGAATGGACTTTATCACTGGACTGCCTACTTCTAGTAGGGGAAATGACTCTATCTGGGTCATAGTGGACAGATTGTCCAAAGTCGCCCATTTCTTACCCGTCAAGACCACATATCAGAGTTCGAAACTAGCAGAGTTGTACATCGCTAGAATCGTTAGTTTGCATGGAGTCCCCAAGAACATCGTATCGGATCGAGGAACTCAGTTTACCTCGAGATTCTGGAAGAAAGTCTAAGAAGGTTTAGGAACCCATCTAGATTTCAGCACCGCATATCACCCACAGACCGATGGACAAACGGAGCGAGTAAATCAAATACTCGAAGATATGCTTAGCGCATGTGTGTTAGAATATGGATCCAAGTGGGAAGACCCCGTTTATAGAATTTTCATACAACAACAGTTATCAAGCTAGTTTGCAAATGGCCCCATTGGAATTCATGTACGGAAGAAAGTGTCGCACCCCTTTGAACTGGTCGGAAGTAGGAGAGAGTCAGATTTTTTGGACCCGACATCCTATGAGAAGCAGAAGAGAAGGTTCACAAGATTCGTGAGCACCTCAAGTCAGCCCAATCCAGACAAAAGAGTTACGCCGATAAGAGACGAAGAGACCTCGGCCTTCAACATAGGAGATTTTGTTTATCTGAAAGTGTCGCCATTGAAGGGAATGCAGCGTTTCCAACTCAAAGGAAAGTTAGCCCCCAGATATATCGGACCTTTCAAGATTCTGAACCGTCAAGGAGAAGTATCATATCAATTGGAACTACCCGAAGAGATGTTAGCCGTGCACAATGTGTTCCATATCTCATTACTTCGCAAGTGTCTCGAAGTCCCAGAGAAGACCGAAGTGTTCAAGAATATCGATCACCGGACCATAGAGATCAACGATGACCTGACCTATCCTGAAGTACCCATCCGTATTTTGGAAGAAGATTTTCAAACTACCCGAACCCGAAGCATCAAGTTTCTCAAGATTCAGTGGAGCAACCACACAGAAGAGGAAGCTACGTGGGAGCGCGAGGATCACATCAGGACAAAGTTTCCCGATCTCTTCGTCCTTTTTTAAATCTCGGGACGAGATTTTGTTTAAGGGGGGAAGGTTTGTAACATCCCAAAAATATTGAACTTGGATCATCAAACTCTAATCATCAAAATTAGGGTTAACAAAAACTTTTCTAAATAAAATTATGAAAGCATGCATATGAGTATGCATTGAATTTGAAATTATTTTGAACCACCTTGTTTGTGTGTTTACTTGCTTCAAAATGTTTCTTAGGTGAAATAAACATCATCTAAAACATTTCCCACACTTTTCCCAAAGACAAATAAAGCAAAACAAATAAAATAAAGGAATGGTCATTTTGACCAATTTAACTCCCATGCCTACTTTGGCTGCCTCAAACTTTCAGAAACTAACAGAAACTTTTTTGGATCTTTGCACCCCTTGATTGTACTCATAACAAAGTATCAAGGCCCACTTTGTGATCATCCAGAAACTTTCAAATGCATAGTTTAAATGACAATTCAAAATTGAATCTTTATCATATGGGAAGATCCCACTTTTTCAAAAACCACTCAAACAAGCTCAACTTTCAAAACCCAAGCATATGTAGACTCACCAGCACCAATCTAGCACACCCACCAAAAATCTTTTCAAAATTCAAAACTTGAATTCATGCGGCCATTTCATCAAACACTTGGCAGATAGAAATCAAACAAAATCAAAACACTATAGTGTGCAGTGTTCTGAGCATAACTGGTTCCCTATCTAGCTCACAACCATCTCAGTAGATCATCTAGCAAGATTAACCAAGCACTAGCACCACTGTGAGCTTGCCAATATCATCAATGGTGAACAGCCGAGTGCATCCTTGCCACTCTAGTGTAGACAGCAAGCTAGTAAGGAAACTATCCATGCCAACCTTGTCTGGGAGATCACCCATGCCTCACCGCCCCCTCTTGACCAGCCCTGCCTCGAAGACACCGACCAGAGCACCCAGGAACGCGGCGCCCGTGCCTCGGCCAACCGTGCCGAGCATGCGCCAGAGTGCCATCCTCGACCGAAGCCCACAGACCGTGCGCCGCCCTCGCCGCGTGCATACACGATCAACACCGACCCATGCCGCACAGCCACCGCTCGCCGTCGAAGACGCTGCCTCTGCCGCGCAGAGCGTCGCGTGTTACAAACCAACCCGCACCGCCCCACGTCTCGCCACCGTATCGTTGAGCATCGCCAGGGAACGCCGCACCGTACCATACCTTCGCCCATGCCAATAGCCGTTTGTACCATCGCCCCCGACGAGCTCACCGTGCGCCCCGTCGGTCCCCTCGCTCGACTATAAATAGAGGCCACCCCAAGCCGAATTGAGCACACCATTCTACTCCCCTCTCCTCACTGATCGTGCCACACCGTTCCCGGAGCAAGGCGAGCAACACCTCGTCGGAATTTCACCGGAGCCCGCCACCTTTGGAGAAGACGGGAGCCAACGATTGGAGCCGCCCTAGGAGGAGCCACCGGTACCAGGAGATTCGCCATCATCAACTTCGTCGTTCGCCCGCCTCGCCGACCCTCGCCTGCACCCCAGTGAGCCCCCAGCAACCCCCACTGGCCGCGCTAGGTTTCTTTCTTGCCAGCGTTGCCCAACGTCGATGATGACTCCCAGCTGTTGGATTAGAACTAGATCGAACGTCCCACATCGCCCCATACCGCTTCGCACCCCCTGTCTCACTGACGAGTGGGGACAGCCACTTAAACAGCCCGCGGAAGCGCTACACTTAGCAGGCCGGCCCGTTAACCTTTCCCGCGCAGCCCAGTTATTTGAATTAAACCTTTTCCATTTAATTTCAAACACACTTCTATACCCAGTTTCAAAAATCAACCCAGGTCGATTCAATGCACCAAATTGAATGAAACTAATTTCGTTAGAAAGGTCTAGGAATGCTGAATCCAAGCCCGTTGGATTCAAGTCATTTGGATCTATAGATCACCATGGTAAAAATAACAAGGTAGAAGCTTTTCTGCATTCAAACATTTTTCAAATTTAAACCATAATAGCTTTTGAGTTGATTCCAACTCTCAAAAATCACATTCAACCATACCTTTCATAATATATAAAAATATATAGGTTTACTTACAGAAATAGTTTTCAAGTAATAAAAGAATGCTACATAGGCATTTCTACTCACTTTATTTAATTAAAATAAAAGGGTAAAACCTTATTAAATTGTGACACCACTTTAAATCATATTCCCATGGACTACAATATGTGGTGATGACATGTGTCAACATGATCCCATGTTTGGTTTGGAGAATATTAAATCTTAAGTAGTTTTTCAATGAGTAGAAATTGCTTTTCTAAAAATAAAAGGAATTAAACCAAGCCTTAATCTTGTAATGTTAGAGATGATGTTAGACCATCTATAGGACCCTTGTGTGTGATGATTGCAAGTAGTTAAGTATTGTTTGGTGATTTTGTACCTCGTATTTATTTATAGACGCTAGTACCGACCAAGGATACGAGGAGGAAGGAGGATTCTACGAAGAAGAAGCCGAGGAGAACTTCAACCACTGCTCTGCACAAGGCAAGTTAAATCTTGCAATTTAGCAAGTTGATACTATAACTATGCAAGCCAATACTTGCAAGCTTATATTGACACTAATGCAAGCCTAATACTACCAGTTGAATGTGCAAGCTAACACTTGCAAGATACTCTACTGATGCAAACAAATCCCTACTTGATACTATGACCACTATATGCCTTAAGCATATATGATCATCTCCACTTGATAACCCAACCCTAGTTTTACTTGCAAGCTTCTTACTTTATTTCTTTATCAAAGATCTTACCTAGATTTTACCTAAAGGGAATGGTAGATACTAGAAAGATATGTGAAAAGAGCATAAAACTTGGCCTAAGCTAGATAATCTTGATGTCACCCTAAGGCATGAGATTGAACTTAGTTAAAACTCCACTAGTTTATCACTCCTCATCAGTGCTTACACCCACCTGTAGATGCTAGTGCTAAGCATAAAACTTGATCAACTTTAGATGGGAATACTTGGTGAAAAAATGGTTATGAAAACCTTGGAATGATGGCTCATTCTATTGAAATGTTTTGGACATGTGTTTTCGAAACACCTGATGATATTGGTGATGAAAATGTTGAGGCATGAGCCTTAGCCCTTTATAAAACTGATGGTTGTCTGGATGCGATACCATTCCAATTTTATCGTACAACCACAATACCCGAATATTGGGTAGGGCTTGACTGGAAACTTATATACCTTAGTATTAGTTCCCTCATGGCCAAGGTCTGAGCTGAGGCTACCTTGTGAAGATTGTCCACCTGTGCAGTACCCAAGATGACAGTTGGTCATGGTTCGGAGGCCAAACTCACAGGAGAGGTGCTTATACTAGGGAGTGTAATTGAAAGGTTAGGATTGATTATCCGCATACTGAGTATGGTGAATTCAGGATTTGTTCCTGACGGATGTATCGAATGTTGTGGTGAAAGTGTACAATCTCTGCAGAGTGTCAAACTATTCGAATAGCCGCGTACGCGGTTATGGACAGTTGGAGTGGCCATACTATTCCCCCGTCAGACTTTTCAAAATGACTTGTGAAATGAAGTAAGACTTTGACTTGACAACAACAGGGTTGTGATATGAAAAAAAAGTTCCCACTTAGAGGTTATAAACTTCAACTAGCATTCGTTTCCCCTAAAACTTAGTAGAGATAAATCTGGCTTTTGCAAAACAACCCTAGAGCCTAGGGTCCTATTATCAAAAACCCCTTTCATTTGTTAGTATTAGTTTGCGAGTACTTAAGGCTTTGTCCCTGGCTATATCCATGGCCAAACTATGAAGAGAAGTACCTGGAGGATGGACCCTAGGAAGGTTACGACAACTAGGATCATCTCCCATCGTCAGCATTGCCTGTGACCCCGAAGATGGAGCTTCGCCCACGCTACCGTTATTATTGCGTATTCCTCTGCTTGATGTTGTATTAAGAACTGGATCATGAGATCCCTATTTGTGTAAGAACTTATGTATGGATTATAATGGATGATGTACTATGGTATCCAATTCTGTTATGTCTCGCAAAAATGGTAATCCTGGGATTGCGATGTATGGCGTAACAGGCATCTGGGATTAAAAATCCTGGTGTTGACATAAAAGCACCCTGATGCAGAAACCCTAAGTACCAGATCAAATATCCACAAAATAGTCCATCGCCGCTGCCATCGTCCCTAGATTGGGGGGATCCAAAGATCTTCCCGACACCCTGCCGGAGGGGAGCGATCATCCCGGAGGCCTTCTTCATCAACATGCCAGCCTCTGGAGTGATGTGTGAGTAGTTCACCCTTGGACTATGGGTCCATACAGTAGCTAGATGGTTGTTTATCCTCCTTTGTGCTATCATGTTTAGATCTTGTGAGCTCCGTTCATGATCAAGATCATCTATTTGTAATCATACATGTGGTGTTTGTAGGGATCCGATGGATACTCAGATACTATGTCAGAATGATTATTGATTCTATCATGTATATGTTATTTGTGATGTTGCATGCTCTCCGTTGCTAGTAGCTATCTTGGCCAAGTAGATGCTTGTGACTCCAAGAGGGAGTATTTATGCTCAATAGTAGGTTCATGCCTCTAGTAATCTGGGGAAGTGATAGAAATCTCTAAGGTTGTAGATGTGCTGTTGCTACTAGGGAGAAAACAACAATCCTTTGTCCATGGGGCAATTGTATTGTTTACTTTACACACTTTTCTTAATGCAATTATCAGTTGCTTGCAACTTAATACTGGAAGGGGTTCGAACGATAAACTAAAGGTGGATTATTAGTCATAGATGCAGTTGGATTACGGTCTATGTATTCTGTTGTAATGCCAGTTAAATCTGATAGGAATCAAGATGTCTAGTATATGCATTGTTATGCTTTCTCAATTTGTCAATTTCCCCGATGTAATTTGTTCACCCAACATGCTATCTATCTTATGGAGAACACCTCTAGTGAACTGTGGACCCCGATCCATTCTTTAACATTGATATACCATCTACCATCTATCGTTTACTGTTTACTTTCTGCAAGCAATTACTCTCTTCCACACTATTTGTTTAATCCTTTGTTTTCAGCAAACCGGATTATTAGTCATAGATGCAGGTTCCAAGTTGTTAGCAACACCTTGGATTTGTTTCCTTACTCCTACTAGTTCGATAACCTTGGTTTCATAACTAAGGGAAATTGCTGCTGTGCTCATCATACCTTCCTCTTGGGGTTCCTAACGAGCTCTATATATCTGAGCCATCAAGCACTTTTCTGGCGCTGTTGCCAGGGAGATAAGGACAACTTCAATCTCTTCCTCCTCGTCAGTGTGACACCACCGGGATTAAGGCTAGACAAATCCCAGACCTTCTCTGAACATAAGCCTCACCTAATCTTGAAAGCGTACAGAGAGAAAATCGGTAACACAACAGTGACCCTACGACACAAAATTTGTTACAGCAAGCTCCTAACTGAGCAAAGAACCAAAATATTACAAGCATAGGTCATAGACCACAAACATCAAATAACGGAAGGCAAATTATGCTATTAAGTATAGCAAACTTAACAAATGTCCTAAGAGGCCTGAAGCATAATGATGACGTCCAATCCATAGATCCCAAACTGGCGACTGGGAACTCCGAACTACTCGTCGATGCCGATGCCGTAAAGAACTCATCTTCTATGGTAACACTTACTCAGCTGCAAAAGAGTCAACGAAGCAAGGGTGAGTATAGGGTGTACTCCACAAGACTTATGGCTGGTGGAGTTATTTTGCATAAATCCATCTTTGTTTTGTAAAACAAGAGGGAGAAAAATCTCGACTAATCAGAATATTTTAAAAGGGGATAAGAGAGCGATATCACTAGCTTTGATCATCTCTTGATATCCATCGAATCATCATCAGCTGAACCTACCTAAGATCACCCCCTCATACCCATGATAAATCATCCTTAAGCACACATTGATCAACTTGCCAAGTTTTACGATTAGGTTCAAGTTCTCTATGATCTTTGAATCTGGTTTCCAAGTCGTCCATAACTGTGGACACGCCTTTTCGAAAATATTAAACCGTGCAGGGGTGTACAACTGTACCCACACGTACCGACCGATTCTTAATGCCAAGTTATAAGCCCTCTTCCTTGGAAGGCCGGAAGAGAGTGGTTGACCACGACCTTTACCTTGCTTTCGCCGAGACCATGAGTAACGCACTAGGGAGATGCTGCCGTAATGGGTCAAGTCCCGAAGTCGGTCCCTAATGATGTGCGCATGGTTCAAGATTACGGATGCCGGGCATCTCTTGTTCCTGGCCACGCTTACCTACCTGTTATGAATGCACCTCCTTCACCTACATTCAAGAACAACCAAGATGCGTATGTCGAATGGAAATCCCGAACTATGTGACTCATGCAAGTTAGTTGGTCGAGGGGGTTTCTAGGACCCCGTGTGGCTGTACGCTCGTCTTGGTCCATAGGCAAGAACTCAGGTCCTAGTAGTGGCAAGTATGGGACTGCAAAAACCACAACCCACCGTGGCCTCCCATACAAGACTTAGCATGTTTAATTTTCATCTCTGATCATACCACGCCATCCTGTCAAACTAGGTTCATTCGCAGCTCTGATTCATCAACCGGATGGACCAGTGGTAACAGCTAAGCATGGCTAAGCACAACAGATGTAATAGCTCTAGCAACGCTTCACAAGCCAAACCCTAGTTATCCTAGGAGCAATGGATCAGGGAATATAGGCTTCATAGGTAACATGCATCAGATAGGATTACTCTATCTATCGATAAAAGTCTTTAGAATCGTATGCACGTGGCGAGAATGTAAATACTTTGAAATCAAAGGATTATATCATGTGTGGGGCTTCGCTTGCCTTTGCTAGTTGATATCCAAAAAGCAGATTTCTAGACACCTGGTACTTGACTTGGTTACAGTTGGTCAAGTATTGGTCTTCGAGCTTCGACGGTGTTGATCTCGGTCTTCGATCTTGATATCGATATTATACTCTACCGGGAAGAAGCAAACACCGGAAAGGAAGGGAAATAATCAACACATGGCATTGATTGCATGATCAAGCAAGGATGATGATGTGACAAGTTAAATTGCATTGAAATAAACCCCTAAGGCATGCTTGACAATTTAATCGGGGTCCCGAGGGGTGAAAACCCTAGAATAGGGGGATCCTCAGAATCACCTGTGGGGTTCATTTTGTTCTTCTAATTAAACTTTCTTAACAATGCATGATGATAGCTTAAAGATATAGAGCTCATTTTTCCGAACATTTTGATATATTATTTGTATTTTCTGATTTAAAATGAATTAGTTATGAATTTCTCCAATTTTAATTCATTTAAAATCATTTTTGGAATATTATAAAATAATTTATATTTTCGAATTAATTTATCATTTTATTTAATCAGAAACATTTCTGAAAATATTTATCTCACTTACAACACGGGCCCACATGTCAGGGATTTAATATTTACAGAAATGATTTACAAAAATTATGAAAACAAAAGAAAAACATTTATGGCGTCAGCATGGCCATTGCTCACATATCGAGCTCGGGCTTGGTGGTAGGGCGCACGCGGGGCTGCGGGAGCGGGCGCGCTGGACGTGGGGCGCTGCACTGAACCAACTAGTGGCGGCACCGCCCAATATTGGTCGCCGGAGGAAGGTGCATGACGGAGGCCAGCGGCGGAGCTTGCAGGTGCTCGTGGGAAGGAAGAGCCAGAGCGAGAGAGGTCAAGGGAGAGGGTCCACGAGGACCAGGTGATCACCCTGAGCGCGATGGAAGGGTCGGGGAGGCGAGGTTAGACAACGGCGAATCGACGGTGACAACAACGACGGCCGACAGAGAGGCAAGCTCGATTTCAGCGAGGTGGGGCCTTCTCGGCTTGATTCCTTTGGTGAGGAGACGCAGTCCAGCACAACGGTTCTCCGGGGCTTCACGTCAGGGCGAGGGGAGACAAGAGGCAGCAGAGCACCGAAGCTCCTAGAAGCTAGGGTTTCGGCCATGGCGCAAGGGAGAGAGGGAGATGGGGAAGATGGGGCCTAGGGTTCGTCTGGCGGCGTCCAGGGGATCTTGTAGGCGCTCGGGGAGGGCGTTGATCCACCGAGCTGCTTCGACAGCGGGAGGAAGACAAAAGGAAAGAATGGCTGAAGGGGTACAGGCCGTGAGTGGGCCTCGCTTGGGCCAGATGGGCTGTAGGCGGCTGCACGCGAGCGTTAGTGAGGGGAGAGAGAGGGTTTGGGCTGCTAGGATGCAGCTGCTGCTCTATTTTTTTTGTAAAATGATTTTCGAAATCTGTTTTAAGCTTTCTATTATATTTCAAATTCAACTCTGTTTAGAATAGTTTCAAAATACCAGGGTTTTGTAAAATGTATCAAAAGCACTTAGGGGCCCTTGATACTGATTGGGTTCCATACATTTTGTGTTTTGCAAAAATATTCAAAAGCCATTTGAATGCATTTAATAGGAAGAGGAAAATTAGGGTTTGGGTTTTGTGATTATTTCTTGGATGCATTTTTATATGATGATGCTCATGAATGCACATTCAAACCCTAATTACTATTTAATAAAACTAGGGTTGTTACAATTCTACCCCCCTTAAAAGAATCTCATCCCGAGATTCCTAGGTAGGAAGATAGAAGGAACAGGGTTACACTAAACTTCAACGATCTTCTCGAAGGGGTTGATCCATGCCACCATGACGAATGTATGAAGCGCTTCATAATCTTCGAGGTGGTTGCTCACACTAAGGAAGAGAGAGAATGACACAGAACCAAAAAACTAAGTATCTCATGGGAAACTCATGGATATATGTTTCACAAACATCTCTAGAGCCAACAAACATGAAACACGTCAAGGTAATGGAGGAAACAAGACGAGATGGTTTCAAGTTGACGCTTAGCTGATCTTCATAAGGATGGATACCATGGAGCTTGCAGAAGAGGGTAAACTTCTGAGGGAAGGAACTTCCAACAGAATGGAACATGACCACAGACTTGGGAAAATGAACCTCTACTAAACATCTTAATAGATATTTACAGGTGGAAGAGATGGATACCAACAAAACCAAGTTGTTGAACTACTTTTGACACAGAAGGGTCACTCTTTCGTTCAACAGAAGGCCAAGACAGAAAGGTGTTTTGTGGAGAGGACTCGTAAGAGTCACAAGGAACATGTAACAAGAGAAACTATTGATTACCAAAGTCATGGTCGCTCTTCGAACATGTTTAAGAAAGCGGGAAGGAAACTCTGTATTCATCCAGGTCTATCAAAATCTTTGCCAAGATCATGATATCACTTTACACCACCAAGATTAATAGTTTATAAGATTCCCGATGACACGAGAAGAAAGAAACTTCATTCTCAGACTCCAAGTACTTGGCATAACAAGACGCTTGCCAACGTAAAAGGGTCTGGAAGATCGACCAAGAGACATTTAGCAACACTAATTTAAATGTTCTCCTTGATGTTTGAGACACCAATATCAGACTTTTAACGAGCCTTTAATCAGTCATCAAGTAAAGGTCAGACTTCGAATACAAAGGAAACCATAAGATCAACTCCTATGATAAATTATAGAAGATGCCTCATGAAGAGTGGTTGTTATTGCTGATTCAAGGGGTATGGCTATAGATCTTCCGACTGATTGTGCCAACCATTACATCAATCTTGACAGAGTTACAATAGACCTACGTCATAACCTTGAGGAACACCAACCATTATTGCTGCTTGAGATTCAGCTTTGATTAAGTGGAGAGATACTTCAGACTCCGCATGTCCGAGTAGAAATGGTGCAACATTTACCACATAGGTAAAGTCACTAGATTCTCAAGACACGGACTTCAGTATCAAGCTCCATAAGATGAGCTAGATTGCAGAACAAATGTATTAGCAAGTTATCAAAAGACAATTGCACCTACATGAATTGTTTGCAACGAAACACAATTGAATCCTTGTTGGGAAGCATTTAGGAGGATATCGAAGTTTTGTTGGACTTCTTATCTTCCATGACAAATCAATCAGTGGCTTGGTGTGATTGGAGGATCTTCTCGACATGTGAAGGTATTAACCTACCATATCAAGAATACCTCGCACATGCTTGATTAATTTGAAATGATTTCCGGAGAAACAATGATAACTCTATTCAGATCCACGACGACTTCTTTCAACATTTCCACGTGAACCAGAGAAGGTTACTTCTAACATCCAGAACACATACTTTGAGATAACACGAAGATGGTTCTCAAAAGTTTCCAACATTAATGCCAAATGTTCCATACTAATCTGATATAACATGGAGAAGTTAAGAATGTTATCGATGGGCTCAATAATAAACTTATCTATACACTCCAAGAAGACGGACTCAAATTTTGTATGAACAAGGCAGAAATACTGGTCAGACCAGGGGACATGAAAATGTACTTAAGTGAGACATCATCAGTAGATACACCATCAGGATAGTCCTTGGAACTGAGTTTGATTTGACGATTGCCCAAATCAAATCAAAGGAGGGAAGATAACATATCCACAAAGGACATACTATCTTCCTTCGGCACGAACAAAACTAGACATCCTTTTAAAAGGCCAAAGTTGAATAGAACTTATTTATTACAACTCTCCAAGTTGTGGTTTAAGCTCAACCATTTAGCTCAGGGGTATCCAGTATGGATCCTTGGAGAAAAGAGAAGTTTAGAGAACTACCTTACTCAAAAACCTGACAACACGGTCATGTGGCAACATGGTGATACTTCTAGTAGACATCTAGAATATCACGAACCACCGATATGTCACTTAGTTCGAGAGGAATCTTGCTTTGTAAGGCAAGAAGACATAGTCTTAGAGCTTCGGCATGAGCCTAACTCTTTGACCGAGGAGAGTGTACCGCAATAACCGACTTGGTAGCACAATCATCCTTGGCTGAGTGATAGAATTAACCAATCACGCTAAGAATGATACAAACTTCCTCGAATTTCAAAGGAATAAGAATTGCTAAGAATCATAGATGGCCACATCATTACGCACACGCAACATTCCCGAGCACGAACATCTTAGAGAAAGGGTGGGTAAAAATGTGTAAGAACATCACTTCATTAAGAGGGTCATGAATCTTAGCTTGACCTCTTAATATAAAGAAGTGTGATAATCCAAGATAGAACAGGAAGAAGCTAATAAATGACTCTTGATTTGCGGATTAAAACACTTTGACCTGGTCTTAGAAATGACGAGGTACTGGAGTTTGTTTCTTTTGACATCCCAAAATGGTTTGTCTTAACGGACCGCAAGAGTATGTTACATCGAAAGACACCAATGCACATTTACTACTTGGCTACCAACTGGTAGACAAAGGTCTAAAAGCAACAAGAGAAGGAAGAACATGCTCAGGATAGAATCCCAAGATGTGGATGCATAAGTCAACAATCTTCCGGAAACCAATGCAGAGAAGGATAGGTGTGGCAGAGGCACGAGTATAGAAGCGAGACTCACTAGGAGAACTCTTGTCATGATCTATTTGGTTCCATTAAAGAACATCTGCCATAGCATGTGGTAGGGGAAGTCCTTTATCGTCACTATTTAATAGAGACAATATCCACAAGCTTGAAGGCTATACTAAAAGGTACTAGCCATCCTGAAGTAATGTGTGAACATAAACGACAGGAGTTAACAATGGATCTTGAGTTACATGTCAGCTTCATGGACAAGATTCACAACACCGGAATCCAGCATAATCGGCGATCTTAGGTTCAATTCCAAGGGTTAAAACCCAAGGAAAGAGTAACTACTACTTGAGTGACAATGTGTACACTACAAGATAGTAATCAAGAGGTAACTTCCAAGAGAAGAAACAACTTCTGAAGTACTCAAACAAATAAAAAGAAGGCACATGAGGCGAAAGGAGACCTTGAATCCTAGAACGGAACTTTATGGATCCTACAATATAATATTGTGGGTCCAAAATAGAAAGAGATCATGATAGAACGGAATCTCTCAAAAGAAATTGAACAAAGGGAAACAAAGAACACACACAACTGAATCTAGAGAACTTAACACTAGGTCAACTGGTTGAGAACCGGCATGCCTGAAAAGGCACCTAAGCTTTGAAGAAAGAGACGAGATAGCAAAACTTTTCCAAATCAACACAAGAGAAGGTAACCTAGAGCTAGAGCAAAACTGGATAAGGAGAAAAACAAGCATACCAGAGTTTTCGCACATAGTTCTCATCTTTGAAAATAGTTTTCACAAGCACTAGACTCAACATCGACCAATAGAAAGGTCTCCTATAGTCGGTACTGCTCTAATACCAAAACCTGTGACACCCCTGGGATTAAGGATAGACAAATCCCAGACCTTCGTCTGAACATAAGCCTAATCTAATCTCGAAAGCGTACAGAGAGAAAATCGATAACACAATAGTGACCCTACGACACAAAATTTGTTACAGCAAGCTCATAACTGAGCAAATAACCAAAATATTACAAGCATAGGTCACTGACCACAAACATCAAAAGATAGAAGGCAAATTATGCTATTAAGTATAGCAAACTTAACACATGGCCTAAGAGGCCTGAAGCATAATGATGACGTCCAATCCATAGATCCCAGACTGCCGACTGGGAACTCCGAACTACTCGTCGATGTCGATGTCGGAAAGAACTCATCTTCTATGGTAACACTTACTCTGCTACAAAAGAGTCAACGAAGCAAGGGTGAGTACAGGGTGTACTCCGCAAGACTTATGGCTGGTGGAGTTATTTTGCATAAAGCCACCTTTGTTTTGTAAAACAAGAAGGAGAAGAATCTCGACTAATAAGAATATTTTAAAAGGGGATAAGAGAGCGGTATCACTAGCTTTGATCATCTATTGATATCCACTGAATCATCATCAGCTGAACCTACCTAGGATCACCCCCTCATACCCATGAGGAAGCATCCTTAAGCACACGTTGATCAACTTTCCAAGTTTTACGATTAGATTCAAGTTCTCTATGATCTTTGAATCTGGTTTCCAAGTCATCCATAACCATGGACACGGCTTTTCGAAAATATTTAACGCTGCAGGGATGTACAACTTTACCCACACGTACCAACCTATTCTTATTGCCAAGCTATAAGCCCTCTTCCTTGGAAGGTCGGAAGAGAGTGGTTGACCATGACCTTTACCTTGCTTTCACCGAGACCATGAGTCCCAAGTCGGTCCCTAATGATGTGCGCAAGGTTCAAGATTACGGATGCCGGGCATCTCTTGTTCCCGGCCATGCTTACCTACCTGTTATGAATGAACCTCCTTCACCTCCATTCAAGAACAACCAAGATGCGTATGTCGAATTGAAAGCCCTAACTATGTGACTCATGGAATCTACTTGGCAAGTTAGCTGGTCGAGGGGGTTTCCAGGCCCTCGTGTGGCTGTACGCTCGTCTTGTTCCATAGGCAAGAACTCCGGTCCTAGTAGTGGCAAGTATGGTACTGCAAAAACCACAACCCACCGTGTCCTCCCATACAAGCCTTAGCATGTTTTATTTTCATCTATGATCATACCACGTCATCCTGTCAAACTAGGTTCATTCGCAGCTCTGATTCATCAACCGAATGGAACAGTGGTAATAGCTAAGCATGGCTAAGCACAACAGATGTAACAGCTCTAGCAACACTTCACAAGCCAAACCCTAGTTATGCTAGGAGCAATGGATCAGGGAATATAGGCTTCATAGGTAACATGCATCAGATAGGATTACTCTATCTATCGATAAAAGATTTTAGAATCGTATGCACATGGAAAGAATGTAAATAATTTGAAATCATAGGATTATATCATGTGCGGGGCTTCGCTTGCCTTTGCCAGTTGATATCCAGAAAGCAGAGTTCCGGACACCTGGTACTTGACTTGGTTACAGTTGGTCAAGTATTGGTCTTCGATCTTCGACGGTGTTGATCTCGAGATTCGATCTTGATCTCGATATCGTACTCTACCGAGAAGAAGCAAACACCAGAAAGGAAGGTAAACAATCAACACATGGTATCAATTCAATGCTCAAGCAAGGATGATGATATGACAAGTTAAATTGCATTGAAATAAACCCCTAAGGCATGCTTGACAATTTAATCGGGGTCCGGAGGGGTGCAAACCCTAGAATATGGGGATCCTCGGAATCACCTATGGGGTTCATTTTGTTCTTCAAATTAAACTTGCAATGAAAGTTAATTAACAATGCATGATGATAGCTTGAAGAGATAGATCTCATTTTTCTGAACATTTTGATATATTATTTGTATTTTTATAATTTAAAATGAATTAGTTATGAATTTCTCCAATTTTAATTAATTTTAAATCATTTTTGGAATATTATAAAATAATTTATATTTTAGAATTACTTTATCATTTTATTTAATCAGAAACATTTCTGAAAATATTTATCTCACTTACAACACGGGCCCACATGTCTGGGATTTAATATTACAGAAATGATTTATAGAAATTAGGAAAACAAAAGAAAAACATTTATGGCGTCAGCATGACGTCATGCTAAAGTTAGCTTGGCCATTGCTCACATATCGAGCTCGAGCTCGGTGGTAGGGCGCGCGCGGGGCTGCAGGAGCGGGCGTGCTGCACTCGAGGCGCTGCGCTGAACCAACTAATGGCGGCGCCGCCCAAGATTGGTCGCCGGAGGAAGGTGCACGGCGGCGGCCAGCGGCGGAGCTTCTAGGTGCTCGTGGGGAGGAAGAACCAGAGCGAGAGGAGGCAAGGGAGACGGTCCACGAGGACCACGAGCTCACCCTAAGCACGGTGGAAGGGTCGGGGAGGCGAGGCGAGGTCAGACAACGACGAATCGACGGTGACAACGATGACGATAGATGGATATACAAGCTCGATTCTGGCGAGGTGGGGCCTTCTCGGCTTGATTCCTTTGGTGAGGAGACGCCGTCCATCACGACGGTTCTCCGGGGCTTCACGTCAGGTCGAGGGGAGACCGGAGGCAGCGGAGCACCAGAGCTCCTAGAAGCTAGGGTTTTGGCCATGGCGCAAGGGAGCAAGGGAGAGGGAGAAGATGGGGCCTAGGGTTCGTTTGGCGGCATAGAGGGGATCTTGTAGGCGCTCAGGGGCGACGACATTGATCTTGGCGCATGGCGGGCATCGGGTCGCCCGCGGCGAGCAACCGAGCTGCTTCGGCAGTAGGAGTGGGCCGTGAGTGGGC
The DNA here is from genome assembly GCA_023614405.1 of Avena insularis. Lineage (NCBI taxonomy): Eukaryota > Viridiplantae > Streptophyta > Magnoliopsida > Poales > Poaceae > Avena > Avena insularis. The sequence continues at coordinate 337,397 of JAJUPC010000031.1, read as the reverse complement.
CTCTCTTGGGCCAGATGGGTTGTCGGCGGCTGCACGCGAGCGGCAGTGAGGGGAGAGATAGGGTTTGGGCTGTTGGGCTGCATCTACTGCTCTATTTTTTCTGTAAAATGATTTTTCCAAATCTGTTTTAAGCTTTCTATTATATTTCAAATTTAACTCTGTTTTGAATAGTTTCAAAATACCAGGGTTTTGTAAAATGTATCAAAAGCACTCAAGGGCCCTGAATACTAATTGGGCTCCATACATTTTGTGTTTTCCAAAAATATTCAAAAGCCATTTGAATGCATTTAAGAGGAAGAGGAAAATTAGGGTTAGGGTTTTGTGATTATTTCTTGGATGCATTTTTATATAATGATGCTCATGAATGCACATTCAAACCATAATTACTATTCAATAAAACTAGGGTTGTTACAGTCAGTCACTTTTTAGGGAGAAGGAATATTCTCGCAAAGCGAGTCTCTCACAACCAATCTCTTTACTTTGTTTTTGTTTTTCTTTGTTTTTGTTGTTTCTTTTTATCAAAAATACAAAAAAATAGTTTTGTTTGGTTTGGTTTTTCTTATAAAAAACACAAAAAATTAGTACCTACTTTAGTTGCTATTTCAGTTGGCTTGCTTTACTCTTGCAAAAATGAACTCCTAAAAACACTAAGTTGTGTGACTTCACAAGCACAAACAACAATGATTTCCTTTGCACACCTATTGCTCCACCTGCTCCTGATGCTACTTTTTATGAAATTAAACCTGCTTTGCTGAATCTTGTTATGAAAGAGCAATTTTCTGGTGCTAGTTCTGATGATGCTGCTGATCACCTTAATAATTTTGTTGAACTATGTGAGATGCAAAAATATAAGGATGTAGATGGAGATATTATTAAGCTTAAATTGTTTCCTTTCTATTTGAGAGGAAAAGCTCAAGAATGGTTGCTATCTTTGCCTAGAAATAGTATTAATGCTTGGATTAAATGCAAAGATGCTTTTATTGGAAAATATTATCCTCCTGCTAAGATTATATCTATGAGAAGTGAAATAATGAAATTTAAACAAATTGATAATGAACATGGTGCTCAAGCATGGGAAAGAATGAAATCTTTGGTAAAGAATTGTCCCACTCATGGACTGACTGCTTGGATGATTATCCAAACCTTTTATGCAGGACTAAATTTTTCTTCAAGAAATCTGTCGGATTCTATTGCTGGAGGTACCTTTATGACCATTACTTTGGGTGCTGCAACAAATCTCCTTGATAATATGATGGTTAACTATTCTGAATGGCACACTAAGAGAGCTCAACAAGGTGAAAATGTAAATTCTATTGAAGAAACCTCCTCCTTGAGTGATAAAATTGATGTTATTATGTCTATGCTTGTTAATGGAAAAGCTCATATTGATCCAAATAATGTTCCTTTAGCCTCTTTGGTTGCTCAAGAAGAGCAAGTTGATGTGAACTTCATTAGAAATAACAATTTTAGCAACAATGCATATAGGAATAATTTTGGTAATAATAATTATAGGCCATATCCTCCTAATAATGGTAATGCTAATGGAAATTCCTACAACAACAATAGAAGTGCACCCTCTAAACTCGAAGTCATTCTTAAAGAATTAGTAAACAAACTACTTTCAACAAAACCGTGGAGGAAAAGCTTTTGAATGTCAAAAAAAATTTCATCTTTGTCTGAAGCACAATCCTCTTTGCTTAATAAAATGGTGGCTAAACCTGAAACCATGGAAAATCCCTTTGCTGCTGCTAATGCCATGCAAGTTAGAATTGATGAAAATGTTAGACTTTTCGCTAAATTGTATGCTAAGTGGGAAAGAGAAGATGAAATTGCTAGAAATAATATTATTTGTACCATTACCACCACCAATATTGATACTAGCAAACCACATGAAGTCCCCAATCCTTTTGAAACAATGCCTAAACCCACTGGAACCTTTTCAGATAAAAATGCTGAAATTCTTCGAAATATGGGAAACAATAATTCTACCACCTTGTATGCTAAGTTAGATTTTGATCTTGATGGTTGCAATATTTCTGAAGTAATTAAGTTCCTACAAAATCTTGCTAGAAGTCCTAATGCCAGTTCTATGAATATGGCTTTTACAAAACACATTACAGATGCCCTCATTAAAATTAAAGAAGAAAAGTTGAAACATAAAGCTTCTATTCCTAGGAAATTAGAAGATGGTTGGGAACCCATCATTAATATGAAAGTGAATTATTTTGATCTCAAAGCTTTATGTGACCTTGGTTCTAGTGTCTCTATTATGCCTATAAAGATTTACGAAATGCTTGATTTGCCCCCATTGGAAGATTGTTATTTGGATGTCCAACTTGATGATAATGCTAAAAAGAAACTTATGGGGAGTATTAATGATGTTCTTATTATGGTTAACAATGCTTGTCCCCGTTCATTTCTATGTTTTGGATGTTGAATGCAATGCTTCTTGTCCTATTACTTTGGGAAGACCTTTTGTTAGAACTGTTGGTGCCATTATTGATATGAAGGAAGGCACCATTAAATATAAATTCCCACTCAAGAAAGGTATAGAACACTTCCCTAAAAAGAGAGAGAAGATACCTTTTTCTCCTCCTATTAAAACAAAATTTGATGTTAATGCTTCTTCATTTGAAAATACTTGATTATTGCTTCCTATGCCTAACTTAAAGGCATTAAAGAAAAGTACTATTGGGAGAGAACCCAAATTATTTTTATTTCAGTAAGTTTTTCTTTTGTTGAGTCTTGGAAGTTATTGCTTCTGTAATAACCTCTCCTTATTATTTTTGTATGGTTTTTGTGCCAAGAATAACCTCTAATGAGAGAGAAGTAAGATTTGGGGAAGTTGCTGTCCTGAAACAGATTTTTGTGCTTCACTGTAAAAATTCGTGAACAATACCAGTACGTCGGATTGAGCTGTAATTTTCCGTGCATATGCCACAGGTTATTATATAACTTTCGTTAGTTCAATACATTTCGATTTGAGCAACAGAAGGTCTTCTAAAAAATCGGGTTTTACCTACTTGTCTGTTTTGACAGATTTCTGCCATTATTTGCATTTGCCTCTTTTGTGTTTCTTCTTGAGTTCTCCTTGATCACTTGAGCTTTTAAAAGAAATTTCTACAGTAGCTTTTGTTTTAGTGAAAGTTTTACTTGTGCTGAAACTAAACCCAAAGGCTTATTATCTTAAATACACTAATGTTGCCAATGAAGATTGTGTGAAGTTTTGTTTAAAGGAAATTTTTAAGTGTAGGGGAAGAATGATGTGATGAGATGAAGTATGGAAAAAAGCTCAAGCTTGGGGATGCCACCTGTGTCGCCTCAAGAAATATTCAAGAGGTACAAGCGTCAAAGCTTGGGGATGCCCAAGGCATCCCTTTCTTCATCAATAAAAATCGCAGGTCTTCTTTCTAGACACTTCATTTTTATTCTTCATGCACTATATGTTGTTCTTCGAGCGTCTTCGTTTTTTTAGTTTTCTTTTGTTTGGTTTGCTGAATAAATTAGTTGGACCCCCACATTCATATTTTGTTTCAAATAAGTCGATTGGTGTTGGAAAAGAGTAGGAAGCTTCACCCCTATAGGAGGTTGTTTTGAATGTGACTTAGACTTTATCATGTCATGCTAGATGTTGCTTTCACTTTATGCTTAGTGATTATTGTTTTAGAATGACTTATTCCAAACAATTGAGATTGCTTAATGTGCCTTGAAAGAATCATGCATTGTTTTAGCATACAAAAGCATAATATTGTGGTATTCTCTTTTGATGCTTTATTTGGGTTGACTTGGCACATGCTTACACCATGTTAAGACTATGAACCAGTCACCTTAGCCTCTATAATCATTTAGATTTTGACTTTTGATATCACTTTATGCTTTAGTTAATAATGTATTGTCGCTCTGCATGATTATGGCCATTATTGCTCTCTTAGTTCGTCGCTCCTAGTCTTTTGCTAGCCTGCACTTTTACTGAGTATGAGCTCTACTCGTGCATCCAACTCCCAAAAACCAAGATATTCCAAAGAGTCCACTATAAATTCCTATGCATGGTGTGTTACACCATTCCAAATATATTCATGTTTTTATTTATCTTCCAAATTAAACTTCTGTTATGTGAAAATTAGTTATTAAAGCTCTCACAAACTTGATGGCACACTTTACTTTCTTGCACTTAATAAACTTGAACCATTGTGTCATTTATATTGCTTATATGCTTGCAAGTTATAAGTTGGGAGTTAGCAGAACCGTGATCTCATGGGGAACGCTTTTAACACCTGTACATATTATCCAGTTGATATCATGATATTTTGTTTATGGATGTCGGCGGTGTGAAATAAGAGGGGAGCATGTAGGTCCATGGAGTATTATATATGTGTTAGATAAACACCTGGGCGGCTAGCCTAAGCCATGCCTAATCATGGTGGAAACTTGCAGCATAACCATAGTGAGAAATCTATGAAGCATCTTCAGAAAATATATAGAAAACAGAGAGAAAAGAAAAAAAAGATAAAAAGCACCATGCTCATGGTAAATAAAAAGATCGCTGAGATGCTCATTGCATGTTGCCTTGTAATTTTGATATGGGATAGCTCCCGTGTCATGGGGCAAGGGGTACCCGTTGAAGGTTCTCTCTGATACACATATACTTACAATGACAAGAACTTGCTTGTGACTAAAGTTGAGTAGCATGAGGAACGGCCCTCGTACTCAAGGGACATGAGATTTACATCTTATGATCTATCAAACATATACTTCATATTTGTTTCACTTTAACCTTAATCACTTCAAGATGCTTATGATAGGGGCAGTGAGATCTGAAAGCTAAAAAGTACCATAATTTTTGGAAGCTTTTTATGAAACTTGAAATCCCTGCTTCCCTCTATGAAGGGACTTTGACATGGTTATACCCCACGGGTACACAACATCAGCATACCTAGTCCAGCCCAAAGGAAGGCCCACTGCAAGATATACGGCATGCGGAGACTCTGGGTGGCCCAGGCCCATGACGCCTTCAGATGCTTTGAGAACAAGGCTGGTGTAGATATAATTTCAAAGGGTAAACCCTAATCTGTAACCGACTCGACCTATGCTCGGGACTTGCCTATCTATATAAAGTCTAGGAGGGCACGGTGAGGAGGGCACCTCTCACCGCATACACACCTTCACGCTAGATTGCATCTGTGCACCCCTGTAACTTTCGGTTCCGCCGTAATCAAAGAGCAGACAAGCATGAGTAGTGTTTTCCCTCCGGGGGTCTGAACCTGGGTAAAACTCATGTCCCCATGTTGAGTTTTTGCTAACCGTTCCACGATCTCAAGAATCCCCACCTTCTCCAAAACCCAAGCTCATAATAATGGGCATTGACGAGATCGAACCTCGTCAATTGGCGCCGTCTGTGGGAAACAGGGCGCTGATTGTGCGATTGTGACGGTCCCATCTGAAGAGATCTACAACTCCTCGACGACGGAGAGACACCTCCTCTTTGGCGCTTTCGACTTCACCGCCCACTCGCCAACCAACATGAAGGATTCGAGCCCGTAGGCGATGGGCTCGAGATTTTGTTCGGGAGCTTTTGCTTCTAGGTGGGGAAGAACGGTACTCTCCGCCTCCAAAAGCGGGTGCCACCACCATCCATCAGGCTCGCTTCGTGCGTCCCACCCATTGGCGTGCTGCGCACGTTGACGCTTACAGATGAGTCCTATAACAGCATCAACTGCAACTCAGATCTGTGCGGCCCTCCATCAGACGAAGGAACTTACGGTTCCGGGTCCGAAAGCTGCGGCAGCAGTGGTCCAATATGCAGGCAATACCAATGCGCCGTAGTCAACCCACAACAAGATCCACCACCCAACCCGCGGGCTGGGAACAGAGGAAATGGAGGGCAGTCGCCCCTCCAGCCCAACGAGGGTGACGATGCCGCCTATCAGCGGATCAACCTCAACAAGGATGGTTGGTGCCAGGCATGCGAAGCTGTGGCGGGTAACAAGATCCTACCCGTGAATTATACACGGGACCTGCTGATGGCATACCACCTCCTCCTCATCGGCGAGCACAACAGGCAGGTGAAGCTGCAGGAGGAGCTCGACAAACGCAAGCAAGCAGCTTCGGAGTGTAGCGCGCGGCGAGCTGCGCTCTCTGCCGCTGGCGGCTCCAGCTTGCATGGCAATCACGCCAACAAGCAGCGCTCTCGCATGGATAACATGGACCCCGCCGCGTGACGTGAGGTCACCAAGACCCTCAACACATCCTTCATGGAGATGGACGTCAATGGCAACGTCATACCGAAGACGCCTCAGGCTGCGATCATGGCAGCAACCACATAACTCGCATCCCATCCACCTCCGGTGGGGGATCCGAAGAGTGCCATGCGCAAGTCCGCACTAGACGGACTCGGACTCGTCGGAGCTGCGCTCCACGAAGAGGCTCCTATGGACCCAAAGAAAAAGGCTATGGTTAGATTCAACTGTAACCCCACACCCTCATCCGACGAAGAAGAGGATGAGAATGACCTACCTCGATGATGCAAGAGCCCAAGACGTCGCAGTCGTGACTACAACGCTCGAAATGACCTTGCACAGTGCAAGGTCGACAAGGCACGTGCCAAACACGCATGCTCAACCGAATCCGAAGAGGATGACGATGGAGAACTGTGCGGAGCTCGATGCTTCAGCAGATCTGCTCGGCGCATGCGGATGCAGAAAAATTTCAAGCTTCCTTCGGACACTCTGAAGTTCGACAACATGCATGATCCGAAGGCGTGGCTTAGCGACCACCTCTCATCCGTCAAATTGCATGGTGGCAACAAGAACACCGCCCTGCAATGCCTTCAAATGCAGCTGACAGGCGCAGCCCGGTTCTGGCTCAGCAGCCTGTCCTCGGGTACGAAGCTGGGAGGATCTGGCGTACAGTTTCATCCGAAACTTTAAGGGCACTAGCAAGAGGCCAGCCTCGATCGAGGAGCTACTGGCCTGCACTAAACGAACGGGCGAATCCATTCGCTCGTACATCTTGCTCTGGTCCAACATCAAGAACTCCATGGTACACATCTCCGAGGAGATAACGATGGACGCCTTCAAGGATGGCGTCAAGCGCCCGAACTTCAAGGAAGAACTTGGGCGCGTCAAGCCCAAGATACTCAACCACCTTGTGGATATCGCCAACAGGTGGGCAGATGGCGAGGATTCCCTCCACTGAGCACATTCGGAGGAGGAGGATGAATACGGCCGCAAACGCTAGTGCCGTAGCAAACGAAGATCGTGCATCTACGACGATCGCGACAGACCCGGTATGGTTGCGGCTGGCTACGCCGAACGCCGCAACTACATCAACCGCAGCAGCGGAGGATACCGCGAAGGCAACTTCCGTGACGGAGGATGCCCAACACAAACGTGGCAGCATACGAAAAATTGTTGAGACCATGCACCATCCACTTCTACATCGACAAGCAGGACGGCAAGAAGAAGGCCAGCCACATGCTTAAGGACTACCGCGATTTCCCGAAACTCAGCGAGGGCCTGACCCAAATGCGGCGCCAGATCGTGAACCCCGGGTTCGGACCCGCACCTGCACCAGGTAACATCGCCCATGGAGCTCCTCCACCACAACCCTTGGGACCGTCGAATCCCGTAATCACACCTGCGCCAAACTGCGGCACAGGTGGATATCCACCGCCAAAAGGGTCCCTCATGATCCAGAAGGGATGCCCTACCAATATGGTGCAAAATAAGATCACTCGACAGGTCAGCCTTGCTGTAACCGCTCCGCTAGCCATCCCTAAGTACCTCAGTGGCTCGGAGTCCTGCATCACGTTCGTTCGATCGTTCGGACCATACCCTCCAGATCCCTCGCCCAGTTCATGCTGCCCTGGTGCTCGAGGCGCAGATCGGAGGATTCGATATGAGTTGTGTCTTCATGACGAGGGCAACGGCATCAACTTGATGTTCGCCAGCACCCTCGCAGCGATGCAGATCCCGCTGTGCAGCCTGGAACAATCCGATACAACATTCCACGGCATAGTCCCAGGGAAGGGCATATATCCCCTGGGAAAGATATGGCTGGACGTCATTTTCGGCAAACCCGAAAACTTTCGGTGTGAGCGGCTCGAGTTTGAAGTGGTGGATTGGCCATCACAGTACCACGCCATCCTCGGGCGTGTAGCATTCGCAAGGTTCCTAGCAGTACCGCACTACGCGTACCTGCTGCTCAAGATGCCTGGGCCAAAAGGCGTCATCACAGTCCAGGGAAGCTTCACCCGATCGGACCACTGTGATAGAGACTTCAACAAAATCTCCCAGTTGTTCGGCATGCAAGAGGAGGTCACGAGACTCCGAGAGGTGACAGACAACGGGGCACCCCCAGTCGCCAGGCAAAAATCACCTGATACGTCGTTTGACCCCATAGTTAACACGAAAAAGGTGTAGGTCCAACCAACCAACGCATCCAAGATGGCGTTGATCGCCAATGACCTCAGTCCCGCATAGGAAAGCGCGCTCGTCGAATTCCTCCGTGAGCGCAAGGAAATCTTCGCCTGGTGTCCTGCGGACATGCCAGGAGTTCCTAGGGAATTCTCCGAGCATGCACTCAATGTGGTCCCGGACGCAAGGCTGGTCAAGCAGTTGATCTGACGATTGTCCGAACCACGAGCATCCGTAGTTGGAATCAAAGTCAAAAGACTCCTAGATGCCAACTTCATCCGAGAAATCAAGGAGAGCGAGTGGCTAGACAACACCGTGCTAGTCCCAAAGAAAGACACGGACATCCTGCGGATGTGCGTGGATTTCACGTCGCTCAACAAGCACTGCCCCAAGGACCACTTCCCCCATCCTCGAATCGATCAGATCATCGATTCGACTATAGGATGCGAGAAACTCTCCTTCCTTGATGCCTACTCAGGCTACAATCAGATTCGGCTGAAGGTCGAAGACCAGGAGAAAACGGCGTTCATCACACCGTTCGAGGTATTCTGCTACAACACCATGCCCTTTGGGCTGAAGAACGCAGGTGCCACATACCAGAGGTGCATACAGGCATGTCTAAAGAACATCCAAGTCTATGTCGATGACATAGTCATCAAGACCAGGGAAGCCAAGACACTGATCGACCATCTCCGCGAGACGTTTGATAACCTTGATCAATACAAGATCAAGCTGAATCCAAAAAAGTGCGCCTTCGGCATCCCATCTGGCCAATTACTTGGCTACTTCATCTCCCAACGGGGAATCAAGGCGAATCCGAAGAAAATCCGGGCCATATTTTCCATGGAGAAGCCAAAGAACCTCAAAGGTGTCCAGCAACTCGCTGGGCGCATCACGGCGCTAAGCAGATTCATCAGCCGGATGGGTGAGAAGGCCCTACCTTTCTACCAGCTGCTACGCAAAGTAGATAAATTTGAGTGGACACCCGAAGCAGACAACGCATTCGAAGAACTGAAGCGACTTCTCTCAACCTCGCCTGTCTTGGTCACGCCCAAGGAGCGAGAGCCACTTCTGCTATACATCGCCGCCACACAACAGGTGCTAAGTACCGTACTCATGGTCGAACGACCCGAAGATGGAAAGACCCATGGGTTCCAATGCCCAATCTACTACCTCAGCGAGGTACTGACGCCAACAAAACAGAGGTACCCTCACTACCAGAGACTCACTTATGGGGTATTCATGACAGCTTGTCGGCTGAGCCACTACTTCCAGGAGCATCAGATAATGGTTGTCAACGAGGAGCCACTGTCCAACATCCTGAACAACCCCGAAGCCATAGGACGCGTAGCCCTGTGGGGCATCGAGCTATCTCCTCTAGACATAGTCTACGAGCAGCGCAATGCAATCAAATCTCAGGTCCTCCCTGACTTCTTCGTCCACTGGATGGAGCTCCAGCTGCAAGACACCCCGGACATGACACAGTCTTGTACGATGCACTTCGAGGACTCCAAGCACGAGGCTGGAGCAGGAGCTGGCGTCATACTGATGTCCCCGCAAGGCGATAAGACGAAATGCGTCCTTCGTATGAAATTTCGCGCATCCAACAACGAGGCCGAATACAAGGCCCTCATCCACGACATGAGGATGGCCAAGATCTTTGGCGCAACGCACCTAGTCATCTACGGTGACTCGAACCTCGTCTTCCAGCAGACGATGAACAAGTGAGACACACACGCCGCCAACATGATCGCGTACCACGCACACTACAACTCACTCGAAGGAGACTTTGACGGCTACGAGCTTCGGCACGTTGGAAGGGAAAGCAACGAGGAAGCCGATAGACTCGCCAACATCGGCTCCACCTGTGCACGGGTGCCACAAGGTGTGTTCCTCGAACAAATCTGCATACCTTCCATCAAAAGGAAATTCCCCAAGGGATCACCCGAAGAATCATAGGACTCGGGGGCTATGCTACCCGAAGGACAGGAAGGACCCGAAATGCTCGACACGGAAGTCGAGTTGGTCAGCCTGATGCAGGTTATGACAATCAAAGAAACATGGACGCAGTCGTACCTTTGGTACCTAATAAACAGAGAACTGCCTAATGACCCGACAGATGCCCAGCGCATATCTCGCCGGTCCAAGGCCTTCACCATCATCAATGGCGAGCTATACAAGCGCGACATTTTGGGTGTACTACAACGATGCGTCACCATCTGTGACGGCAAAAACCATCCTCCAAGACATCCATGAGGGCATCTGCGGCCATCACGAGGGGAGCCACGCCCTCGTCGCCAAAGCTTTACGAGCTGGATTCTACTGACCAACGGCCATGAACGATGCCAAAGACATCATATAGAGATGCAACGGCTGCCAGAGGTTTGTGGACAAGCCAAACGCACCAGGGTCGGAGCTGAGGACCATACCCTTGCCTGGCCCTTGGCCAATGGGGCCTTGACATGATCGGGAAACTGCCCAAATGTTTGAAAGGAGTCCATGTATACCTCCTGGTCACAGACGGGAAGTTCACCAAATCGATCGAGGCCATGCCTATCACCAAGCAAAAAGGAAAAACGTCCGTCAAGTTCTTCGAGTCTATAGTCTACAAGTTTGGCGTGCTGCACATCATCATTACGGACAACGGGTCGAGCTTCATCTCCAAAGAATTCTAGGACTTCTGCGAAGGCCTTCGCATCAACATATCCCACGCTTCAGTGTCGCACCCGCAAACCAACGAGCAGGTCAAAAAGGCCAACGGTCTCGTAGACGGTGGCATCAAGAAACGCCTACTCAGCCCACTCGAACGACTTGCGGGAGCCTGGGCAGAAGAGCTACCCTCCGTCCTCTAGAGCTTGCGTACAACGCCAAACAGCTCAACTTGCTACACTCCCTTCTTCATGGTGCACGGAGCCGAAGCTGTGCTACCTGCAGAAGTATGCCATAAGGCCCCATGGTTCATCGCCTACAATGAAGCCAAATCGACGGCCGCACTCGAACACGCCGTCGACACACTCGACGAGGCACGCGACATCGTCGGGGATCGCTCGGTGGTCTACTCCCAAGGTCCTTCGTCGAAGGAGACCTCGTCCTACGACTCAAGCAAGAGCGGCCGAAGAAGCTCGAGTCACCTTGGTATGGACCATACATCATCACCGATGTCATCCCAGGTGGCGCCTACTGCCTCAAGTCAGGAGTCGAATACTCCAACCCATGGAATGTCGCATAATTGCGACGCTTCTACCCCTAGCTATCCCTCTTTACTTTCAATAAGGCTACTCAGGAGATCAATGTACCTCCTCGTTACGATATGAATAAAAGCTAAGTCCCCAGTCTGAAAATCTCTTTTCCTTGCATTACTTTCTGTTACAACACACTCGGGGGCTCCGCCTCACATCACGACTACGTCGTCCGAAAATAACGCATGTAAACATGAGTAGCTGACCACGTCAGGCTAACGAAAAGGACATGCATACAACAAAGAACTACGTGCTAACACACATAATCTTTACAACAAAGGGCACAACAAGCCCATTCGAAATATATACAAGTTTTACATCTATCTTTTTTCAGGACCTACCTATTCTAAAGGATCACGTGCGCCTGATGCTGAAAAAGATCTACAATCTCTTCGGCATACTTCCTAACAGCCGCATAATGTGGGCGCATGTCCCAGAGGCCACCATCTGGTCGAGAGGGTGGCCTAGCCGCCACCGCCGCGAGATCAACGTCAGAGCAAGGCAGACGAACAAGCGAAAGGGCGGCTTTCACCCCTGCCACCAGCTGCTGCCGCACAAACTCCCTCACGTGATTCACGTCCCGAAACTTCGACAACAAGCCCCACAGGGTGGACGACGCTTCATCCAGAGGAAACATGATGTACATAATCGACGCCAGGGAAGTCTTCACTTGCCTTAGAGCCCATGACACCTGATGCACACGATCCTACACAGTCGCAAGGACGGTGGCCAGGTCACGGTCCATCCAGAAAAATCATCTAGCTTCCATGTCCTGTTGGGTCAAGTAGTTGATCCGAACTGCAACGCGCTCCTTCTCCTCCGTCGGAACAAGATTAGCACCTGCAGAACATTTAGGACAAGGTGGCATGCAAATGAGGCGCACTCGCAAATGAGCAGCATCTCAAGAATACTTACATTGCAGTTGTTCGCTCAACTGACGCAGCTCCCCCATTAGATACTCCTCCCTGGCGGTAGCCCGCTCAGTTTTCAAACTCCACACGTCCGCATGGCTTAGAACGCCAAGGATTTGCTTCTCCAGGCTGCGGACGCGGTCATGAAGAAACACTAGCTGCGATGCATCATCTAACGATGGTCGTGGATCTGGCGCAGTCGAAGTACCAACGGGTGCACAACCCGAAGGACCCAAAAAGGAAAAAACAGGCAAGTAGATAATCATCACAAACATCTCTGAAGATAGCTCGCCAAAGTATATACATTAATGACCACCGCGTGGCGCAGGGGCATCCTCTAACAGCGCATCCGCCAGAGAATCACCATCCTCAAGGGCAACGCCCTTGGGCATGATCTCCTTGTAGAAATGCTGGACAACCTCCTTGGCCTTGGCAAGGGAGCCAGCAGCAGTGCTGCAGCGATCTTCGACCGCTGCGGTGGCATCATCCACAGCACTCCCGTGCTCCAAGACATTGCAATCAAACACAATACCCGAGGCATCTGGCGCAAAGAAGAACAGGAAGGAGCCGAATAAGGACATGGAGAAAGAGCAGTCGAAAATCCAAAGGACCAATTTCATACAAATACACTTACCGGAGAAAGCCTTGGCCGCAACCATCAACTTATCGGCCACCTCCTTCTCGCGAGCAGCCGCAACATTGGTGAGCTGGTATTCGCGATCCGAATCCTCCCGCTGCAGGCACTCCTTGGCCTCGTTAGAATCCGCCAACTCCTGCTGTAGGCGCTCCTTCGCCTCCACAGCATCAGCAACCTGCTTCTCCGTGCGACCGAGGCTCTTTTGAAGAGCGTCCAACCGACGAAGCGCCACATTATTTTCATCTACAAAGCATCAAGAACACACATGAGCACCACAAGATACATTTAGGCAAGATGTGAAAAAGACAAGAGCAAGCAAGACACGTAGCTTCGAGCTGCTGCATACTAGCCTCCAGCGCTAGATGTTGCTGGATGTGCAGGTTCGCGTTGTGCACAAAGGGCTGTGGAAAGAAGCAGAAGCAAACAATCAAGAAAGCATCAACAAAAGGGCTAGGGGGATGCGCCCCAAAACGACCCGAAAAATGCTCGAGTTCTCCCCCAGGACAAAAGGGAAAACAACTTACATGCTCAGATGGGGACTCCGAAGGTCTAGGTGTAGTCTTCTGAGTGACGACTACTCGAGCCTCCTGCGGAGAAGGGTTCAGAGCATCGCCCCCAGAGTTGGCCACCGTATGAGAGTGAGGGGCCGTCGGCTTCAATTCCCCTACGGCCTCCTGGTAGCCCTCACTAAGAGAGCCCTCCGAGGAGTGGCTGCAAGGAAAACATTCATCAAAGCAAGAAGAAAAGTGCACATGCAAAAAACAAGAACGAATAGTGTCCGAAGGTACTTACGAGTCGATGTCTCTCAAATCAAAGACGGGCAGCGCCTTTTCCTTCTTATTCTTCTTGGTCAGTGGTTGCGGCACCATAGCCCGCAGAGGCACGACCGGGAACGGTGAGGAGGAAGCGCCATCATCCCCGTTGTGGTGCACAAGGAAGGATGGGTCCCTAGGCGTTGGCGGAGGCGAAGCATCCGAAGACTCGCTCGAACTCTATGCCCGCTTACGGGTCTGTCCCTCACTCGCCTCGGGGGATTCATGAGTTCGCGACTACGCCGGCCAAAGCTCGGACTCGGAGTCCACAACTTCGTTGTCTGGCGCATTCGGAAACTTTTCAGGCAGTGGAGGCACCATGCCATCCACCTTGAACTCCTGCATAATGAAGACATCAAAATATCAGTACAAGCAATCATAAGGAAAATCACTCGAAAAAGGCGCAACATGCACATCGCAAATCTACACATGCGGAATTGGTTTCGTGGCACTGAAGGGGTATGTCAACGACCTCCCCGGAAGATCCTCCTCGGACTTGTACTTTAGCAGCGGTCGAAGAACTCTGTGGAGGTCGCCTCGAGATAACTCCTTGGCTGAGACCCTCGTCGGGTCATTGCGGCCAGCGTAAAAAAACATCGGATGCACCCTCGCCTGGAGTGGCTGCACCCGACGTTTGAGGAAGGTGCAGATTGTATCCACACCATTGACCTCCTTCCCAGGCTCCATCTGCTGCGCCTCCACCCGACTGTATAGCTCCTCTGCCTCTGCCACCTCGCTTTCCAGGATATGGTTCTTCCAGGATCTCTTCGGCAGGATCTCCAGGGCAGAGTCGAAGAGGGCAAGGCTGAAATTTTGCCCGTCCACTATGGGGTCGTGGATATAAAACCACTTCTTCCACCAGTATTGGATGGACTCATACATAGAGAAGGAAAACAAGAGAATAGAAGATCGAAGGGAAATAATGCAGCCGCCAAGCGGGTAGAACCTGCCGGTGACAAACTGCCTCTTCACGGAATAGAGCTTCCGAAAGAGACCAAAGTGTGGCTCGATACCGAGCCAGCACTCGCAAAAAGTAATGAAGCAGGCGATGTGGAGAAGAGAATTGGGTGAAAGATGATGGAGTTGGATGCCATAGAAAAACAAAAGTCCACAAAGAAAATCGTGGACTGGGAGAGAAAGGCCGTTAAGAACGAAGGCGACAAACATCACCCGAAACCCTATGGGTGGACGGGGTATTACCTCATCACCGGGGATCTTGACGGCCTACTTGTTATGCGGGATTAAACCCGCATCGCGCAACTTGCGCAGGTCACCCTCGCGTGTCTCCATGCGTCTCCACCATCCATCGGTGATGCGAGCGGTGGTGGTGCTTTTCTTGACGCCGGCAACAGCACTTGAGGCCGCTCTGGCGGAGGCTTTCTTTGACTTCACCATCGCAGAGCATCAACGGCGGCGGTGCGCGCGCAAGAAAGAAGGAAAAGATCGAAGAGCGTCCAGTGCGCGCGAAGACGAGCTCGTGAAAATGGAGGCAGTGAAAGCAAATGTCAAAGGGAGAAAACAAACCATTGTTTTCCCCACGGTTATAAGGATGAAGACGACAAATGGGAGTCGTTCATCCAAAATCCCTAACGCTAGGGACAGATCCAACCGTCGACGTGTCAACGCAGCAGCGAACCATCGCCTGCACGCCATCCACTATGCATGGAAATCGAGGAGACGCCATAATTCTCGCCACGACGCGTGTGACTAGTCAACTTCAAGTCAGAAAGTGGGACCCACGTTCGTCCTATTACGTCACCTCTGGCGCCGCAGACGGTTGAGGTCACCGATCGTCAGCACTGACATCATCAAAACAAAGCTAGCAATGGTTGGAAATATTCGGCTGATAATTAAAAGTACTCACTCGAATCTAGGATTCGAGCAACTACTTGGGGGCTACTCCTATCAGGAGTGCTAGACGCGCACCTGAGGCATGAATAAGGTACTACACCACTCGATCTTTTCGAGCCCTATGTCGAATCTACGGCTCCATTAAGGACTCGGGGGCTACTCCCATAGGGAGGATTGATCAAGCATCCGAAAAAATTGTGTCCTACGGACCTGGAGCTCAACTAACAAAACTAAAGTCCCTGCTCGAGTCTACGACTCGAACATACACTCGGGGGCTACTCCCATAGGGAGCGCTGATCGCGCACCCTATGAATTATTCGACTGCAATCATTCGGATCAAACACGAGAATATCCGGACTTTCAACTTTGCCCAAATCAACTCTAAGTGAGAAGCATCCTCCTTGGACACCCGAAATACCTCTGCGGTGATAAACTTTCGGATGCTGTGTCTACGATGCAAAGATAAGACCTACAGATATCATCTGATGGCCTGGTAACGCACCTGACTGCGCTCTGCCAGTAAAAATCCTTATCAACAGATGCGATGAAAATCCTGACGGACGCATTAGGTACATCACTCGAAAATTACTAGGATTTGACTACTGTAAGACCTTAGCACCCTGAGTCAAATTACACTAGCATCCATTCCAGGTTCGAGTGTAGGGACTCGAATCTGAAGAAGATCGTATTGTTTTGTCCTATGAAAGTTAACTGGCCCTGATCCATCAGGAGAGTCAGGCACACGCATCAGCAATCCTTACAAACTAAAAACCATTCTCTTATAAACAGGCATAAAACTGTACCCGAAGGATTGAGGAGTCCCTAGCCGAATCTGCGATTCAACTTAGCACTCGGGGGCTACTGACATGGTTATACCCCACGGGTACACAACATCAACATACCTAGTCCAGCCCGAAGGAAGGCCCACTGCAAGATATACGGCCTGCGGATACTCCGGGTGGCCCAGTCCCATGACGCCTTCGGATGCTTGGAGAACAAGGCTGGTGTAGATAGAATTTCAAAGGGTAAACCCTAATCTGTAACCGACTCGACCTATGCCTGGGACCTTCCTATCTATATAAAGTCTAGGAGGGCACGGCGAGGAGGGCACCTCTCACCGCATACACACCTTCACGCCAGATTGCATCTACGCACCCATGTAACTTTCTATTCCGCCGTAATCAAAGAGAAGACAAGCAGGAGTAGGGTTTTCCCTCCGGGGGCCTGAACCTGGGTAGACCTCGTGTCCCCGTGTTGCTTGTTTGCTAACCGTTCCGCGATCTCCAGCATCCCCACCTTCTCCAAAACCCAAGCTCATATCAATGGGCATTGACGAGATCGAACCTCGTCAGCCTTTATTTTAATTTTATGTTGAGTCTCCATCTTATATCTTTATGCACCAATTAAGAGAGCATAGTTGTCATTCTTAGTTCAATGTGCATTGTCCGAAAACTTATTGATTGATTCATAATGTTGTTATTGCTTGTTCTTAAATTATTTTTATCTAGTCACCCTTATGAACTTTCAAGGTGTCCTTTGTATTTATGTTTTGCTACTCCACGAAGGACAAGATGAATACCCCTCTTGATATGTTTTATATATGTGAAATAAACAAACGTCTTTCAATGCATTGCTATTCATGATCTTTTGTTTGTACCTTTTCATGTTACAACATAGTTGCTATGTCTTATTGTAGACCTACATCTTTCATGCTCATGTTTAGAGTACTTTGATCCCAGCAATCAATGCATTACAATAGTTTGACCAAGATTGTGATGGTGCATGTCACCTCAAAAATTATTCTTCGTATCACTTACCTACTCAGGGATGAGCAGGAGTTAAGCTTGGTGATGCTTGATACGTATCTATAATTTTTGATGCTCGATGCTTGTTTTGTATTAACTTTCTTATGTTTTGTCTACACTTTGAGGTATTTTAATAAATTTTCCGGAACTAACCTATTGACAAGATGTCGTAGTGCCAGTTGCTTGTTTTCTGCTTTTTTTGTTTCAGAAAATCAAGTAAGGAAATATTCTCGGAATTGGACAGGACAAAAGCCAAAGTCAATATTTTACTAGAAGGAACACGGATTCCGAAGGGCAACCGAAGTGGGTCCATGAGGTGGCCACACACTATGGAGGCATGGACAGGGGGCGCTAGCCCTAGTTGTGGGCCTCTCGGACGCCCGACCGACCTTGCCCCTTCACCTATAAAAGCACCCCGATGCAGAAACCCTAAGTACGAGATCAAATCTCCATGAAACAGTCTGTAGTTTCTGCCACCATCGTCCCTAGATCGGGGGATCTGAAGCTCTTCACGGCACCCTGCGAGAGGGTGAGATCATCCCGGAGGCCTTCTTCTTCACCATGCCAGCCTCCGGGTGATGCGTGAGTAGTTCACCCTTGAACTATGGGTCCATACAGTAGCTAGATGGTTGTTTCTCCTCCTTTGTGGTATCATGTTTATATATTGTGAGCTCCATTCATGATCAAGATCATCTATTTGTAATCATACATGTTGTGTTTGCGGGGATCCGATTGATATTGAGATACTATGTCAGATTGATTATTGATTCTATCATGTCTATGTTATTTGTGATCTTGCATGCTCTCCGTTGCTAGTAGCTATCTTGGCCAAGCATATGTTATTTATGCTCGATAGAAGGTTCATGCCTCTAGTAATCTAGGGAAGTGAAAGAAATCTCTAAGATGTAGATGTTTTGTTGCTACTAGGGATAAAACAACAACCCTTTGTCCATGGGGAAATTGTATTGTTTACTTTACACACTATGCTTAATGCAATTATCTGTTGCTTGCAACTTAATACTAGAAGGGGTTCAGATGATAACCTGAAGGTGGATTATGGTCTATGTATTATCTGTTGCTTGCAATTGTCCATGGATGCAGTTGGATTACGGTCTATGTATTATGTTGTAATGCCCAATCAAATCTCGTGGGAATCAAGATGTCTAGTATATGAATTGTTATGCTTTCTCAATCTGTCAATTGCCCCGCTGTAATTTGTTCACCCAACATGCTATCTATCTTATGGAGAACACCTCTAGTGAAATGTGGACCCCGGTCCATTATTTATCTTTGACATACCATCTACCATCTACCATCTATTGTTTACTGTTTACTTTCTGCAAGCAATTACTGTCTTCCACACTATATGTTTAATCCTTTGTTTTCAGCAAACCGGTGAGGTTAACAACCTCACTGTAAGTTGGGGCAAAGTATCGATTTTGTGTTGTGAGGGTTCCAAGTTGTTAGCAACAACTTGGAGTTGTTTTCTTACTCCTACTGGTTCGATAACCTTGGTTTCATAACTGAGGGAATCTTGCTGATGTGCTCATCATAACCTTGGTTTCATAACTTCCAATGAGCTCTACATATCTGAGCCATCAAGACACCAAACGACTACACGACATATGAAGACATCTATGGACTTGAAGGAAATATCCAAAACATGAACAACCTCTCCATCGACCTTTGAGATGCTACTACAAGCCTCACCACCCAGTTCCAAAATTGCCACGGCCAATGGAACATGGGAAATTATCCATAGCCACCATAATGAGAAACAAAGGGGCTTGCAAAAGCCCGATCTTGGGGATGTGTTCCCCTTGCAAATTCATTTGTGTAATAATGATGTTGTACTCCATCTCCTTGGGATCTTTGAAACATTCATGTTGTCTTGTTCCAAAACTTCCCTTTTTTCCTTTGCTTTTTAGTTTTCTTTTGTTTTATTTGTTTTTTTTAATTTTCTTAGAACCCTTTATTGGTCACAAGATATTTTCTATTATTTAATCCCTTTATTCAAAAATACAAAAAGATTTTTCCGTTTTTCCTTTTCTCGTAAATGTGGATTCGCGCTTTGCCTCTTTGATTTTATATTATGATGAGAGTAATCGTGTTTGAGTTTTTAAAGGAAAAAATACCTATAAGGAATAGAATCATGATGGTGTTTATGCGAGGTATGTCCTATGTCTCCCACTTTTGAAGTTTGAGTTATTTATCTTAGTTGGTCGATTTGCTAAGATGTTATTCCTATGGGAGTAATTTAATTTAGTTAATGTAAATCTTTTTATTAGTACGATGGTTAGTTGTTCAAGTTCTCTCTCTAGTTCTTTTAGCTTACTGAGTCTTTCCTTGGAAATAATAATGCCAAACAAGTACAATAACAAAAATTCTGAAATTTTATTACTTGTTTGATGAATGATTGTCTTGAGAGTACACCCTTGAAGATACTTAACCTTATAGATATTTTGATAGTCTTGATGACACTCTTGAAAGGAGTTGTTTGATTGAAATAAAGTCTAGTGGTAATTGTGATGCATGCCAAAGCTAACTTTTTGGATCAAATAGTGGTACTAGCTCATAAAAAAGAAAAAATTCTGCAATTTATGTTCCTAGTGCACACCTTTGGGATGCTAACAACTCTGCTAGTTTTTGAACTATCTATGGTATAACCCCGGATTTCATCGATGAGTTGATGACATGATTGGCATCAGTGTCAATGTATGGGAAAAATTATTGGTATTCTCAAAGGTTGTGCAAGAACTTGCAAAAGAAACAGCCAGCAATCCTTGAAAAGAATGAAAAGATAAAGATATCTTTGAAGGTACACATAACAACTCCTTGGCATGGTCTCATTACTTGAAAAACAATGATTGGATTGGAAGTGTTTTTGACAGACTTGATTTATTGATTTGGCTGTAAATAAGACACTCCATTGTTATATTACTTAGGAGATGAAACTCTCTTACTCAATCATACAATTTAAACATCCTAGTGTTCCTTTTCAAGCTAATAGTTAACTAGAATAATTGGATTGATTGCCACACTTCAAGTTATTCATATTGATATTAAACTCTACTTTGATTGTCTTGAATTGCCGAATCTTGTGTAGTATTGTTTTCATCTCTCTAACTTTGATAATCCTCGCAAATGAATGAAGTGTTATGCACCTATGACTATGAACCGTGAGTGAATTCTTTCTCTGGTTGTTTTTAGTTTAAACGCTGAATTCATTATAGTTCTTTTGTTTCTTCTTGCTCGAGGGCAATCAAGGTTTGAGATTTGGGGAAGTTGATGGCTTTGAAATTTTCCATCTTTCTCTACATTTAAACATTGTTTTTAGTAAATCAATTGACAAGAAACTATCAATCCTTGCCACTAATGACTAATAATTTCAAATATATGCAAAAACTTGTTTTGAATTATGTTGTGCAGGAAATCATGGGTTTTAATGTGAAATCAGGAGTCATAATGAAGAAATTTGAGGAAGTCCACACGGCCAAATAATTGGGAAGCAAATTCTAGGTGTTAGTATGCATAACGACCTATGGTACGGGCAGATCCCGCCCATACTACCCACCCGTACAGGGTGCCAACGGATTTGTCTCGTCAAACCCTACAACCTTTGTGAAGACGCCTATATATTTTGATCCGCTAGCCGCCGCCTAGGGATCTTCCATTCTCAGATTTCATCACAACACCACCAAAGGAGTTCCACGCCATTGTTCATCCATTTTTCATAGACATTTCTTCGTTCTTTAGATCTCCTTGTGATTTGGTGACCATTGTAAGAATATTCGATTTCAATATAAGTATTTTGCACAATTTTTTCTATCCTTGATCTATTTGTTATAAGTGAGTAGTCCGCACGGCATGCGGGTTGGGGAGAAACCATGCAACAACTATGTGCCTCTAATCATGGGAGTATTGTATTTTGTTTGCAATTGAGATTTATATCTTTTGTTTCTTTATCTCTTATCTCGATCTGTGGACTATAGTTTATAGTTTATAGTTTTGGAATAACTATTGTAATTGATGGAATATGTATCTTTTATAGTGTGTCTTACATTTGGTGAGACGGTTATTCATACAAGTTTGTAACAAGTCGGTTGTTCTGCTTTTATGAATGATTTCTATTATGTTCATATGTTATTTTCGATTATGTTTGAATTATTCGAATTGAGAAAATAATTGATAAATATGTGAACATTTGTAAATTTCCCTAATCGGCATTATGTTGGAAATACATCTGGCAATAAACCAAATAGTACTTAGTGGCATTATTAAAGACCATTGAACGAAGGCAAGCACTTACCTAGAATAAAGTAAGCCATCTAGAATTCGTGGAAGCTTGTGGGTTTATGTGATAAAACCAAAGTATTAACGAAAAAGTCCTTTGAAATTGTAAGACAAATTTTCATAACAAAAACCAAAGAAAGGGAAAAGTTAGTATTGCTAAATGTTTGGTGCATTCTCGAGAAAGGGTGTTTCTTGACAATGATGATTGTGAAATAAAAGTTAGAGCATGATGAAGGTTTGCGACCATGCATCGAAATGATGAGAATCGTAAGTGGTATATGTTCTAGGGAGCCACTCTTCATATTATAATGAAAAAGGAATCAATGATAGTGATCCACTATAGTTTTTCAGTGATGGTTTTACCTAAAGTAGTAGGATTCACAAATATTCCCTACACCTGGTGTAGAGATAAATTTGAATTGATTGTCAAGTTATTGCAACAAGGCATGCCTACGAACTACAAGGAATTGATGGTTAAACTAAAATTACAAGAAATCCTGAAATTAAAACTTCACTTGATATTGGAAACTAATTTTTTTACTGAATCTCGTCAAGTAAAATAGTTACTTGATATTTCTAAAAGATCTCCAGGTTAAAAGAAAAAAGTGGGACTCTTAAAAGACAAAGCACGATTCATCAAGAAGGGTCTTGAGTGGATTTGAATGAATTTGATTTATTGTGCTGAATGTCTAATGGATTTTAGAAACTTGTAAAAGTAAAGTCTCAAATTGATAATTGCTCAAGAGATTTCGAATCGTTCGAAATATCGATAAAGCATATGCAAAATGCATAAAGTTGAGTGGGAGCTAGGGAGTCTTCCTAGATTAATATGTGCATGCCATATTTATGTGAAGAAGTATTATTAAGTTTAAACTCACATATGTAATTGACATAATTTGAGTCGGAGCTTGATAGGATTCACATGTGTGAGTGACACATTATGAACGAGGACCAAAAGGCCAATAAATAAATATTTATTTATGCGAGCATATGACATTGAAATCTACGAGATTAAGATATGTATTTTGGAATTATGTTGGAATGATTTCATAAAGAAATTCTAAATGGTTCAGAATGTGAATTGATTTAGGAGGAGTCCTAAATAATTCAAAGGGGTTAGGAAAGATCATTAAGTATGAAAGTCTATGATTTAATAAAGACTAGGATGTTCAGACATTTGCTATGTTGTGACATAGGATTCTAAATTGAAATCATAACAAATACTTAACAAAATATAATCCATGTTATTGTTTGGAAGAACAAGAACAAAAATGATTATTGAATCATTGAACTATGAGCTAGGATTGTTCATAGTATCCAATGAGATCTATAGACATTTTTATCGTTCTGTAAAAACAACATACTTGAAGTATAATGTGTTATACTGGAAAGGTTATATGTTTATTTTAATAAGATTGGAAATTTTTGCATTAAACATTACCTCAGGCACAGTTGATGCGTGATGGCTAAAAAATTCAAAATTGCACATGGTGCATTTTTGAATAGAAAAATCTACATTCAAATAACATAGTATATGAATACTACAATGTGTTGTATAAATGTTGAAGCTTTGAGAACAATTTTCTCGCAGAGTGTGTTCCAAATCCTTAGTTCCCATGAGAAAGTCCCTTAGACCTATCTAAAGTCAATGCCGATATCTAGAACTTGAGTAACCCCATTTTATTGCCAAGACATTGTACATACACAAGAAATTATCATGGAGATGATAAAAGGTATTATTGTCATGTAGGATAACATTAATAAGTTCCCAAGGATACACAAGTAATGAAATGTTCATTTCTTAGCCTTAGAACTCTTCCATGAGCAAGCATAATCAGAAGCACCAAGGAGTATTGGTACTAATGATTGGATAATAAATGCAACTAGTTTATTTGTACTCTAGTGCAAGTGGGAGGCTGAAGGAAATATGCCCTAGAGTCAAATATTAGATGGCATATTTCATAAAGTTGATGATTAAGTTTTATATCATGATATAATTGTATTGATAGGGAAACAACAATACACGTGTGATATATAAACAACCAATAGTTCCCGGTAAAACTATAGTCACTGGTTCATTTGTCAAGAAATGATCAAAGGTTTCCTGGCCATCTTGTTTCCTCAGCCCCTAATTGACAATGTGGTCATTTCAAAGGGATTGAGATGGTGAACATACCCTATCTATAGCATCGAATCACGATCATGTAACAGAGTTTAGGTTACGATGATTAGGAAACATAGTGACTTCTCCTTAGATCGTGAGACCATATCAAATCACTGTCTCCCGAGGTTGCTTTGATGGCACATAATGTCACTCACTGAAATGGTGATCATAAAGTTGTCATTGGGTATCCGTAGGAATAGGTTGAGGAGACTGCATCAAGAGCGGGATTCATCCATCCGCGTTATGGAATATACTCTAGGCCCACTTGGACAAGTTATATCCATAAGCTGCGCAGCGTGTGACTAGGTCACGGGGATATCACTTACCGGATCGAGTAAAGAAGGTATTGTCAGTAACGAGGTTGAACACTAACATGGGGATGTCACTTGATCAAAACCTCGGACAATACAGTATCATGGAAGACAAAAGGAATAAGACATAGTGTTTATGGTTCAACGAAAAATATCGTTGAGTACACAGGTGGTCATTATGGGCATCTAGGTACCGATGTTGATCATTGGTCATAGAGGAGCCTTGGCCATGTCTGCAGTATTCTCGAAATATTGGGTAGCACTCTTCAGGGCTTGACAAAGCTTGGATATTATTAATGGCGAGTTTGAACCACTAAATAAGTGAGAAGAGAGAGACCAGAAAAGTTCTGGAAAGATTCGAAGGTGTTTGGAGAAAGGATAAAGGAAAAGGACCCGAAAAGGGTTTTCGGATAAATGGTTATTTAAATATGTTTATTATAAATTAAAATATTGTAAAATAATAGTTAAATAAAAATTTATAAAAGGCGTCGTAAGAAGAAACATACAAGAAAAAGGCAAAAGGAGCTATTTTTTGAAACAGCCCACATGGGCAGCGGATAGTTCACTCCGCACGTGAGGGTCACAGTTATGCACCACCTGGCCAGAGAGCTAGTGTCGTGCGGGGCCGCGACCCACACAGGGTCGGGCAGCTGGCTGCCACGCGGTCGGGCAAGCATGCACGCATGGTCCATAAGTCGTCCCACCGGGGCTAGGCGCTGGGAACCACCACAGCGGTTGCCGCCTTGTGGGCCACTGGCTACGACCGACCCACCTGGGTTGTTCCTCCCTCCATCACCATAGGAAGCCCGACCGTGGGTGGGACGGTGGCCCACCCGACCGACGTCTATTTCCCCCTTTTCCTTTATTCGTTTAGTCCCACATGGGAACCCTAAGGTCGAGGGAACCCCTCCCTCCGCATATATAAAGAGATTCCCATGGGAGGATTAAAACACACCAATTTCCACCTAGAAATAAATAATAGGCATGTTTTGCCTCTCTCTTCTCTCTTCTCTCTCTCTTTATCTCTCTCTCATGACCACGGCCCCCCTTTTCAGGGATGTGCGAGCGAGGAGTTCTTCACCGTGGAGTGCCGCCGCGCTACGGGATTTGGAGCCAGGATCTGCAATCTTGGTTGGGTCGGAGAGAAGTAGGGTCATCGTCAAGAATCGTACGTGTGTGACTCCCTCTGGCGGCCCCGTGCTTTCGGTGCTAGGATTTGTCGTCCAGCCGCAGGACATCATGGCCTCTAGGTGAGCGTCAGGGCGTGTTTATCATCCATGTTCCTCGCGGTAAGTTAACCACGCTTGGTCTTCAAAGGTATGAACACTGCATTACTAGTAGATAGATCTTAGGCTTCTCGGGTTTGCCGCGTAGGAAAATTTTCGATTTTCTGCTCCGAACCCCAACGCTAGCACACAAGGGAGAAGTTGCATATCATTTGGAGTTCCTAGAGGCTCTGTCCTCTTTTCATGACATGTTCCATGTGTCCCAGCTGAAGAAATGCCATTGGGATATGGTGGATACACGTTGAGAGACATCGTGCCACTAGATGAGGTTTAGTTGGAGAATTACTTGACCTATGAGGATAATCCGGTCAAGGTATTGGATACAGCAGAGAGATTTACCCGTAGCAAGATGATCAGGTTTTGCAAGGTACAATAGAGCCATCACACCGAAGAGGAAGCCACTTGGGAGCGAGAAGATGACCTCAAAGAGGACCACCCACACCTATTTGCTAGCCAAGCCGAATCTCGAGGACAAGATTCATCTTAAGGGGGTTAGTCTTGTCACATCCCAATTTTAAGAATTGGTACTACATATCATACATGGCATTGCATTATGACCATCATTGCAAAAAATCATTTTTAAAACCTTTTTGCCAAACCACCGCTTCATTGCTAGTTCGTCATATATAGATGAATTGGTATGGTTTTATCTAGAATATGTTTGTAAGACATTAAATATCCATTCCAAGTTCATATACATACAGATTATACAATTAAAAAACTGTAGGTTTACGTTTCACTCAATTCGGAGCCGTAAAACTGAAATTATGGTCAAAACAGTGTTAGACTGAAATTCAGTTTCAGAATTCAGAACATGCTACATGCAGACAGCTTAAAGATTCAGTTAATAGCTTCAGGAAAAAAGGAAAAAAAAGGGAAACCGTGCGGACCACTGGACCGGAGCCGCATCCGGCCCAACAAGCTCACCCGGGTCTCGGCGCAACACCCTGCAGCCACCAGCTTAGCCTCGCGTGCGCCCCTTCTCTTTTTCTTTTTTGATTTGTTTCCTTTTTTGACGTGCGGGACCCATCCGTCAGCGCCACCACCAGTTCCTGCACAAAACGAACTCCTTAAACCACCGCCGCCTTTCCCGCCGATTCCTATGTGAATCTGAGCCTCCCCATCCGAAAAGATTCCTCCCCCATATAGCCCACGACCTCCTCTTCCACCCCCCAAAAAAACCCTACCCCTTGTGCCCCCTATTTGTGGAAATTGCTCGCCGGAGTACGTCCGCCACCACCATCGCCATGGTCAACGATACAATCTCTAGCTCGACTTTTCCACGCCCCTCCTGCTTTCTATCGCGTCCGCAACTTCGGGTCGCCCCCTTTTTTCCTTTTCTCTCGCTGTAGGTGCTCCACAGCATGCCCGTGAGCTCGTTGGGAGATCACTGGAGCCACGCCTCGCGAGCCGCCCTATGCCACCAAACGAGGAAGCCCCTGCCCAAGCCATTGCTACTTCTGGAACCTCCACCCACAGCCGGCTCCGCCGACCGCACCACTATGACGATCGATCGCTAGAGTAGCTGCCACACCCATCTCTTGGACCGCCACTTGTGAGCACCTTGTGCACCTTGCACCGACCGTCAGATCTGATATCGACGTCCTAGATTGCACGTGGACTGGTCATCTACCACGTCAGCATGACCGCCAGTCAGTGGGAATATTCCTAGAATATTTCGCCGTAGCTTTCAGAGTTTTATTAAAAAGAAAAAAGATTTATAAATTCAAATATTTATAGAAATATATTTACTGCTCCAAAAATTACAAAAAATATACCATTGAAATCATAAAGTTGCATCGATATTCATGGGTCTATTAAAATGTGTTTTATAGTATATTAATTTCAGAAAAAGATCTGTAAGTCCTTTTTGCCTGATTCTTATTCCCGTGGCTCTAAATCACGTTACCTATCCAGTAGTAATTTTTTCAAAGCTTAACAGTACTATTTTTTCAAAAAGCCTATTAGTTAGAGCAACAATTCATAATAATGGTTTTGTTGCATAAAAGGTTTTCCATGCATGCCATCAATAGTCATAAAGATTAGAGAACAAACAATTACTATTGAAGCCTTGATTAAATTGCCATGCACGCATTTGTGCACTTTTTTATGCTTGAGTATGAATTGTTTACGTGTTGCAATTGTTTCGTGTATATTGTGATGAGTGAAACGCTTGATCGTGTGAGGATTGTCCTTTCGACCGCTGCTGCCAACGCATGTAGATGCTATTTTTTTCATGAATCATCCTACTATCTTCAATCCATTGTGGTGTATTTTGTAGATGCATGAATAGGAATTATTATCGCTATGATATATCCTAAGTTATGTGGTAGGGATCTATTGTAGTTGATCCACCATAGGTAGATGCGCTTAGTTGTTCTCTGATAGACGAGGGTTGGGATACATCACTTGAATATTGTTTATGGAGTATTGGTTTGCGAAAACTGAAAACAACTTAATCAATGAATCTCTAGGTGTGATGGGATTGACATTTTTATGGTATCATTGCGGAAAGACACCCAGATATCTAGAGAAAATGATTGGCTTCTTTATTTGGTAGCTTACATGTTGAACCATGTGCCAGAAATGGGGGCTGGTTGGACTTAGTAGGTTGTGGAAACTCGTATGCACATAGCCAGAGATGTAGAATTTTGGTAGGTTGGTACGGTGTGTGTCAGGTTTGGGGAGCTACTTTCTAAACGGTCTCATCTAGGACTTTTCCCTACCATCACACAATATGAGTGTGGAGGTATGAGGCGGGTTAGCCAGGTCACATGGTAAAGTGTACTAACCCCTGTAGGGTTTCTAATCTAAGTACTTAGCCATGTACCTGGTTATGGACATTCGAGTTCCTTGATATTGAGGCTCATGACATGTTTCTCATTCATTCTAATTTTCTAATTTTCTTAATGTTGATGGGTTAACTTAATTGCAATCTTTTCAAATAAAAACATAAAATGTTTATAAAAGTAGCACAATGGAGTTTAAAAATGCAAGCTAGCCAAAGCTCCACTTAACCAAATAAGCATGTAGATGCTAGGATTACTTGTCTCCTTATTTAGATCTACTTTCCATACATTCCAAGTATTGACCCTTGGGTGCTGCTACATTTTATGTTACAGGATGTTCTAATTCTGAGTGATCGACTAGGTTGTGATACTACACTCAGCACTTGTTAACTTGTGGGAAATTTCAAGATTGGAGGAGTTATTTATTTATGTTTGATAATTGAATACTACGGATCTTTCGTTATTTATGATACATGGATATTTGCTATGTTATTCATCTATGTTCTATGTAAGACAATGAACCGATCAATGGATTGACGTGTTGCATAGAAGCTATATTTTTTCAGTACTGTAGTGTTTCACATATCTTGGCTTACCCATGGGAATTACAAAACCAACAATTAGAGATCTCTCTCCTTTGACTGACAAAGTGGAGAGCAGACTTACAACTTATGCCTCGTTTTTATCACATGGAGACTGGCTAGTTTTGGTGAATTTGGTTATTTCTTCTCTGCTCTAGACTACCTGAGATCTCTGAATATAACAAAAGGATTTATATAAGTCCTAAATAGGGTAAGAAGGAATTTCTTATGGAGGAATAAGAAGAATGATGACAAGGATCACTCTTTGTCCTCATGGGAAATGATTTGTAAACATAATGATAAGGGAGGGTTAGGAACTATCAATCTCCGAATTCAAAATAAGTGCCTGCGTATGAAACATCTTCAAAATTTCTATAATAATGCTGATCTACCTTGGGTCAATATGGTAAGGAACACTTATTATCATGATATGGTACCCCATACTGTCACTTTTTGTGGCTCTTTTCTGGTGGCGCAATGTTATGAATCTACATGAGAAATATAGGTCTATTTCTAGTTGCTCAGTGGGATCTGGTACTACAGCCCTATTTTGGATACACAATTGGAACAAGCAGCCATTGGACATAACTTATCGTCATTTATTCTCCTCTGTGGTTGATAAAGAATTCCTAGTCTAGCAAGCAATTTCAGTTACACGGATGTCAGAAGCTTTTCTTTTTCCATTATCTACCGAACCCAATGATGAATTGATCAAGATCTAACACAAGTTAACTAATGTTACTTTAGACCCCAATACTACTGACAAATGGAATAATCTACATTCAAAATGAGGGGAATATATTGTCAGTGTTATGTACAAGATATACTTTCAACATATTCCAAGTCACTTTCCCTCAAAATGGATATGAAAGAGTGAATGTATGGCCAAACACAAGTTATTTTCTTGGTTAATAATTCATGATCACAATAATACTAGAGAAATGCTGTTCAGAACACATTGGAATGTTACTGATAACCATAATTGTGTTATCTGTCCATGTCATATTCTGGAAGACTGGTCACACCTATTTTTTAAATGCAATTTTAGTGTCAAAATTTGGGCTTACTTGCAAGTAGTCTGGGATCAGGCTCAAGACCTGAGATGTTGAAATAGGCAAAGCAAAGACCCAAGGGTCCATGTTTTCTAGAGATTACTGTTGTTCCCTGCTAGAACATTTGGAAATAGAGAAATGATAAAATATTTAAGGGTATCATGCCGTCCTTCAAATCTTGGAAGTCAGGGTTTGTCAGTGATGTGTCACTTTTAAAATATAGTATCCAGAACAAGTCCATTCCATCCCTGGCTTCTAGGCTTGACAATCTATTGTAATTATCTTCAGTGGTTCTTCTCTAGTTTATCTCTTTTTAGTTTCTCTCCCTTGTGTAGCTCTTTTCACCCTATTTGTACACAAGACCTTTCTTTATTTTTTCTAATAAAGGACTATGGGGGACTCCCCTATAGTAAAATTTCAAAAAAAGGATTAGCATGCTAAAAGATATCCAAAGTTTAATAATCACATGACACTATTGTTTAAGTCATGATGGTTATTGCATGTTTTTCATTCTAGATGAAAATAGGGGTCTTAGATATTGATCTAGAGACTTTGCAAAACCATGTCTCGTATGACGAAATGACTAAAACTCCGCATTCTAGTAAAACAGTTATATGAAAATAATTGTTGAATTTTATACATAGTGATGTATCGTATTTTCAACAAATACTAGAAATTATTATGTACTTAAGTGAATAGGTGTATTTACTTAATGAAACATGAGTTTGAAACGATTTGAAATGTTCAAATGATTTAAAAACAAAGTGGGTTACGGAATTAACAGAATACAAAGTCTCTTCGATTGGATCGATATGAGTAAAGTATTTAAATTAATTTTCGCATAAAGAACTTGTGAAAGATGTTTCACAAATTATGATAATTGGAAAAATTCAAGGTGTTGATATATCTAAACATCATACTCGTTTGTATTATATACATGTGGTCTAATATTATCTCTTATCAGGGTTATAGTTATCATTTAGAGTTAGAGATCAAGATAAGCAAACACTCATTTGAAATACAAAGGAACGTCTAAAGATTCATGGAAACAACACCATAAGAGTTATGGCACGTTTGAGTTTATAGAGGTTTTGATGATTCGAAATCATGGAAAATAAACAAGTCTTTGTAGCATATTATTAGGAAACCATGAATACATGTTCCACAAAGGGAAAACCTGCTATTGTCCCAATTGAATATGTCTTGATGAAGATATAGGTGGAAGAAAGTAAAAGATCAAAAACAAGGTATTTGACCTTACCTCCTGATTATTGAGTAGTGTAGCGAGATTTATTTCATGAAACCGAACTCTACTAATAGAGGAGAAATTAATGATAATGCTCATAAAATTTTAGCAAATACTTTTACTAAGTAAAGTAGGATTCAATTATATATTCTACAATTTCCGGAATTATATTATTGATTCAATGGTCATGTTATTTGAATAAGACATACCTTGGAATTACAAAGAAGTGTGATGGATCTAACTGCAAGAAATGACTAGGAGTCATAAAATCCTGTATTAAGTTACATTTAAGATTTAAAAGTAATATGTTACTTGATCTTATTAAGTAAATATGTTTTACTTGATATTTCTAAATTACTGTAGTCATGATAAGAAAATCAAAACTTAATGAACGACATAAAGCCCCGATTTATCACAAAGCATGTTTGGGCAAATTCAAAGAGTTGACTACGAATGTTGCGATACTTGATTCTATTGGATTTATACCAGCAATATATGGATATTGAGAACTCACGGATGGAATTCTCAATTTGATGATGATCAAAGATTTTTGGAAAGTCCAAGATTATTGAGAGGACTTGCATTTGAGTGGGAGCTTAATGGCTTGGCTAAAACTCAATATATGAGAGATGTACATATTTTGAGTGGGAGCTAAGTGAAATCCCTGGATCTCATATATTGATGGCATATTTGAGTGGGAGTATGTCATCATTTTATAATATGTGGATAACATATATGAATGATGTGATTGGTATTGGTAATATTTAAGCTAGTAAATATGGATGAAGTTAAACATGTTATTAAATATTTAAATTTATCGAGATAGATTGGTAAGTTTAATAAACATTAGTGTTAAATGTTTCCTGGACTTGATTCTAAAGATGTTCAGAATGTCCTAGATGAAATTCTGAAGTAGTTTAGAATGGAACAATGTAAAGAAAGAAGTACTTACTTGTATGAAGCATTGAGTCAGTCTAAGTATTACAACTATGGTTAAAAGAAAGAAAGCGATGTGTTGCATATACTATGCCTCAGTCATAGGTTCTTCAATACAACCATATTGTATACTCAACATAATATGACCCAAGGTTGTGGTTAGATGAACCAGAGTTGAGTTTGTCCTTGAATGCAAAGAAGGGAAGTTAGGCACATAATTGCATTTTATGCACTAGGATCTTCATAGATATTGAAGTATAGTTTTGGGTAAAGAAGTTCGACTTTTGCTAAGTGTGTTTTAAAGTTTACATGACATCTATGAAAGTTAAATTGACTGATCGACCGTCATTGTAAACAATAGAATCAAAGTCTCACTCTATCGCCAAACGTATACTTAAACCCATTAAGCGATAATGGAGTGAATGTCAAAATTAGAAGATATTAATAATTTGCAGAAGATATACTGATCTAGTAAAACAGAACAGGGACATAACGTTTCTTATGAGCGTGCATGATCAATAAACGCATATGTTATATGGTTTATGATTAATAAATGCGAGCTAGATTATTTGTACTCTAGTGCAAGTGGGAGACTGAAGGAAATGTGCCCTAGAGGCAAATAATAAATGGTTATTATTGTCACATTTCAATATATTCATAACAATTTTATACTGTGCTATAACTGTACCAAGTGGAAACATTTATATAGGTGCGATATGAAATAGAAGTCCCTAGTGGCCTCTATTAATAGTAGGTCATTGGGCAATGGATGATCAAGGTTTCCTGGTCATGGGTGATAGTGTTAGTTAACAACGAGGTCATATCATTGGTGAATGATGTAATGAACATTACCCAAAGATTTCGACATGATCAAGTCACGAGGTTCATCGTTGCAATAGTTAGAAACATAGTCTTTTTCTCCTTAAACCGTGAGATCATATTAATCACTGTATCCTGAGGCTTCTTGGACTGCATCAAATGGCACTCAATTAAATGGTGATTATAAAGGTGTATGTTGTGTATCCTCGAGGAACAGGTTGAGGTCTATGAATAAAAACCGTGATTTGTTCACCTAGTGACGTGTAAGGTACATAAGGCCGACTTGGTGAGATTAGATCTATAATATTGCAACATGTGACTAGGTCACAGGGATGTAATATCGTGGTAACAAGTGAAACAATACTTGTCGGTAATGAGATAGAACAAGGTATGTGATACCAAATGATCGGATCCCGGACAAGTCATGTTGAACAAACAAAGGGAATTGGAATCTACGACTACGGTTCAAATGACAACGTCATCATGGAATGTACAGGGGTCAATATGTGTATCCCGGTCCCGTTGTTGATCATTGATTCAGATCATGTCTATGCCATTCCCAAGCCATGTGGGGATACATTTAAGGGTACGATGAGCTAGAGATCATCTATAAGTTGGAATCATAGTAGAGAAAGCCGTAATTGTTCTGATGAGAGATCCAAAGTTGTTTGGAGAAAGAATGAAAGAAAAGGATCGAAACGTGTTTCGGTTAAATGGCAATTTATAATATATATTTATTATATGTTAACTGTGAATTAATATATTCTAAATAAATATTTAAATGAAAATTTATAGGGCAACTTTATCATTCGGACAAAACCCCAGAGGGAATTGACCAATGAGAGATCCACCCTGAAAATAGGGAAGAAAACAGAAAAATAGCCTCTACTGGGCCGATTTTGAATAGGCCTAGGCGGACAGGCGGGCAAACGGCGCTAGGTGCTACCCAGGGAAGCGAGTTGCCGCTGGCCGCACCTGCTAGCAAGCTGCGCAAGAAGCTACCGGGCTAGGTCATGCATGCACTGGGGATGCCCATCCGGCTTGCCGCCGCTGGCACCGTTCCTGGGCTGGGCACGCTCAGCGGGCCGCGGGTGTGTGGCCGAACCATCCGGGCTGCGCACCACTAGCCTCCTTGCCATCGTGGGCTGGGCCACGGGTTGCTTGCCAGGTCGGTCACTACCTAACCTAAGCTTCTGTAAGAGTGGATCTAGGTATTGGTGGGCTCGCCGGCCCACCCGGCGGGCTGCCTGTTGGTTGCTGGGCTGGGTGACTTGGCCCACCTAGTTGTGCCCCTTAATTCCTGATATTTCCTTTATAGTTTTAGTTCCATATGTCTAACCTAATAGGGAGTACACACCCCCTTGTGAATGTGGCCCACATGTATGGACTGTGCGAACAAAGCTTCACCGAGGAGTGTCGCTATGTTGTGGAGATTCTAAGACGGAGATCTATTCTGCACTCCCGGTAGGGATCGGGGAGCCGGAGTTCGTTATCATACACCGTATGTGTACGAAACCATGAGGGGCCACACTTGGGGCACCTTGGATGTCGTGAGCCGAACGACTGCATGATGATGGAGCAAGGGGTGACCTGCAAGGAGCTTTGCAAACTTGGTGTCGGCTATGAGCATGACTACTTCAACCACATTACTGTCGGAATGTTAACCACTTTCGAACTACAAGGGTATGCATCCGAAACCTTTGGCTGTTACTGCATTACTAATAGACAGGTCTTGGGAATTAGGGCGTTATTTGTCGTCGGATTGTCAAAAAGTACACCATAGGGGTCCTGATGGTGTTAAGAGGATGGGGTGTGAGACGTACGGTGTTCCAGGAGCGGTAAGCAGAAGTTTACCTAGGTTCAGATCCGACTACAGTGATCGGATCCTACTCCTGCTAGCAACCCAGAAATATATCGGCGAGAGACAGATGTTACATCGGATTACAATAGAGGTTCGCCTGTGCGAGTATGTTGTGGTGTTGTAAGATTGGTTGTTCCCTAAAGGCTCCCATAGGGCCGGTTTATATGGTCACCTGGGCCTAGGTTACAGGAGAGACCTATCTGGCTACGTTACGGAGTCAGTAACTACAGAGTCAGTAACTAGATACAACTTGGACTACAAGTAATACTACAAGCCTAAATCGGTAAGTCTTATGGGCCTTGTCATAGGCAGAAGTGACTCCTCCTCTTTCCCTGACTGGGCCTCCCGTGAAGAAAATCACTAACCCATTGGTGGGACACCCTGGTCAGCGAGTCCTGTGGTATACCCGGAAAGTATTTCCCCAACAGTATCCATCGGAAGTCTTCAAGATCTAAAGTTGGATAAATTGTCTAGTTTCATGGTTTGTTCGTCTTGAGAATCTTGAAGGGTTCCCGAAAAATTCTTCCAGTAATATAGTATTCTGAGTCTCCTCTGAGTCGGATATGTCTTCTTGACTTCAGGGATTTTCCTGCCCATTTGAAAACATGAGCCGTATTTAAACAGTATTGTGCCATCTAACAACTTTTTTAGGCCAGGTATCCTCACTGAAAAACGTCTTGTACGCACGACCGTTGGTGGGTCCATTCCTTATGGAACATAACACCATTTCAATGTTGCGCAAGATTCAAGGGGGCGGAGACACGCGAGGAAGCCTCCTCTCTATATCCTATATACGTGGCGCAAATCGCGTGGACCAGCGCGACTCTTGGCGTGGAGGTTAATAAAAGTAGAGATTTTCTCCTTCTCCCAGATTCATTCCTCGCCGCTCTTCATTGACTCCTCGTACTCCTTGAGTTCTCTACACCATTTCCCATCTACTACCAAAAAACCATTAGCGCCGCCAATCTTTGACCTTCTCCGGCGAGATGGAGGCACCATCCAGATCCATAGAGACAGCAGCGACAGGCGCGACAGCGGACGAGAGGAAGTTTTGGGTCCTTTGGGTTCCCAGTTCCATGGAGAACACCGAGCTCCAAGTCATGGAGGAAGAGGGCTACATCGTCACCAACGCGTGGCAGAGCAGCGCTGGAGAGGCCATCCCACACCGCACGATGTCGAACGAGTTCTCTACGGGACGCACGTCGACCATGGCCTCCGTCTGCCACCATCGGAGTTCTTCACCGAAGTTCTTCAATACTATGGTGTGCAGGATCATAACCTTCCCACCAACTCCTTGCTTGTTCTTAGTTCTCATGCAGCTCTTAGTGAGGGGTTTCTTGGCATTAAGCCAAGTCGCACCCTTTTCCAGTACTACTATGGTACCTGGAAGAACTCAATCAGTGCCGGTTTTACTTACACCATCGGCACCCATAGCTTAGTCCTGAGGATAAATCGAGTTTATCCTAGGATTAACGCTAGCGAATCTATAAAAATATGGGCCAGAACTTTCTTATATCATAAGGATATTCCGGTTCTAGA
The DNA here is from genome assembly GCA_023614405.1 of Avena insularis. NCBI lineage: Eukaryota > Viridiplantae > Streptophyta > Magnoliopsida > Poales > Poaceae > Avena > Avena insularis. The sequence goes on along the minus strand of JAJUPC010000031.1, from coordinate 300,851 downwards.
CAAGGCAGAAGGTCTTCCGGCCTTCATCGACGGTGCCGCCTCCCACCAAGAATCGTGGGACACAGAAGTGCCGGAATTGTCCAAATACTTGGTCCTCGCTAAGAGGCGGATCTAGTATTGAATGAAGCACAAGGGGCTTCGTGGATCTGACTTGATCCACTACTGGATGGATTGTCAGATTCAGCCATTGCAGTTTCACGGAGATCGCTTGATGCACATGGTCAACGGAGACCGAAAAGACAGCCTAAAGGTCAGTTTGACTCGCATACCTGCGAAGGACTACAGGACCCAAATGCAGAACTTGATTAATGAGGGGGTGGAGAATAAAAATCCCCAGAGTCTCCATGAAAATGTTCACCGCCGACCGTCCTTTGATCCCGGTAAATATTTTGACTTTGTTTTAAGCTTATTCGCTCTTTTTCGCCTCGCTATCCGACTTTGCTTTTACTGACGTTCTTAATACTTATCAGCTCTAGAAACTTCCCGAGTCCGAGCTTGACCCTGTCGAGGGTTACAACTCATAAGAGACAGAGGATGACGAGGTGAAAGAAGTTCCTGCCTCTACTTCCAAGCACAAATCCTAGGAAACCATCGTTACTACTGGCACGCAAGTGTTGCTAGTAGTTAAAAGTTAACCATCTCATGGTTTTTAGTACTCTATATACCTTTTCTTTCTATAACACACCAGACATTATTCATGTGTGTTCTAGAGCCAAATATGTTTTGAAGAGTAATCCAAAGCCGGAAAGCAAGCCAGTCAAGCAACTGCGTCAGTAGAAGCTTCGACTACTCAAGTGATACCTCCTCCAACTCCCAGCAGCACTGATACCTTAGCACCCGAGGTTTCACCCTCTCACAGTGCTAGTTCCGTCATCCCTGACGCCGCCACGACCTCACAAGCCCTGGTTACCATTGGTAGCAGGGAAAATGACAAGGGCGAACCCGCCAAGGGTAATGATCCCATGGAAATGTCGCTAGTGAAGATTGATAAAATGGCCGGCTCTGCTGCCTCTGGCCTAAACCGGAAGAAGAATGAGGAATTTCTCAAGCTAGCACAATCTAGCCTCAAGAAGCAAGTCCTTACTCCAGAGGTAGCGATCCATGAGAGGGAGGATGTCAAGCTAGTGAGCCTCTTGTACTGAATTTTGGGACGGAATAAAATGATTGAATATGGGGAACTTCCATCGACAAGCGTTGCTCCCCTCTCCCTTGCCAAGAAAGTGTTTCACAACAGGAAACTCGGATTTGAAAATCTGCACCTTGAGCACATTGTAAGTTTTCCGAATCTCATTTGCAATATTTACTATCATATCCTCTAGCCCCCAAGCATAAAGTCAGACAAAGATCGTAGTATAAGATCCAAGTTGATGCGTTAAACGACGCAAAAGAACGATATAGTGTATCCCCCAATGCTCGTGCTGGATTTTGACTTAGTTAAAGTTGCAGCCCAAGTCTTAGTAGCCGTCTGACGGTTATTCCGTCTTTAACTTACATAAAATTTCATCTTGCAACCAAGATTTGCTCTAGAACATTTGCAACAAGCGCAAATAAATTAAGGCTTTGCGTCTTGAGAACTCCAAGTTGAAGGTTGGGAAGGATGAGGCGGAAGGTAACCTTTTCTGACATTAACCTTTATATTTGTCATAGTCGAACTTTTAGCTGACTGATAATTTTTCCTTTGCATAATAGCTGAGTGCATCCAGGAAGATGGTGGAAGCGGCCAAGAACTTCAAGTCTTAAAAATAAAAATGCTAAACTCTGGGATGATCTTGAGAAGCTGAAAACTGAATCAGAGAAATCCGTGAACGTTGTCCTCAAATCAAGCAACATGGAGACCAAGAGGCTCGAGAGACTATTGGCCCTCCGAGATAAACAACCTGATGATCTTAAGAAGGATTTCGAGAGTCAGCAAGATCTAGCCAAGGCCACAGAAGCATAGCTGAAGAGACTCTGAGAGGAGCATTCTCATTGGAACCACTGTGTGCTAGGTAAGATTTCCTACTTTCACTCTTCCCCTTGATTTTCGACTCTCTTTGAGTCAGATTGATTTTTGGTTCTTTCATAGATCCTCTGCATATTTCCGACTCCTCTTCCTCTAAACCCTGCCTCGAGCGCCTAAAACTTGTCGGAGTTATTCTTTTTGACTTCCTCCAGACTCTTGAATAAGCTAGAGAGTTGGTCAAACTTTCCGACTTGAACAACATGTCAATGCTCGAGGTGAGGGACAAAGTGAAGGAGATTCCGAAGCTCATCGAGGATTGGAAGATTTCCTATGCTCGGACTGCTACATAGAGCGCCCTCACTATGGTGATGAGCCACCATAGTGACATGGAGATCTGGCACGTCACCAAGGGCATCACCGATGAGGACGACAAGGGTAACCCGCAAGATCTTACGGATATCCAAGAACCTTGCGCATTCTATGCTTGTCGCGTGGCAGAGATGACGAGCTACACGATGCCATTCTTCCAATTTGCCGATGTGCCTCCCTCGCCCCAGGAGCCGGAAGATAGCCTCGTTGATGATGAAGAAGCTTCCGAATCTCCAGAGCATGGTGGTGACGATGTCGACTCCAGGGCTCCAAGGTATCCACCACCACCGCCTGAATCTACAGCATAAAAATCTTGATGCATTATCCTAAATTTTTTATTTGGCATGTAATGATGGGAACAATATTTTGTTTAAATGTGTTGGTATGTAAGAACTGGTGTTTTACTACTTAGCACTTGTTGTATATATTATTTATGTGTGTGCTCAAAATTTCATAAGCACCATGTGTACACTTTTCGTTTTATCTCCTTCGCTACCTCGTCCCTTTCATGAGACGACCAACTTTCAGTACGGAAACTCTGCAGACTCAACATAGCGCAATTGCTAAACCAGTTTAAACTCGGAAACAGAGTTGTCTTCTAGTACGAACAATTCATTATTCTGGATATGCGCGCGTCTGAACAATTAGACAAGAAACCCAAGTATAAACACAAAATTAGATTTACACCCTAAGGTAACATTTCTTTTAGATATTCAAAACTCATAACCAGAACGGACATGATCATAAAGTACTTTCTAGCATCCTGGGATTTTGAAAACGACATGCTCTTTTCAAAATAAGATGGCAAAAAACTTATAAAAAATAATATATGATGAAACCAATACTTTATTTCTCTTTAAACATGTACATATATGATTACAAGGAAGTATAACTAAAAATAGAAGGAACATAGTTGTGCAATATTCCAAGATCGGTCTAATTCATCAGGGTCTGTGCTACCGTCAGCTCTCTTCCTTTTTAGAGAATTAGGCCATTCCTTGATTGGTCTCATATCATTTAGATAATATGACCCATAATGCAGAACTCTGCTAATCATAAAAAGTTCTTCCCAAATTGGGGAAAGTTTGTGCTTTCTCTTTTGCACGAGTCAGAGAACAAAATCTCCTTCCCTGAAAGAATTTTTTTGCACTCTTGCATAACTTCTGCTGATAGGTTGTAGATCTCTACTCAGCAACGACGCGAACTACTTAGACTATGTCGAGATCATTTTGTCGAGAAACTTATGCATCTTCTTCGATATACGCTTTGACTCAAGGATATTGATGAATTAAATTGCTTGGAACAACTGCTTCTGCACCCTAGACCAAGAAGAAAGGAGTGTATCTAGTTGATCTGTTAGGAGTTGTATGTAAGCTCCATATCACAGAAGGTAATTCTTTCGCCCAAGCTCACGGGGCACGACGAAGTGGTGAATCGAGACGAGGTCCGAGTTCTTGTAAAATAAGAACGTTTGCTCTTTTGACTTGTCGATTAGCTTGTGGATGTGTGACTGATGCAATATCAAGTCGGATCTCTTGTTCTTTGCAGAATTAGGACAATTCTCCCATGGAAAATTTTCTCCCATTATTGGTAATAATTATATGCGGATATCCGAATCTGATGATTACGTTCTCGACGAACTTTCTAGCTGTGGCTCCATCACAATTTGTTTATGGGTTTAGTCTCAATCCATTTGGTAAATTTATCCACCATCACTTATAGGTGAGTAAATCCACACTTTTCTATACAAAAAGGTCCTACCATATCAAGCCCCTAGATCGCAAATGGCCATGTAATAGGGATTGTTTTCAGCTGACCAACCGGAACATGTGCTTGACGGGCGTACTTTTGGCAGCCTCTGCATGTTTTGACCAGATTTTTTGGTATCTTCCTTAGCTATAAGAAAAATAATCCATGTCTAAAAGCTTTTGCCACTAAATATTTGGCTGTATCATGGTGACCACACTCGCCTTCGTGGATTTCTCGTAATATTTCTGCTCCTTCTTCTGGAGAAATACAATGCTGGAAAATCCCAGAAACACTCCGCTTGTATAGCTCACCATTGATTATCGTATACGCATTTGATCATCGGACAATCTGTTGGACCAGAACTTCGTCTTCGGGTAGTTTTCTGTCTATCAGGAAATCTAGATAGGGTTTTGTCTAGCTGGGGATTATAGACAGAACTGCTACTAAAGGTGAGTCGGATTTTGTCGGGTAGTCTTCATCAACTCCTGTGATGGAGGGGACTTTTAGGTACTCTAAAAAAGCGCCATCCGGGACTTTTTTCCGTGCAGAGCCTATCCTTGATAAAGTATCTGCTTCCTCATTTTGTTCTCAAGGGATGTGTTGAACCTCAAAACCCTCGAAGGATTTGGATAAATTCATCCACAACAGCATTGTAGGCTGCCATGTGCTTGTTTTCACTGCCGATATCGAATACTTGCTAAGTAACTAAATCCGAGTCTCCGTAACACATGAGTCTAGTTTTGCCAATATCTTTGTCCATGTGTATTCCATGTAACATCGCTTCATACTCGGCAATGTTAGTGGTTGCCGTGAAGTGTATCTGTAACACATAGAACAACTTGTATCCTTGGGGTGACTTGAGCACCACGCCAGGCCCTGAGCCCCCTTGTGCTTTTGACCCGTCAAAATGTAGGGTACAAAATTCCGAGTCTAGAGGACTTGTGTTTTTTGCCGTCTTTGTCCAATCAGCAACGAAATCGGCAAGTATTTGGGATTTGATTGATGTCCGTGGCTTGTACTCGATGTCGAAAGCTGGAAGCTCTATTCCCCACTTTGTGACACGTCGTGTGGCGTTGTGTTTATTGATTATGTCTCGCGGGGGAGAAGTACTCACCATTGTGATCTTATGCTCTTGAAAGTAATGCTGCAGCTTTCTGGAGGCGAAACACTCCATAGGCTAGCTTTTGATGATGTGGTTACCTTTGTTTTGACTCTGTCAGGACCTCACTCAGGTAGTATGTTGAATGTTGCACCTTATGATCATAGCCTTCTTCCTCTCGCCCCACTGATGTTAGCACACTTATGACTTTATTAGTCGCTGTGATGTAAGGTAACATAGGCTCGTGTGGCTCCAGTGCCACGAGAATTGGTGGATTTGAGAGTAAATCTTTCAAACTTTATAGAGCAACGTTGGCTTCCTAAGTACAGACAAATTTGTCGGTTTTCTTCAAGAGTTTGTATAGACGCGCGTCTCTTTCTCTGAGTTGACTGACGAACCGACTCACAGCTATAATGCAACCACTGAGACGTTGCACATCCTTCAGGCGCGTTGGCCTGGTAATGTTGAGTATAGCCTTAATTTTGTCCCGGTTCACCTCTATGCCTCTTTCAGACACGATGAACGTATCAATTTTCCGGCTGGAATTCCAAAGAAACACTTCTTCGGATTTAGCATAATGTTGAATTTTCATAGGCTAGCAAATGTTTCCTCCAAGTAGAAAATAAGTGTCTTCTTCTTTTTGGACATCACTGCTATATCATCTACGTATACATGGATGTTGCGTCCGATTTGATCGTTAAGGCAACGCTGCATTGTGCATTGATATGTAGCTCGTGCGTTCTTTAAGCCAAAAGCATAGTTTTGTAGAAGAAGGTTCCAAAAGGTGTGAAGAAAGACGTCTTTAGTTGATCCGATTCTTTCATCGGTATTTGGTGATATCCGGAATAAGCATCTAGAAAACAGAGTAATTCCGACCCTGCCGTTTTGTCGATTACTTTATCGATTATGGGAAAAGGGAACGGATCTTTAGGACAAGACTTGTTCAAAACAGAATAATCAATGCACATCCTTAAATCAATAGTGTCCTTTTTAGGGACGAGTATAGGATTTTCCACCCAATCAGCATGGATGACTTCTACGATAAATTTGGCTAATTCTAGTCGGGCTAATTCCATAGCTATAGCTTTCCGCTTCTCATCACCAAACCGTCGTAAGGACTGTTTGATGGGTTTAGCATCAGGGTACACATTAAGAGAGTGCTCGGCAAGTTCCCTAGGTACATCAATCATGTCAGAAGGCTGCCATGCGAAGATGTCACTATTAGCTTTGAGGAACTCGACAAGCGCGCTTTCCTATGCGTAGTCTAAGCCTTACCCTATGTTCGTCGTCTTGGAGGGATCTTCTTCCTTCAGCGACGTCTTCTCCGTCTCTTCCGATGCCTTGAACTGCATGCTTTGCTTCAGCACCTCGTCCTTCGTGGTGGGCATCTCGGACGGGTCGATGGTCTTCTTGATCTCCTGGTACTCCTGGGCATGCAGCACGACTTTAGAAAAGGCAGCAGATCCTTCCTCGCAGTCTCGCACTTTCTTCGGATTTCCCCGGATGGTGATGACGCCCTTTGGACCTAGAAGTTTTATCATGTTGTAAATGTAACAGGGACGAGGCATGAACACCCAGTAAGTCGAACGCCCGAAGATCGTGTGGTAAGCAATTTTGAACGGTACCACCTTGAAGGAGAGTGGCTTGGTCCGATAGTTATCTCGGGTTCTGAATGTTACGTCCAGAGTGATCTCACCCAGAGAATCCGCATGTCTCCCTGGTACAATGCCATGAAAAGTTACACTACTGTCACTCAACTGTCTCTCGTGGATGTTCATTCAGTGGTGCGTTTCAATGTAGAGGATGTTGATACTACTTCCACGGTCCATGAGAGTTTTAGAAAACTCATAGCCATCAATAAGAGGATTGACTACCAGAGGGTATTTTCCCCGACGATGTGTTTTCCTCGGGTGATCTGTGCGGTCAAAGGTGATGGTTACATATGACCAATCCAGGAATTGGGGAACAACCGAAACCGTGCCATTGAGCTCACAAAGAACCATATTTTTTACTTTAGCCGGCTGAGTCCCAAGGAAGCAGATGTATGAGTCTTTATTTGTGGGATAATCCTTCTTTCCGTTCGACTTGGGTTGTGCGGTGTCTTCTTCTTCCATGTCGGTATCTTCCTTGGGCTCCTTGCCTTTCTTGGAATTGTTATTTGCTTTTTGTCGCTTGGCTCTATAGCCAGCGGATTCGTCTTTCTTGATGTTGTCGTAGAAACGAGACTCGGCATTTCTGTGGGTAGAAGCTCCACTCACATCCAGGTGATGTACACAAGGGTTATTGGCGATGTCGGCCTAGGAATACGACTTTCCGGGCTGTTGATCTCCTCTACCTTAGACCTAAGAAGTTCCACGACCTCGTCCCCGGCCGCCTTCGCGCCCTCCTCTTCCTCTGGATCCAAACATAGCGTTAACTGCTGCATTGTCCATAGCCGGTTTATCTTCTGAGGTATTTTTGCGCTTCTAAGTTTGTTGCTTCTGCTTCTTCGCCGCATTAGGATTGGCCAGAATATTCAGCAGTGAATCATCATAGGCGTCAACATACTTGCTCGCTATTTCAATCATCTCTCCCAGATCCGTGACATGGTCACGCTTCAGTCTATGACACAAAAGTCTGATTGGGAGTCCTGCAATGAAAGATTCAATCGCAGTTTGTTCGTTTACTCCCTCACGGGAGTTCTTTGTGTCGAACCAGGATCTGAGGTAATCCTGGCATGTTTCTTCGGGTCTCTGAGTGCAACACTGCAATTCTCCGACTATGCAGGGCCTTCTGTATGTTCACTCGAAGTTTGAAAAGAATGCACTTTGCATATCATACCAGTTCTGAATTGAATTCACTGGTAGCTCATTGAGCCATGATCAGGCCGTCTTCTGTAACATAAGTGGGATATATTATACTGCAACCAGGCTATTTCCTCCTTTGGCAATACAGCAAGCCTAGAAAAAATCTTGAAGCCAAGTATCTGGACGAGCTGCGCTGTCATAGGGTTGAATGTGTTTGGCAATGCCGAAGTCAACTGGAAACTTGATTTGACGGATACGTGGGCCAAAACATTTGGGTGTGACGTATACGTCCTCTTCCTTGTACCGCCACGCTCCTATGTTTGACTCAATGCGATGGCGAGGATCCTTTGGCGAGAGAGATCTGCGCCTTGGAGGCTCGCGGCTTCTGTGTTGCGTAGATAGAATCCTACTTCTCCTTTCACCATTAGTACCTCCACCCCTAGGGCTTCCATGGCTGCGATGAGATCCTTCATGGTTGCTGCTGGACGGTGACGGTGGTCCCGGTGGGTTATTTCTGGATGAACGACGCGGTGGTCGGGCCTCATTATGCTGGCTCCGAGGTTGATTTCTTCGCGCCCCGTACCTACTTGATTCAAGGCAGTCCGGGTCATCTCTTCGTCCAACGTTACCAGCCGGACAAGTTGGGGGTGGCATTCTTAGCCGATCTTGTTCTTGCTGGCGGCGAACCTCCGGGTCTTCATTGTGGCGATTATTGTACTGACGATGGCCCTTGTGAGGTATTAGTGCCATGATGGCATCTCCGTACACAGCAGAATAACTCTCGACCAGTCCCGCGCGGGCCTGCGATGATGACCCTTTTATCCGGTCCTTGAATTTTCTTCTTCCCAGGGACGATGACGTTGATCTGTATCCTGTAGGGTCTTTCGTCGGCTCTTTGGCCCACGCCAATGTGGCAAAATTCCGACTTTGAGTACAGCTTTCCACTCAATGATGTGGCCGTCTTCTGCTGTTTCAGTAGCTTGTCAAGCAATGCTACGCATTGCCGGACCTGCTCTGGAGACATATTATTGGCGAGGATAGCTCGAGTAGCCGCAACGTTCTACACTGGCGTGCTATAGACCCGGATCTTCTCTTGAGATTTTCCCTCGAATAAATCTCTATGGACATCCGGGTTCCTATTAGCAAGAACCCGACCCCCCCTTATCTTGTTTGGTAGTCGCTTGAATTCTGCCTAACACTGGGCAGGATTACTGTCTAACTGCTGTCTGAGCTCGACGATGCGTGTAGCCTCCTAGAGCAAAAACAGGCGATGTTTTTCCAGGTCCTTAGCCCTTTTCTCCAACGCATCCGGAGTAAGATCCAAAGTAGTTGGGATTGGTATTATGAGAGTGTCTCCGTATATTTCATGTGAAACCTTGGTGACAACGTGTCCATCCACCGGAGGGTCGATTGGTGTGGGATTAATTGGATATCCGTCCTAATTCTCCATCTCGATCTCTTCATCAACTTGTTCTTTGTTGGCTTCCTCGACCTCTAGTTTCGCCGGTGTCGGGGTCTTGTTCTTCTTCTTTGACCGCCTGGTAGCTTTAACATGTGTACCAATGGCAACGACGGCTTTCAGTCCAGTATCGGGGGATAAACTTTCGTCGGTACTTTCCGTAGTAGTTGGCTTCTGGACCTCGGATGAATCTCCGGTGTCCATGTCATCTTGCGAGGTGCAGTCTTCGTCCATGCTATCATATGGATGCAGATGGTTCTCTAGATCACCTTGCACTGATTTAGAGGCGTATTCTTCTTCGTATGCCTCCATCTCTTTCTTGAAATCTTGAAGCTCCTACAATGTCAACGCCTAGATTATTAATCCCAGATGCTTGTTATGCCATACACCGCAATCCTAGGATTACCATTTTTGCGAGACATGATTGATTGGTACCATAGTTCATCATCCATTACAAACCATAATAAAGTTCTTACAAATAAAGGATCTCATGATCCAGTATTAATACAATCAACACAGCGGAATAATAATATAGGTAGCATGGTCCTGCCTCCATCTTTAGGGTCACAGTCAATGCTCACGATGAGAGATGATCCTAGTTGTCATAGACATCATGGTGTGCATCATCCTGGTAGTCCTCCTCATAGTATGGCCATAGGAATAGACAGGGACAAAGCCATGAGTACTCTTTAAGTACTCGCAAACTATCACTAACAAGTAAAGTAGTTCGAGTAGGAATCCTAAACTCTAGGTTTATTTGCAAAAAGGCAGGTTTATTTCAACTGAGTTTACAAGTAAAGAAAACTAGTTTAATGTTATATAACACTTAAGTGGGAACTTAGTTTTCATGGTCACAACCCTGTTGTGGTCAAGTCAAAGTCATAATTCATTTCACAAGTCATTTTGAAATCATGTGACGACGAAACAGTATGGCGATACAACTTTCCATGACCGTGGACGTGGCTATTCGAATAGTTTGAAACTCTGTAGAGGTGGTACACTTTCACCACAACATTCGATACATCCATCAGGGATAACCCTGAATCATCATACTTAGTATGGGGATAATCAATCCTAACCTTTCAATTACACACCCTAGTATAGGAACCTCCCCTATGAGTTTGACCTCCAAACCATGACCATCTGTCATCTTGGGAACTACATAGGTGGACATTCATCACGAGGTAGCCTTAACTTAAACCTCTTCCGCAAGTGAACCCATACTAAGAAATATAAACATCTAGTCAAGCCCTACCCAATTCGGGTATTGTGGTTGTACGGTAAAATTGGAATGGTATCACATCCGAACCCAACTGTCAGTTTTTATAAAGGGCTAAGGCTCATGCCTCAACATTTTCATCATTAAATCATCTTGTGTTCACCACACATGTCAAAACATTTCAATAGAATGAATCTTCATTTCAAGGTTTTCATAATCATTTTCACCAAGTATTCCCATCTAAAGTGATCAACTTTTATGCTTAGCACTAGCCACTAAAATTGAGGTTATTCACTAATGAGGGGTGCTAATCAAGTGTGACTCTCCAAATCTAGTCTCATGCCTTAGTATGGCATCTAGTTCTAACTTCTTAGGCCTAGTTTTATGCGCTTTATGCTATCTATACTATCTTTCCAAAAATCAAAAAAGCACTAACTAAAAGTAATAAAGAACTTTGGTAAAGATAAAAGAATAAAGCTTGCAAGTAAAACCGTGATTTGGTATAATCAAGGTTGCATAACCAAAGCATGCCTAATGCATGTTACATAGGTTATTTTGCATAAGTAGCATGCAAATTTCTAGCTTGCAAGTGTTATCTTGCTAGGATGGCTTGCATTAGATAGCTTGCCTTGATTGGTGCAGTGGTTGAAGTTTTCTTCTTCTTCTTCTTTGTAGTACTCCTCCTCCTCGTAGCCTTGGTCGGTACTAGCGTCTATAAATAAATACGAGGTACACAATCACCAAACAATACTTAACTACCTCTACTTAGCACACAAGGGTTCACACTAGATGATCTAGCATCATCATAATAATCACATGAAATAAAGACCTAGTCTTATTTATTTTATTTTGGAGAAGTAATTTCTACTCATTAAAAACTACTTAAGATTTAATATTCTCCAATTAAAATAAGGGATCATGTTGAAACATGTCATCAAACACATAGTCTAATACATGGGAATGTGATTTAAAGTGGTGGTCATATTTTATAAAGTTTAGAATTACTAGTTTATATAATTAAAGTAACTAGAAATGCCTATGAAGCATTCTTTTAGTACTAGTCCAAGATCACTCCATGTAAACCTAAATATTTTTACATATTCTGAAAGATCTTGTCAAATGTGATTTTTGAGAGTTGGAATCAACTCAAAAGCATTTATGGTTGATTTATGAAAAATGTTTGAATGTCGAAAAGTCTCTGTCTTGTTATTTTTATTATAGGTGATCTATAATTTCAAATAGTTTGAATCCAACGGGCGTGGATTGATTATTTTAGTACCTTTCCAGCAAAATTGGACTCGTGCAATTTGGTTTAGTACATCTCCTTGAATTGAATTTCAAAGTCACTAACTGAACTATGGTTTGAATAAAATGGAAAATATCTATTTGAATTACTGGGCTACGCGTGGGAATGTTACTGGGCCGGTCCAGCTACACAGCGCGCACAACGGGCTGCTGACAGGGGGGTTCCGTGCGTCAATAGCTCAATCTAAATGAAGTGGTACCTTTCAATATGAGCCCTACGATTAGAACAAGATCTACGGCCTAAGTTCGTCGTCTCCAGTGGATAGCTCCGGCGAGACTGAACCCTAAAGGCGACGGTGGGGGTACACGGGGGCTTACCAGGGCTCCAGCTAGGGTCGGCGATGGGGGAAAACAATGTTGTCGATGATGGTGGTTCGAAGGTGGTCACGGCAGCTCCTGGGGTGGCTCCAATCAATGACTCCTCTTCTCCTCTACAGCGGCGGACTTCGGTGAAATTCCGGCGGGCTGGTGCACGCCTTGCTCCGAGGAAGGGTCAGGGGTGGTTCTGAGAGAGAGGGGAGTGAGATGGTGTGCAGAATGAGGGCTGGGGTGGCCTCTATTTATACACCGGTGAGAGGGAAGTGCGACATGGTTAGGGATCGACGGTGATGGCAATATTGAGGGCTAACGACATGGCTGAGGATGTAGGACGGTGCGGTGTCTCCTGGCGGTCGTCGCTGGCTTAATGGCACAGCAAGGGGCGATCGAGAACGGTTGGGCGCATTCGGTGCTCTGAGCCGAAACGGCGGTGTTCGAGAGGGCGTACATGGGATCGTGTCGCGCGACGTCGAACGGTCGTGTCTGGGAGGTAGCTAGGGTCATGGCGAGTGCAGTTACGTGCAATGAGAGCGAGACGTTGCATGTGCGCGTGTGTCGGCTGTGGCGCTCTGGAGCGCTCTTGGCATGGTTGCAGAGAAATGGGCGCATCAATTTTCCTGTGGTTCATGGATTGGCTAAGCTCAAGGGGTGGACAGGGAGTGGCGGTGGACGGTGGCCTGCCTCCTAGACATCGTGGTCGGTCGCGGCGCTTCCACCTGCATGCTGGCCATGGTCGGCCGGCAATGGTGGCTCGGGTGGCGCGTCACTGGTGCAATGACGAGGAAGGGGGCGGCTTCAATGTAGTGTGGGGTGCTGGGGGAGACAAGGGCTAGTAGTGGCGACAAGTAGTGGACAAGGCATTGATCAAGAACAGTAGAAGTTAGGAAACTTTGATCTGTGCCCACCAGGTGTTTGATGAAATGGCCACATGAACTCCAAACTTGAATTTTTGGATAAATTTTGGTGAGTGCTCTGATCATAAGCTTGGTAGTCTGAGATTGCTTGGGTTTGCCAAGGTGAATTAGTTTGGTTGGTTTTTGAGAAATGGCCATCTTAGTACCTACACTTGATTCAATTTTGAATTGTCCTTTAAATAGATTTGGAATTTGTTTCTGTGGGTTTGTAAAGTGGGCTTGGGTTCATTGTTGCTTGGTCTAGCAAGGGGTGAAAATAATTGGATTTGTTTATGTTAGAAAACTTGGACTAGGAACACCCAAAATAGTCTAGTGAGCAAGTTTGGCCAAAATGATCATTTGCTCATATGTCTTATATTTGATTTTATCTTTATTTTATTCTGCTTGGAAATGATCTAGATGATATTGTTTTCATCTTTAAACCAATCCTTATCATTCCTAACAATCAAACATGTCAATTGAAATCATTCATGCATTAATCACACACACATGCATTCATATTAATTTTAATAATAAAAGTTTTTGTTAACCCTAAACTTGGGTGATTAGAACTTGATAATGTTGCTTAATATGTTTGAGGTGTTACATGCGATGTTATTGAATCCTCAGGGGAATCAGGTAAGTGCGCACTTTCTTTGATTGCATCAAGAAATAAATCGTTTCTGGCTACAGCATCGACAAAGTCGGATCCAGAGATCAAATGGTATACAAAGTAATGCTTCTTCTTGTTCATTGTCTTGGGTACTAGAGCGTCCTGACTTCTGCCTCGGACCTATAGTTAGGGTAGGAGTGTCTTATCTTCTCTGTCCTGTACCTTGAGAATAATTTTTCTGCTTCAGCATCGACATAGTCGGATCCAAAGCGAATATACTCCTCATCCATGTATCCGGTTTTTTCTGCTTCAGCATCGACAAAGTCAGATCCAAAGCGAATATACTCCTCATCTGTCCTGTACCTTGAGATCAGATCCGGTTTTTTCTTCCACCACGACACAAGCGGGCTGGGTGGGTTCAGGTTTTTCGGGGAACTTGAACTCTTTCGCCTCTACGGATAGAGCAGATCCCGATTTTTCTTACGCCAAGGTCAACAACTCAAGGTTGGGCTGGGCGGGTTCAGCAAAGACGAGGTAGATGTCGATATCGCTGATGGACATGATCATGTAGGTTTTCACGGGATCCTTAGCCGATATCCAAGTCTCGTCGAGAAGAATGAGAGGGATGTCACTAGCATAGACCATGTGACCCATGGCGATTGTTTTGCCAATTCCTGCATGCGCAGATTCCACCCAGAACAAAGCTCCAAATTTCACCTGCTCCATGGTGGGCTCCAACTGTCGTCGGATTGTCGACAATTATGCCATAGGTGGTCCTGATGGCATTGAGAGGATGGGTGTGAGACGTATGGTGTTCCGGGAGGGATGAGCACATGTTTACCCAGGTTCAGATCGGACTGCGGTGATCGGATCCTACTCGTGCTATTAACCCAGTAATATATCGGCGAGAGCAAGATGTTACAGCGGATTACAAGAGAGGTTCGCCTATGCGAGTAGGTTGTCGTGTTGTAAGATTGGTTGAGCCCTAAAGGCTACCATAGGGCCTGTTTATATAGTCACCCGGTCCTAGGGTTATCGGAGAGACCTATACGGCTACGTTATAGAGTCGGTAACTAGATACAGCCTGGACTACAAGTAATACTACATGCCTAAGTCGATAACTCTTCTGGGCCTTGTGGTAGCCGGAAGTGACTCCTCTTTCACTGACTAGGCCGCCCATGAAGCAAATATCTAACCCATTGGTGGGCCACCCTGGTCAGCGAGTCCTATGGGTATACCCAGAAAGTATATCCCCAACATTCTTGCATAGGAAAGTTTTTGTTTTGTGCACCGGCACCCCAACACAAACAATATGGAAGAGCCATTAGGTAGGTTGTGTAAAGACCTTTTAGGTAAGATACTTACATCTAAGAGAGATAAACAAACCTTAGATTTGAGTAATGGTTTATAAAGATCACCCCGGATATCCACAAATGTGTGTATACACCATTTATTTCCTCCATGAAACTATATAGAGTTGCCAATGTAAGGTGTATGCAAAGTTATATGATCACTATGGAAACCACATGGTGGTTCATTTAGGAGTTAGGTATTGTTAGAAAACTTCATGGGGGACAGTGATCAGAGAAGAAGCATCGATATTCGATATTTGTAGTAAAGTTAAGGAGAAATCCTAAACTATGAATCAACCAGACCTTATTTTCATAAGGTTAATGGGACTCTCGGAATTATGACAATGTGGAAATCAAGATTTATACCTCAGTATAGTAAGAGGAAGATATTCAGTTTAGCAATAAAAGGAAGTTGGAGACGAAGTTGTTAAGAAACCTACTAAATTTTAATAGGATTAAAAGTTCAACAAAAGTAAGGTGGTTTAACCTTGAAAACCCAAATAAAAGGTAATCAAGAATCAAGTTACTCTTAATTTTGTATATAGAGTACCCAAAAAAATCTATATAGTATGGAATGGAAAACTATGAGTGGTTTGGACTAAATGAGTCCAACAAATTATTAGTAAGTAAGCCATAAGGGATAATCATTCCATAGTTAGTTTAGTGTTTGAGCCAACGCTATAGTTGTCCAAAGTAAAAAACAAAATCTTATCCTAGTAAATACTTTCTAGAAATGGAATCGAAACTTTCTTGAGCTATAGAGGGATCGAGATCTCTCTTGTACTAATGGGAACATCGGAGCAATTGCGATAGATTTCAATATGACCTTTGTAGAATTGTATGTTTTAGGGGGGAAGTTATTCAAACATGTATTTAATTTAAAATTTGAATTCAAATGAATTTAGAAAATTCACAAATCGAATTATGGAATATTTAAATGCTTAGGAGAAATGGAATGGAAATTCTTCAATAAAGTAATATGATATTATAATAGATAGATAATATAAAGTAATTGGAACAAATATTACAATATCTTAGAGTTTTTCAAATAGAAAAAATGTTACAATAAGAATAATATAAGAAAAGGAAAATTAAATTAAATTATAAATGGAAAATGATTTACAATATAAATCATTATCGGTAATCATTTTACAATATCTAATACACTAAAATTCCTTTAGAGCTTTTGGTAAGAATAAAGGAAATGTTATAATAAGACAAAAAATGATTTACAATATCTTTAGAAATTTTGGTAAGGAAATCGGTAATCGTTAACTGCTCGGTTGGCTTGGGTGTAGCGACTAATCGGAATTCGGATGATTAACTCATTTAATCGGTCGGCTATTAATCGGTGCAGCCTACAAAAATTATCACCTAAAACATGTATGAATCCTCTTGCACCTCAACCATCTACCCTATTAAAGGCAGCCTTAAGCTCCCGGATGAGAACCTCATGGCGCTCGAGCTCTTGTATCTGAGGTCTGGTTGGCAACTTCGAGGAATGGCCAACAACGACAAGGAACTAGTTGGTGATTGCGAAAATCAAGCTCCTGGAGGCAGGCATCGAGCGGGAGCTTCGCAAAACCTACTTCATTGGGGCAGGCTAGTAGATGGATGGGCGATATGTGTTGATAATTTTGCATATTTTTAACCAAGTGTAGTGGTTAATCAGGAACATACCTAGTAATCGGAGTGTTAGGCCTATTAATCGGGCTAAATGATTAATACAAACGATTAGTAGTAATCGACACGGTCAGGTCCCTAGTAGCGATTAATCGTCCTATTAATCGCTGATTCGGCCTATTTTTTGAACAGTGTGCTTAAACTCATCACTAAGTATTTCAAAAAGGGGAACAAGTTGGAGAATCTGTTCTAATCATCAAATGTTTTCCTCAGACTAGGGCATCATTGGCCTGAGAGGGGCAAGTTTCACCATTAAATAACCACTTGGCAGAATAGAAATAAGGATCAAGCCAAGATAATACCAAGCCAGCCAAAGCCAGGGATGGAAACTTGTACCATATGGGGACCTGTTGTAAGCAGCTTAATCACAGACAAGTGATGTGTTTTCCATCTTAGCACAATAGTATAAAAGCATATCACATAGCCGCAAGACAATAGCTAGGCAAACCCCACACGTTCAATTCAATCTCAGACCACCAAGAACCTAGTTCATCTTAGTTCATCACAAGATCCTCCCCAACAAGCATCCACTACCATAATCAATATGGTTTCTTAGAAGATATTAGGAGGAGGTTAGGTAAATCAAGCAAGGAGGGGAGGGCTTTCATAAATAGAGGCATGCAAAGCACTAGCTGGCATACAAAATCAGGAATAGAAGGCAATAGTAGTTCCATGAGGAACTGGATAGCAAAAGGAGAGTGACCACGAGCAATAGCAGCAGATTCAATTATTGCACAAGCTCTCAGCACCACATCATCTGTCAGCACTTCAGACAACAAGGTAGATGGAAGTATAAATAGATCTTGTAGAATATGTTCTTATTTAACTTTTGCACTGACATCTTTGAGAGTATAAGGGAAATAATAAAACACAGCAACCAAATCCACCTACCCATCAACTAGAATTTATATAGGAGGATTGGATCGAGTGGTACTCTCAGCATTATGAAGTACTGCTTTGCAAAATCATCATAGAGACATAAAAAGGGAAAATCATAGAATCTGTTCTTTTTAACCAAATAATATGCCTAGCCTTTGCTTCATTGGCAGGGACTGTAACTGAGGTATTGTAAATCCTAATCATCACAAAAAGGATGATGTCCATCTCTATTAGTTCATTTAAACTAGCAGCAGCTCATGATATCATATATACAACTATGCAAACTCCCATTGGAGGAAGCACATTAGCATATATTTAGATAGCAGAGTATGCCATTTAAATAAACATAGACAACACCAAATTCATAGGCCAAGTGAACATCTGCAAGAAATTTATCAGGATTTCAAATCATTTTCCTAATTAAACCCTAGGAATCATTTATCTTTAATAGTCAACTACTTAGTCAATATTTTAGATCATAACTGATCATAAGTGTAGCACCCCGGATTTACGGTCCGAGAGTACCTATTATGCATACAAGTCACATTCCCATGATCAGTGCGATGTGAGCATAACCGACCAATATCATTACAACATCCATAAATTATTGATTACAAAACTTACAGTATTGCCAATATGGCAATTACGACACAACTAGCGGAAGTCTTCAAGAGCGGAGCCCATGTCATTCCTTAACCTACAGACGACTGACTGGGAGACGGCCTAGATCGCATAGACTTCAGCTTCTTCATCGTTTCTTGATCCTCTGAAAATTTAGCCAAGTAAAAAGCCAAGGACAATGCCGGTGAGTACTTTGAATGTACTAGCAAACCACCTTAAGAAAACAATAATAAAGGATATGCAATATGGATGTGGTAGGATGGATCCATAAGAGGGTCTTTTATAAATTAGTTTCTCTTGTAGATATAGCATGTCTCTATATCTTTTTTGAAAAACTTTTTGCAGAACATTTTGGAATCCTTTTTGCAAAGTTTTGTAAATCACTAGGATTGGGGCACCCATTTGTTTTTCCTTCTGGTCATCCCATGACCAAACTCCTTCCTCGTTTTCCGACCATCCCATGGTCAAAACGTATATCTTTTCCGACCATCCCATGGTCAAAACATTTCCAAAGCCATTTATTTTACGAAATACTTCTTGAAAAAAACCAGCACTACTTTATAGCAAACTTCCCAACCGTCCATGACCGAGGAATGGGCTATTCCAAAAGATTTACACTCTGCAGAGGTTGTACACTTTACCCACAAAATTTGATACATCTGCCGCGAGCAATCATGGATCGTCATACACAAGTATGCGGGGTTCGAATAATCAAACAAGGCCCTTATGAAATATACTATAATATAGGGGCCTACCCTATGAGATTCTACCCCCTCAAGACCGGGAAGTCGGTTATTGAGGACGAACCAAAGCGGATTTTCCACTACACAAAGTGGGCGCTGATACGTCGGAAACGTATCTATAATTTTTGACGCTCCATGCTTATTTAGTATCTACTTTTCTTTGCTTGTCTACACTTTGAGGTGCTTTTTACATGTTTTCTAGTACTAACCTACTAACAAGTTGCAACAATGCCATATGCATGTTTTCTGCTGTTTTTGGTTTCAGAAAAGTTAGTAAAGAAATATTCTCAGAATTGGACGGGACAAACATCAAAGTCAATTACTTTCCATGGTGAACATGAATTCCAGAGGAGAGACGAGGAAGCGTGCCAGGGTGGCCACCCCCCCTAGGAGCGGCCAGGGGTGGGCCCGCGCCTGGGTAGGGTTTGACCCCCCTGGTCGCCGCCTCGGCCTCCCCATTCGCCTATAAGAAGCCCCCGATGCAAAAAACCCTAAGCACCGGATCAAATCTCCACGAAACCGTCTGTAGCCGCCACCACCATCGTCCTAGATCGGGGGGGGATCTGAAGTTCTTCCTGGCACCCTGCAGGAGGGGAGATCATCCCGGAGGCCTTCACTCTGGTATGATGTGTGAGTAGTTTCACCTTGGACTATGGGTCCATGTAGTAGCTAGATGGTTGTATCTCCTCCTATGTGCTTCCATGTATAGATCTTGTGAGCTCCGTTCATGATCAAGATCTAATCTATTTGTAATCATGCATGTTGTGTTTGCGGGGATCCGATGGATATTGAGATTATTATGTTGGTTTTATTAATGGTTTTGTCTTTATGATTCTATCATGTCTGTGTTGTTTGTGATCTTGCATGCTCTCCGTTGTTTGTAGCTATCTTGGCCAAGTAGTTGCTAGTGACTCCAAGAGGGGGTATTTATGCTCGATAGTGGGTTCATGCCTCTAGTTTCCAAGGGAAGTGACAGAAATCTCTTCGGTTGTAGATGTGTTGTTACTACTATGGAAAATACAACGGTCTCTTGTTCATGGAACATGTGGACTGTTTACCTTACACACTTTGCTTAAAGCAGTTGTCTGTTGCTACAACTTAATACTGGATGGGGGTCGGATGATAACCTGAAGGTGGACTTATAGTCATAGATGTAGTTGGATGGCGGTCTATTTATCTTGTTGTATTTCCCAATCAAATGTCATAGGATCTTTCTGACTAGTAATTGCATTGTTATGCCTTGCTCAGTTCCTGTCAATTGCCCTGCTGTAATTTTTTTACCCTTAATGCCATGTTGTTTATCTTAGGAGAGCACCTCTAGTGAACTATGGACCTCGGTCCAATCTTTACCATTGATACATCTTCCACTGTTACTTGTTTACTTGCTGCAAACCAATACCTTCCACACCATACATTTAATCCTTTGTTACAGCAAACTGGTGAGCTTGTCAACCTCACTGATTTGTTGGGGAAAAGTCTTGAGTTTTTGTTGTGCATGTCTCCGCATTGCTTGCCACACCTGTGTGACGTTTCCTTCCTCCTTCTGGTTCGATAACCTCGGTCTCAACTGAGGGAAAACTTGCTGCTTTCTCTTCACACCCTACGCTTGGGGTTACCAACGAAGTGCCACGTCGAGCATCATCAGGCACTTTCAATGAGGGGCTCATAGTAACGCCTGGCTACCCATAGATAGTTCGTTTCTTCTCTAGGCCGATGTCCCACATGGGACTTTACATGAGAAGTCCCAGCCTCCGGGAATTGACATCCCATGTAGTGGTTGTGAGGCATCTATACTAGAGCAGACAACCTTCGGACCTTGCCCCTTTACCATATAGGAGTAATTATGGTTGCACGGGTTAATTGTTCAGGCAAAACTGCACAGCTCGGTGCATTTTCATAAACATTTTTACTCCATCTTTCGTCCAACCTTTTGTAAAACCAAAACCTTTTTCCTTTCTTAACTCACTTGGTAGGCCAAACCTCGCCAAGGTTTTCTCATAAAACATTCTTGTAATCTTTTCCTAGGTCTTCCCATCCTATAGCTTTGCTTCGGCTAAAACGGGGTTTCCAAAGGGGCATGGTGTTATACACCATCTACCATAATAGGGGAAAGTAGGTGTCATCAAAGGTATTGTACTAGTACTACCAACATGTAATGACTTGGAGGATCCAAGTCACTACCAGATATAGCTCATCGTATAATAAAACAATGTAATTTCAATAAACAGTAGGTAAAGCATGCATAAGTAAAACAATAGGAAAAGGTATGAGAAAGAAGGTGGCTTTCCTGCGACCAGCGAGATGTCCCATGCCTTTTTTAGAATACCAGAATACCGATAACAAGATAATAGAAATAAATCCGATGCTTCCTTCTTCTCGGCGTCACACAATCGCAACTATTGCCATTATCGAGGATACATGCAAATAACAACACCACAATCAATACAATGCATACAAACAACAATTCATACAGCAAGCAAACAAGTAATACATGTTACAATTCAGTAGGTTTGGAAGAAGGTATTTTGAAAGATTGGAATTGGTCTTGGAACTAGTTGAAGCAATTCCAATGTGAGTTATCATCAAGAAACTAGTTTGAGAGGGTTTTTAGACAAAGGCTAATTTATATATGATACCATTGTATAAATATGATACCATCAGATAGATATTGATAAAACTAAACTGACAATAGTGGTTTCACTAGTTTATCAAATACGATTGATTCATAATGCATTTTCTAGTGAATAAAGCTCTAGTTTGAAGAAATAATTCACCAGAAAAGTTTTGGAGCTCCAAAAATTATTTCCTTTTGTGATTATGTAGTATTTGGTGGACTGAATCAATAGGAGTTGGAATCATCTCAAAATAATTTATAGAATGCCCTCAGGAAATTCCCAAAGAAAGTACAAGATGGAATTCGTCCTTTCCACCAGATTAAATCTATAAGGGATTCTGAAGTGATTCCAAATAAACATGTTAGGTACTTTGAATACCTTTTTGTAGAAATTAGAATCAAATTTTGTTGGGGTTACATAACTGATGTGATGATTTTATAAGTGAATAATCTGTGCACAAAACAGATAAATTCCTAATAAATCAACAGTGGCTAGGAAAAATATGATCTCCTGGGGTTTGATAGAACTAGGTATGTATATTTATTAGGAGTTGGAATTAGGTCATTCCTATTTTTATTTGACCTAAAGATTTTTCTAAAGACAGAAATGGCATGATTTTGTTATTTTCACCAGGGGAAAACTAGGAAGCCATTGTAGGTGGGGCCAATGGGAAATGCAAGATAAGGTTAATACCTTTCATTAACAACAAGGTTTACATAAATTGTATTTATAGAACCCCTAGAAGGATTTTATTAGGGGAAACAAGTACTTCTTGCGTTTGTTTTACCCGTAAAAGATGGTAATTATTTTGAGCATAACACTTGCTCTACATGTTTGTAAAGACACATAGGGGCATGTATAAATTTAGATATAGCAATTTTGGGTCGTTTTCCATTTTCAAAGTGAATTTAAACTAACTGGGATAATATGGAATAAAATGATTTATAAAAAGGAAAAGAGGTAGAGAGCACTGGGCTTCCTCTGGCTTGGTTGTGGGCCGCCTGAGGCTGGCCATCCCAGCTCGTGAAGCACGCACCCGGTGGGATATGTATTTGAAAACCGCGTGGAGGGGCCCAACGGTCAGTGACACATGGAGGTGAAGAGGTATGGCTTAATCCAGGCCGTCCGTGTAAAGATGATCTAACATCGTTGGCTCGTATTCCTCCTCTAACTGATATCGGCACGGGGTAAACACTAGAGTGCGTCGGCGGTGGGCAGGGAGCTCACCTGCGGCAGGGAGAGGCGCCAGAGATGAGGTAGGGCGGCACGGTTCATAGAGGGATGCCGAACGAGGGGCGGGAGAGGGTCTTTTGGCGCCAGTTGAGGGATCCCGCATTGCGGGCAGATGTGGGCTCGCCAGAGTTTGTCGGGGTTCTTTCCTGGGAGCCTACATGTAGAAGAGGAGGGACGGGGTTGTTAGTGTTAGATCCGGAGGTGCTAAATTTTTTTTGCTCAAGTTCATGTCATGGCCTAGGAGTTCTTTCCTTTCCTGGTCACATGAAGAACACAAAGAGAAGGAAATCTTCTAATCCTGGTCGAGGAAGGTGCTTGGAGGGGCTCTGGAGGTAGGGGTGGTAGATCAGGGGGATAGGGGTGTGGGGAGGACACATGCAAGTGGAGTGGATCAAGGGAGGGGGGGAGATTTGCTCAAGTTCTTGTCATGGCCTAGGAGTTCTTTCCTTTCCTCACTCGGCTAAACCAGAGCAAGGGGAGAGGAAGAGGGAGCTCTGGGTGTGAGTGGGGGGGTATTTGGGGCAAATGAGGGCCGAGGGAGGGGATGCAATAGCCTATCCTAATAAACCAAGAGTGGGGGTGTATGATTGACCATGTCCATGGGAAAGTTTTTGGAGGTATGGCCTTCCATTGGGCAACAGGGGTGGTGGATATGTGGGGTTAGGGGTCCAATACACGACTATAGATGGGCAGGGGGTAGCTGCTGGTGTTGGGGTGTTTATTGCCCAAGATATTTATCAAGGTATGCCTCTTTCTCACTTCTCTCCAAGCATTAAAGACAAGAGAGGGGTGTGCTACAGTAGCTTGGCTACAGTGCACGGCCATTGAGTGTCATGGTTGCTATGGTGGGTGATGGTGAGGCCTTGATGAAGATTTGCTTTAATTTAGCTCATGTTTGGATTTGTTTGTACAATTGGATCAAGATGGTTCTTGTAAAGGAAGTCAAATAAATTGCATTGGGTAAGGTGGGGAGATGGTACTGGGATATGGTATGATCAAGATATACCCTAGTCATTTATTTGGGATTTTTTAGATCGTTTTTGGTAGACTTAAAACCATTTATTCAAAAAGTGCAGAAGTAGTTTCTAGAAGCTAAGTTGATATTTTTACATTGGACTAGGTTGGAGTTTTCATGTGAAATAGTTCTAAATACCATAACACACATTGTGGAATTTTATTGCAATTTATTTGGAAGAAAAAGTATTTTTAAGCAATTATTTCTTGTTTCTGCCATTTAAAAAAGGGCAAAAAGAAATTAATAAAGAATCTCAAAAATATTTATTTTTTAGTTTGAAAGACGGAGTATGAGGTAGAAAACTCAAATGTGCATGGATTTGGAAAAGTTATTTGGAGAAAAACAAACTTGCCTTTATAGGAGAGATTTTGAATTTTGCAAGATAATGAATTTAAATAGTTTTAGGTTCCAAATAATTATGGAAATTATTTGGTAAATTATCATATCCAAGGTAGATGATGGAAACTTGATGTATCCATCATGTACAAAATTGGGGTTTGAGGATTTTTGGTGAAACAGGATGGAAACTAGATTAGGGGAATCTAGGGTTTTGATAATTTTATATCACCAAAACATGGTTGGATTTGGGAGCTCAGATCTCACCTAGGTACAAGGGACATATGGATAGCTAGAACTAGTTATATAGATGATCATGGAAGCAAGAGTTAGTCTTGGTTCTATTTGAGGTGGTTTTGGAGTGATGGCAAACTTTGTTGAAAATAAGGCTGCCATAACAGATACAATATGATGCCTCATAAACCATGTGCGTTCAAGAGACACAAAGCTCCAATGGAAACAAGTGAAGTATGGATTCATAGACCATGGTTAGAACATCATAACCATGAAAATATTTGGTCAAGGGGAGGTAGCAGATAGATGTGATCTTCTGCCAAAGTAGGCAAGTTGATAAGATTTGCAGAAAAGATTATTATCATCACTACAAAACCATCATGGATGAGTGTGAAAAAACTGTATTATCCAAGGGAAAGAGTGGGCTTTGGTAGTACTAATGATTTACTACAAGATGGTTCAAGTACATTCTCAAGAATACACATAGGTTGCAAAAGGTAGAGCTCCGAAGATTGAATCTAGATAAGAATTCTAGACTTAGACATTTTTGTAGATTTAGGGTTTTAGACAAGATTACAAGAGGGAAACGAATTGAGAGAGTGGCAATGGTTTATCCTTCCCATTGAGTGGTTGATGTTGAGGTATATATTCAATAGAGGGGATCTATTCTTGGATTGGGTCTTCACTGAGTAGGAAACTATCAAAAGGGATTATCCCTGGATTGATCTCATTAGGAGATGAGATGGCCACTTTAGTGGCTTGGGATAGATCTAGATTTGGATGGTTGGTTTGAGACTGATGATCACAAACATAGATCGGGTCCTAAGGGATGAGCTACTAGATTAGCTCAGTCTAGCTCATAAACAAACAAGGAAATCAGCAGATCAAGGCACTTCATCTGACATCAGATCAAGGCAATTCAACTATTCAAACTTATCAACTACGACTAAGGTTACCATCCAGTCTCGCTTGAGGTAAGCTTGGGTATTTTGAAGAGGTTGTGTTTTTAAGTGAGATGAGGAACTCTTAGCATTTCTACCAATATTTAGAATGAAAATGTTTCAGAAGAAGTTTTGGAAAACCTAGAGATAAGAGTAGTTGAAAGTTATGTCTTGAAAATATAGGAGGTTATATATAGGTCTCCATAGTTTTGGCAGTAGAAACTAGTAGAATATTTTGTTGTGTCAAATTCATCTTGGCTCATGTTTAAAATTCCATAACATTTGAGAATATTAAGATGAGCCAAGACATATCTTTTGTAAAATAGTTTTTATCAACTAAGGTTGAGGTAAGGAGTAT
Source organism: Avena insularis (assembly GCA_023614405.1). Taxonomy (NCBI): domain Eukaryota; kingdom Viridiplantae; phylum Streptophyta; class Magnoliopsida; order Poales; family Poaceae; genus Avena; species Avena insularis. The sequence continues at coordinate 275,089 of JAJUPC010000031.1, read as the reverse complement.
ATCATCTAATATACAATCAGTTGCATGAACACAAGCAGACAAGTAAGCAAATAATGCAACATGTAACAAGATTTTTTTTTGTTCCCCCAATTTTTTCCTTTTGGACAACAAATCAGGGTTGCTGAAATTGAGATGTTACAATAAGATCATCACGGTAGCATAGTTAAAGAAAAGGAAGCCACTATTAGTACATTTCCTTCTCTAGATCAAAGCCTCAGTCTAGGACATCATTGGAAGAGGTGAGAGTAGCTACACTATCGGAGGATCTCTCTAGAATTGTATTGAGATCATCCATATGATCAGTGAAATTGATCATTTGAAACCATACATAGGACATGTACTAAAACTGAATCAACAACAAGTCACAAGTACTTGGTATCAATAAATCATCCCAACTTGGGGGAATCAGGTCTAGCATTATACATATATAATTATCCATTAAAATATAGTCTGATTAGCTAAAGTCAAACATATTAGAATTGTGATAATACTGAAAGGGGGCCATGGTAAAAGGGCATGACAGTAAGAGGCTAGTTAATAAGTTTAGTTACTAAGTATCACCATATCATAATCCGGTATCACAACACTAGAGGGACATGGATCAATAGAAGTTATAAACACAATTGACACCACTAGCAGTAGACAATCATAGCACAACTATGAATCAGAGCCATCAACATGAAGGTTTGTCACGAGGAAATCAGAAATCACCGAGAGTGCCGATCACCTAGAGAGTAGGCGTCATGAATGCGTGTAGAAGCACGTCTACGAGGTTGCGGTGATGGCATCACCGCCGTCCCATCGGCAACAGCTCTAGCAGAACACGACCAGGAAATCACCCAACATCAACCGTAGCACCACAATATTCAGACCAACAACAGCGAGCCGTGGACACTAGGGTTGCAATTTAGCTTGTCCTCCCTCTAGCGTCGAATTGAAGTTGGCCAAGTCAAGAAGGAAGAAGTAGGACCACCAAAAAGGTGAGAGTGCCAACACCGCAGACGTAATTGATGTACCGTAGGAGGGGAGTGGTCGATGTCGCAAACCAGTAGAGGAGCATTGGTGGCGGAGTAGAGCTAAAACTCATGTGGAGTGGAAGCGGGGGTAGTCGTCATTCGAGAGTAGCAACCGCCATAGCAAGGGCTGATGCTAGTCAAAACAGCCGGCGAACCCTATCATTCCGGCAAGGTCCTAGCAGAGGTGTGGGATACATCCTGAGAGGAGGCAACCTGAGGATCGCGTCGAAGGGCATCGAAGCCATCACACCGGGCGGCCGATCCCGAGTGTCCAGCATCAATCAGAACCTGGACCAATAGCGACATAGTGGAAGGGGTTCGCAGGTCAAGGCCGGAGACAGAGAGCTTCACGACGGTAGGGTTTCAAGGTTATAGGACAGCTCAAGGAAGGCCAAAGCCTATCACGCCGGTGCCGGAAATGGCCGAAGACGGGCGGCGGTGCTGAGAGTGAGCTTCATGCGGGTGTGTGAGTGAGAATAGCGAGAGAGGGTGAGTTGGGCAAGGAATAGCCCAGCTAGATGGGCCGAGCCAGCCTAAGGGCAAGGTTGTCTTGTGGGCCAGGCTCAAATTGTAGAGAATAAATTAAATATACAATAACAAATTAAAATAATACCCCTAACAATATTCAAGCCCTAGAAAAATGTCAAAAAAGCTTAAATATACATATTATATATCAAAATGATCAAAAATAAGCTCTACCAAATAAAAATATGAATTCACTTGTTTGAGATAAATAAAATAAAAATAAATTAAATTAAATATTAAAGCTATAAACATCCTAAATGAAATTTAATAAAATAAGGAAAAGCCCTAAAAATGAACAAAAAACATTTTTGCACATAAAAATGAATCAACTATTTTGTAAAAATAGTTACTTATTTTTTTACAAATAAAACTTGAAGCAAATATTTAAGGACATTTAATCTTTTGAGGAACTTTATAAAAATAAATATATTATTTAAAAATAAATAAAAATATTTTTTAATATCTTAAATAAGTATATTTTATGAGAAAACACTAAGTATATTATTCCAAAGTATTTTAAGGTTCCTAGGTAATAAATCTTCATTTATATATTTTATTAAAATGAGATAATTGTTTTGTTAATTCTTTAAAATTATATCATCAGTAAGAAATAATCACATTTCTTTATAAAACATTAAATCCTTTAAGTCGAAGTACTACGTCCAAAATCATAATTAGGATACATAATAAAACTTAAGTGTAAACTATTAACTTTATAATACTCCTTTGAAACCTTAAATTAAATTTAAACCTACTAAGTTTAAGCTAACATTATGCAACATTCACTTATATTGAGGATGAATGATCTTTATCTATTAACCATACTTAACATGAATTTAAACCCTAACAAATTAATAAGATCATCTAATTATGATTCCATTAATAAGTTGCATATTATTCTCATAATAGCAACACAAATTTAAACTAATTATTAACTTAAATATAAAATGAATGTTCTCACACCCTTCATCATACCTACCATAACCCTAAAACTTGGCAATAATTAAAACATATTAAACCTTAAGTTTATTTATGTTTTTAAAGTTAACTTTAGTAAAGACTATTTTTATACTTAACTTTCATCTGTTACAATTAAAACAAAAAGCATCTCAAGTACAAACTATTTGAGCAAAGCAATCAACATTGATCACATTATATTAACCATAAGGATTGTTTAAACCTTATCAAAAAAACATTTTCTTCAAAAGTTATTCATTTTTCAACTTTAAATAATAACCCTATAATAAGTCCTTCAACTCTTAACAACCCAACACATGGAATTTCATCCTAATTACCAGATGATAATTAATTCTACTCTTAAAATGATTTGTACTCAACTTTTATATCTTGTATACTAAGACTTAAGTTTCTTGTAAATATAATTTCTTGTGAAGTAAACTTGAAAATAAACCAAATCTTAAAAACATCACTTGAATTCAATCACTTACATTATTATGTATTCATTTTGGGATTTCTACAAAATGCAAAGCATTACTTATGCATAACTACATATTTCTTCTTTAAAAATTAGTCCTTACTAGACCAATGTTTTTAGATATTGGATCTTATATGGTCTTGAAGACCATGATTGCATAATCTTGTAATGTCAAAGGCAAGTTCACACTTGCTCATGTCCTTTGGATTATTTTCTATCAAGTATTTGCAAATGCAATGTTGTCATCAACTGCATTTCAAAAAGGTCAGAAAAAACTATTTTCATGATGATATGATTATGGGTTATTTAGCATATGGTAATAACCTATCATTATAGTTCTAGTGGTAAAGGAACATAATACATAGGACTTAACAACTAATGTCGCCAGTGAATATTGTGATGTATAATAGGCGTTAACCATGAGATTTGCAATGGGATGGATAAGTCAGTTGGATCAGCTCCCTTTCACATATCAACAGATGAACGGTTCGTGGTTGTAACTCCTCTTGTAGAGGGTTGGAAACATATGGGTGGGATCCGTCAATGTACTATGCTTCAAGTATCTACGAGGGATGTATGCCTTAGGCTACCATTAGAAACAGGTTTTATCCTAGGCCTGACGTGCAATCCGTTGGGAATGTGTGGTCACGAATAAGGGAAGTGATTGGCTTGGATCTTAGTCTAGGAGTCATAGCAAGGAAGTGTGAACCAGCCTGTAATACGTCCAATTTGCATCACCATTCTATATCATAAATTGTTTCTATTCATTGATATATTTCTTATTAAGAGGTGATACTTATGTTATTTCATTTGTTTTTGCATGTTGGATGATTCTTGGAGGATGAACTGCCGGAGTCAGGATTCTGATGGAAAAAGCAGTGTTTTGATGCAATTTCGCGAAGTTCAGAAAAATACAAGGGAAACTACAGAAAATTATATTTTCCGAGAAGACGAAGGATGCCAGAAGGGGAGGCGGAGTTGGGCCACAGGGGGCCCACCCCCCAAGGCACAGCCCACCCTGGGTCACGCCTACAAGGTGTGTGGCCACCCTGACCCACCTCTGGCTCTGCCCTCTCACCTATATCTTCTCCTCGAAACCCTAAAGTCGGGGGAGAGACCACATAAAGATTCCGCTGCCTCTGCGGGGCGAAAACTAACGACCGAGAAAGAGCTCTCCGGCAGACAGATTTCTGCGGAAGAAATTCCTTCCCGGAGAGGGGAGATCGTCGCCATCAACACCATCATCAAGATAGACTTCATCAGGATCATCATCATCATCCACACCACCATATCCACCAGCACCATCATCACCACTCCATCCCGCTGTAACAATTGTGTTGAATCTTGCATAGTTTTCAGGGGAAACTTTCCTGTTGTTGATTACTATTGTAGTTGATGCTTGTGAGTGGAACCATTGAATTATTGTTTATCTTCATATTTTTATTCATCATCATATCATCTCTGATCTTGATCCATATGATCTCTCGTGAGTAGTTCGTTTAGTTCTTGAGGACATGAGAGAAGTCATATTGTTAGTAGTGAAATTGTGTTGAGGTATTATTCAATGGTTTAATATTTAAGTTGTGGTGCTATTCTTGTAGTGGTGTCATGTGAACGTCGACTACCTAATACTTTAACATTTATGGGCCTAGGAGAATGCATTGTGTATTTGGCTACTAATTGTGGGGTTGCCGGAGTGATAGAAACCTGAACTCCCATTAGGAAACCATTGCACAAGGGAGTGTAGGATCTCAGAGTTTAAGGCCGTGGTTAGGTTTTATCTTAATTACTTTCTTGTAGTTGCGGATGCTTGCAAGGGGTTTAATCACAAGTATGTATTAGTCCAAGTAAGGTAGGTACATTAGCACAAGTTCACCCACACAACACTTATAAAACCAAAGAAGATTAATCAGCTATGTGAAACAAAATCACTTGATAGTATTCCCATGTGTCCTCGAGAACGTTTGGTCCTCATAAGTATTTCAATCGGCTTCTCCTTTGCTAAGAAAGGGTTGGGACACTTGCTGCAATTATTTGTTGTCTTTATTTACTTGCACTTTATTTTCTTGCTTTATCAAAACCCCCTAAAAATCCGTTTGCTAAGTATTTATAGAGATTTCCTGCTCCATACCACTAGTCAGCACCTTCTACTCCTTGTTGGGATCGACACTCCTATTTATCGAAAGTACTACGGTACACCCCTATACTTGTGGGTCATCAAGACTATTTTCTGGCACCATTGCCGAGGAGTGAAGCGCTATTGAAGAGTGGAACTGGCAAAGGAAACTTCTACTATGAGTATTGCTTTTTATTTCTGTTTCTTACTTTGTTTCCAATATGGATAACCCACTTGGTTTCCTATTTGGGAAAACTACTACCACTATTAGAGTAGTAGATGAACAACCACATGTTGAGATAGATCATTTTAAGATACCTACAAGAATTGTTGATCGTGTTATGGATAATTATTATCTTGGGGATGGGACTGTTCATCCTGGTGATCATTTGCTTTTTAACCATGGATTATGCGGGTTGTTTAAGTGTGCAGGTATCACAACTGAACAGGTGAAGAATAAGTTACTCTCTATATCATTGAAAGGAAGAGCTAAAGAATGAAATAAGCTACTGAAGAATGGACAATCTGTGGAATGGGAGGAAATAGTACCTCTCTTTTACTCTAAATTCTATCCTCCCAGTGAGATTCATAAGGATAGGAATCAAATATATAACTTTTGGCCTCGTGATGGAGAAAGTACAGCCGAAGCTTGGGGAGATTGAATTTACTAATACTTAAATGTCCTATTCATGAACTCCCTAATAATATTATTATTAATAACTTTTATGCAAGGATTTCTCTTCATGATAAAGATTAATTAGATGCTTCTTGTGCTGGATCATTCACACGTATGAAAGAAGAAGCTAAATGGGATCTTCTAGACCGTATTCAAGAGAACACTGAAGCATGGGAGAATGACAAAGGAAGAAAGCCATGTATAAATTATGATTATGAATGCATTAAATGTTTTATGGGAACTGATGACTTTCATGAAATTTGTACCGAGTATTGTCTTGATTCTCATGTTCTTGCAAATTGTTTTAAGGCATTTGCCTCTTATATTGAAATTCCCAAAAAGGAGTAGGACAAGTACCATGCACCTTATAAAGATGTTATTAATCATGTTCCTGTTAGAAGCACTAAAGTTTGTACTTTTGATCATATTTTGCCTGAACCTTATATTGAGAAAATCCCTTTTCCTCCTAAGGTAAAGGAACACTCTATCATAATTAATGTGGTTAGCAAAAGTACAAAGAAAACTGTGGAACCTGATTATAAGATGAGCACATTTTCTTATGTGAAGACACTTCTAATATTGTCTCTCATCCTAGTAAAGCTAGGAAAACTAGTGTCCCTGTGCTTTCTATCAGAATTGGTGATCATTGCTATTGTGGTTTATGTAATATTGGTGCTAGTTCTAGTGCTATTTCTTATGAGCTTTATAGAGAAATTATGCATGATATTAGACCTTGTGAACTCGAGGACATTGATGTGGTTATTCAACTTGCTAATAGAGAGACAGTTTGTACAATTGGCATTTTAAGAGATGTGGAGGTTCTTTGGGGTAAGATTAAATATCCTGCTGATTTTCTAGTGCTTGGTTTAGAAGCTAGTAAAACTTGTCCTATAATTTTTGGTAGACCTTTCTTGAATACTTGTGGGGCTATTATGGATTGTAAGAAGGATAAAGTTTTAACCAAGTTTGATGGAGAATCTTATGAGTTTAACTTTTCCAAAGATGGCAAAACTCCTTATGAAAATGAATTGCCTAATGAGGATTTCAGGGTTGAACAACTTTCTTCTATTTATCTTGCTCCTAACAGTGCTTTTTAGAAGTTTATGGAAGATCATGAAAGTGAGATGTTCATGAAGGAAAGAAATGAGACTGACGAGATTCTCCTTCGTCAACCCAAGATACTTAAGCATAACCTGCCTGCGGAAGATTTGGGTACCACACTACCACCTAAAGGGGGTCCTGTTTTCAATTTGAACCTCTACCTGATGATCTTAAATAGGCTTATCTAGATGATAAGAAAATATATACTATTATTATTAGCTCTAAACTTTCAGGAGAAGAAGAGGAAAGATTATTGGAAGTATTGAAGAAACACCATGGAGCTATGGGTTATACTCTTGATGATTTAAAAGGGATTTCTCCTACTACATGTCAGCATGCTATTAATATAGAACCTGATGCAAAAAGAGTTGTTGAACATCAACGCCATTTAAATCCTAAGATGAAGGAAGTGGTAAGAAATGAGGTATTAAAAATCCTTGATGCTGGTATTATTTACCCTATTGCTGATAGTCAATGGGTTAGCCATGTTCATTGTGTCCCAATGAAAGGGGGGATCACTGTTATGCCTAATGAAAATAATGAGCTTATACCTCAAAGAGTAGTGATTGGTTATAGGATGTGCATTGATTTTAGAAATATTAATAAAGTTACTAAGAAAGATCATTATGCTCTACCTTTTATTGATCAAATGCTAGAAAGGTTGTCTAAAAAGACTCACTTTTGTTTTCTTGATGGTTATTCTGGGTTCACTCAAATTGTCGTGAGAGCACAAGACTAAGAGAAAACCACTTTCACTTGTCCCTATGGAACTTATGCTTATAGGTGTATGCCTTTTGGTTTCTGTAATGCTCCTTCTACCTTTCGGAGATGTATGTCTGCTATGTTTCATGGTTTTTGTGAAGAAATTGTGGAAGTTTTAATGGACGATTTTTCCGTCTATGGAACTTCTTTTGATAATTGTTTTCACAAGCTTGATAAAGTTTTGCAGAGATGCGAGGAAACTAATCTTGTTCTTAATTGGGAGAAATGCCACTTCATGGTTAATGAAGGGATTGTTCTTGGACACAAAATATCTGAAAGAGGTATTGAATTAGATAGAGCCAAGGTTGAAGCAATTAAGAAAATTCCTTTCAATAGAGATGTATTTGTAGTATCCTTGGTCATGCTGGTTCCTATATAAGGTTTATTAAAGATTTCTTCAAAATTTCAAAGCCCCTTACTAATCTTCTTCAAAATATGTACCTTTTGTTTTTGATGATGATTGTAAGGAAGCTTTTGAAACTTTGAAGAAAGCTTTGACTGCTGCTCCTATTGTCCAACCACCTATTGGAATTTACCCTTTGAAATTATGTGTGATGCTAGTGATTTTGTTGTGGGTGCTATTCTTGGGCAACGAATAGATAAAAAAGTTGAATGTTATTCATTATGCTAGTAAGACTATGGATGCTTCTCAAAAGAATTATGCTACTACTGAAAAGGAGTTCTTAGCTGTAATCTTTTTGATAACACCTGGATTTTTAATCCCAGATGCCTGTTATGCCATACATCGCAATCCCAGGATTACCATTTCTGCGAGACACAACAGATTTAATATCACAGTACATCATCCATTACAAACCATACATAAGGTCTTACAACAAATAAAGGATCTCATGATCCAGTCTTAATACAAATAAAGAAGTGGAATAACGTAATGATAACGGTAGCATGGGCGAAGCTCCATCTTCATAGTCACAGGCAATGCTGACGATGAGATATGATCCTAGTTGTCGTAACCTTCCTGTGGTCCATCCTCCTGATAGTCCTCTTCATAGTATGCCACGGGAATAGCCAGGGATAAAGCCATGTGTACTCTTTAAGTACTCTCAAACTAATACTAACAAGTGAAGTTGTTTTGAGTAGGAAGTACTAGGATCTAGGCTGTTTTCCAAAAATCTAGATTTATCTCTACTGAGTTCAGAAGCAAAGAAAGCTAGTTGAAAGTTTTATAACACCTAAGTGGGAACTTGAATTTCATATCACAACCCTGTTGTGGTCAAGTGAAATTCATGAATAATTTCATAAGTCCTTTTGAAAACATCTGACGACGGAACAGTATGGCCACTCCAACTATCCATAACCACGGAAGCGGCTATTCGAATAGTTTGACACTCTGCATAGGTGGTACACTTTCACCACTACATTCGATACATCCATCAGGAACAATCCCGAATTCACCATACTTCGTATGCGGATAATCAATCCGAACCTTTCAATTCCACACCCTAGTATAGGCACCTCTCCTGTGAGTTTGGCCTCCCAACCATGACCAACTATCATCTTGGGAACTACACAGGTGGACAATCTTCACAAGGTAGCATTAGCTCACATCTTGGCCGAAAGGAAACCCATACTAAGGTATAAAAATTTCCAGTCAAGCCCTACCTAAATCTCGAGTATTGTGGTTGTACGGTAAAATTGGAATGGTATCGCATCTAGACAATCATCAGTTTTATAAAGGGCTAAGGCTCATGCCTTAACATTTTCATCATCAAAATCATCTGGTGTTCAAGAACAAATGTCAAAACATTTTAGTAGAATGACTCATCATTCTAAGGTTTTCATAATAAATTTCACCAAGTATTCCCTCTAAAGTGATCAAGTTTTATGCTTAGCACTAGCATCTACAAGTGGGGGTAAACACTAAGGAAGGGTGGTAATCAGGTGTATCTTATCTAAGTTCAATCTCATGCCTCGGGATGACATCAATATTATCTAACTTAGGCCAAGTTTTATGCTCTTTATGCTACCTTTACATATCTTTCTAAAATCTACAAGTCACTAAGTAAACTCTAAAAAAAGCTTTGATAAAGAAATAAAATACTAAGCTTGCAAGTAAAACTAGGATTGGGTATTAAGGGTGTAAGCTTGCAAGTAAAACTTACATGGTTTAGATTTCTAAGATAGTAGCTTGCTAAGATATTAGTTTAAGGTTGCAAGTATTAGCTTGCTAAGTTGCAAGTGTTAGCTTGCCTTGAGTAGAGCAGTGGTTGAAGTTCTCCTCGGCTTCCTCTTCGTAGTATTCTCCTTCCTCCTCATATCCTTGGTCGGTACTAGCGTCTATAAGTGAATACGAGGTACACAATCACCAAAAAATACTTAATTACTTCTATTTATCACACACATGATGATCTAGCATCACCACAAACATTACAATCACTAAGACAATAGTTTTATTTATTATATTTTGGAAAAGTAATTTCTACTCATTGAAAAACTACTTAAGATTTTAATATTCTCCAACTAAAACATGGGATCATGTTGACACATGTCATCACCACATATTTCAGTACATGGGAATGTGATTTAAAGTGGTGTCACAATTTAATGAGGTTTAACCTTTTTATGTTAATTAATTTAAGTGACTAGAAATGCCTATGGGGCATTCTTTTATTACTTGTGCATTATTTTTGTAAGCAAACCTATATATTTTTATATATTCTGAAATTTCTTGTTAAATGTGATTTTTGAGAGTTGGAATCAACTCAAAAGCTTTTGTGGTTGAATTTTGAAAAATGTTTGAATGCAGAAAAGATTCTTCCTTGTTATTTTTGCTATAGGTGATCTACAATTCCAAATGAGTTGAATCAAACGGGCTTGGATTAAGCATTCCAGTACCTTTCTAACAATATTGGTTTCATGCATTTTTGTTGAGTGAATCGACCTGGGTTGATTTTTGAATCTAGGTACAGAACTAGGTTTGGAACTAAATTGGAAAATATAAATTCAAACTAACTGGGTTGCACGGGATGTTAACTGGGCCGGCCCACGATGCACAGCTCACGCACGGGTGGGTTTAAGTGAATGACCCCACCAGTCATCGAGACAGGGGGTGCCAATAGGTACGGGGTGATCTAGACCACACGATCAACTTCTAATCGAACAACTATGACTTATCAGCTCCATCCAGGAACTCCGGCGAGACAGAGCCCTAGCGCGACCAGTGGGGTTCTACAGGGGCTCACCGGGGCTCGGGCGAGGGTCGGCGATGGGGGCGAACGACGAAGTCGACGACGGCGAATCTCCTGGTACCCACAGCTTTTCCTGGGGCGGCTCCAATCAACGGCTCCTTTCTTCCTCCTCCGCGGCAGACTCCTGCCAAATTTTGGTGATGTGCTGCTCGCCTTGATCCGGGGGTGAGGTGGGGGTTGTTCTGAGGGAGAGGGGAGTGAGATGGTGTGCTGAGTTCGAACAAGGGTGGCCTCTATCCATCGAATGGGGACCGAAGGGCGAGGGCTGAGCTCGTCGCTATCGTCAGCATAGAGAGCTAAAGGCATGTGAGACGATAGGGGGCAGTGTTGTGCTCCCTGGCGAAGCTCAACAGCATGGTTACGTGGCACGGGGCGGTGCGAGACGGTCGGAATGCTGCGGTGAACTAGGCGGGTCCGACGGGAAGTTTTATGGCGCACGGGCTTTCCTGGTCGCGGGCGACGAACGGGCGTGTCTGCGGGGTTGCTGGGGTTGTGGTGATCACGCTTGCACGCGGCGAGGGCGGCGCGTGGTCTGTGGGCGTGTGTGACGGGTGGCGCTCTTGCGTGCTCTCGGCATGGCGCAGAGGCATAAGGCGAGGTGATTCAAGGGTGGTCCAGTGGCTGGCAAGGCTCGAGGCTTGGATAGGTGGTGGCGGTGGACGGTGGAGTGCCTGCTAGACAAGGTTGGCGAGGCTAGTGAGGCTCCTAGCTTGCTGTCGACATTGGGGTGGCAAGTTGGGCTCGACATGCTCACCATTGATGGCAATGGCAAGCTCACAGTGGTGCTAGAGCTTGTTAATTGAGCTAGATGATCTTCTAAGGATGTGCTGTGAGCTAGAGAGGGAACAAGTTAGGCCAAATCACTGCTCACAATAGTGTTTGATGTTTGTTTGTTTGGTGTTTGCAAGGTGTTTCATGAAATGGCCGAAAGAGATTTGAATTTGAATTGTTGGTTCAAACTTGGTGGGTGTATTAGGTACATACTAGGTAGTCTCTGGTTAGTTGTAAAGGTCAAGGTGAATTGGTTTGGTTGGTTTTTGAAAAATGGTGATCTTTCCATATGTTAAAGATTCAATTTTGAAATATCCTTTGAATAAAGTTGCCAAATGTTTCTGTAAGTTTGAAAGGTGGGCTTGGGTTCACTTTTACTTGGTCTATCAAGGGGTAAAAGAATTGGAATTGTTTCTGTTTGAAATCTTGGACTAGAAACACTCAAAGTGGCCTAGTGAGCAAGATTGGCAAAAATGACCATTTGCTTTATTTGGTTTGTTTTTTATTTTCTCTTGATTTGTTTCTGCTTGGAAATATTTTAGATGATGTTGTTTTCATCTTTAAACCATTCCTTTATATTTAGATCAATCACACAAGTCCATTCATGCATTCATACAATCATCACATACACACATGCATTCATATGATGTTAATTAACAAAAGTTTTTGTTAACCCTAATTTTGGTGATTTGAAATTTGATAACCTTGTTCAATATTTTTGGGATGTTACAAACCTTCCCACCTTAAACAAAATCGCGTCCCGATATTTGAGAAAGAAGAAAGATGAAAACTAGGATTTAAAAAGATCGGGAAAATCCGTCTTGATGTAGTCTTCTTGTTCCCAGGTAGCTTCTTCTTCAGTGTGGTTACTCCACAGAATCTTGAGGAACTTGATGCTTCAGGAGCTGGTGGTCCTGAAAGCTTCTTACAAAATACGAATGGGTACGTCGGGATACGTCAGGTCATCGTTGAACTCTAAGGTGCGGTGATCAATGTTCGTGAAAACTTTAGTCTTCTCCGGGACTTCTAGGCATTTGTGAAGCAACGATATATGGAACACAATATGCATTGCTGACATCTCCTCTGACAGTTCCTATTGGTACGATACTTCTCCTCGATGATTCAGAATCTTGAAGGGCCCAATATATCTGGGGGCTAACTTTCCTTTGAGCTGGAAACGTTGCATTCCCTTCAAAGGAGACACTTTGAGATACACAAAATCTCCGATATTGAAAGCAAGGTCTCGACGTCTCTTGTCGGCATAACTCTTCTGTGTTGACTGGGCGGTCTTGAGGTGTTCACGGATCTTGCGAACTTTCTCTTCTGCTTCCCATAGGATGTCGGGTCCGAAAATCTGACTCTCTCCTACTTCCGACCAATTCAAAGGGGTATGACACTTCCTTCCATACATGAACTCAAATGGGAGCATTTGCAGACTGGCCTGATAACTGTTGTTGTACAAAAAATCTGCGAAAGGCAGACAGTCTTCCCATTTAGATCCATACTGTAGCACACATGCTCTCAACACATCTTCAAGTATTTGATTTACTCGATCCGTTTGTCCATTTATTTGAGAGTGATAAGCTGTGCTGAAATCCAGTCGGGTTCCTAATCCTTCTTGGAATTTCTTCCAAAATCTTGAGGTAAACTGAGTTCCTCGATCTGACACAATGTTCTTGGGGACTCCATGCAAACTGATGATTCTAGCGATGTATAAATCCGATAGCTTCGAGCTCTGGTAAGTGGTCTTTACTGGTAAGAAATGGGCTACTTTGGACAATCTATCAACTATGACCCAAATAGAGACATTTACCCTGCTAGAAGTAGGTAATCCAGTGATAAATCCATTCCAACTGAATCCCATTTCCATTCCAGGATCTGTAAGGATTGCAACAGTCCTGCGGGTCTCTGATGTCCCGCCTTGACTCTTTGACAAATATCACACTTGGCGATGTAGCTTCCAATTTCTATATTCATCTTATGCCACCAAAATTGTTCCTTCAAATCCTGATACATCTTTGTCCCTCCGGGGTGGATAGAATAAAGAGTATCATGGGCCGCTTTCAAAATAGTTTCCTTCAACTCTAAATCTACTAGTACACAGAGATGTCCTTGTACCACATAACTCCTTCTTCTTCCTCTGTGAATCCGGGTACCTTGCCTATACCGATACGACGTTTGATTCCATCGATACTAGCATTTCCTTTCTGCGCCTCCTTGATCTGACTGATCAAAGTGGGTTGAAGTTCTATGCTAGCCAAAAATCCTTCACTTACTAATTCCATTCTGAAATCCTCGATCTCCTTGTGCAAACTTGGTTGCTACTTTAGAATCATGGAGTTCAAGCGGCACGACAATCTGCTAAGGGCATCTGCTACCACATTGGCTTTACCGGGGTGATAGTGAATGTCTAGATCATAGTACTTGATTCGCTCTATCTATCTTCTTTGCTTCATATTCAGCTCCTTTTGAGTGAATGTATACTTCAGGCTCTTATGATCCGAATAAATCTCACAATGGTTTTCCACTAGGTAATGCCTCCATGTCTTCAGGGCTAGAACTACGGTTGCTAGTTCAAGGTCATGGGTAGGATAGTTCTGTTCATGCTGCTTCAGTTGTCGGGATAGATAATGTAGAGGTCCCAACCTTTAATAAGGTAGAGATCCCTATGTTTATAATGCTAGTCCCTAGATCAATAGCTAGCATCCACAGTTAAGATGTAATATCAAGAAACAAAGGTCATAATACAACTTTATAACTAGGAATAAAATAATACATTACATCTTACATAGCTCATTTGGCTATCTCATTACAATGTAGCAGAAATAACTATAGCATGGAGTCCTTCATCTTCAAGGTGCCACATGCAATCATGTTGGTTGTAGACTTGTAAAAATCACCCAAGGAACCAGCAATAGAAATTGGTGAACCATCACCCTTGTTCAACCACAAGTTTTACTTAGAAAATTGGGACAAGGAGATTCTTGATAGCTTCCATGTCTTGATGCTCAATTTGTCCTTTGCCAGGGACATGGCTAAGTACTTATATTTTACACTCTGCAGAGGTGGTGCACTTTCCCCACAATACTTGGTTTCGCCAAGACAAGATCTTTCAGAAGCCTTCCCTTAGACCAGAATGGACGCGTTCCAACCTATCATTCCCCTACCACCAACTTTCCATTTGGCTAAGTTATTGCAACCTATATGATCGAGGCAGAGCCCATAATGCCAAGTGGCTGCACTTGAAGCTTCTCAACATTTGACATCTCAATTCTCTTTGTTCCTGGGTGGCATTCCACAAGTGAGATACACAAGGTAAACCATAGAAATGGGCCTTGTGTAACCACTCAACCAAAAACCACCAAGCAAGTCCCTTTCCACCCAGGTGATTCATTCACTTAGTTGTTTTATTAAACAAAACACGAGTCCTTGACTTAGAAATATTCCATAGCATGAATATAATCCACCCTTGTTTTCTACTAGCTAAGGCAAGCATGATAGTAGTAGGAATCTTAACTTAGGAAAATTCTACTAAGGTTTCATCTACTAGGTTTTCCCACTGCATAGTTTATACTTAGCAAAAATTCCATGCAAGTCCTACTTAGAAATATCACTAATGCATAGTGAAAATAATGGGACAAAAGTATGTAGCACCACTTGCCTTTTTGGTAGAGAATATAAGTTCACTCCTTGATCTTGTAATAGTCACACTCTTCAAATTCCACTACAATATAAGTTCACTCCTTGATCAAGCAAGCAATATTCAATCTACCATTCAAGCAAACATCACATCAAATAATAAAACAAGGCATTGCATGCAAACATGCCAAAGATTGTTTTATTTGGAAAAGTGGTTTCTAATAGGTTATAAACATTTGAAACCACCTATTGGTCGTTTACAAAAGTGGTAAAACCATTTGATATTATGTTAGTGAAAAATGGCCACTTAAATCATTTTTGTTTTGCCAGAATTGATTTAAATCAAAGTGACAATTTCTAATGTTTGGCAAATAAATTTTAAAACACAAATGTTAGTGTTTTAAGGTTAAGTGTTTAATAATAAAACCATTTGCAAGAGGTTTCACCTATAAACCATTTTTATACCAAAGCAATATTTTATGTTGATGGAAATGCCTTTCACAAAGTAATAATTTCTATAGGGTTCACCAAATATATTTTGAAATCATAAAACTTTGTGTTTAGGGTCAGAGAGTTTAAATCAAACCATTTCTCAAAGGTTTTACTCAAAAAGCATTTTAACACATATACAATATTTTTATTTAACTAGAAATTTTCTAATTCAAAGATTTATTCTTTGGCTTCACCAAACATGTTTTTAAATCCAAAAGTTGGTTTATATGGTTAGTAGGTTCAAAATCAACATCTAATAGATTCTATTCTGGTTTTTTATAAAACAGAGTGGGCCATGTGTCGCGTTCTCATTAGCGCATACCGGTTCGGATGGATCGCGAAACGTGGGGCTTTGGATCAAAATGAAATCTTGTGGCACAGGAAGCTACATACCGCTTCAGGTTATGTTCTATCGCATCCGTCCGATTTAGATCGCATGGCCCTAATCGATTCTACCAGAAAGTGGCGGCGCTGCGATGACGCTTGGCGGCGGCACGGTCAGACGGGGTTGGAGTCGGAGATACAGGAAGCAAAATAGACAGGGGAGAGGCTCACCTAGGTCGCCGTGAGGTGCTGATGCTCAAGGTGGTCTCCAGCGTCGAAGGGGCGCTTGGGTTCGTCCTGAATCGCTCGCCGGAGTTGCGTTGCTCCACGGGTACGCTCTGCCGTTGTCGGGGACATCGCTACAGGGCACAGGAGAGCGAAGCAGTGAGTCTGTTAGAAGCGCGAGAGAGAGGATAGCGTAGGAGGGTCATCCAGAGATGGAGGGGAGATGTGGCTTACGGGGAGGCGTCCCCGGAGTCGAAGAAGACGGTGGCGCTGCTCAGTGATGATGTTGTCGACGATGCAGAGCACGCGCGGCTGAACGGGCGACACTGGGAGGTGCGCTAGAGGCTAGGAAGTATGCTCGTATGCGCCAGGAAGCAAGGGGGCGTGGGCTGGCCGGGATTGCCGCGGATGCTCGTCGGAGGCAGCGGTGGTCTGAGCGGAAATCGGGGCTGCCTGGGGGCTCTTGAGGTGTGGCATCTGGGGGAAAAGGGAGGGGAGAGGGAGGTGTTTAAACGAGTGTGGTCATAGGGAGTAATAGCCGCAGAAATAACGTGTATTGAATCGATTTTTAAGACGGCAGAAACGGCCGACGAGGGGGCGTGGTCACTGCGGCGGGTGAGGAAGATGACTGGGGGGTGGGGTCTAGGTGTCATTGAGAGAGAGAAATGAAAGGCGGGGTCCAGCGGTCAGCGGCTCTGCAGGTTTGCTGTTAAGTGAAAAACGCTTCGCTTGGGGAAGAGGGAGTGGGCTGGTTGCTGGGCTGGATTGGGCCTGGTGGGCTGGGGTCCGTTTCCATTTTTTATTCAGGATCCTTTTTCTTTTTCTATTTAGATTTTCGGTTTTGATTTTATTAAAATGATTTTAAGCCCTTTTTCTTTTCAAATCTTTGCAAAATTTGTGTATATTCTAATACTGTTTATTAATATATTCTAAAGTCAAATTTAGAATATCTCTGTTATTCTTTTTAGGGTATATTAATTATTTAAAAATAAACCCTTGTCTTAATTCAAATAAGATTTAATAATGTTTTCAAACTCTATTTGAAATCTAAATTTTACCAAATCTTTTCAGTAGGTTTTATTTAAAAAATAAATCACTTTGAATCATTATTGAAAATACTTTATTATGTTTTTAATGTTCATTTTAAATGGGAAATGTCTTTACTTAAATGAAATTGGATAATAATAAATCCTCATGATTTAATTTAAATAATCCTTTACTCTTTTTATTAAACAAAAATATTTTATTTTATTTGGTTGGCCAAGTTTTAATTTGGCTTTTTCAAATAGTCCTTGTTTATTTATTCCGTCCTTTATTTTATAAAATCCATATTTTTTTATTTAAAGATCCAAAAATGGTGATTCCAACTTTTAAAATTCTATTTAATATTTGTTTATCCTTTTAAATCTCTTTAGGATTATTTGCTTACCATTTGGTATGGATTTTTAGATAGGTGCTTTATTACCTTTGGAAATTCAATTTCCTTATTTTATTAAATTCATAAGATTTTATCTATGGCTCCAAATTAAGTGAAACCAATTTCTATGGTTTTATAACATTTTAATTTATCATTCTTGATCATTTTAAAATGTTTGTTTGACCAATTTTTATGTGGATCAAATCCCTTAGTCTTTGAGATAACTTGGAAATGATTTTCTTCCATTAGGGTTTTAGGGATTTGGTTTATTTTCCAAGTGTTTTAATTTCAAGATGCATTTATGAAGAATGCAATTCACTTGATTTTAATTTAGTTGGATTCAAACATTATTCCAATTTTGTTCAAGATGGGATTTTAAGTTTCCATTTAGAAACAAAAAGTTTCTTTTCACCCTAAATTTCAGCAATTATTTATTTTGTTTTTTATTTTTCACATTTCAAAATTTGGAACATTTTGGGATGTGACAGATAAGATATAACTTTTCCTTCTTGCATCAACACACATCCGAGACCGTTCTTGGATGCGTCACAATACATATCAAAAGGCTTCGTGATATCCGGCATGATCAAGATTGGGGCTGAAATCAATCTCGTCTTGAGTTCCTGAAAACTCGCTTCACCTTTGTCCGTCCATTCAAACTTCTTATCCTTCTTCAACAATGGGGTCATGGGTCTGGCGATGCTCGAGAATCCTTCTACGAACTTGCGGTAGTATCCCGCCAATCCGAGAAATGCACAAACTTGGGTTTGAGTGGTTGGGGCTTGCCAATCTTCAACATCCTTCACCTTTGCAGGGTCGACGGCAATTCCTCCGGCTGATATGATATGTCCAAGAAATCCTACCTTTTATAACCATAATTCACATTTGCTAAACTTGGCATACAACTGATGCTCCCTAAGGGTTCCAAGGATGGTCCTTAGGTGTAGCTCATGTTCTTCTTCTGATTTGGAATAGATCAGAATGTCATCGATGAAAACAATGAAAAACTTATCCAAGAAGTCCATAAAAATCTTATTCATGAGGTTCATGAAATAAGAAGGGGCATTGGTTAATCCAAAAGACATGACAGTATACTCGTATAATCCATATCTGGTGGTAAAGGCAGTCTTCGGAATATCCTCTGCGTGAATCTTGAGTTGATGATAGCCAGTTCTAAGATCAATCTTAGTAAACACTTTGGCATTAGTCAACTGGTCAAACAGGTCTTCTATCTTTTGCAGTGGGTACTTGTTCTTGATGGTGACATCATTCAACTTTCGATAATCCGTTCACAAATGGTTACCTCCATCTTTCTTGTCCACAAATAGGATAGGTAATCTCTAGGGCGACGCACTTGGTTGAATCAATCCTATCTCCAGCATAGCATCCTGTTGCTTCTTTAGCTCCACTAATTCAGACGGGTTCATACTATATGGTCTCTGGGCTATGGGTCCGATTCCAGGGATTAGTTCAATGATAAACTCGATATCCCGATCTAGGGCATACCGGGAAAAACATCTAGAAATACATAGGGGTATTCACAGACTACTCTGACTTGGTCAACGGTTGGCTAGGCTATGCTCTTGTTGCACTTGAATTGGCGGGGCAAGGTTTCAGATACATGCTCCACTGATATTCCGGTTGTACTGGTCATGGTTATGGCTTTCTTGGCACAGTCGATTAATCCTTTATGTTTGGACATACAATCCATTCCTAGTACTACTTCCAAACCTTTAGTTCTGAGTACTATTCGATTAGCATAAAAATCTATGCCATGGATTTGGATAGGAACGGCCTTGCAAATTTGTCTAGCTTTGGTGGTTGAACCAGGTATTTGAACTATCACCCGCTTCAATTTGGTGGGTTGAATCTTACTAGTGCATGCAAATTCTTCAGTAACAAATGAGTGCGATGCTCCAGAATCAAACAACACTCTGGCAAGTACTGAGTTAACAGAAAACATACCAAGCACGACATCTGGCGCTTCTTGGGCTTCCTCATCATGCATGAGAAAGATACGGCCGTTGCGATTGAGCGAGTTCCCTCGAGCAAACCTTCTTCCAGGCTGAACATGACGCTGCTGCTGAGCTGGGGCATTTGCATTGGGGGCTATGGCAATGTTCTTGGGGCACTCATTGGAATAGTGGCCCTTGGTTCCACATTCATAACAAGTCACCTAACACTTGTACTTTGCTGCAACAGGCACATCATTGCTTCCAGTCCTTGGGGCAATGTTGGTGTTGGTGGTGACATTTTTGTTGTTGAACTTAGGTGGTGCATGGTTGAAATTGCTGGGGTTGCCGGGGTTCTTGTGATTTCCTCCGGGCCTTGGGTTTCCACTGTTGGGATAGGTTGGACGGTTCTTCGAGGGTCTGTTGGTTCTTGGGGCGAATCCGGGAGATGGGTTGGGGCGATACTTTGGGGTATGATGGGTTCCTACTTGATGCATCATGCGACGCTTGCGGTTCTCATTGGCTTGGTTGATCTTGCCTTCCATCTGAATGGCAGAATCCACTAAGGCTTCAATATCTGCAAATGGGATATTGACCAACACTGTGTGCATCTCATCATGCAGACCATTCAGGAACCTCTCCTTCTTCTTGGCTTCAGTGTCAATCTCATCCGGTGCATACCTAGCCAATGACAAAAAAAATTCATGGTACTCTACTACGGTTATCCTTCCTTGCTTCAGTTCCCTGAATTCATCTCTCATCCTCTTGATCAAACCCAGTGGTACACAGGTTCTACTAAACTTGACTTTGAATTCCTCCCAAGTCATCATCTATCCCCCATTCATGGCGCGAACGTTGTTCCACCATGCGCTTGCATCTCCGGCCAGGTAGTGGGTGGTAAAAAGTACCTTCTCGTTGGCTTCCACTCCTGCAACCTCTAAGCTGTTCTCCATGGTTTGCAGCCAATCATATGCATCCAGGGGCTCTTCAGACTTAGTGAAAATGGGTGGATTGGTGTTCTGGAAATTCTTGAGCTTGGATCCACGGTTGTCTTGATTTCCATGGCCTTGATTGTTGTTGGCCATCTGAGCGATGTGATGAAGGGTGGATAATTTAGCTTGACGTTCGGCTCTTTCAGCTTTGTGGTCCGAAACCAACATTTGCAAGATTTGCAGCATTGGGTCCAGGGATAAACTACTTCCTCCGCGAGGCATATGAAGATTGAGGTAGATCATGAGAAAAGGGGGAAATTTCTAAGTTTCAGGGTTTTGTGTTTGAAAAGTTTTCAAAGTTTGACTCAGGTTTTTCTAGCAACTTGCTTTTCATTCATTCATTCATAGCACACGATACAAACACACACCACAACAAAGGAAAACAGATGGTTTTAAGAACCATTCTGTTAAAATACGATACAGTGGGACCAGATACAATTCACTAACGCTAGTGCTCAAGTGCTACTACTCCTCGGAGTCGGTGTCCTCCTCCTCCTCATCATCATCATCAATGAAGGCGAAGTCATCCTCATCGGTGAAGAAGTCCATGGCCTGATCCTCCAGAAAGTCATCATCATCACTGAGATAGGAGTAGGGGTCTCCACAAAGGTGTTCCCCTGCATTATCCCTCTCCTCCAGAGGCATGTCTCTCTCGTGGACAGTATCCTCCAACTTTGGGATCCTATGGCGAAGATAGGCAATGATGCGCTCCTTCTTGTCGAGCTGACGACGACGAGAATGGCGATCCTTCACTAGCATGGCAATGGTTTAATCCTTCTTGGCAGCGATGGCGTTCTTGTGGTTAGCATAGGAGCAGGCATTGTCCAACTCCTTTTGTTGGTCATACATCATGAAGCTGAGGTGGTCCAATTGAGTCTTCAGCTCATGGTGATATGGGGCCTCTAGTGGCTGTCCCATAACATCACGCCTTGGATAGAACTCAAAGCAAGTACCCTTGATCTGATTGATACTCTGCCCACAAAGACGGGCAAGAGCTTCCTGCATGGCCCTAGAAAGTCCATCGAGCCAGTTGTTTTCTCTCAAGGTGAACTAAATTCCCTATTAGGTGGGGGCTTCGATCTTTCCTTTAGAGACTTGCAATAACCAGCCATTGCAACTCCTCTCCTTCCTGATCATTGAAATGAGCTCCGAAGAACTCGGGGTGCGGATGCTCCAGCATTTTCGACAGCTGGTCCAAGTCACGCTCAAAGATGAGGCCTCCTCTGTTCCCTAGCTAATAAAACTTGCTATACTTCACGTCCATCTATAAGAATATAGGATGAGTAAGTTAGTAGAGTGATCAAGTGTGTCAAATATTAAGTAAGTTTGCCAGAATTTTTGAGGCACATGAATTTTCATGAAAGAGTCTAAGTGATAAGAATGAGAATAATTTTTCATAAATACTCACTTCCTTGGTTTTGAAACTAAGTTTTTGGATTCAAACGTCCATTCTAAACTAGGGTCTCCTATGGTTAGGATGGCTCTGATACCAACTTGTCAACACCCAGATTTTTAATCCCAGATGCCTGTTATGCCATACATCGCAATCCCAGGATTACCATTTTTGCGAGACATAACAGATTGGATATCACAGTACATCATCCATTACAAACCATATACAAGGTCTTACAACAAATAAAGGATCTCATGATCTAGTCTTAATACAAATCAAGCAGCGGAATAACGTAATGATAACGGTAGCATGGGCGAAGCTCCATCTTCATAGTCACAGGCAATGCTGACGATGGGAGATGATCCTAGTTGTCGTAACCTTCCTATGGCCATCCTCCTGATAGTCCTCTTCATAGTCTGGCCACGAGAATAGCTAGGGACAAAGCCATGAGTACTATTTAAGTACTCGCAAACTAATACTAACAAGTGAAGTGGTTTTGAGTAGGAAGTACTAGGCTCTAGGTTGTTTTGCAAAAAGCCATATTTATCTCTACTGAGTTCAGAAACAAAGAAAGCTAGTTGAAAGTTTTATAACACCTAAGTGCGAACTTGAATTTCATATCACAAACCTGTTGTTGTCAAGTCAAATTCATGAATCATTTCATAAGTCCTTTTGAAAACATCTGATGACGGAACCGTATGGCCACTCCAACTATCCATAACCGCGGACGCGGCTATTCGAATAGTTTGACACTCTACAGATGTGGTACACTTTCACCACAACATTTGATACATCTGTCAGGAACAATCCTGAATTCACAATACTCAGTGTGCGGATAATCAATCCTAACCTTTCAATTACACACCCTAGTATAGGCACCTCACCTGTGAGTTTGGCCTCCCAACCATGACCAACTGTCATCTTGGGAACTGCACAGGTGGACAATCTTCACAAGGTAGCCTCAGCTCACACCTTGGTCACAAGGGAACCCATACTAAGGTATATAAATTTCCTGTCAAGCCCTACCCAAATCTTGGGTATTGTGGTTGTACGGTAAAATCGGAATGGTATCGCATCCAAACAATCTTCAGTTTTATAAAGGGCTAAGGCTCATGCCTTAACATTTTCATCATCAAAATCATCTGGTGTTCAAGAACACATGTCAAAACATTTCAGTAGAATGACTCATCATTCTAAGGTTTTCATAATCAATTTCACCAAGTATTCCCATCTAAAGTGATCAAGTTTTATGCTTAGCACTAGCATCTACAAGTGGGGGTAAACACTAATGAAGGGTGATAATCAGGTGTATCTTATCTAACTTCAATCTCATGCCTCAGGATGACATCAAGATTATCTAACTTAGGCCAAGTTTTATGCTCTATATGCTACCTTTACATATCTTTCTAAAATCTACAAGTCACTAAGTAAACTCTAACAGAAAGCTTTGATAAAGAAATAAAATACTAAGCTTGGCTTGAAAGTATTAGCTTGCTAAGTTGCAATTGTTAGCTTGCCTTGAGTAGAGAAGTGGTTGAAGTTCTCCTCGGCTTCCTCTTCGTAGTATTATCCTTCCTCCTCGTATTCTTGGTCGGTACTAGCGTCTATAAGTGAATACGAGGTACACAATAACCAAACAATACTTAATTACTTCTATTTATCACACCAAGGTTTTCACTAGATGATCTAGCATCATCACAAACATTACAATCATTAAGGCAATAGTTTTATTTATTATATTTTGGAAAAGTAATTTCTACTCATTGAAAAACTACTTAAGATTTTAATATTATCCAACTAAAACATGGGATCATGTTGACACATGTCATCACCACATATTTCAGTACATCGGAATGTGATTTAAAGTGGTGTCACAATTTAACCATTTTATTTTAATTAATTTAAGTTACTAGAAATGCATATGGGGCATTCTTTTATTACTTGTCCATTATTTATGTAATTAAACCTACATATTTTTATATATTCTGAAAGGTATTGTTAATTGTGATTTTTGAGAGTTGGAATCAACTCAAAAGCTTTTGTGGTTGAATTTGGAAAAATGTTTGAATGCAGAAAAGCTTATGCCTTCTTATTTTTGCTATAGGTGATCTACAATTCCAAATGAGTTGAATCAAATGGGCTTGGATTAAGAATTATAGTACCTTTCTAACAAAATTGGTTTCATGAATTTTGGTTCAGTGAGTCAACCTGGGTTGATTTTTGAATCTAGGTACAGAAATATGTTTGGAACTAAATTGGAAAATATAAATTCAAACTAACTGGGTTGCGCGGGATGTTAACTGGGCCGGCCCACGGTAGACAGCTCACGCGCGGGTGGGTTTAAGTGAATGACCTCACCAGTCAGTGAGATAAGGGGGTGCGAAGCGGTAAAGGGTGATCTAGACAACATGATCAACTTCTAATCGAACGGCTGCGACTTATCTTCTCTGTCGGGCAACTCCGGCGAGACAGAATCCTAGCGCGGCCAGTGGGGATCTACGGGGGCTCAACGGGCTCAGGCGAGGGTCGACGATGGGGGCGAACGACGAAGTCGACAATGGAAAATCTCCTGGTACCGGCGGCTTCTCCTAGGGCAGCTCCAATGAACGGCTCCTTTCTTCCTCCTCCGCGGCAGACTCCGGACAAATTTTGGCGATGTGCTGCTCGCCTTTCTCCGGGGGTGAGGTGGGGGTTGTTCTGAGAGAGAGGGTAGTGAGATGGTGTTCTGAGTTTGAATGAGGATGACCTCTATTTATAGTGTCAAGAGGGGACCGAAGGGCGCGGGGTGAGCTCGTCGGTGTGATCGGCACAACGAGCTAAAGGCATGGGCGACGATAGAGGGCGGTGCTGTTCTCCCTAGAGAATCTCAATGACATGGTTACGCGGCGTGGGGCGGTGCGAGACGGTCAAAACGATGTAGTGCTCTGGGCGGGTCTGATGGGAAGTTTTATGGCGCACGGGTCTCCTGGTCGCGCGGCGACGAACGGGCATGTCTGCGGGGTTGGTGGGATGGTGGTGATCATGCTTGCACGCGGCAAGGGCGGCACGTGGTCTGTGGGCGTATGTCGCAGGTGGCGCTCTAGCGTGCTCTCGGCATGGCGTAGAGGCATAAGGCGCGGTGATTCTAGGGTGGTCCAGTTGCTGACAAGGCTCGAGGCTTGGACAGGGGGTGGCGGTGGATGTTGGAGTGCCTGCTAGACAAGGTTGGCGAGGCTAGTGAGGCTCCTAGCTTGCTATCGACATTGGGGTGGCAAGTTGGGCTCGGCATGCTCACCATTGATGGCAATGGCAAGCTCACAGTGGTGGTAGAGCTTATTAATTGAGCTAGATGATCTACTAAGGATGTGCTGTGAGCTAGAGAGGGAACAAGTTAGGCCAAATCACTGCTCACAATAGTGTTTCATGTTTGTTTGTTTGTTTGGTGTTTGCAAGGTGTTTGATGAAATGGTCGAAATATATTTGAATTTGAATTTTTGGTTCAAACTTGGTGGGTGTATAAGTTACATACTAGGTAGTCTCTGGTTAGTTGGAAAGGTCAAGGTGAATTGGTTTGGTTGGTTTTTGAAAAATGGTGATCTTCCCATATGTTAAAGATTCAATTTTGAAATGTCCTTTGAATCAAGTTGCCAAATGTTTTTGTAAGTTTGAAAGGTGTGATAGGGTTCACTTTTACTTGGTCTAGCAAGGGGTGAAAAGAATTGGAATTGTTTCTATTTTAAATCTTGGACTATAAACACTCAAAGTGGCCTAGTGAGCAAGATTGGCAAAAATGACCATTTGCTTTATTTGGTTTGTTTTTTATTTTCTCTTGATTTGTTTCTGCTTGAAAATGTTTTAGATGATGTTGTTTTCATCTTTAAAACATTACTTTAAATTTAGATCAATCACACAAGCCCATTCATACATTCATACAATCTATCAACTATGACCCAAATAGAGCCATTTCCCCTACTAGAAGTAGGTAATCCGGTGAT
The DNA here is from genome assembly GCA_023614405.1 of Avena insularis. NCBI lineage: Eukaryota > Viridiplantae > Streptophyta > Magnoliopsida > Poales > Poaceae > Avena > Avena insularis. The sequence goes on along the minus strand of JAJUPC010000031.1, from coordinate 249,070 downwards.
AAAGTCCATTCCAACTGAATCCCATTTCCATTTCAGAATCTGTAAGGGTTGCAACAGTCCTGGGGGTCTCTGATGGCCCGCCTTGACTCTCTGACAAATACCACACTTGGCGATGTAGCTTCAAATTTCTCTCTTCATCTTATGCCACCAAAAAATTTCCTTCAAATTCCGATACATCTTTGTCCCTACGGGGTGAATAGAATAAAGAGTATCAAGGGCCTCTTTCAAAATAGTTTCCTTCAACTCTGAATCTACTGGTACACGAGACGTCCTTTGTACCATATTACTCCTTCTTCATCCTCTGTGAATCCGGGTACCTTGTCTGTACTGATATGATGTTTGATTCGGTAAATACTAGAATTTCCTTTCAGCGCCTCCTTGATCTGACTAGTCAAAGTGGGTTGAAGTTTTATGCTAGCCAAAAATCCTTCACATACTAATTACATTATGAAATCCTCCATCTCCTTGTTCAAAATTGGTTGCTCCTTTAGAATCATGGAGTTCAAGCGGCACGGCAATCTGCTAAGGGCATCTGCTACCACATTGGCTTTACCGGGGTGATAGTGAATGTCCAGATCATAGTACTTGATTAGCTCTATATATCTTCTTTGCCTCATATTTAGCTCCTTCTGAGTGAATATATACTTTAGGCTCTTTTGATCCGAATAAATCTCACAACGGTTTCCCATTAGGTAATGCCTCCATGTCACTAGACCACTTTGAGTGTTTCTAGTCCAAGATTTCAAATAGACACCCATTACTAGACCAAGTGAAAGTGAACCCAAGCCCACTTTGTAAACCGACAGAAACATTTGGCAACCCTATTCAAATTACAATTCAAAATTGAATCTATATCATATGGGAAGATCACCATTTCTCAAAACCCAACCAAACCAGTGCACCTGGAAAAACCCAAGAAACCAGAGACTACCTAGTATGTGACCATTGCACACACCAAGTTTCATCCAAAAATTCAAATTTAAATATCTTGCGGACATTTCATCAAACACCTTCCAAGCACAAATCAAATTAAACATCAAACACTATTATGAGCAGTGTATGTGCCAACCTTGTTCCCTATCTAGCTCTCACTACACCCCCAGTAGATCATCTACCTTGTCAAAGCAGCTCTTGCTCACTGTAAACTCGACCATGCCATCAATGGTCACCATGGCCGAGCACACTTGCCACCCCGAACGTCGATAGCATGCTACAAGCCTAACCAAGCCTAACCACCGTGTCTGGGACGCACGTCACCGTCCACCGCCACCCCCTGTCTAGCCCTCGAGCCCTGCTAGCCACTGGACCACACGGAACGCTCGCGCCCATTCTCTCTGCGACCATGCCGAGAGCATTCCAGAGCGTCGCGCTCGACACGCTCGCACAGATAGCGTCGCACCTTCGCCGCCCACGTACATGATCACCACCGCCCTAGGAACCTCCCAGATAACCCCGTTCGCCGCCGCGCGAATCGTAGCCACTGTGCGCCATCAAAAACACCACCGGTGCCGCTCAAAGCATCGACATGGTCCGACTGAACCGCACCGCCCCACTCCTCGCCATGAAGACGTTGAGAATCTCTAGGAGGCAGTTGAAGGAAATATGCCCTAGAGGCAATCATAAATATGATTATATTTCTTATGTATCCATGAGTTATTATAATGTTCGTTGAATATCCATATCAGGCAACTTGTATTGATTGGCAATTATGTGAATTGTTTGTGAAACTCTTTACTTGTATGGTTATTTAATAGTTGTCCCTAGTCGGAGTTCATGTGAGGACACATGTGAATATTAGACTAGCACATCGATTGGTTGATGACTATGTTTCCCAAGTCATAAATATGGAGATGTCAAACCAATGATGTGGACACATGTTATGAACATGGGATTGGACTGATCCAACTTGAGACTGGCAATTAGTTGCAGCTCTCTCTCTACACATCGTGTACGTTTTGTCCTTAGACCTAAGATTGCTGCATGTACTTGAGATGTGGATCGACCTACTTTGGGCTATTAGACGCTACTCCGTAACTGGGTAGTTATAAAGGTAGCTTTCGGGTTTGTCCTGAAGCATGCTGCAAGGCATGGTCAATCAAGATGGGATTTTCCCCTCTCTACTTGAGAGAGATATCCCTGGGCCCCTCGAGTGATTGGATCCAGAAATGCATGGTCGTGCTACATATGGTTAAGAGTTAACCTAGTAAAGGGATTCCGAATCACAGTATCGAGAAAGGGAGGTCAGCTTGGAGCTAGACCAAATATCACGAGGCAAAGGGAAAGACATGTACTAAACCTTGTGATGGTTCGTTTGATATGATCTTTGTATGCGTTTTGGAGTTGGCACGTCTTGCTAGAGGCCTCTACCAATTATTGACAGAATAAGTGTATTTGTGTCATGTTTATGCGTATATGAACCTATAGGGTCACACACCTAAGGGGCTGGCAGCCTAATGAAGATTGGATCCGAATTAGACCAGGCTTAGGCTACTAATGGGCTACTAATGTAGAAGCCCACTAGGGACGCATATATAAGAGAGGGTGGGGCGAGCTGACCAGAGTTAGACCATTCCAGCCAGCCGCCACTCCTCATGCCTGTGTTGCACGCGCGGACCTAGGAGTCCGGCGTCTGACGCTTCCATCCTGTACGTGTGGATACCTTGGAGGCGCTGCATCTGTAGTGCTTGGACGAGCCGCGCAAGGGAGCTGCTCGTGGGACGAGGACAAGGAGGATACGTAGAACGTCTACACTGCCTCGACGCGCTTCATCAAGTTTCGCAACTGCGCGTCTAGTGGTAATCCCGTGATCTATGACAACAGTAATCCTGGTTTATGCGGTAGAAAATTTTGATTTGTGCTAGTGTAGCCTACCCGTATCCCTTTAGCCAGAGTGTCAAAGTGTTCCAACCGAACCACACCGCCCCACACCTCGCCATCAAGCCGTTGAGCTTCTCCAGGATGAAATGCACCGTCCCCTACCTTTGGCCATGCCATTAGCTCACTGTGAAGCCGACCCCACGAGCTCCGCCCGCACCATTCGGTTCCCTCGTCGCACTATAAATAGAGGCCTTCCCCATTCGAATTATTCACACCATTCCACTCCTCTCTCTCTCAGAACCACCCCAATTCTTTCCCGGAGCAAGGCGAGCACCAGGTTGCCAGAATTTCGTCAGAGCTTGCCACTACTGGAGGAGAAGGGCGTCGTCGATTGGAGCCGCCCCAGGAGGAGCCACCAGTACCAGGAGGATCGCCGTCGTCCACTTTGTTGTTCGCCCCCATCGTCGAAGCCCCGATGAGCTGCCACTGACCCCCACTGGGCGCGCTAGGGTTCGTGCTCATCGCCTTCTGTTTAGACATGGACGACGACCCTCAGCCGTTGATCTTACTTCTAATCCTACGGTTATAATCGCCCCGTACCCCTTCGCCATTGTCTGTCTCACTGACGTGTGGGGACAACCACTTAAACCGCCTGTGTGTGCTGTGCGCAATGGGCCGGCCCAGTTAGGACTCCCGTGCAACCCAGTAGTTTAAATTTAGTTTTTTCATTTTAGTTTCAAGCATAGTTCTGTCTATAGATTTAAAATTCAATCCAGAGAGTTTCACTAAACAAAATTACATGAAACCAATTTTTTAGAACGGTACTGAAATTCTTAATCCAAGCCTGTTAGATTCAAACCATTTGGAATTATAGATCACCTATAGTAAACATAACAAGGAAGAGACTTTTCAGCATTCAGTTTTTTTTTCAAAATTCAACAATAAAAGCTTTTGAGATGATTCCAACTCTCAAAAATCACGTTTGACAAGACCATTCTAAATATATAAAAATATCTAGGTTTACTTACAAAAATAATGGACAAGTAATAAAAGAATACCCCATAGGCATTTCTAGTCACTTTATTTAATTAAAATAAAATGTTTAAACCTTATTAAATTGTGACACCAATTTAAATCACATTCCCAAGTACTGAAATATGTGGTGATGACATGTGTCAACATGATCCCATGTTTTAGTTGCAGAATATTAAATCTTAAGTAGTTTTTCAATGAGTAGAAATTACTTTTAGAAAATAAAATAAATAAAACTAGTGCCTTAATCTTTGTGATGTTTGTGATGTTGCTAGATCATCTAGTGAAAACCCTGGTGTGATAAATAGAATTAGTTAAGTATTTTTTGGTGATTTTGTACCTCGTATTTATTTCTAGACGCTAGTATAAACCAAGGATACGAAGAGGAAGGAGATTACTACACCGAAGAAGTCGAGGAGAACTTTAACCACTGCTCTACACAAGGCAAGCTTCACAAAACCAGTTGTAACATCCCAAATTTTAGAATCAGAAGGGTTCATAGGTCTCATGTGCATTGCATCATGGCATCTTGCAAAAAATTCCAAATTTCAAACCATTTGTGAAAAACCCTATTTGAAAATCCTCTATGCATCTATTAGGGTTTCTAAATAAAACTTATGTTTGAAATTTTTTTTGGACATGATTAAATATCCCTAGTAGTCCATGTTGATATTTTGAATTTTAGAAAAATTTACAAACAGGTTTGAGCTCATTTGAAGCTATATTTCAAAAGTTACAAAAGAAATCAGAAAAAGGAAATTAATAAACAAAAAAAAACTCTAAGCTAACTCTAACCGGGCAGCCATCAGGTCGGCCCAGCCCTTCTCTGCAGCCCGCGCACTGGCTAAGCCCATCTCATCTCTCTTGTGCGCAGTAGCAGCGACTGCAGCAAGCGCGGCCTAGCGCCAGCCCACCTAGCACCCACAGCAATCCACACCCCTCTCTCCCTCTTTCTTTTTTTTTCTGCTGACGAGTGGGGCCCCCTTGTCATCCCCGTCATGGAGGTGAGCCCGACTCGAAGACAACCGCCGCTGCAGTCTTCGCCGATTCGGCTCGATCCCGAGCCTCCCCTGCATCCTAATCCCACCCTCCCTGATAAAAACCGCTCCTCATCCACTGGAGCTTCGCCCTGCAGTATACCCGGACGCGCGCATGAGCACACCGGAGCTTCGCCGGAGCTATGCCGCACCAGCCGCCCTTTGTCGTCGCCTGGGCAAGAAAAGTACCACGTAGTGGCCACCAGGGACCTCGTATCCTCGCCAGCTTCACGTGGACCATCTCGTAGATGTCGGAGACCGCCGGGAGCGCCGCCACCATCTTCGCCCGAGCGACCACCACCGCCTCGTTCATCGTCATCGGTGAGCACCGGGAAGTAATCCTTCCCAGCCGTCCGATCATCTCTGGACGCGCCAGATTAGACCAACCTGCGAAGAGGTACTGGCCATTAGAAACGCGCCACTTGGCCCTCCCCATCAGCAAGCCAGCTCAACGCGCCCAGCCACTCAGGGTGCGCCATGTATTGCAGCTGTCGGCTGAATATGTAAATCAGTTTTAAAAATAATCAGAAAATGTGTTAACGTTGTAAATTTCGCAGAAAATTGAATATAGATCAGAAAAATACATATGATATATCCCCGGATTCAGAATAAAGTGTGGAATATTATCATGCAATAAAATTTGTAATTTGGCCAATGCATATTTCATGGATTATTTAAATCTTTTTAATGGTCAGTACTTTATAGGAAAATATCCACAACTCCAAAATTGACAAATTTGGTGTCTATGGATTCAGAATATTGTAATACACATCACTGTAGCATTAGTTGATCTTTTTATAGTACAAAATAATTATCTATGATTAAATCACTTAAATTAGTATTTTGGCTATAACTTTTATTTTATAAATCATTTTAGGGTGAAACAAGTGGAAAATGAAAGCTATGAACATTACCTATCTAGTAGAATGGTTCTCATAATTTTATGAAACTATTCCATACTGAAAGTATTCAGAATTCATTAATGCCTATTATCTATGAAATGCTTTTGATCATGTTTTCTTTTCTAAAATACATGCATACTGTTTTGTTGTGTTGTTGTACTGTATGATTGATTGCAACTATTGTTTTGCCCTATAGATTGCTCGGAGTGCGATTACTGTGATTGCGACGACTGTGTGAACGATTACTACAACTGAGGCAAGTGTCACTATCATGAATCTCCTATTGTTTTATTATGCATTTAGTTTTTAGTAACTTGCATTGAAGGAAATGTTTTATATTCTATATGCTATGCTATGGTGTGAGTACCCAGTAGAATTTTCATAGACCCCAGTTGATTCCTTGATAGCCATCGTACTGTAGATGCTTAGCCATGCTATTAGTTGCATTGGTGGTTTTCATGATACATATGTGTATGAGAAGGATTATGTTTTGCTTAAATGAAAACCACTTAATAAATGAATCACCAGGATGGAATGGCATTGATTGGGTCATCGAGTGTGGATTTTGGTGAGGATTGCCACCAAGGCTTCAAAGAGATAATAGGCGGTCTTGATTAGTAACTTCCATGTACAACCACATGTCATATAGGCTCTCACTTGACTGAGTAAGTTATGGGATCATGTCCTACCATGACTAGCAGATGTAGGTGTTGATAGTATGGTACGGTCCGGAGCTAGGCTCATGATTCTATTTCCAAAAGGTCTTATCCTGGTCTTCTCTCAAAAGGGGTGGATCGGGTATTGTGGGTAAAGTGTACTAGCCATTGTAGATGATTTATGAACTAAGTACTTAGTCATGTGGTAATTTTTTTTAAATAATACATTTTTTTATTGATTTTCACAAATAATACGCAAAACGGGCAAATTGCAATTCTGACGGTCCGTCGTCCGTTCAACGGACGACATAGCAGCTTCGTCTATTCGAGAGACGACCGACATGTCTTCTTTTGTTCAAAAGACGACCGAGTTGTCTTCTTTACTTCAAAAGACGACACATCTTTGTCGAGGTGCCGGGTGACAGGGGGTCAGCTTCGTCATCTATTGACGGGACGAAGAAGGCGTCTAAATTGAATTGACGCGCCTCAAAGATATAGTTAGCTCACTCGCCTTTGCCTTGCCCGTCGTCGTCCTTCCCAGCTTGCGCGACTCTCCCTCTCTCTCTCTCTCTGGTTGTTCTTCCTCTCTCTCTTGCTCTCATTTTCTCAGCTGTTGCACCGATTTGTAGCCCAAATTTCTATCCAAACTCGCTGCTCTAACACATTAGCAAGCTAGTAGAGTCCCGATCTACTAATGGGATAGCCTGGTATAGTGATTTGAGTCGTTTTGGTGGAGGGATCTGGTGGTGTTCTTGTTGAGCAATGGCCATGGTGGAGGGTGGTGCTGGGACTTGAGGAAGGTGCATGGTGGAGGTGCCGATCCGTTGACCTGAGGCAGCTGCACGGAAGGACTTCGCACGCTTCAAGGGTAAACCCTAATTTCTTTATAATTGCAGTCATGTGTGTATGTTTATAGGTAGCCTTTGATGGGGTCTGTTAGATGCAAGATATTTGTAGAGTATTATGTGTCAATGTACCCGTTTTTGACTATTTTTGGTATTTTTTAGGTCGAAAATCATGTCAAATAATGTAATGTTTAGGTTCTTGTATGGTCCTGGTTCCGTCAGAATAAACCAGCACGGAGTTGATTTGAGCGAGTTTAGATTTATGGATGAAGTGCTTCAGAATCCTGAAACAGTGCCCATTACTCAGTTGAAGGATTGGTTATGTGTTCTTTTAGGGCTCCCTCCTACCCATACTGTCGGTGTGCATCCTTTATGGACTAAGTCAAGGAAAACCACTAATTTTTATTTAAGGCCAATAGAAGCGCAACAGAAATGGGTCAAATTTGTGCAAGCTTTCCAGAAAAGAGAAGTTAACCCTAGTCTCTTAGTGTTATCTGTGGCGAAAGAGGCTGGGTATGATCATGGCCATAGTAGTCAGACCGGTCATGCTGGAGGTAGTTATGATCATGGCCAGAGTAGTCAGACCGGTCATGCTGGAGGTAGTTATGATCATGGCCAGAGTAGTCAGGGCCAAGAGGGTGGCGGCGGTTATGAATCAGGTCACAGTAGCTATGCACACACTAGGGGTGATGGTTATGTATCAGAGAACGGTGGTGAAGGATTAGGGGAAGACATATTCAGTGGCGAAGCTGATGAGGACGAGATATATGATGGTTTGTTGCAACATCAAATGGAAGTCGAAGACTCAGAAGGCAACAATGATACAGCTGATGATTCTGGCGAGTCTGATCAAGAAGAGATCGGCCAACCTATTCCGGCATCATGGAATAATGACAACACAGCAGCAATGAATGTGAACGATGGGCATGATTCAGCGTGGCATTATCACGCGAACAACATCTATCTGGGTGCATTATATCCTAGCAAGAGACATCTGCAGGAAGCAATTGTTGAGTAGTCCATGTCCATGCAACGGGTCTTGAAAACGAAGGTGTCATCACAACAATCACAGTTTACTTCTGACCCGTGGCAGCAATCGCAGTTTAATATCGACCAGTTGCAGCAGAACCAGATTACTTTCGAACAATGGCAGCATCAGCAGCCGATCCCCTACATGGACTTCGCTTATCGACCACAATCTCATCCTCATGGTAAGCGTGTCCCTTCCTACTATTGTTAGATGCAGTATGACATTGTTCAGTACTTAATTTTTTGTACACTAGCAGGAGACTCCGTTACATGGGACAGTACTGACGACCGTGATCAGCAGACACAGCACGAGCAGGTAGACTGGTTTGGCCAGTATCAGCCAGGTACTCCACCACCTATCCCCACACAGGATACACAGGATCAAGGTGAAGGGTTAACTGCACCTCGCCGTGATGTGATGCCACCCCACAGATATGGATGGAGTACAGCGAGGCCTCCGCCACCTCGTCGTCGACACCAGTGATATCTACTTATGTATCAGTCATTTACCTATCTATGTATGAGACATCATTCTATTATTTCATGATTTTATTCGACAAACTACTCAACATAACCTGCAACATAGTTCAACATAACTTGCAGTACATAAATAACAGTCCTATCTATCCCTAGCATGATGCCTTTCCCTTTCCCTTCGATGATGCCTTGCCCTTTCCCTTGGACGATCCCTCGCACTTGCTCTTCTTGGCCTGCGCTTTCTTCTTCTCCTGCCTATTGTCCCACTCAGCTCTCGCCTTGCTTCCAACGGGTGGCGGCATGAAGATATCATCCTCATCTTTGCTCTCTTCTATCCAGGCCCTAGGTGCCACAACCTGCTCTGTCATGTCATCTTGACTCTTCTTGGCCTGCCCTTTCTTCTTCTCCTGCCTCTTGTCCCACTCAGCTCTTGCCTTGCTTCCAACGGGTGGCGGCATGAAGATATCATCCTCATCTTCGCTCCCTCATGCGACCAAGGTGTATCAAACCACTCCCTCATGCGAGCTTCACTCTTGAAGGTGATCTTGTCCCACCTTGCCTGGATCCTGAGAAGCTCTGCTCGTACCTGATTTGGAGTCTTCAGTTTCCACCCTCTTCGATGAAGTGACTCACCAAGCAGAACGAGAGCATCATGGTTCGTTACCAACGTATCCCAGGTGCCTGGTTCATCGCCTATCACAATAGTTCTGGCTATTTGGAGAAGCCCAATGGACATATCTAGAGGCCAGGGAGACGCGTCGGTCATAGTGGAGAGGAGTGGAGGGAAATGTGAGAGCAAGAGGAGAGGAGGGAAATGAGAGAGTAAGACGAGGAACAGATGAACTGGGTTAAAGGATACATCTTGTTGCCCGGATTTATAGAGGCACCGAACCGAATAGGCGGGAAAAAAGGGCGGGAAGTAGTGGCGGAAAAAAAAGGGCGGGAAGTAGTGGTGGGAACAAAGGGCGGGAAGTACTGGTGGGAAAAATTGGCGGGGAGTACTAGCGGGAAAAATCAGCGGGGAGTATTGGCGGGAAAATTCGGCGGGAAGGATTGGCGAGGAAAACAGCGGCAGACGATTATTTAGCGGCAGTACTGCCAATCAGTGCAACCTTGCATGAGCAATGCACCCTTCATCCTTCCAATAGACGAACAGTGTCGTCGTCCTCCCAACAGACGAACAGCCCTTTCGTCTGTCGAACAGCCGAAGCTCTAGGCCATCATCCTCTCAAGAGACGATGCATTGTGTCGTCTCTTCAACAGACGAAGCATCTCTCTCGTCTGTTGAACGGACGACGGACCGTCAGAATTGCAATTTGCCCAATTTGCGTATTATTTGTGAAAATCAATAAAAAATGTATTATTTAAAAAAAATTAGCTAGTCGTGTCCCCGGTAATGGACAATTATGAGTAACTTCTCTTGACGTAGTTGAAAAGTCTCATTCATTTCAATTTCTCTAATAAAACTTGATGGGTAAACATAATGGGTTATAGGAGCACTTGAGTGACTCAATGTGTCCATAGTTTTTAGGATCTCTCGAGTGACTCGAGTTGTTCTTAGTTATTTTGAAGAACTAAAACTTTATTTGAAAAGGTAGGAGAAAATGATGCTTTATGCAAATATCCTAAACCCCACTAGCAAAAGTGAGCATGTATATGACAGGTTGCCAATTGTGTCCACATAATAGTGACATCTTGCCAATACAATTCAAATGTATTGACTATATATGGCCGCAACTTTTTATGTTGCAGGTTACTCCGACGACATGTAAGGTTTTTGTTTAGGTTGCGAATCTCCACTCAGCGAGTTGCTTGTGGCATGATGTAGCCTTTATATATTGTTTATTTGATGAACTATGTTATTTGAGATAGCTGTGAGCTAAGCAACTTTGTAATATTTATATTCTTGGATCAGTCGTTGTAATTATCTGACGCATTGATACTCTTTTATTCATTGAAACTGTGTGTGCTGGCTAATCGATCCAAGGGACTAGCACTATAAACACAGTATCCAATTCTTAATGGGTTGGATCGCTTCACCAGTTATCTTTGTAAGCTAAGCACCTTCATAATAACTATGGAAACTAGATGCCTTAGGGATATGTGATTACACCCCTTTGATTATACACAATCCCAGTTTTATTTGCAAGCTTGTTTATTTTTATTTCTTTATCAAAGCTCCTTAGTTATGTTTACTTATTGACTTGTAAGGTAGCATAAAGAGCATAAAAATTGACCTAAGTTAGATAGATCTTGATGTCATCCCAAGGCATGAGATTGAACTTAGATAAGCCACACTAGTGTTTACCCCCAACTTTAGTGGCTAGTGATAAGCATAAAAGTTGATCACTATAGATGGGAATACTTGGTGAAAATGATTATGAAAACCTTAGAATGATTAGTCATTCTAAAGAAATGTTTTGACATGTGTTCTTGAACACCAGATGATTTTGATGATGAAAATGTTGAGGCATGAGCCTTAGCCCTTTATAAAACTGATGGTTGTCTAGATGCGATACCATTACAATTTTACCGTACAACCACAATACCCGAATTGGGGTAGGGATTGACTGGACGTTTATATACCTTACTATGGGTTCCCTTGCGGTCGAGGTTTGAGATGAGGCTACCTCGTGAGGATTGACCACCTGTGCAGTTCCCAAGATGACAGATGGTCATGGTTGGGAGGCCAAACTCATAAGAGAGATGCCTATACTAGGGTGTGTAATTGAAAGGTTAGGATTTATTATCCGCATACTGAGTACGGAGATTTCGGGATTATTCCTGACAGATGTATCGAATATTGTGGTGAAAGTGTACCACTTCTACAGAGTGTCAAACTATTCGAATAGCCGCGTCCGCGGTTATGGACAGTTGGAGTGGCCATACTGTTCAGATGTTTTCAAAAATGACTTGTGAAATGAATTATGACTTTGACTTGACCACAACATGGTTGTGAATATGAAAACTAAGTTTCCACTTAGGTGTTGTAAAACCTTAAACTAGCTTTCTTTACTTCTGAACTCAGCTAGAGATAAACCTAGCCTTTTGCAAAACAACCTAGAGCTCAGTATTCCTACTTAAACCACCTTACCTGTTAGTGATAGTTTGCGAGTACTTAAAGAGTACTCATGTCTTTGTCCCAGGCTATTCCCGTGGCCAAACTATGAAGAGGACTATCAGGAGGATGGACCGCAGGAAGGTTACGACAACTAGGATCATCTCCGATTGTCAGCATTGCCTATGACAATGAAGATGGAGTCTCACACACGCTACCGTTATTATATTATTCCACTGCTTTGAATGTACTAAGACTAGATCATGAGATCCTTTATTTGTTGTAAGACCTTATGTATGGTTTGTAATGGATGATGTACTGTGATATCCAATCTATTATGTCTTGCAAAAATGGTAATCATGAGATTGCGATGTATGGCATAACAAGCATCTGGGATTAAAAATCCGGGTGTTAACATTACCATTCATACTGATTATGCTGCTATTAAGTACCTTATGGCAAAGAGAGACGCTAGGCCTAGGCTTATTAGATGGGTGTTGCTTTTACAAGAGTTTGATCTACATATTGTATATAGGAAAGGTGCTGAAAATCATGTTGCTGATAATTTATCTCGTTTGGAAAACATTTCTTTTGATCCTATGCCTATTATTGATAGTTTTCCAAATGAACAATTGGCTGCAATAAGGGTAAGCCCGCAGGAGTGTCCTTGGTATGCTGATTATGCTAACTTTATTGTTTCCAAGTATTTGCCTCCAACCTTTACAACCCAGTAAAGAAGGAAATTCTTTTATGATCTAAGGCATTACTTTTGGGATGACCGACATTTATATAAAGAAGGAGTAGATGGTATTATGTAGAGATGTGTCCCAAAATATGAACAACAAGAGATATTGAGAAAATGTCATGGCAGTTCTTATGGAGGACATCATGCTGGGAATAGAACCACACAAAAAGTTTTACAATTAGGTTTTTATTGGCCTACTCTCTTTAAGGACGCAAGGAAGTTTATTTTATCATGTGATGAATGTCAAAGAGTTGGTAATATCTCTAGACATAATGAAATTCCTATGAATTATTCTCTTGTTATTGAAGCTTTTGATTATTGGGTATTTAACTTTATGGGTCCTTTTCCTCCTTCAAAAAAGTATACTCATATTCTTGTTGCTGTTGATTATGTTACAAAGTGGGTGGAAGCCATACCTACTAATAGTGATGATGGTAAGACCTCTTTAAAAAATGCTTAAAGATGTTATTTTTCCCAGGTTTGGTGTGCCTAGATATCTCATGATTGATGGAGGTTCTCATTTTATTCATGGTGGTTTTAGGAAGACTCTTGCTAAATATGATGTTAACCATAGAATTGCTTCAGCTTATCACCCCCAAACTAGTGGGCAAGTAGAACTTTCAAATAGAGAAATTAAATCTATCTTGCAAAAGATTGTTAATAGATCTAGGACTAAAAAGTTGAATGACGCTTTATGGGCTTATAGAACTGCTTATAAAAATCCTATGGGAATGTATCCTTACAAAATGTTTAATGGTAAAGCTTGTCACTTGCCTCTAGAGTTAGAACACAAAGATTATTGGCAGTGAAAGAAATGAATAGAGATTTTAAACTTGCTGGTGAGAAAAGATTGCTTGACTTAAGTACCTTAGATGAGTGGAGAAGTGAAGATTATGAAAATGCTACACTCTTTAAGGAACAAGTAAAAAGATGGCATGATAGGATAATTCTAAAAAGGGAGTTCCATGTTGTTGAGAAAGTTCTTTTTTATAGGTCTTGTTTCAGATTTTATGCAGGGAAACTACTCTCAAAATGGGAAGGACCCTTTTTTATTGAGGAGGTGTATCGTTCATGAGCTATTAAAATATCTTCTTTGAGGGACAACACTACACATGTGGTGAATGGACATAGGCTAAAACATTATATCTCTAGAGATTCTTACAATGAAGATGTTGATGTTATTCAAATGGTAACTCCAGAAGAATTAATTAGAGACCAAACTCCAGTACCTTCAGAGTCCATTTTCGAATAGGTAAAGAGTGCTGGAAATCAAAGGTTCGAGAAAAACTTATTTCTTTATATTTTTTATGTTTATCACATATGGAAGGTTACGAGACGAAACAAACGAGGAAACGGAGCCTAGGTAGGCCACACCCACCAGTGGCGCGGGCCCCAGCTGGTCGCGCCACCAGGGGTGTGAGCCCCCTGGAGTCCGTCTCCGTCTCGTTTTCGCACAGTACCTTCCTTATGTAGTAAAACTTTGTAATTTATACCCCCCCGGATCCCCGAGGTTCATATATCGTGTTTCTATCAGTTTCTTATGTAGTAAAACTTCGTAAAACTTCGCACAGTACCTTCCTTATGTAGTAAAACTTCGTTATGTTTTCATTCCGATCTGTTTCTATCAGGAAATTTTCTCAAGTTTAGAGGCACCATGTTCTCTGCCAACGACAAGGGAAAGGGGCCCGTGGAAGAAGAAAGGATCGCTGCTAGGCGCGAAGAAATGGATTGGAGTGTCGAGGAGGAAGTAAATAACATGTCAGCATGCATTAAGGAACAAACCAACGCACGGTCAAGGGCAAGGAAACCTACTTTTGTAGAAGCAATTAACACTTGTCATGCTTTTTCTCGTAATATGTAAGGGATGATGACCTCTGTTCCAAACTTCAGTTCCTGCCCTGAGGCAGTAGAAGCCCTTCGAACCACTGATGAGTTTTGTGATAAGTACCAAGCTCTAAGGAGGAAGGTGGATATACTTCAAGAGGAGAATAGCAGGCTTTGTAAGATGCTGGAGTGTTTTCTAACCATGAACGAGGGAACACCACCACCACCGAAGGAGTAATTCGTCATCAGGTTTTGGCATCCCCTTGGCTTGTTCCAAGCTTGGGGGAGTGTCATGGTATCACATCATTATCTTTTATCTTTTTACCTTTTTAGTATAGTCATATCTTGAGTAGAGAAGTTATCATATAGGTTGGTTTGCATTGTGGAAGTATCTCTCCTTTAGTTGGTTATCTATATATCCCTTGGTGTGAGTGCCTTTATGGAATATTAATGAGAAGTTTCATATTTTACTTTTTGCAGTTCTTATTTTAGTTTGCAATCTCTATTATATGATTGATCTTGTTGATTAGTATTGGTATCACTTTGGGAGCATCAAGTAGATCTAAATTGGTTTTGGCAAACCGAGCTCTGGTTAGTAGCAACACTTTTTGAGGTTTGAAAGGAAAAGATAAAAGCACTTACAGGTATTTTGTATCATTTATTTTCTTTCTTGATTGGCTCAGAAGCTTAGTATTCTTTATTTAAGATATTTTGTGTCTTCAAGGAAGATTGCATGTTTGACTTTATCACTTGTATGTTTTCTTGTTTCCTTGAACTCCTTTGCTTGCTACCCAGCCTTGTTAGCGAAAAACCTGTACTGAGAGGGATTACTTCTCATGCATCCAATCCTTTAAACGAAAACCTTTGCCATTTGTGTCAACCATATCTACCCATTAGATTATTGCGATTCCAAGTAAATTCTCAAGCTTCATCTATATTTCAAATTAAAAATTCTTTTGTTATGTTAAAACTAGTTGGTAAATCTGTCATGAACTTGATGGCACATCTTATTTTCTTGACCTAATAAACTTGAACCATTGTGTCATCGAAGTTGTATATGCTTGCACCTATACGTTGGGATTAGCAGAACCGTGCTATCACGGGGAATGCTTTCAACACTTGTAAATATCTACCCAGTTGATATCATGCTCTTTTGTTTGCGGATGTCGTCGGTATGAAATAAAAGGGGATCTCGTAAGTACATGGAGGTGTGTTAGAGAAACGCGTGGGACTCTAGCGCCATGCCTAATCATGGTGGAAACTTGTAGCATCACCATAGTGAGCAATCTATGAAGCTTTCCTCTTATAAAAAAAGATAAACATATTGAAAAGAGGAAAGAAAGAAAAAAGCACCATTTTCCCATGGTAAATAAGAGATTGCTGAGATGATCACTGTCTGCTTGCCTTGTCATTTTGAGATGGGATAGCTCCTGTATCATGTGCAAGCGTTACCCCGTTGGTGGTTCTCTATGATACACATGTACTTACTATGACAAGAACTTACCGGTAACTAAAGTTGAGTAGCATGAGGAGCGGCCCTCGTTCTCAAGGGACATGTGATTTCCAACTTATATTTCATCAAGCATATACTCATTCGTTGTTCACTTTAACCTTAATAACCTCGAGATGATTTTGATAGGGGCAATGAGAGCTCAAAGCTAGTAAGTACCATAATATTTTGAAAGCTCTATATGAACTTGAAATCCTTGCTTCCCTCTATGAGGGGCCTTTCTTCTACTTCTAAGTTGAGTCATAAAACATATTCCTCTCTATATCTAGCAAGAATTTGAGTTGTTTTGTTTCAAGCATTCATATGATGATTTATTCAATCATGTTCCTTATCTTCCTTGTTTGCACAAGACTCTTATATAAATGAGTATTACTTTGGAAGCCATCATAGTGAAAAACCTTTTATGTTTGAGCAAAGAGTACTCCTATTATAAACTTCTTTACAAAATCTTTGCTTGAAAACTGTTTGCCAACTGTCATCTGACCAAGAACAAAGTTTGCCAATCCCAATTATGATTTATCTTTATGCATCTTTATTGTGGCTTCCATACTGGTTGCAAGCTAAGTTATATAATGGTGAGTTTCTTTCTACTATGAGTTGTGTATTGGTAAGTGTGATGCTTCTTGTCCATATTTTTTTTATCAAAACTTCACTCCATAAACCTGTGGACATGTTTATTGAGCTCAGTTTTCGCTTAGGGACAAGCGAGGTCTAAGCTTGGGGGGAGTTGATACGTCCAATTTGCATCACCATTCTATATCATAAATTTCTTCTATTCATTGATATATTTCTTATTAAGAGGTGATTGTTATGTTATTTCATCTATTTTTGCATGTTGGACGATTCTTGGAGGATGAACTGCGGGAGTCAGGATTCTGATGGAAAAAAGCGGTGTTTTGATGCAATTTCGCGAAGATCAGAAAAATACCAGAAAATTATATTTTCCTACATGACGAAGGATGCCAGAAGGGGAGGCGGAGTTGGCTCATAGGGGGCCCAGACACCCCTAGGAACGAGCCACCCTGGGCTGCGCCTACAGGGGGTGTGGCCACCCTGGCCCACCTCTAGCTCTGCCCTCTCTCCTATATCTTCTCGTCGAAACCCTAGTCGAGGGAGGGATCATAGAAAGATTCCACCGCCTCTGTGGGGCGGAAACTACCGAGAGAGAAAGAAATCTCCGGCAGACAGATATCTGCAGGGGAATTCCTTCCCGGAGAGGGGAGATCATCGCCATCAACACCATCATCAAGCTAGACTTCATTGGGATCATCATCATCATCATAATCCACACCACCATCTCCACCAGCACCATCATCACCACTCCATCCCGCTATAACAATTGTGTTGAATCTTGCATAGTTCTTAGGGGAAACTTTCCCGGTGTTGATTACTATTGTAGTTGATGCTTGTGAGTGGAACCATTGAATTATTGTTTATGTTCAGATTTTTATTCATCATCATATCATCTCTGATATTGATCCATATGATGTCTCTTGAGTAATTCGTTTAGTTCTTGAGGACATGGGAGAAGTCATGTTGTTAGTAGTGGAATTGTGTTGAGGTATTATTCAGTGGTTTAATATTTAATTTCTGGTGCTATTCTTGTAGTGGTGTCATGTGAATGCTGACTACATGATACTTCACCATTTATGGGCCTAGGAGAATGCATTATGTGGGGTTGCCGGAGTGATAGAAACCTGAACCCCCGTTAGGAAAGCATTGCATAAGGGAGTGTAGGATCTCAGACTTTAAGGTTGTGGTTAGGTTTTTATCTTAATTACTTTCTTGTAGTTGCGGATGCTTGCAAGGGGTTTAATCACAAGTATGTATTGTAGGGGTTCGTAGAATGGAAAACAAAAAATTTCTACCGCATGCACACAAACAAGCCAAGCTCTATCTACTAGATTGTAGCAACGAGTCAATTAGAGTACTCACCCTCGAAGATTCCAAAGCGGTTAACGAGAGCAGATTCTGGTGGGTGATGTAGTCGTACACTTGCCGATGTCAAGATCACGTAGACAATCCTTCCGGCGCTGCGTTCCTTCAGCGCTTCTGCAGTCGGTCACACGATCGGGACTCGATGAAGATCTTCCTCTCTCTTGTTCCAGCAGGCAGCGGAGGTTGTAGTTCTCCCCTCGCGATTCCAGCAGCACCACGACGTGGTGTCAGAAGTAGAGGGAAGATCCTATAGGGCTTCGCCTAAGCCGGAGCAGTTTATGGTGGATCTAGGGTTACTGGCGATCTAGGTTTAGAAGGCCAGAGAGGAGGAGGTGGTGTTAGCGGCTAGGGCGACGGCGACGGGACGGCGGCGGCGGCACGGCTTGGAGGTGGGGAGGGCTGGTTGTAGTGTTTTGGGGCAGCCCCTCCCCTCTATTTATGAGAGGGGGCAGCTTGGGAGAGGGGAGTTTGAATCCTTCCCCAAACTCATGTTGGAGAGAAGGAAGGACTCTTTCCTTCTTCCACTAGGAAACTATTGTTCCAGTTTGACTTTTCAAACCTCCCTTTTGACTTTCAATTTAGAGCTTTATTTCTTTCTCGCAAATGCCCAACCAAGTGACCTAGGACATGATCCAATCATTCAACTTAACCATGACACATTCATGAACCATTCCCCTTCCGGTCCGGTGAACCTTCTAGACCCTTCTAAAACCTCTCTGATGAAAACATCGGAATCATTCCTGAACTCTGGAATTGGAGTTTCCTTATATGAATCTTATTCTCCGGACCATTCTGGATGTCCTCGTGTTATCCTGGATCCCATCCGAGACTCTGAACAACATTAGGTCTCCCTACTTACATTCCATATTTACTAAACAACATCGAATCCTTAAGTGTGTCTTGCTACGGTTCGTGAATTATGCGGACATGACCAAGACACTTCTCCGATCAATAACCAATAGAGGAATCTGGAAATTCATATGGCTCCCACATAATTCTACGATTACTTTGCGATCGAATGAACCACTTAAACATGAAACCAATTTCCTTTTGATCATCGGTATCTCTGCATACCTAGTTCAACCTCGTTACCGATAAGTACTCTTTTATCGTTCCCGTGATCCCTTGTGATCCAGTCACATGCTTGCAAGCTAATTGGATGACATTCCACTGACAGGGCCCACAGTATATCTATCCGTCATATGGATGAAAAATCCCACTCTTTATCCATGTGCCTCAAAACATACTTTCCGAACACTCAATGCCACTTTTATAGCCACCCAGTTACGATGTGGTGTTTGATGTCATCAAAGCATCCTTCCAGTGATGGTGATTAGCATGATCTCATGGTCGAAGGAATTAGGTTACTATGTATCAGAAAGCTTATAGCAAACAAACTATTTAAATGACTTGATCTTTATCCTACGCTTATCTATAGGAGTATGTCCATCAAACTATTCTCCTAATGATATGATCTTGTTGTTAATAACATGTCAATGTTCATGATCGAGAAACCACGATCATCTATTAACCAACAAGCTAGTATTATAAAGAGGCTTTACCAGGGACTCTAATTTAGTTTACAAATCACACAAGTATTAATGTTTCCGGTTAATGCTATTATAGCATGAATGTAAACATTTATGATAAACACAAAGATATAATAATAACAACTTTTATTATTGCCTCTAGGGCTTATCTCCAACAGTCTCCCACTTGCACTAGAGTCAACTAATCTAGATTACATGGTAATATACCGAACACCCATGGCGGTTTGGTGCTGGTCATGTTTTTCCCTCGGGAGAGGTTTAGTCAACGGATCCTCCATATTCATTAAATTGAAGCTACTATAATGTACTTTAATAATATCTGGTTGGATCTAGCCTTTGTGGAATATTTACCCCGTAGCAATTTAATTAGTTTTAATGGCTTTAGAAATCATTAAATTCGTAGAAAATTATTTGCATATCACAAAAATATAAATAATATACCAATAGAAAGTTGGTTCCATGTAGATCATCAATCTATAAATGGTTCAGTAAAATACTATAAGGTTTCGCAGCAATTAAATAAATGGTTTAATGGCTTATTTAGAGTAATAAATTCATAAGAAAATAAATACTATTCAGAAAATTACAAATAATATGTCCCTGAAATCACAATTCCGTGGAGATTACAGATATAATTTTAGTTTGATTTTTAGGCAACAGAAACTGTATGAATCATTTAAAACCCATTAAACACTATTTAAATCATACAAAAAGATCTATAACTCCGATTAGGGTGAATCCAACGCCTACTGGTTCGTATTAACGTCCTCAATCCAGTAAACCCAAGAAACAAATTTAATTCTACAGTTAGAATAGGAGTTACAACAGAACTATCAAAACCCTTATATTGGCAAGTAATTATTAATAACAGGTACCCTATTGCATTAAATGAACTCATACATGCATCATATGATATATTAATATTCATAAAACTAATTATACCCATTGTAATGTTAAATCATCATGAATGTTTTCGATCATCTTTGTTGTGTTTGCTATGTTTGCAATTGTTTTGATTGGAACTACCTTGTCCTCGTATTAGATTGTTCGGAGAGTGCGATTGCTGCGGAGAAATACAATCAACACCCATATTATCAACATAAGGCAAGTTACACCACTTGTTCATAATTTTGTCCCAGTTTTGATTCTATGCATGTGATCTTCAAAATTCTGTAGTATGCATGTGTAGGATGTTCTAGTAGATTTTCCCCTTAGTATTATTTTGCAAGTGCGATGATTTTGTAGTATGCCATGAGTAGCTATATACTTAGGATTCTCCCTCCTAATAGGTTACCCCTGTTTTTGCTAAGTATTGCTTGCTATGCTATATATACAAAGTACCGTTGGGGGGTTCGAAAGACAAAATAATTTTTCTAATTATAAAGGCTCTCTAGAGCAAACTTTTCTTCTCAAATCCACTTCAAAATAAAACTAAGTTTTCTTCTGGGCGGAATGGTTGTCGGGTCAACAAGTGAGATTTTGGTGGAGGACAGCCACCCAGGAATCAAAGAAGTCTGCCATGTTTCAGAATTCAGAAGCTTCCAGTGCAACCACAATACATTATGGGCTCTGTCTTGGCCTAGTACTTAGTGGGAAACCTCACCTGGGTACCAACATTTGGAGGTTCTTGGCACGGTTGGATCCGGAAGGTAGAGGGGCTACTAAGGGAAAGCCTCGCCATGGTCTTGTTTGTAAAAGGACTTGATCGTGGATTGTGGGTAAAGTGCACAAACTCTCGAGAGTATTGCAATCTGATCGATCAGCCGTGTTCACGGAAACAGAACAACATTGAGCATCTGAAGGATGGAGCCTCTGAAGGATCTTCCTCTCTCTTTTCTAAAACCAAGTTTTGAAACCCCATGGCGTGCGTAATATTGCTAATGGGTGGGAATTTGGTAACTTGGTGTGTAATATCCAAGTGACGCTTGGTGCGTAATATCCAAGTGTTTGGTTATTTGGACACTTGGTGCGTAATATCCTCGTGTGCCATTCAACCCTATTTTATCTAAGCAAATGTTTACAAAGTAGGGTAAAACTCTCCTTCTATTTTCTCCATACTTAGAGAAAATTAGCTTTATGCAAATGAACTCCAAAGCCTAAACTAGCGTTGCATGTAGAGTTAGTCTTTCCCTTCTTGGTGTAATTTGCCAATACATTCAAAGTATTGACCCAACTTGTTGGCTGCACGTTTCATGTGCAAAATTTCGGAGATCTTTGAAAGGTGCACTAGGATCGCGGGTCTTCACTCAACCTGCTTGTGGCATTGATGGGACTCCAAGTTGTATTTATATCGCTTCTGTTGTAATAATGTAAACTCTGGATTATTCGATTCATGTAATAAAGACTTGTGTTTTACATGATATTTCATCGACTGTGAGTGCTAGCTATTGATCCAGGGACTAGCATGTTATTCATAGGGACTTAGGATCTTACTTGATCCGAGGTCACTACAGTTGGCGATCGATCGGTGGTCTCCTGGCGATGCTCTAGGGCTTTAATGCGCGTGTAGGGGCGGTGGAAAACGGTCGGGAACACTCGACGTTCTGCACGGCAGAGGCGGATTCTTCGACGGCGAGCGGTGGCTACGGGGTACGGGCGGTGAAATGGGCATGTCTGGTGTGTTCCTGGGATCATGGAGAAGCGGTGGGCACGGGCTGCGGTCGAGGGGCGGAGTGTGCACGCGTGCCGGGTGCGGCGCTCTGGGGCGGGCTCAGCATGTCGGCTAATCGGGCGCCACATGCGTTCCTGGTGGTCCACGGCTTGCACTGGCTTGGGAAGGGGACAGTGAGCGGTGGTGAGGTGCTGGCTACCTCCCAGACAAGGTTGGCAAGTCTAGGGTTGCTGCTAGCTGGCCGGCGACAATGGGGTGGCATGGTGAGGCTTGGCCTACTCACGATTGATGGCAAGGCAAGCTCACAGTGGTGCTAGATGTTTACAAATGAGCTAGATGATCTATTAAAGACTAGTTGCAACCAGAGAGGGAACAAGTTAGGCCAAAACACTGCTCAAAATAGTGTTTGTGATTTTGTTGATTTGAATCTGCAAGGTGTTTGATGAAATGGCCGCATGAATTCAAGTTTTGAATTTTGAAAAGATTTTTGGTGGGTGTGCTAGGCATGTGCTGGTGAGTCTGTAGATGCTTGGGTTTTGAAAGTTCAGCTTGTTTGAATGGTTTTTGAAAAAGTGGGATCTTCCCATATGAAATAGATTCAATTTTAAAGTGTCATTTAAACTATGCATTTGAATGTTTCTGTATGATCACAAGGTGGGCCTTGATACTTTGTTATGAGTACTATCAAGGTGTGCAAAGATCCAAACAAGTTTCTGTTAAGTTCTGAAAGTTAGAGATAGCCCAAGTAGGCATGGGAGTTAATTTGGCCAAAGTGACCATTCACTTAATTTGTTTGTTTTGATTTATTTGTCTTTGGGAAAAGTTTGGGAATTATTTAGATGATGTTTATTTCACCTAAGAATCATTTTACAAGGAAAGGAACACATAATCATGGCAATTCAAAAGAATCCAAATTTCAATACACACACATGAATGCTTTCATATTTTTAATTAGAAAAGTTTTTGTTAACCCTATTTGATGATTAGAGTTTGATGATCCAAGTTTAGTATTTTTAGGATGTTACACCAAACTTCTTTAGAACTTAGTCCAAGTATGTACTCTGTGACAATGATATTATGTGCCTCGATCTATCTCTATAAATCTTTATGCCTAATATGTAAGCTGCTTCGCCAAGGTTATTGAAAAACTATTATTCAAACAATCCTTGACACTATTAAGAAGGTCTACATCATTCCCAATCAACAATATGTCATTTACATATAGTATTAAGAATGCTATAGAGATTCCACTCACTTTCTTGTAAATACAAGCTTCTCCATAATTTTGTATAAAACCAAAACTTTTGATCACCTTATCAAAACGTTGATTCCAACTCAGAGATGCTTGCTTCAATCCATAAATGGACCTTTGAAGTTTGCATACCTTGTTAGCATCTTTAGGATCGACAAACCTTTGGGTTGTACCATATACAACTCTTCCTCAATGTCTCCATCGAGGAACACCATTTTGACATCCATCTGCATATCTCATAATCAAAATATGCAGCGATTGCTAATAAAATCCTCACAGACTTTAGCTTCGCTACTGGTGAGAAAGTCTCATTGTAGTCAACTCCTTGAATTTGTCGAAACCCTTTTGCAACAAGTCGAGCTTTATAGAGAGTAACATTACCATCAACATATGTTTTCTTCTTGAAAATCCATTTGTTCTCGACAGCCTTCCGGCCATCCGGTAAGTCCACCAAAGTCCATACTTGGTTTTCGTACATGGATCCAATGTTGCATTTCATGGTTTCTTGCCATTTATTAGAATCTGGGATCATCATCTCTTCCTCATATGTTGTAGGGTCATCGCGGTGTCCACTAACATGACACTCATAACGGGATCATACCAATCAGGAGTGGTACAAGTTCTTGTTGACCTCCGAGGTTCCGTACTGACTTCAACCGAAGTTTCATGATCAACATCATTAGCTTCCTCTCTTATTGGTGCAGGCGCCACAGGAACTACTTCCAGTGTTGTGCTACTCTCAAGTCCGAGCGAAGGTTCAACAACCTCGTCGAGTTCTACTTTCCTTCTAGTCACCTCTTTCGAGAGAAACTCCTTCTCTAGAAAGGATCCATTCTTGGCAACAAATATTTTGCCCTCAGATCTATGATAGAAGGTATACCCAATAGTTTCCTTTGGGTATCCTATGAAGACGCATTTTTCCGCTTTGGGTTCAAGCTTGTCTGGCTGTAACTTCTTTACATAAGCTTCGCAACCCCAAACTTTAAGGAACGACAATTTAGGTTTATTTCAAAACCACAATTCATATGTTGTCGTTTCAACGGATTTATATGGTGCCCTATTTAAAGTGAATGCGGCTGTTTCTGATGCATAACCCCAAAATGATAGCGGTAAATCTGTAAGTGACATCATAGAACGAACCATATCTAAGAGAGTTTGATTACGACATTCGGACACACCATTACGTTGTGGTGTTCCCGGCGGTGTCAATTGTGAAAGTATTCCTCATTTCTTCAAATGCCCGCCAAACTCATAACTTAGATACTCACCTCCATGATCAGATCGTAGAAATTTAATCTTCTTGTTACGTTGATTCTCTACTTCACTTTGAAATTCCTTAAACTTCTTGGACTTATGTTTCATCAAATATATATACCCATATCTACTCAAGTCATCCGTGAAGGTAATAACATAATGATAACCACCGCGTGATGCTACACTCATTGGGCCACACACATCGGTATGTATGATTTCCAATAAGTCCGTAGCTCACTCCATCATACCAAGAAATGGAGTCTTAGTCATTTTTTACCATCAGACATGCTTCTCATCTTTCAAGTGATTCAAAATCAAGTGATTCAAGAAGTCCATCGGAATGGATTTTCTTCATATGCTTCACTCCAATATGACCAAAATGACAGTGCCACATATAGGTCGAGTTATCGCTCAATTTCAAACGTTTAGCTTCAATGTTATTAATATGTGTATTACTAAAATCGAGATTCAACAAGAATAGACCATCTATCAAAGGTGCATGTGTATAAAACATATTTATCATATAAATTGAACAACCATTATTCTCGGATTTAAACAAGTAACCGTCTCGCAATAAACATGATCCTGATATAATGTTCATGCTCAACGCAGGCACCAAACAACAATTATTTAAGTATAAAACTAATCCTGATGGTAGATGAAGAGGTAGCGTGCCGACCACGATCACATCAACCTTTGATCCATTTCCAACATGCATCGTCACCTCATTCTTCGCTAGTTTCCGTCTATTCTGAAGTACTTGTTTCGAGTTACATATATGAGAAACTGAACCAGTATTAAATACCCAGGCACTACTACAACTACTAGTGAGATACACATCAATAACATTTATATCAGATATACCTTTCTTCTTGATGTTACCGTTCTTCAAATCCTCCAAGTACTTAGGGCAATTCCGCTTCCAGTGACCTTCTCCCTTGCAGTAATAGCACTCAGTATCAGGCTTAGGCCTAGCCTTGGTTTTCTTCGCCAGTGCGGTAACTTTCTTACCGCCCTTCTTGAAGTTTCCCTTTTTCTTATACTCGCATTGCTTCTTGAACTTGGTGGTCTTATTGAGCATCAACACTTGGTGCTCTTTCTTGATCTCCACTTCCACAGACTTTAACATGGAGAAGAGTTCAGGCAACGACTTGTCCATGTTTTGCATATTGTAGTTCATCACAAATTTCTTGTAACTTGGTGGTAGTTATTGGATGTAAGATCCCACCTTTATAAAGGAAAAGGATAACTGTGATTGCAATGCTAGTCCCTGGATCAATGCTAGCATCCACAGTTTAAGATGAAGTACAAAGATACAAAGGTCATTATTACAGTCATCCAGAGACAAACATAGTCTTTACAACTCCAAGGCCACAGGCCTAATACAAGAGTTTGATTAAGTAAATAAAATAAAGTCTTCATCTTCATGTGCCATAGGCAAACATGTTGAGTGTAGACTCATGACTCCTAATCCTCATCAGAGTAACCTGCAACATCACAAGTTACATCCACAGTGGGTCAATACATTGGAATAGTATTGGCAAGTGATACCTTAGTATAATTTAGGTGGACTAGATACTATATGCAATTTGGCTAAGTGTAGCTTGGCTTGCTTTGCTCAAAATAGGTTTTGCCTATTAGTTGAAATCAATAAGTTTTTCTTGATCAAAACTTTTCCCAAGGAACCACCAATAGACATTGAGGTCCTTCTCCCTTGTTCACCCACAAGTTTTACTTAGAAATTGGGATGAGGAGATTCTTGATAGCTTCCATGTCTTGATGCTCAAGTTGTACTTTTCTAGGGACATGGCTAAGTACTTAGATTCTTCCATCTGCAGAGGTTGTGCACTTTCCCCACAAGCCTTGATTTTCACCAAGACAGGACCTTTCAGAAGCCTTCCCTTAGACCAAATGGACGCGCTCCAACCTATCATTCCCACTACCACCAACTGTCCAAATGGCTAAGTTCTAGCAACCTATATGATCCAGGCAGAGCCCATATTGCCAAGTGGCTGCACTACAAGCTTCTTAACACTTGGCCTCTAAAATCTCTTTGTTCCTGGGTGGCTTACCACAAGTGAGATACACAAGGTAAACCATAGAAATGGGCCTTGTGTAACCACTCAACATAAACCATTCCTTCCATTCCACCCAGGTGTTTTATTAACTTAGTTGTTTTATTAGGCAAAACACAAGTCCAAAGACTTAGAAATATTTTCATCATAGCATGTATATTTCACCAACCCTTGGTTGCTACTAGCTAGGCTAAGCATGGCATAGATAAGCATCTTAACTTAGAAATTTCCTAGCATTTCTACAACTACTAGGATTTCCCAACATGGCATATAAGAAAAATATAACATGCAAGTCTAGTGAAATAATTCTAATGCTTAGTATAAAACATAGGAATAAAAATATTCATGAAGCACCACTTGCCTTGGTAGTTTGGAGAGTAGCTACACTCCTCACAATCATAATCACTAGCACCAAAATCTACACAAAGAATCATAGCCACAAATCACATACAAAGCATATACAAACAAAAATATAAGAATGCATGCAATATGATATGTGATGATTTTTAAAAGTCAACAAAGCAAGTTTACAGTACTGGTTCACAAACAAGTTAAAAACTTTCCAAACAACAAGTATTTAATCCCTAAAACATTTCTTAAACAATTCATATATCCAAATTAGCCCTACACAAGTTTCTACAAATAAAACCATTTTAACAGAAGCAAAACATTAAACACATTTCATAATTAGAAAGGGCTTGTTCTCCTGATTCCATTGATATAAAATTTGTCAAATTCTAACATGGGGATCAAAAGTTATAGCCAAAACAAAATCAAACTTCTAATAGATTCAAATCATGTTTTTAAATCCAAACAGCTGCCACGCGTCTTAATCTAATTGGCATGTACCACTTCGCTTAGGATCGCGCCTGTGAGCCGTTAGATCAACATAATCTGCACGGCCCAGATCTAACTTACCGCTTCGTTAAGTGATCTAATCTCACGCGCTGGATCCAGATCCAACGGCCCTGGATCATACGACCAAAGCTGGGCGGCGCTGGCGGTGGCTACTGGCGGCGGCGAGCTCTGCCTACGGCGGCGTGGAGCTACAGGTGGCTCTGGGGTCATCGGAGATTCTTACCAGAAACGTGACGATGTGCTGATGCTCAACTTGGCGACGGCTTAGCAAGGGGCGCTCTGTAGTGGCCGAGGGAGCTTGTCGGAGTTGCTGGCGGCGTCGGGCTTGGGTGGACGACGACGTTGGCGAGGCTCCTGGTAACCCTAGCATGCACAAACAACATCAGGAGATGCGCAATACTACGGCAAGCAAGATCGTGTGCATCATAGGAAGAGGGGAACAAGGGGCTCACCGAATTTGACCGCCGGAGTTGAGGATGTCGTCGGGGGCTTGCTGTGCTTGTCGAAGACGACGACCTGGGGCGGTACAGAAGGAACCAACTGTGTCAGTAGATGCGCAAGGAAGTGGCGAGGCTGTCTACAAGAACCAGAGGGAGAGGGGCGCACGGGGCTCACCGGAATCGGTCGCAGGAGTGCTCTCTGTCTGCGGTGGTGCGAGGATGAATGCGGGGAGCCTGGGGGCGCTTTGTGCTCGGAGTTTGGGGGGAAATGGAGAGGGGGCAGAGTGGGTTTAAGTAGGCAAGGCGGGGGCGTGAATTACTCCTGCAATCAACGCGAATTGACGAGCGAATCAACCAGGTAACGCACGGCGTGATTTGGGGAAGAACACGTCGCGGTGGGGGTGGAGACGACGACGCCGTGTGGGCCTTGGCTGTCAGCGAGAGAAACAGAAGGGAAGTGGGTCCTGCCTGTCAGTCACTCAGCGGGTGCGGGGGTGAGTGAAGGAAAACGGTTCGTGGGGTGGGGGTGTTGGGCTTAGCTGGGCCAGTTGGGCCAGATTCGACTGAAGGCTTATATTTTTTCCCTTTTAACCTTTTTCTTTTTCTGTTTGGTTTTTCTGAAATGAAAATCAACTCCAAATCAAATGAATTTGAATTCAAATCTTCTCTAGGTTTTTATACTGCAAACCTTGCACTCAAAAGTGTGTCAAACACTACTGTTCAACACTTTGATCAAATAAAATAAAAATAAAACCAAGCCTTTATATGCTATATACAATAGGCATAATATTGGTTTTATTTACTTATTTTGTTTTGAAACTTTGTTCAAACTTTTGATGGCCTAAGTTTGAATTGCAAACCTTACTGAACAAAACAAGTACCCTTCCCAATGAAAAGTAGCACTAAGGCTAGAGAAACTTACATGAAATGATAAGCATAAATGCTTCTGTTTTGAAAAGATTTGTTTGAAAAGAAATTCATATGATCATGGATGCATGGATGATATGCATGAGTTTGAAACATGATTTTAGGGATGTTACAAATCTAACCCCCTTAAGGTGAATCTCGCCCTCGAGATTCGGGTTGGCTAGCAAATAGGTGAGGGTGGTCTTTCCAGAGATCATCTTCTCTTTCCCAAGTTGCTTCCTCTTTGGAATGATGGTTCCACTGAACCTTGCAAAACTTGATAGTCTTAGTCCGTGTGACTCTTTCTACAGTCTCAAGAATCTTGATAGGCTTCTCCTCATAAGTGAGGTCACTCTTCAACTGAACCTCTTCCAAAGGTATAGTATCCTTCAAAGAAGTTTCTTCCATTTCTGGATGACATTTCTTAAGCTGACTCACATGAAACACATTATGAACAGCTGACAAGGACTCTGGCAGTTCAATCTCATAAGCGACTTCTCCTTTATGACTCAGAATCTTGAATGGTCCAACATATCTTGGGGCCAACTTTCCTCTGACTCCGAACCTCTTCACTCCACGAAGTGGTGACACTCTAAGATAAGCTCTATCACCAACTTCGTAGGTGACTTCTCTACGCTTAGGATCTGCGTAGCTTTTCTGTCGGGACTGTGCTATTTTCAATCTGTCCTTAACCAACTTGACTTTCTCTTTGGCTTCATTGATAAGTTCTGGTCCGAACAGTCTTCTTTCTCCCACACCATTCCATAATAATGGGGTGGTACACTTTCTCCCGTAGAGAAACTCAAATGGTGCCATGTCAATGCTGGCTTGATAGCTGTTGTTGTAAGAAAATTCTGCGTAAGGCAGACTTTAATCCCAACTGGCTCCATAGTCTAGGGCACATGCCCTCAACATGTCTTCAAGAATCTGATTAGTCCTTTCTGTCTGTCCATCATTTTGAGGATGAAAAGCAGTGCTGAATTCCAACCTCGTTCCCAATGACTCATGTAGCTGTCTCCAAAAATGGGAGGTGAATTGAGTTCCCCTATCAGACACAATACTCTTGGGCACTCCATGTAGACATACAATTCTACTCATATAGATTTTGGCCAACTTAGCACTTGTGTAGGTTGTCTTCACGGGTATGAAATGAGCCACTTTAGTTAGGCGGTCCACTACTACCCAAATAGAATCGTATCATGACCGGGTCCTTGGTAATCCGGTAATGAAGTCCATACTAATCTTGTCCCACTTCCAATCAGGAATAGGTAGTGGTTGAAGCAAACCTGCTGGTTTCTGATGTTCCGCTTTCACTCTACTACACACATCACACAAAACAATATGTTCCACGATGTCCTTCTTGAGATTATTCCACCAAAATCTTTCCTTCATGTCCATGTACATTTTGGTGTTACCCGGATGAATGGAATACGGTGAGTTGTGTGCTTCTTGCAAAATCAGTTTCCGAAGTTCCGGATCTTGTGGAACACAGATACGTTTCCCATGCCATAAAGTACCCTGTTCGTCTTCATGGAACCCTTTGGCTTGTCCTTTGCCAATCTTTTCTTTAATTTCTTCAATTTCCTTATCAATCTTCTGGGATTCTTTGATCTTGTCCAACAGAGTGGGTTGAACATCCAAAGACATGAGATGTCCTTCAGGCACAATCTCCAATCTGAGATCTCTAAATTGGGCACACAAATCCTCGGGCAATTCCCCCTTGGTAAGGCCATTCACAAAAACCTTACGGCTAAAAGCATCCGCTACAACATTTGCTTTACCGGGATGGTATTGCAAACTTAAGTCATAGTCTTTGATGAGTTCTAGCCATATTCTTTGTCTCATATTAATTTCTTTCTGGGTGAAGATATACTTCAAACTCTTGTGATCTGTGAACACTTCACAACGCTTTCCCAAAAGTTAATGTCTCGATGTTTTGAGTGCATGGACAACAGAGGCTAACTCGAAATCATGAGTAGGGTAGTTCACTTCATGAGTTTTGAGTTGTCTTGAGGCATAAGCCACAACTTTTCCCTATTGCATAAGTACTGCACCCAAACCATGATGAGATGCATCACAATATACTTGGAAATCTTTCTCCAAATCTGGCAGACATAAGACTGGTGCTGTCACAAGTATCTTCTTCAATTCCTGAAAGCTGAGTTCACAACCTTCAGACCAAGCAAATTTCTTGTCTTTCTTTAGCAATTCTGTCATGGGCTTAGCTACCTTGGAGAAATTCTCAATGAACCTTCTGTAGTAACCTGCTAAGCCAAGGAAACTACGAACTTCTTTCACTGACTTGGCAGATTCCCATTCAGTTACAGCTAAAACTTTAGCAGGATCAACTGCTACACCATATTTTGTCATAACATGTCCAAGAAATCCAACTTCATTCAACCAGAATTCACACTTGCTGAATTTGGCATACAGTTTATGCTCTCTAAGCTTCTCAAATATCAAACGCAAATGTCCTTCATGTTCTTCTTTGCTCTTAGAGTAGATCAAAATGTCATCGATGAAAACGACAACAAACTTATCAAGAAATTCCATGAACACCTTGTTCATCATATTCATAAAGTATGTTGGAGCATTGGTCAAACCAAATGGCATCACGGTATACTCATACAATCCATACCTTGTGGTGAAAGCTGTCTTAGGTATGTCTTGCTCCCTTATTTTGAGCTGGAAATAACCTGACCGGAGATCAATCTTTGAGAACACACAAGCTCCTTCTAGCTGATCAAACAAGTCATTGATTCTTGGCAAAGGGTATTTGTTCTTGATAGTCACCTCATTGAGTGAACGGTAATCTATGCATAACCTTTGACTTCTATCCTTCTTCTCCACAAATAAAATTGGGGCTCCCCAAGATGAAGAACTTGGTTGAATAAATCCTTTCTGCAACTGCTCTCCAAGTTGTTTCTTGAGCTCTTTCAGTTCATCAACTGACATCTTGTATGGTCTCTTTGCTATTGGTCCAGATCCTGGTAGCAAATCAATAAGGAACTCCACATCCCTATCTGGTGGCATTCCCGGTAATTCTTCCAGAAACACATCCGGATATTCACTCACAATTGGCACACTGTCTATGCTAACCCCCTTAAGAGAATTTAGCTTACTCCCTTTTGATTCAAAGTTAGACTTGAATTTAATCCGTTTCTTTTCCGGGGTTGTGAGTGCAACAGTACGATTAGCACAATCTAGTATTCCTTCATACTTAGCCATCCCATCCATTCCTAAAATTACATCCAGTCCTTGGGAATCTAGGATTATCAGACTCACTGGAAACTTATGTTTTCCAAACTCTATTACTAGATCCCGGCATCCAAGACTTACTATCATATCTCCACCTGGAGAACTAACTTTTATTGGACACCCAATGTTTTTCAGTTGAAAACCCATTTCTATCAACAAATGCTTTTGATATGAACGAATGCGATGCTCCAGTATCAAAAAGAACAAATACTGGAATAGAATTGAGTCTGAACTTACTAGCAACAGCATCAGGCTCCTCATAGATTTCCTCCACATTGATGTGGTTAACCTGCCCTTTCTGAAAAGGGTTGGGCTTGTTGGGTCCTTCAACTTTATTTTCTGGGCATTCATTTTCATAATGCCCCATCTTCTTGCACTTGAAGCATTCAACCTGACTAATGTCCTTCTTGACAGGCTGGCTTCCACTGCCACTTCCATTACCACTGTGGTGGATCTTATATCCACCCTTGTGGTTCTTGTACTTGTCGTTGTCATGACTACGGTGATGCTTGTTGTCATGACGGTTGTGGTTGTGGTGCTTGTTGAATTTCCCATGCTTGTGGGATCCTGAGCTTCCACTGTCATCATAATGGGAACGTTTGTGAGACGATCCCGAGCTGTGCTTGTCTGAGTGCTTTCTCTTCCTGCTTTCAATTTGCTTCATTTTGTTCTCCAAAATAGCAGCCTTGTCACAGAGAGACTGATAAGTGGGAACATAGGCCACAGCCAACTGCAGGTTCAGTTCATCATTCAAGCCTTCAAGAAATTTTTCCTTTCTCTTAGCATCGGTGTCAACTTCATCCGGTGCATAACGCGCCACATTGTTGAACTCTTCAATATATTCAGCCACGCTGTGGTGGCGCTGCTTCAGATTATGGAACTCTTTCTTTTTCAGACTCATCACTCCAGATGAGATATGAGCAGTACGAAAGCCATCCTCAAAGATAGCCCATGTCACATCTTCTATGGGAGTGGTGATCTGGAAGTTATCCCACCAAGTGGCGGCTGGCCCCTCTAGCAAATGTGCTGCAAACCTGACTTTTTCTGCATCAGTACAGCCCACAGTTACCAAGTCCTTGTTTACCGAGCGTAGCCAATCATTGGCCACCATGGGATCAGTTGTTCCTGAGAACTTTGCTGGCCTCAATCTCAAGAACCTGGTAAGCATGTCAAAACCCGGTGGGTTGTTGTTGTTGTTGTTATTGTTGTTATTGTTGTTGTTGTTGTTTTGGTTCTGGATGAACGTCGTCATCATTTGCATCAGCTAGGTCTGAGCTGTCATCATTTGCTACATTTCTGGAGTGATGTTGTTGTTGTTGTTGGGGTTGGGATTTGCACGACGGGGAGGCATCTGTGGTTTGTTCAATGGAGATAAGAATAAGATACCCATAGATGCTTTCATGCACAATACATCACATAAACAATCACAAGGCATGCAACATAATGATAAAAGTTCAACAACCAGATAACAAGTTCGCAAAGTAAAACACACAAATAACAAGCCATCCACATGTTGGATGGTCAAATAACAAGTTCCCAACAACAAATATGATAATAAATGATAAATGAGTAGTAAACTCTGCATCAACCTCCTCCTCTACAAAGGTAAGACCTGCGTTCTCCATCGCGGTCTTGTATTCCTCGACATTGGTGGTCAAGGTCTCTATCTTGGCTTTGAGAGCCCTCTTCTGAGAACGAAGCCACTCAATCACCGTCTATTGATGCTCGAGCTCGAAGTCCTTGGCCTGCATTTCTTCAGTCATGTCCCGGATCTTCTTGTTCCTATCCTAGACTCGCTTCTCCTGACTTTTGAACTTCCTGTCCTGGCTCTCGAACTTCGCCTCCATCTCCTTGACTATCTCATCTTGCTCCGCGAAGAGCTTGTCCTTCTCACGAAGCTGCACCTGGAGTTCGTCATTGTTGAGCATGACGTTGGTCCTATCAGTGTCCACGTGCCTAATGAGAGCCTCTAAGTCCTGGAGGTATAGACGAATCGGCTCCGCTCTGTCCCTCGAATCGTCCTCGAAGTCGATGGACTCTCCATCCTCATCACATCTACCGAAGACGTGCAAGTGAGTACCTCTAACCTGTCGAGAGTGTCTCCCTAGCAGACGTCCTATCAGATCCTGCATGACTACCTCAAGGCCTCTCTCCTTGTCATCGTGCATGAGCTTGAAGATGATAGCCTCCGTGGTAGGCTCTGTCTAGCGTCCGGGCTGATTGACCTTGAAACCCCAAAGGTCTTTCCTCTCAAACTTGGTGAGGGGAAGCACCATGATGGTAGGAAGAGGGAGATTGATCAAGGTAGTGAGCTCAACAATACGAGGACCAAAGCGAGTTCCCTGGAACTCCTCAACAGTGCTGATGGTAACATTAGGCATCTATTTATAAGATAGAAAAAGTTAGAACAACACAATTTAAGATAAAACACAAGGCAAAACATCACATACATATCCTTGGAAATCAAAACACACAAGTAATGGCATACATGAATCCATTACAACAATCAAGATTCAACTTATTTTTAAAGCAACATTTGGAAAATAAGGTGATAAGTGGTGGTCCAACTAACGAAGTACGCTTACAATACTATCTCATTGGATATGTTGGCTAACACAATATTTCTAGAAGCAATCACTCTTTCTTGAGCACATGACTCCATCACTAAGTCTATAATGTCTCCTCTTAAGGTTTGGTTGGTAGCCTCCAACTCTTGGGTATGTTTCTTCTCTTCTTTTAGGCTATTTTGGATGTTGAACATTCTGCACTTGACTGTTTCACCAAGTTCTTTGATGGTCTTCCAAGCTGCATCCCTTGCTGAGTCAAAGAATGTAGGGTGCATCAGTGAATTGGTGAACATGCAGAATCCTGAGTCCTTGTGGTTGTCTTCCTTGTTTTTATACAAGTGAAGTTGCACCCACCAGTACTCAACTCCTTCATCCATCACAGGGTAACCTTTGTACACAGCTGCACCATGTATTTCCATTGCAGCCATGAGGTCCTTGAGATCCTTTGGGAATTCTGTCTCACACTCCAAAGTCATTGTCATGAGTGGTCCTTTCCTCACGGCTTCGTTGATGGAGTTGATCTACAATTTGAGATGAGAAGAAGATTAGAAAAGTATACGAGAAGAATAGACAAGTGTATAAGTTGTTGAAAATTTTCTTTAGTGGTTTCCAATCCTAGGGTAATAATCCTACAGGCAACACAGTGCTCTGATACCATATGTAAGATCCCTCCTTTATAAAGGAAAAGGATCCCTGTGATTGCAATGCTAGTCCCTGGATCAATGCTAGCATCCACAGTTTAAGATGAAGTACACAGATACAAAGGTCATTATTACAGTCATCCAGAGACAAACATAGTCTTTACAACTCCAAGGCCACAGGCCTAATACAAGAGTTTGATTAAGTAAATAAAATAAAGTCTTCATCTTCATGTGCCACAGGCAAACATGTTGAGTGTAGACTCATGACTCCTAATCCTCATCATAGTAACCTGCAACATCACAAGTTACAGCCATAGTGGGTCAATACATTGGAATAGTATTGGCAAGTGATACCTTAGTATAATTTAGGTGGACTGGATACTATATGCAATTTGGCTAAGTGTAGCTTGGCTTGCTTTGCTCAAAATAGGTTTTGCCTATTAGTTGAAATCACTAAGTTTGTCTTGATCAAAAAAATTCCCAAGGAACCACCAATAGACATTGAGGTCCTTCACCCTTGTTCACCCACAAGTTTTACTTAGAAATTGGGATGATGAGATTCTTGATAGCTTCCATGTCTTGATGCTCAAGTTGTCCTTTTCCAGGGACATGGCTAAGTACTTAGATTCTTCCATCTGCAGAGGTTGTGCACTTTCCCCACAAGCCTTGATTTTCACCAAGACATGACCTTTCAGAAGCCTTCCCTTAGACCAAATGGACGCGCTCCAACCTATCAT
Organism: Avena insularis; assembly: GCA_023614405.1. Lineage (NCBI taxonomy): Eukaryota > Viridiplantae > Streptophyta > Magnoliopsida > Poales > Poaceae > Avena > Avena insularis. The sequence continues at coordinate 213,051 of JAJUPC010000031.1, read as the reverse complement.
TCCCACTACCACCAACTATCCAAATGGCTAAGTTCTAGCAACCTATATGATCCAGGCAGAGCCCATATTGCCAAGTGGCTGCACTAGAAGCTTCTTAACACTTGGCCTCTAAAATCTCTTTGTTCCTGGGTGGCTTACCACAAGTGAGATACACAAGGTAAACCATAGAAATGGGCCTTGTGTAACCACTCAACATAAACCATTCCTTCCATTCCACCCAGGTGTTTTATTAACTTAGTTGTTTTATTAGGCAAAACACAAGTCCAAAGACTTAGAAATATTTTCATCATAGCATGTATATTTCACCAACTCTTGGTTGCTACTAGCTAGGCTAAGCATGGCATAGATAAGCATCTTAACTTAGAAATTTCCTAGCATTTCTACAACTACTAGGATTTCCCAACATGGCATATAAGCAAAATATAACATGCAAGTCTAGCGAAATAATTCTAATGCTTAGTAGAAAACATAGGAATAAAAATATTCATGAAGCACCACTTGCCTTGGTAGTTTGGAGAGTAGCTACACTCCTCACAATCATAATCACTAGCACCAAAATCTACACAAAGAATCATAGCCACAAATCACATACAAAGCATATACAAACAAAAATATATGAATGCATGCAATATGATATGTGATGATTTTTAAAACTCAACAAAGCAAGTGTACAATACTGGTTCACAAACAAGTTAAAAACTTGCCAAACAACAAGTATTTAATCCCTAAAACATTTCTTAAACAATTCATATATCCAAATTAGCCCTACACAAGTTTCTGCAAATAAAACCATTTTAACAGAAGCAAAACATTAAACAGATTGAATAATTAGAAAGGGCTTGTTCTCCTGATTCCATTGATATAAAATTTGTCAAATTCTAACGTGGGGATCAAAAGTTATAGCCAAAACAAAATCAAACTTCTAATAGATTCAAATCCTGTTTTTAAATCCAAATAGCTGCCACGTGTCTTAATCTAATTGGCCCGTACCGCTTCGCTCAGGATCGCGTCTATGAGACGTTAGATCAACATAATCTGCACGGCCCAGATCTAACTATACCGCTTCGTTAAGTTATCTAATCTCGCGTGCTGGATCCAGATCCAACGGCCCTGGATCAAATGACCAAAGCTGGGCGGCGCTGGCGGTGGCTACTGGCGGCGGCGAGATCTGCCTACGGCGACGCGGCGCTACAGGTGGCTCTGGGGTCGTCGGAGATACTTACTAGAAACGTGACGATGTGCTGATGCTCAACTTGGCGACGGCTTGGCAAGGGGCGCTCTCTAGTGGCCGAGGGAGCTCGTCGGAGTTGTTGGCGGCGTCGGGCTTGGGTGGACGACGATGTTGGCGAGGCTCCTGGTCACCCTAGCATGCACAAAGAACATCAGGAGATGCGCAAGACTACAGCGAGCAAGATCGTGTGCATCAGAGGCAGAGGGGAACAAGGGGCTCACCGAATTTGACCGCCGGAGTTGAGGATGTCGTCGGGGGCTTGCTGTGCTTATCGAAGACGACGACCTAGGGCGGTACAGAAGGAACCAACTGTGTCAGTAGATGCGCAAGGAAGTGGCGAGGTTGTCTGCAAGAACCAGTGGGACAGGGGCGCACGGGGCTCACCGGAATCGGTCGCCGGAGTGCTCTCTGTCTGCGGCGGTGCGAGGATGAATGCGGGCAGCCTGGGCCGCTTTGTGCTCGGAGTTTGGGGGAAATGGAGAGGGGGCCGAGGGGGTTTAAGTATGCTAGGCGGGGCGTGAATTACACCTGCAATCAACACGAATTGACGAGCGAATCAACCAGGTAACGCACGGCGTGATTTGGGGAAGAACACGTCGCGGTGGAGGTGGAGATGACGACGCTGTGTGGGCCTTGGCTGTCAGCGAGAGAAACAGAAGGGAAGTGGGTCCTGCCTATCAGTCACTCAGCGGGTGCGGGGGTGAGTGAAGGAAAATGGTTCGCGGGGTGTGTTTTGGGCTTAGCTGGGCCAGTTGGGCCAGATTCGACTGAAGGCTTATTTTTTTTCATTTAACCTTTTTCTTTTTCTGTTTGGTTTTTCTGAAATGAAAATCAACTCCAAATCAAATGAATTTGAATTCAAATCTTCTCTAGGTTTTTATACTGCAAACCTTGCAGTCAAAAGTGTGTCAAACACTATTGTTCAACACTTTGATCAAATAAAATAAAAATAAAACAAAGCCTTTATATGCTATATACAATAGGCATAATATTGGTTTTATTTACTTATTTTGTTTTGAAACTTTGTTCAAACTTTTGATGGCCTAAGTTTGAATTGCAACCCTTACTGAACAAAACAAGTACCCTTCCCAATGAAAAGTAGCACTAAGGCTAGAGCAACTTACATGAAATGATAAGCATAAATGCTTCTGTTTTGAAAAGATTTGTTTGAAAAGAAATTCATATGATCATGGATGCATGGATGATATGCATGAGTTTAAAACATAATTTTAGGGATGTTACATTGGAGGATACGATGAATCCCCAAAGCATTAGGAATCACTATACCCAACCTTTGAAGCTTGCTTGCATGCCCAGACATCTTAAGCACGTGCTCACTAACGGAGCTGCCCTCTTCCATATTGTAGTTAAAGAAGTTTTCATAAGCCTCATAACTCTCAACTACCGCGTGAGCCTCAAATATCATTTTGAGTTCACGGACAATATCATGTGGGTCATGGTTCTCAAACCTTTTCTGAAGCTCCGATTCCAAACCATACAAGATAGCACATTGAACTGTAGACTACTGATTCTTCCGAGTGAGGAAAACATTCTTCACCTCATCGGTAGCATCAGCTGCAGGTGGGTCACCCAGCGGTGCATCCAGCACATAGGCAAAATTACCAGCATTGAGGACAATCCTCAAATTGCGGAGCCAATCCGCGTAGTTGCTTCCATTGTTTTTCAATTTTTCTTTCTCTAGGAACGCATTAAATTTGATGGTAGGGGCCGCCATTGATCTACAACATATTTGCAATAGTTTAGACAAAGTTTATGACAAATTGAGTTCTAATTAATAGTTAATTTAATATAGGTGAACTCCCACTCAAAAAATATCCCTCACGTTGTTTTAGGGATCACACAAACCAAATCCACCACATCAAAAATGATCATCACGAGAGTTGATGTTGATTCAATGGCGAACAATCAACATGTTGATCATATCTACTATATGGCTCATGCTTTACCTTTCGGTGATCCGTGTTCCGAGACCATGTATGTACATACTAGGCTCGTCAAGATCAAACCTTAGCTTCTGCATGAGCAAATCTGGCTTGCTCCCGTTGTATACACTCGCAGAATCTAACACACCCGATCATCACGTGGTGCTTCGAAACAACGAGTTTTAGCAACGGTGCCTACTAAGGATGAACACTTTATAACTTTAATTTTTTGTGAGAGGGATCATCTTATAATGCTACCGTCAATAACTAAGCAATACAAGATGCATAAAAGGATTAACATCACATGCAATACAAAATATGTGATAAGATATGGCCTATCTTCTTGTGCTTCCGATCTCCATCTTCAAGCACGAACATGATCTCCATCATCACCGGCATTGCGTCAAGGTCAATGGCGCCGCTCCATGGTTGTTATCCACCAGCATCAACTATTACAACTACTTTGAATAATAGACACGCAGGTCTTAATGGAATTAAAAAGACAACCATATGGCTCCTGTCGGTTGCCAACTTACAATAAGGAACATTGCATACATCATATATAATCACAATCATGGACATATCACATCACAGCACACCCCTGCAAAACAAAGTTAGACGCCTCTAATTTTCTTTGCATATTTTACGTGGTTTGGGGCTTCCAATAAGTGTTGTTCTAACTTACGAACAAGAACCACAACGTTGATGCTTGAACTATCAAGTGCCCTTTGTAAATTGAATCTATACTATGATGGGAGAGACGGGCACCGGCAAACCCACTTATGCAATACAAGTTGCATGTTGAGCATGGAGCAAGTATCATGAATGATGTCATGTAAGGTTAGCCCGGGCCGCTTCATCCCATCATACTGCAAGATGCAAAGTACACAAAAAGCAATTGATAATAAAAGCACCACCGCCCATAATGACCAGGGTCCTGGAACATCTTGGGGTAGCTGGAAAATAGGTGTATATTCATAGAAGGACAGTTCCTCATTCTCCGTCTCAGAGTTAATACTTTCAGAGGTTAGAGAAGCTACTCTTCCTTCTAGGCGAGCATTAGCAGCTTGTAGACTCTTCTATCGGGTTCGTAGTATGGCAAGGTCCATCTACATGAGGATATTCTGACGGCGGGTCTTGTCGAGATCTTCTTGGTAGTGATGCAGGAGAAATTCCATATTCTCGAGCTGACTTCCAGTGCATCAAGTGAGGAAGGATTCGGTGGGGACACCATATTTGTCGCGCTTCCCAAACAGGGGGTAAGGGGTATCCTTCAGCTCTTTTTCATGGATCTTGCAGAGGCGTGGCATGATTTGTTGTATCGCTCGCAGGACTCCCTCTACCCAGTTGTGGTCGATGAAGGTGAAGATGATGAGTTCGTGGTCATTATCATGTGCCGGAATGGTGGCCATGATGACCCACTAGGCTATGCATGAGTTGCTCCGAAGAACCTCTGTCCCTTTGATCTTAGGTTGGGGACGACGGACAATCTTCAGTAGCTCATGCAGTTGCTCTTCAAAGGGCCAGAAACTTTCTCCCACGATGATGCTTTCAGAGCGGGTGGGATCCATGTTGGGTGGAGAAGGGTCTTTTGCTGCGGAAGGAAATAGGCTACTGAGTTAGTCTTTTAAGTGCGAGGGTAGAGGTATTTGACGGGATATAATATTGGGTGGATATGGGATGATATGTCAACAGGGGTTTATTGGAGTTGGGTGGAAAGACGCAGTCTTTCGACCTTAAGGATTTTGCTTGGGGTTGTCGAGGTTTTCTTAGGTGGCCATCCCGCCGAGGAGAAGTTTTCCGACTAGGAGGTTTCGAGGGGTAGCATCAGGACATGTCAACAAGGTGGTCAGAGTTTTAGGATCTGATGATCATAGGAAGACAAAAAATCACATTCCAAGCATCAAACAATCACATGACAAGCAAGGAAGGCATACCATAGGTAGTAAGGGGTGACTACACGCCATAAGGGGAATCCTATCTTAGTGATGCTAGTCCTAGGTACAGACGTCACGGGGTCTGAGCTTCTATCTTGCCGTCTTTTGTCGTTGGTGTCGTACTTGGTTGGCGATGAAGGACTCCATTGGTGGGGTGATCTTGTAGTGTCTGATGTCGTTGGTAGCTTCTTTGCTTTGCTTGTCTCGATGTCTCTTTGTTCCGGGATCTCCATCTTCATAGTCTCTAAGTCGGACTTTGTTTTGTGAGAACAGAACATTTGAACTAGACGAGATATAGAGTAATTCAATTTCAAATTGTTTAATTTAGATAAGATGAGATAAGCATTCTTTTGAAAAGCTTTTGAGGAAAGAGTTTTGCGAAAACCGGGGTTTTCACAAGTAGGGGTTGTCTTGTCTAACGTCCATGCTAACTAAGGTCTCCTACAGTCAGGATGGCTCTGACACCATGTTTGTGGCACCCCGGATTTATGGTCCGAGAATACCCATTATTCATATAATTCACGTTCCCATGATCAGTGAGCCGTGATAATAACAGACTAGTATCATTACATCATACTTACATTAACGAGTACAAAACTTACAAAGGGGCCATTATGGGAATTACAACACAAGTAGCGGAAGTCTTCAGCGCAGAGCCCATGCCTTAACCTATAGGAAACTGACTGGGAAGACGGCCTAGCTCGCATAGATGTCAGCACCTTCATTCCTTTTTAACATCTGCAATCTGGCCAAGTAAATAGCCATGGACAATGCTGGTGAGTACTTTGAATGTAGTCGCAAACCACCGAGACAAGGTAATAAGATAATCCATATCTGGCTGTGGCGAGATAGCTCTATACTATAGTTATTTTTGAAAGACCTAACCTTGGCATCTATATATCTTTGTTGAAAAAGAGTTTTTAGGAAAATATGTCTCCTTTTAGAAAATTCGAACATCTCCACATCCTTGTTAAAAAGATCTAGAAAACGTCTTGTTGTAAAACCCATTTTAAAACCTTATCGACCATCTCTGGTCAAAACCATTTTCATTCTTTTCTTTCGTCGTGACTAAGTCACTTGCTTTAGTTCATCTCAACTTATCCGAAGGGTACTCCTAGCTCTTGCCATTCCAACCGTCTTTGTCCGTGGACGCAGCTATTCGAATATATTACACTCTACAGAGTTTGTGCACTCTAACCACAAGAATCAATACATCCACCGGGATAAACCCACGGCCTGCTACACATGGTAGATAGGGGCTCGGATAATCAAACTTGAACCTTTCATTTGTCGATCCCTAGCAATGGAGGCTTTTCCTTTTGGGTTTATCTCTCCGGTACGAGTATGGGGTACGACGACCCTGGTCCTTCCATCCGTACTGACCCCTACCTCCAGACCTAAGTCTGACCAGTAGCAATAGTGAAAATCTTCCATCCGTACTACCTAAAACCATACAATCTGCGAGAGACCCAATTGTTGCACCAGTGCCTTACCCTACAGGTAGCCAAGATTTCAGGGGATTTCTCCCCTTTAGCGAGTAAGAGCAACCCCGGCTAAAGACCACAAACTACGAGCTAAGCCCCAGCGACTGGGGTAATGTGGTTGCACGGGTAAAATTGTTCCGGACATTGGCTTAGAACATCCCTTCCTTTCTCTTACTTAACTTTCTCTTAATCCACCTCATATTTTCATTTAGTAAACTTCCACCCGGAAAGGATGCCTCTTTCAAAGGGTTTTGATTTTAGAACCTTGTAGTAGGGTATAACCCAAAATAGTATTATCATTGAAAATCCGTGGTGTTCCAAGAGGGAAGATGCTAATCATCTTAGACTCATTCTAAGGGGTAAAGGTAGGTGTAAATAGGGTAGGTGTCCAAGATACACTCATTCATAACTTGGAGGAGCCAAGTTACTCACGTCTATTTATTTGAAGTAAACCATGTCTGTGATCATGTAATTTATAAACGAGATATAAAACAGTTGATAAAAAGCAATGGGTTAATACAGGAGTTCAGGAATGGTGGCTTGCCTGTGACCAGCGATAAGTCCCTTGATGGCATTAAATAACCAGATAACCAATAATAATAAGAGAAACCTGATCCCTCCTTCTTCTCGGTGTCACACAATCGCAACTATCGCCGTTATCGAGCATACATGCAAACAAACAATACACCAAACAATATGAAGCATACAAGCATCAGAAGTAAAGGATAGGTACAGGATAAACATCAGTAGGATGTTGGAGGTTTGATGTTGATTGGATTGGGGGATGATTAGGACACATTAGGGAAAAAGGCCTCCCTTTGGATTTAATGTCTAGGAACTACCTAAGAGGGGGTTTTTGAACAAGGATTTGATCTGTATGATAACATTGTGTAAAAATGATATCATCAGATAGGTATTGTTAAAATGAAGCCAACAAAAGTAGTTTCACTATTTTATCGATTTCCCTGGATTTATAAAGGATTTTATAGTGATTAAAACTCTAGTTTTAGGAAATAATTCACCAGAACTTCTCTGGAGTTCCAAAAACTATTTCCTTGGGTGATTAAGTATTATTTGATGGACTGAATCAAGAGGAGTTGGAATCTCCTCAAAAAAATTACCAGAATGCCCTTGAGAAATTCCCAAAGTCAGTTCTGGCTAGGATTTGTCTTTTTCATAAGATTTAATTTACAGAAGATTTTTAGTTGATTCCAAGGACACATGCTAGGTATTGATAATACCTTTTTATATAATTTGGAAATACCCTTTTTGGATTCACATAACTCAAATGGTGAATTTATTGGTGATCAAACAATACACAAAATGTTTAATTCACCATAATTCCATAAAAGATCAATAAATCTAGGGCTCCTGGGTTTTGAGATATATGGGTATTTAGGTTTACTGGGAGTTTGAATTAGGTCAAAACCATTTTTGGTTTTTCCTAGGGAATTTTCGAAAGGCAGAAAGTGTATTTTTTTGTTATTTTTGATATCAGCAAACTAGGAACAAAATAAGATAGGACCAGTGGGAGTTGAAAGCTATGGTCAGTACCTACCAGAGAAAATTGGGCTTACTTCATTTGGACTTGTACAATCCTCTGGATAAATTGTTTAATGGTCAGGACAGATCTTGGTAGGGGATTTATTGTAGTTATTTTAATCCTCAAAATGACTAACCAATGCCTCTGCATGCTAGGGAAAACTTTGCGTAACTAACCAAATTTAGATCTAGTCATTTGGGACGCTTTCCATTTTTATTTGGAAAAGAACCAGATCCTAGTTTTCAGATCCAGCAAAACTAATAAAAGAAAAGGGAAACAGGAGACTTCGGGCCAGATCCATGGGGAAGTGGGCCGCAGGGGTCTCCCGGCCCACCCGAGGCTGCGCCCACGCGAGGGAGTAGAAGTTGCCAGCCTGCCAGCGGGAGGAAGGGAAACGAATGGGTATCAGGGGATCCTGGCCGTCCGACCGACGCGGATCTGACGGCAGGGCTTCTTCTCCTTCCTCCGTCGTGAGCAGGGAGGAGGAAACCCTAACTGAGTGAGGGGAGTGCCGGGGAGCTCACCTGAGGGATCGGGGAAGGCTGGGAGCCGTCGGAGGGGACGCGACGCACCGCGGAGTGTCCAGGAATGGGCGGCAACGTCGGTCTTGACATCGGGGGATGTCTTGCACAAGAACGCTTGCTGGCGTTTGCTCGGTTGCTCGCCAGGGAGACGCTTCTGGTTGCTGCAAGCCAAAGAAACGGGCATGAGTAGATGCAGGAGAGCAAGGATATTCGGTTGGTGTGACATGCAGGGAGAGATGGAGCATGGGGAAGAGGCTACACTCGGTTTTTGGCTCGAGGCCAAAGCTTCAAGCTTTTCTTCTCCAGGGCGAGGCAAAGCAGAGGAGAGGAAGGAGAGCTCATGGGGGAGGCGAGGAGAGTGCTCTGGGGGCAAATGAGGGCCAGGGATGCACTGGGGTGGCCTCTAGCCCTTTTACTTCAACCTCATGGGTTTAGATGAAATGTCCAAAATGGTCATGGGGTGAGGGATTCTCATTGGTTGCTAAGGGCGGTGCTGGGTGGTGCTATGGTCAAAGGTGGGCATAGAGGTGGTGAGAGGGAGTGGGGTGGCTGTTTTCCCTCTTATTACAAAGATATTGGCAACATTTCCTCTCTCTCTCTCTCAAGTTTCAAGGGCTAAAGGACAAGAGGTGCTACAGTGTTGGTCGACCAGAGGGGTGTGTGATTCCAGGGAGTAGTGCTGGAGAAGTAGTGTTTGACAAGATTTGGTGATGATTGAAGTTTGTTTGAAACCATACTTGATTGGTTTTGCAAATTTGATGAAAGGGAGGCTTGTGAAGGAAGTTGCAAAAATTGTATTGGACAAACTGTTGAAATGGTACTGGTAGGTAGAGTGGGTCATAAAATCTCTCCATGATTTAAATGGGATTTTTCTGATGATTATAATACCATTTAAATGCACTTCTTCAAAGCGTGCAAAAACAGATTATGGAAGCTAAGGTGAATTTTTTTTATTGGTCAAGCTTGGTTTTTGATGTTATATGGTTCTAGATACCATAACACACTTTGGAGGATTTTATTGGGATTTATTGAGGTGGAAAAGTATTTTTGGGGAATTATTTCTTGTTTCTGCCATTTAAGAAAAAGGGCAAAAAGAAATAATAAAGAATCTCAAAAATATTTATTTTTTAGTTTGAAAGATGGGATATTAGATATAGGCATCAAATTTTCCTTGATTTGGCAAGGTGATTTGGAGAAAAACAGCCTTGTCTTTATAGACAAGGATTTTGGGAATTTGGTAAGTAAAGGAAATAAAATAGTTTAATAGTCCAATAATTGTGGGAATTATTTGGGGATGCTTATATCCAAGTTAAAGGATGTAAACTTGACGTGGGCATCAAGGTTAACCTTGGTTTTGAAGAAAAGTGATGAAAAGGGTGGAAACTAGATTCTTGGAGGATCTAAGGTTTGGTTATTATGATACCACCTAAACAAGGTTGGGTTAGGGAGCTCAGAGCTCACCTAGGTAGAAGGGTTATATGTATGGTTATACCATGTCATATAGATGATCATGGAATCAAGAGTTGGGCTTGGTTACAGTTGAGGTGATCTAGGTGAGATGGCCAACTTTGTTGAAAATAAGGCTGCCATAGCAGATACATCAGGTAGCCTACTAAACCATGTGGGTTTAAGAAGCACAAGGCTCCAATGGAAACAAGTGAAGTGGGGGTTGATAGGCCATGATTAGTAGATCATAACCAAGAAAAGAGTTGGTAAAGGGGAGGTGGCATATAGATGTGAGCTTCTGCCAAAGTAGGCAATATGATAAGATTTGCAGAAAAGATTATTATCTTGACTACAAAACCATCAGGGGTGAGTGGGAATTAGAGTGGCTTAGCCAAGGGAAAGAGTGGGCCTTGTTAGTACTAAAGATGTACTACAAGATGGTTCAAGTACATTTTCAGTGATGCACATAGGTTGAGAGGGGTAGAGCTCCAAGAATTGGATCTAGGTAAGGAAATCCAGACTTAGCCATTTTGGCAGTTTTGGAGATTCTGACTAGTGTGCAAATGTGGATGATTTTGAGAGGATGCCAGGTTCGAAGATCAAGATCAAGGAGATGATGTTGAGTTAATAACTAGGTACACAGGATTCATGCTCAGATTGGATCTCCACTGAGTTGGAAACCATCTAGAGGGATTATCCTTGGATTGATCTGAGCACGAGATGAGAAGGGCACTTGAGTGTCTTAGGATAGATCCATACTTGGGTGCTTGCTGGAGATTGATGATCACAAACAAGGATTGGGTCCTAAGGGATGAGCTACTAGATTATCTCACTCTAGTTCCTAAACAAACAAGGCAATCAGCAGATCAAGGCAATTCATCAGACAGCAGACCAATGACATTCTTCAACCAGCTGATCAAGGCAATTCATCAACCAGCAGATCAAGGCAATTCATTGTATTACTTATACAACTAGTATTATGGTTACCATCAATACTAGCTTGAGGGAAGGATGGGTATGTTGAGAAGGGGTTTAGCTTTGAAACAAGATAAGTACTATCTTGGTATCTCTACCAAGATTGAGATGAAAAAGGTTTTAGTTAGGTTTTGGAAAAACTAGGGATAAGAGTAGTTGAAGGTTCTGTATTGAAAACATAAGGAGATAATATATAGGTCTCCATAGTTTTGTTAATAGAAACTAGTAAAGTATTTTGTTGTGTCAAAGTCATCTTAGCTCAGGTTTTTGAATTGCCAAAACATTTGAGAATATGCAAGATGGGCCAAGACATCTCTTTTGAAAAAAATAGTTTTTGTAAACTAGGGTTGAGATGAGGAGTACACAACTAATTCACAAGAAGTTGCTTGAGCACAAGCAAACAAGCAAGCACACATTTCAAGAAAAAGTTTTTGTTCCCCCTGATTTTTGCCTTTTTGACATTTAATCAAGGTTGCTGAAATTGGGATGTTACAATTAAAGAATTCTTCAATATTATACTTCCCAATTATGGAGCCACTACCTATTGCAAAATTTTTTAGAGAGAACTTGGGGAACAACATAGTGAGCTAGAACAAGGTGGCAACTAGATCAGGGACTAATTTTTTGTGTTTTTGAATAAGGCAAGCAAACCAAACTAGACTAATTTTTTTGGGTTATTTGAAAAGAGGCAAACAAAACCAAGAAAAAGAAACTAAGAAAACTAAAAACAAAGTAAAGAGAAAGGAAGCGAAGGACTGCCCTAGTGAAGACGTCCTTAGCCTCCCCGACAACAGTGCTAGAAATTAGCTTGATGGCGCCCAATACTTGTCGTGGAACGCTTCGTTGGAAACCCCAAGAGCAAGGTATGAAGCAGCACAACAGCAAGTTTCCCTCAGTAAGAAACCGAGGTTATCGAACCAGTAGGGGGAAGGAAATGTCACACAGGTGTTGCTGGCAACATGGAGACCTGCACAACACAAACTCAAGACTTTGCCCCAACGAGTAAGTGAGGTTGTCAAGCTCACCGGTTTTCTGTAACAAAGGATTAAATGTATGGTGTGGGAGGTAATGGTTTGCAGCAAGTAACAAGTAACAGTGGAAGATGTATCAATGGTAAACATTGGACCGGGGTCCATAGTTCACTAGAGGTGATCACCTTAAATAAACAACATGGCATGAAGGGTAAACAAATTACAGCGGGGCAATTGACAGGAACTGAGCAAGGCATAAAAATGCAATTACTAGCCAGAAAGATCCTATGAAGTTGATTGGGAAATACAATAATATACATAGACCATAATCCAACTGCATCTATGACTAGAATTCCACCTTCGGGTTATCATCCGAACCCCCTCCAGTATTAGGTTGCAAGCAACATACAACTGCTTTAAGCAAAGTGTGTAAGGTAAACAGTCCACATGTTTCATGAACAAGAGACCGTTGTTTTCTCCCTAGTAGAAACAACACATCTACAACCAAAAATATTTCTGTCACTTCCCTTGGAAACTATAGGCATGAACCCACTATCGAGCATAAATACTCCCTCTAGGAGTCACTAGCAACTACTTGGCCAAGATAACCACTAGCAACGGAGAGCATGCAAGATCACAAACAACACAGACATGATAGAATCATAAAGATAAAACCATTAATCAAACCAACATAATAATCTCAATATCCATCGGATCCCTGCAAACACAACATGCATGATTACAAATAGATTAGATCTTGATCATGAACGGACCTCACAAGATCTATACATGAAAGCACAAAGGAGGAGATACAACCATCTAGCTACTACATGGACCCATAGTCCAAGGTGGAACTACTCACAAATCATACTTGAGAGAAGGCCTCCGGGATGATCTCCCCTCCGGCAGGGTGCCAGGAAGAACTTCAGATCCCCCCAATCTAGTGGTGGCGGCGGCTACAGACTGTTTCGTGGATTTCTGATCGGGTACTGAGAGTTTCTGCATAGGGGGCTTCCTATCGGCAAAGAGGCGATTTTGGGAGGCGACCAGGGCCGCCAATCCCTAGCCAGGTGCGGGCCCACCTAACCCCGCGCCTGGGGTGGGTCTGGCCCCCCTGGGCAGCCCCTCCGGCTTTCCTCTGGACTTCTTGTTCCCCACGGAAAGTAATTGACTTTGACGTTTGTCCCGTCCAATTCCGAGAATATTTCTTTACTAACTTTTTTGAAACCAAAAATAGCATAAAACAGGCATCTAGCACTATTGCAACTTGTTAATAGGTTAGTACCAGAAAACATGTAAAAAGAACCTCAAAGTGTAGACAAGTAAAGCAAAGTAGATACTAAACAAGCATGGAGCATCAAAAATTATAGATACGTTTCCATCGTATCAGCATCCCCAAGCTTAACTCCTGCTCGTCCTCAAGTAGGTAAGTGATAAACAGAATAATTTTTGAGGTGACATGCACCCTCACAATAAAGATCCAACCATTTGCAAACATTGAAAGCTAGGATCAAACAACTCTAAACATGTGCATGAAAGATGGAGTTCTAACAATAGGAAATATTAATTATGCATGCAACATGGCAAGATACAAACAATGATCATGAATAACATGCATTGAAAAAAGTTTGTTTGTTTCACATCTAGAAAATATACCATAGTGGCAATCAACTTGTCCCTCATAGAGTAGAAATATAATAGGTTAGTACCATAAAACATGTAAAAATCACCTCAAAGTGTAGACAAGTAAAGAAAAGTAGATACTAAACAAGCATGGAGCATAAAAAATTATAGATACGTTTCCAACGTTTCACAGGGAAAAACGGAAAGATAGGATTTCATACCCCTTTAATCATTAGGCATTAGTGGCAGGATTTAGAGAGATATTTCATCTAAAGTATGAATACTATCTAGTTTAAATGTGGATGTGGATGGCTATATTTCATAGCCATCAACCCCCCCAAGCTTAAACTTGATCGTCCTCGAGCAAGAAAACCAAAATCAAAAAGTAACTCAGCATTTAAACTGAAATAATGAGATGATGATGTTACTCATGATAGGTAGTCTCATATTTCCTCCACTTTATTAATCTAAAAAACTCAGCCTAGATAGAGTAATGGCAAGCATACCATACGGGTTTTAATGAATCCTTATAGAGCATCAAGATTATTGTTAGCATGGATGATCCAAATGAGTAAACTCTATTCCATGTCATGGAATCAACTCATAAGCTTGCCTTTGAACAATAAAATATAATCATGCAAAATTGAGATTGTGAGAGTTTGTCATGAAAAGCATATACACTAAAGTATCTTAATTCTCCCACATCAATAAGTCAAGACTTTTCAAGCACTACTTATCTATTCATTGTTGTTCAAGAATTTTAGTTCTTAAGTAATTGATAGCATGCAAAAAAATAATTAGTATATAGGGCTGTGATGGACACTCGTGGAATTATCAAAGTTTTTCTTCCTTTTGCATAATGATTACTCATATCAGCAAGAGGAGTGGTTCCACCTTGAACACAGCTACATTAGGATGCCAAATATCTTACCCATTATAGTATTGATGCTACAAATGTTTAATCAACTCATAACTACAAATGTTTAATCAACTCATATCATCCAGACACTTGTAGGCATCCCATGAAGTTTGACACACATAAAGCTATATCATTCTTACGATTCACAAGTCAAACTTTGGCATGGTCACAAAAACTGCCAAACATTATTTCAATTGAACAAATCATTTCAAAGAGAGCTATCAAGTCAATTGTTATTTCCATGGTGTTGAGTGTTTCTAGGAATAAGCTTTCAAGACTAAACACTAGAAAACCCAAGCCTTCAATTGTGATACTTTTTCCTATTTCAATTGTTTAGCAAATTTTTAGGCAAGACTTGGTTAACTACAAGAGCTAGAACAAAACATACTCAACTAAATAACCATGCAAACAAGATCTTACTCCAATATAAATACTCACTCCACCAATATAATATCTTAACATTTACTACTAACTAGCATGGGTTTATCAAACTTGAAAAGTGGGGAGTGATAAGGCATACCTCTCATGATTGGTTCCAGTTCTCTCTTCCTCTTTTATTCGTTTCATTGAAACTCGAAGTCGATCACTCTTCTACAAATATGCAAGAACCACGAGGATAATAGAAAAAAGTAAGAGGTAAAATAAAGATAAATTGAAAAAATATGTTTGTTGTTTTTAAGAGAGGGGGTTAAAGGATAGTAAATTGGCGGCAAAGTTTGGCTAGAAAATCTCGAAAAAAATAAAAATGACTAAAGATGAAGTGGTGGGGAAACCAACACGAGTGCTTATAAACTCAAATTAAAAGCATTCCTCAAAATATTAAAACACGGCAAATAAAGATAATAGGGAGACTTCCCCAAGCTTAGGCTTTTGCAAGCCCTTCAAATCACTGTGGTGGCAGGAAAAAGTCGTGGTTCTAGTTTACAAATTGAGTTGATAAATTACTAGTGGTTTCTCGGAAGATCCGGGCAAGATTATGCATCCCCTTCACAGTTCCTCCAAGTTCTTGGAAATCTTGATATGTAGCAAACTAGTTTGGTGGCTGCTCCTCTTGATCAGGAACTTCTTGCTCCTCTTCTTGGTCGTCATCCTCATCCAGAATATCCTCCTCGGGTCGGTGTTGTTGAAACTGCACATCATATAGCAAATGTTTGTCCTAGATAGAAAAAATACCATTAGGCAGAGGAACGGGGTAGAGACGCCCAGCTCCAGCAATATGCAAGTAATAACAACCACCTCTCATAGTGAGCATTCCACAAGATTTTAAAGTAGAGAATGAAACATGTCTCTCACCTATCAATGGTTGCAACTCACCTAGGTCGATGTCCAAGGCAATGGCAAGAACAGTGATGATGCCTCCACATGTGATTGGCCCTTGGCTTTGGGAGGATTGGTGCTCCAAGTAGCCCACAATAATTGCGGCCAAGTTGAGTGACAATTTCTTGTTGAAAGTAACTTTTTGTGAGGACCAAGATGTCCTCCTCATTGAGTCTTGTAAACTCATTTCGTACCTGCAAGGTGTTAGCAAAAACATAGAAAAAATATCGAATAGAAGGATGCTGAATATTCTTCCCCTTGTTAACTCTAGAGGTGAAACTAGTTCTATTATAATAATCATCCAGGGAAGGGAGCATGCCAGGCACAGATGCACGTAAAGCATTAACATCATTGTTTGGTAAATTAAAACAATCGCACAACT
Source organism: Avena insularis (assembly GCA_023614405.1). Lineage (NCBI taxonomy): Eukaryota > Viridiplantae > Streptophyta > Magnoliopsida > Poales > Poaceae > Avena > Avena insularis. Next base: position 196,756 of record JAJUPC010000031.1, on the reverse strand, counting down.
CATCAAGTGACAATGTATAATTGTTGTTCATAAGTCGGAAATAAATCATGTCCTCTCCTTGCCATGGTTTGACGGTGCTTTTCAAAAACCTTAAAGTTTGAAGAGTTAACCGGCGATAAGTAGGCACATCTTTGAATACAAATTTTTGCAGGCCAACTTTATTACAAAGTAAATTGAAGTCATTAGAAATACAAAGTTGATTCAATATAATGGGATAAGCCCACTTGGTTTTCTTCACTTCTCAGTCCTTGATCTTGTTGAAGCAATCACGTTGGATTTCATTCCTAAACTGTATCCCCATGCGGTCCTAAGCTGCAGCAGCAGCTCGAGAAGAACTCTCGATGGCACGTGCAGGCGTTTGGCTCCTTTTGTTCATCATCTAAAATAATAAGAAAGACGAAAATAATTTTTTTGTCCAATAGTAATAATCATACCATATTCCTCTTCATAGCTCACTAAAAAATCTCCTCAAAATAATAATCTTGGCAAGAGAAACATAGCAATTAGTTCAAAAATAGGTCTCTCCCTATATTGATAATGACAATAGATCAGAGATGAATTTGCAAAAAGTAATTGGAGGATTGGAGGAGAAACATATCGTAGATCACTTGTGTACAAGGAAATCAAACAAAATTTATTAGAGGTAAAGATCTCATGAGGTGTTGAGAGATTTTGGAGGTAGAAGAGAGAAAAAGTATTGAAATTTTGGTGTTGGGGGTACCTTCCCGTGGTGTTTTTGTGGTTGACAAACTATATAGACAAAATATTTTTTTCCTGTCGTATAGTTGGTATGACGGCAAAATTTTAGGTTTCTTAGGGTTTCCTCCCCGTGGTGCAGACTATATGGCCAGGATTTTTATCCCCGTCGTATATTTGGTCGTTAAACGTACTGTCCCTGGAAAAGAAATTTTACAAAGGCATTGATATCTATACAGCCGAATTTTTTTTCTCGCCGTATAGCTGGTCGTTAAACCTACTGGAGTCGTCAAAATTTACCTGTTTCTTCGATAATTCTTTATTAACCTGAAACTTAGTGAAACGCCATATTTTGACGGAAAAATGATAGCTTAAATTTTGGACCAACAAAAGCATATATAAAATAAGTATTTTAGTACCATCGATATTCTCCTCCTCCACTGGAGTTTTCTGGCACTCTTTATTCAACATGAAACTTAAACTAAAACTTAAAATAAATTTACTCAAACCTTTATTTCACATTTGTTGCCTCCCATGAAGCGCTCTTTTATGGTCAATAGCTTAACCATGACGTTGCTTCACTTAGGCTAAGTGAGAGGAACACCCACTCCAAAATAGTTGGATTTCAAAGTGATGGCCTCCTTCTCATCATGCTTGGCTTTCTTATTCCTAGGAAAATGAACAACAAAAGGTTCCCGCAAAGGAAATTGAAGCTTCACGTTCCCTTCATGTAGATTAATCAAATACTCAATAGTTCTTAAAAATGGATGGCCTAATATGATAGGAACAGTAGCATTTTGAGGCATGTCAACAATAAAAAAATCAATAAAAAGAGGATTTTAATGTATACTAAGGTATTCTCCTTAATTCCTATAGCTTGTTTGTAGGTAGAATCTGCTAAATGTAATTTTAACTCGGTGATTTCAATAGAGCCAAGATTTAACTTATCAAAAATACTTTTTTGGAATTGTTGAAACACTTGTAGTTATCTCATTAGTCCCAATCTTAATTTTAATAGAAGGCTCAAATATATCATCAAGCTAACAGGTAATTTTTCAGCAATTTTCTTATATTCATCCTCAAGATCACGTACCTTTATTGCTACCTGATTAATGAAATGTTGATACATAGCTTCATCATTTCCTTCACTTACAGGATTCTTGACATTGATCCTTTTCACAAGATCGTTAACAGTGTAATTTGGTGTAGGGCATTGCTATAGTCCAATTCTTCAAGATCCTCCCTTTGGATTCTTATCATCTTGAGGTCTTCAACTGGACTGGGCTCATCTTTACCTGCAAATTTAGCTAGAATTAGAGTTTGGCTCTCGGTTATCTTACCTAGATGTGCCTCAACAATCCTTGTTCTTTCTTGGAGGGCCTATAAATCATTTCTCAAACTCATAGCTTGGTTAGACAATTTTCCAAGCATATTGTCATGGTTCTCCGTTATCTTAACAAGTATATTATTTTGCTCAGTTTGCGAGTCTATAAAGGACTTAAGTGTTTCCTGGAGACTACCACTACTTGATCCAATATTATTATTAGAGTTACCTGTAGGACTAGAATAATGTTTTTGGAAATTTTAATTATAGTTCTTCGTACAAGCAGGGTTATAATCATTACGAGCTATGAAGTCTATTTCTTCAATATTAGATTCTGGGACAGCTTTTACCTAGGTTTCCTTACCCTTGACGGCTAATATGAGCTCATCCAGCTTAGTAGTGAGTTCTTCATTTTACTACGGTTTGACAGAGTTCACCTTCTTTGTTTTTGATCTTTCCACATGCCATTGGGCATGGGTGTCTTGCATATTGTCTAGTAGCTGTTTTTCTTCGGGAATGTTTTTGCCCATAAATGTTACTCTAGCTATAGTACCAAGCATAGACTTAGACACGGGGTTAAGAGCATTATAAAATAAATGGATAATTAACCAAATCTTCCATCCCGTGGCTGGGACAGTTTCTCATGCATTCTTTCATTCTCTCCCATGCAAGCGCTAGTGGCTCACGCTCTTCCTGTCTAAAGCCAGTAATATTAGATCTAGTTGCATAGTCTTTGCAGGTGGGAAAAATTTAGTCATGAATAAATAAGTATACTCTACCTATAATGCAATAGTATTTCTAGGCAAAGATAGCAACCATTATTTTTCTCTTCCTCTAAGAGAGAAAGTAAATAAGCATAGCTTGACCGCATCGGGGTCAACATCTTTAATTTGCATCATATCACATATTTCAGTGAAAGTGTTCAAGTGCATACCTGCGTCCTCAACAACAGAGCCTACAAATTGATTCTGTTGAACAAACTTAAATAGTGGGGCTTAATTTCATAGTCCTCGGCAATAATTTGCTAGCTGGGTAATAGGAGTACACAAATAATCATTGTTGGGTCCCCAAGTTTCTTATCAGCCATATTATCTTTGTTTTTGGTTTTCTTAAACAAAACTTATGCTAGTAAAAACAAGAATTTTAAAGACTAACTAATTTTTTTGGTTTTTCAAATAAAGACTAAAAGCAAACTAACAAAATTAAAAACAAGAATTAAAACTAGCAAGGTTCCTAATAACCTTACCAGGGTAGCTATTGCTTCCCCGGCAACGGCTCCAGAAAAAGGGTAGATACCTTCAATCCGGATTAAGGATGTAGTATAGCTCTTTTTCCATAGTAGACCTAGGTTATTGAATGCTCGGGAAGTAGAAAGCATGGTGAGGTTACTTTAACGGACCTTTGGGAGTTTTAGAATTGTTTTAGTGTTTTACCAGACCAAGAGTTTGTGATCTTTTGTTGTTGTCGATAATGGATAGAGAGGGCCTGGGGCGTTCGGTTTCACCTATACCTATGGAAAACATCAGATGGGAATCAAATATAATAATAAAGTATGCATGTAATTGTTAGAGCAAGATAATTATATGTTGGTAGTGCATCCATATTTGCTATCGCCTCCAAAATCTCTTATAGCAATAGCCTATTAGTCTCATCCATAGAAGAAAGAGAACTAATCATATGCGCAGTGTCATCACCACTAATCCCAAGTAACTCCCTCACATACAGCCGTACTACCCTTTCTGTCAGTGGGGTTCCCATGCTTCAGATTATTCATTACTCATACTCCCTATCCTCGGGGTCTTGGAGTACCTGACAAGTCCTTAGATTGACGCAAGAGAGGATACAATAATCATCATGTCATACAAACTAATACACGATCCCATCTATGATAAATAACATGCACAAACTACATGGCTAGGTCAAAGCCCTTAGCCCAAGGAGAATTACTCACACATAGAGATAAGATCAACAATCATAAACATTGTAATGGAAATCATGAGATTGATAGTAATAGTATTACAATGTTGCCAATTGGAGATGAGATCTACTATTACAAGTGCTGGAGTATGGCTATAGTGGTGGAGACGGGTTGTGAGATTGGATCTAGATCTATTCCTCCGGTGGCTCTTCGGTGTTGTGTTTTCTGATGTCCTTATCCTCTTTGTCTCCCGTTTCTCATCATGAGAGGTCTCTTTATATAGGGATCCTTTCCTGAAAGTTGTTCTGTTTGTCGGTGGAAACTATATGGCCAGAATTTTATTCCCGTCGTATAGTTGGTCGTTAATGGTACTGTTTCCTCTTCACGACCCCTGGTTACTTTGAGTTGTTGGAAATCTCGTATCCTTGACTTTAATGTTGTGATTCCCATCATGAAACGTCATTTCCTACACAGGAAAACACGGAAAGATAGGATTGCCTACCCCTTTGATCATTATTCATTAGTGGCAGGATTTAGAGAGATATTTCATCAAAAGTATGCATAATATCTAGTTTAAATGTGGATGTGTGTCAACACCCGGGTTTTTAATCCCAGATGCTTGTTATGCCATACATCGCAATCCCAGGATTACCATTTTTGCGAGACATAACAGAATTGGATACCATAGTACATCATCCATTACAACCGTACATAAGTTCTTACACAAATAGGGATCTCATGATCCAGTTCTTAATACAACTTCAGGCAGCGGAATACGTAATAATAATGGTAGCGTAGGCGAAGCTCCATCTTCGGGGTCACAGGCAATGCTGACGATGGGAGATGATCCTAGTTGTCGTAAACTTCCTAGGGTCCATCTTCCAGGTACTCCTCTTCATAGTCTGGCCATGGGAATAGCCAGGGACAAAGCCATGAGTACTCTCAAACTAATACTAACAGGTAAAGGGGTTCTTGGATAATGGGACACTAGGCTCTAGGGTTGTTTTGCAAAAGCCAGATTTATCTCTACTAAGTTCCGAAGCTAGTCACAATTTTATAACTCCTAGGTGGGATCTTGTAACTCAGGTCACAACTCTTTTGTGGTCAAGTCAAAGTCTCAATTCATTTCACAAGTCATTTTGAAAAGTCTGACGGGGGAACAGTATGGCCACTCCAACTGTCCATAACCGCGGACGCAGCTATTCGAATAGTTTGACACTCTGCAGAGATTGTACACGTTCACCACAACATTCGATACATCCGTCAGGAACAAATCCTGAATTCACCATACTCAGTATGCGGATAATCAATCCTAACCTTTCAATTACACGCCCTAGTATAAGCACCTCTCCTGTGAGTTTGGCCTCCCAACCATGACCAATTGTCATCTTGGGTACTGCACAGGTGGACAATCTTCACAAGGTAGCCTCAGCTCAGACCTTGGCCGTGAGGGAACTAATACTAAGGTATATACGGGTCCAGTCAAGCCCTACCCAATCTTCGGGTATTGTGGTTGTACGATAAAATTGGAATGGTATCGCATCCAGATAACCCTCAGTTTTATAAAAGTCTAAGGATCATGCCTCAACATTTTCATCACTAAAATCATCAAGTGTTTGGAAACACATGTCCAAAACATTTCAATAGAATGATCCATCATTCCAAGGTTTTCATAACCATTTTTCCACCAAGTAAACCCATCTAAAGTTGATCAAGTTTTATGCTTAGCACTAGCATCTATTAGTGGGGATAAGAACTAATGAGGGGTGGTAAACTAGTGGGGTTTCAACTAAGTACAACCTTATATCTTAGGATGATATCAAGGTTTCTAACATAGGACATATTTTATGCTCTTTATGCAACCTTCAGATAACATTCTAGTATCTACCAAACTCTTAAGTAAACTCTAAGTAAGGTTTGATAAAGAAATAAAGTAAGAAGCTTGCAAATAAAACTAGGATTGGTTTATCAAGTGGGTATGATCACATACGCTTAAGGCATATAGTAGGCATAGTAACAAGTATTGGCTTGCATCAGTGTCAATATAAGCTTGCTAAATTGCAAGTGTTAGCTTGCATAGGTATAGTCTCAGCTTGCACATTCAACTAGTAGTATTAGGCTTGCCATGTGCAGAGCAGTGGTTGAAGTTCTCCTCAGCTTCTTCTTCGTAGTATCCTTCTTCCTCCTCGTATCCTTGGTCGGTACTAGCGTCTATGAATAAATACGAGGTACACAATCACCAAACAATACTTAACTACTTGCAATCATCACACACAAGGGTCCTATAGATGATCTAGCATCATCTCTAACATTACAAGGTTAAGGCTTGGTTTAATTCCTTTTATTTTTAGAAAAGTAATTTCTACTCATTTAAAAACTACTTAAGATTTAATATTCTCCAAACCAAACATGGGATCATGTTGACACATGTCATCACCACATATTGTAGTCCATGGGAATGTGATTTAAAGTGGTGTCACAATTTAATAAGGTTTTACCCTTTTATTTTTAATTAATTAAAGTGGCTAGAAATGCCTATGTAGCATTCTTTTATTACTTGAACATTATTTCTGCAAGTAAACCTATATATTTTTATATATTCTGAAAGGTATGGTTAAATGTTATTTTTGAGAGTTGGAATCAACTCAAAAGCTATTATGGTTTAAATTTGAAAAATGTTTGAATGCAGAAAAGCTTCTGCCTTGTTATTTTTACCATGGGTGATCTATAGATCCAAATGACTTGAATCCAACGGGCTTGGATTCAGCATTCACAGACCTTTCCAACAAAATTGGTATCATTCAAATTGGTGCACTGAATCGACCTGGATTGATTTTTGAAAATAGGTACAGAAGTGTGTTTGAATTAAAAAGAAAAAGATCTAATTCAAATCACTGGGCTGCGCGGGAAAGGTTAGCGGGCCGGCCTGCTAAGCGTAGTGCTCGCGCGGGCTGCTTAAGTGGGTGTCCCCACTCGTCAGTGACACGGGGCTGGGCGAAGCCGTATGGGGCAACGTGGGTCGTTTGATCTGATTCTAATCCAACGGCTGGGTGTCATCGTCGACGCGAGACAACGCCGGCGAGAACGAAACCTAGCGCGGCCAGTGAGGGGTGCTGGGGGCTCACCGGGGTGCTGGCGAGGGTCGGCGAGGCGGGCGAACGACGAAGTCGATGACGGTGAATCTCCTAGTACCGGTGGCTTCTCCTGGGGAGGGTCCATTCGCTGGCTCCCTTCTTCTCCAGAGGCGGCGGGCTCCGATGAAATTCCGGCGAGGTGGTGCTCGCCTTGCTCTGAGAACGGTGTGGCACGATCAGTGAGGAGAGGGGAGTGAGATGGTGTGAAGAAATCGAGCCGGGGTGGCCTCTATTTATAGTCGAGCGAGGGGACTGTCGGGGCGCACGGTGAGCTCGTCTGGGGCGATGGTACAGGCGGCTATTGGCATGGGCGAAGGTAGGGGACGGTGCGGTGTCTCCTGGCGATGCTCAACGACATGGTTTTGAGGAGTGGGGCGGTGCAGCTTGGTCTGGCACGGTCGATGCTCTGCGCGGCAGAGGCGGCATCTTCGACGGCGAGTGGTGGCTGTGCGTCACGGGGCGGCGAACGGGGATGTCTGGCGGTCTCCTGGGTCGGTGGGGATTGCGTATGCATGCGGCGAGGGCGGCGCGCAGTCTGTGGGCTTCGGTCGAGGGTGGTGCTCTGGCGCATCCTCGGCATGGTCGCTGGCGGTCTGGGCACAGTTTGTGCGCGGTCCAGGGCTTGGCAACGCTCGCGGCTGGGACAGTGAGTGGTGGTGGACGGTGGGCTGCCTCCCAGACATGCTGGCTAGGCTTACTGCTGCTCCTATCTTGATGTGTACTATGGGGTGGCAAGGGTGTGCTCGGCTGTTCACCATTGATGGCAATGGCAAGCTCACAGTGGTGCTAGTGCTTGGTTAATCTTGCTAGATGATCTACTGAGCTGGTTGTGAGCTAAATGGGGAACCAGTTAGGCAAGAATCACTGCTCATAATAGTGTTTGATGTTTGTTTGATTTGTGTCTGCAACCTGTTTGATGAAATGGCCGCATGAAATCAAGTTTTGAATTTTGAAATGATTTTTGGTGGATTTGCTAGATTGGTGCCGGTGAGTCTGCAGATGCTTGGGTTTTGAAAGTTGAGCTTGTTTGAGTGGTTTTTGAAAAAGTGGGATCTTCCCATATGATAAAGATTCAATTTTTAATTGTCATTTAAACTATGCATTTGAAAGTTTCTGGATGATCACAAAGTGGGCATTGATACTTTGTTATGAGTACATTCAATGGGTGCAAAGATCCAGAAAAGTTTCTGTTAGGTTTTGAAAGTTTGAGACAGCCAAAGTAGGCATGGTAGTTAAATTGGTCAAAATGACCATTCCTTTTATATATTTGCTCATTGGTCTTTAGGAAAAGTGTGGGAAATGTTTTAGAAGATGTTTATTTCACCTAAGAAACATTTTACAAGCAATGAAGCAATCAAACAAGGTGGTTTAAAAGAATTTCAAAATCAATGTATACACATATGCATGCATTCATAATTTTAATTAGAAAAGTTTTTGTTAACCCTAATTTTGAGGATTAGAGTTTGATGATCCAAGTTTAGTATTTTTGGGATGTTACAAACCTTCCCCCTTAAACAAAATCTCGTCCCGAGATTTGAAAAAGGACGAAAAGATTACCTAGGATTTGAAGAGATCGGGAAACTCCGTCCTGATGTGTTCTTCGTGTTCCCAGGTAGCTTCCTCTTCTTTGTGGTTGCTCCACTGAATCTTGAGAAACTTGATGCTTCAGGTTCGGGTAGTTCGAAAAGATTCTTCCAAAATGCGGATGGGTACTTCGGGATAGGTCAGGTCATCGTTGATCTCTATGGTCTGATGGTCGATATTCTTGAACACTTCGGTCTTCTCAGGGACTTCGAGACACTTGCGAAGTAATGAGATATGGAACACATTGTGCACGGCTGACATCTTTTCGGGTAGCTCCAATTGATACGATACTTCTCCTCGACGGCTCAGAATTTTGAAAGGTCCAATATATCTGGGGGCTAACTTTCCTTTGAGTTGGAAACACTGCATTCCCTTCAATGGCGACACTTTCAGATAAACAAAATCTCCTATGTTGAAGGCGAGGTCTCGACGTCTCTTGTCGGCGTAACTCTTCTGTCGGGATTGGGCGGTCTTGAGGTTCTCACGAATCTTGTGAACCTTCTCTTCTTCTTCTCGTAGGATGTCGGGTCCAAAAATCTGACTCTCTCCTACTTCCGACCAGTTCAAAGGGGTGCGACACTTTCTTCCGTACATGAATTCAAATGGGGCCATTTGCAAACTGGCTTGGTAACTGTTGTTGTAGGAAAATTCTGTAAACGGCAGACAGTCTTCCCACTTGGATCCATATTCTAACACACAGGCTCTCAACATATCTTCGAGTATTTGATTTACTCTCTCCGTTTGTCCATCGGTCTGAGGGTGATACGCGGTACTGAAATCTAGGAGGGTTCCTAAACCTTCTTGAAATTTCTTCCAGAATCTCGAGGTAAACTGAGTTCCTCGATCCGATACTATGTTCTTAGGGACTCCGTGCAAACTGACGATTCTAGCGATGTACAACTCCGCTAGTTTCGAACTCTGATAGGTGGTTTTGACGGGCAAGAAATGGGCGACTTTGGACAATCTGTCCACTATGACCCAGATAGAGTCATTTCCCCTACTATAAGTAGGTAGTCCAGTGATAAAGTCCATTCCTACAGAATCCCATTTCCATTCCGGAATCTGCAAAGATTGCAACAATCCAGCGGGTCTTTGATGTCCTGCCTTGACTCGCTGACATATATCACACTTGGCGATATAGCTTCCGATTTCTCTCTTCATCTTATGCCACCAAAATTGCTCCTTTAAATCTTGATACATCTTAGTTCCTCCGGGATGGATAGAATAAAGAGTATCATGAGCCTCCTTCAAGATAACATCTTTCAACTCAGAATCTGATGGTACACAAAGGCGTCCTTTGTACCACAAAACTCCTTCTTCGTCCTCGGTGAATCCAGGTACTTTGCCTATACCGATAGGACGCTTGATTCCGTCGATACTGGCATTTCCCTTCTGTGCCTCTTTAATCTGACTGATCAAAGTGGGCTAAAGTTCTATTCTAGCCAAAAATCCTTCGCTCACTAATTCCATTCGAAAATCTTCCATCTCTTTGTGCAAACTTGGTTGCTCCTTCAAAATCATGGAGTTTAAGCGGCACGGCAATCTGCTAAGGGCATCGGCTACCACGTTGGCTTTACCAGGGTGATAGTGAATGTCCAGGTCATAATCCTTGATTAGCTCAATCCATCTTCTCTGCCTCATATTCAGCTCTTTCTGAGTGAATATATACTTTAGGCTCTTGTGATATGAATAAATCTCACAACGATTCCCCATTAGGTAATGTCTCCATGTCTTCAGGGCTAGAACTACGGCTGCGAGTTCGAGGTCATGGGTTGGGTAATTTTGCTCATGTTGCTTCAATTGTCGAGATAAATAAGATATAACTTGGCCTTCTTGCATTATCACACATCCGAGACCAATCTTGGATGCGTCACAATACACATCGAAGGGCTTTGTGATATCCGGCATGATCAAGATTGGGGCTGAAATCAATCTCCTTTTGAGTTCTTGAAAACTCGCTTCACATTTGTCGGTCCATTCAAACTTATTGTCCTTCTTCAGCAATTGGGTCATGGGTCTGGTGATGCTCGAGAATCCTTCTACGAACTTGAAGTAATATCCCGCCAATCCGAGAAATGCACGAACTTGGGTTTGATTGGTCGGGGCTTTCCAATCTTCTACATCTTTCACTTTGGCAGGGTCAACGGCAATTCCTCCGGCTGATACAATGTGACCGAGGAATCCTACCTCCTATAACCAGAATTCACATTTCCTAAACTTGGCATACAACTGATGCTCTCTAAGGGTTCCAAGAATGGTCCTTAGGTGTAGATCATGTTCTTCTTCTGATTTGGAATAAATCAGAATGTCATCGATGAAAACAACGACAAACTTATCCAGGAAGTCCATAAAAATCTTATTCATGAGGTTCATGAAATAAGCGGGGGAATTGGTTAATCCAAAAGACATGACTGTATACTCATACAATCCATATCTGGTGGTAAATGCAGTCTTTGGAATATCCTCTGCACGAATCTTGAGTTGATGATAACCAGTTCTAAGATCAATCTTAGAAAACACCTTGGCACCAGTCAACTGATCAAACAAATCTTCTATCTTGGGCAAGGGGTACTTTCTCTTGATGGTGACATCATTCAACTTCCGATAATCCGTACACAAACGGTTACCTCCATCCTTCTTGTCCACGAATAAGACAGGTGATCTCCATGGTGACGCACTTGGTTGAATCAATCCGATTTCCAACATGGAATCCAGTTGCTTCTTCAGTTCTGCGAGCCTGACGGGTTCATACTATAGGGTCTCTGGGCTATGGGTCCTATTCCGGGGATTAGTTCGATGATGAACTCGATATCCCGATCTGGGAGCATACCGGGCAAAACATCTGGCAATACATCGGGGTATTCACAGACTATCCGGACTTGGTCAATGGTAGGTTGGGCTATACTCTTGTTGCATTTGAATTGACGAGGTAAGGTTTCAGATATATGCTCGACTGATATTCCGGCTGTACTGGTCATGGTTATGGCTTTCTTAGCACAGTCAATCAATCCTTTATGTTTGGACATCCAATCCATTCCTAGTACTACTTCCAAACTTTAGTTGCGAGTACTATCAGATTAGCATAAAAATCTACGCCATGGATTCGGATAGGGACGGCTTTGCAAATTTGCCTAGCCTTGGTGGTTGATCCGGGAATTTGAACAATCATCACATGCTTCAGTTTGGTTGGTTGAATTTTACTAGTGTAGGCAAATTCTTCAGTGACAAATGAATGCGATGCACCAGAGTCAAACAACACTCGTGCAAGTATTGAATTAACAGAAAACATACCCAGCACGATGTCTGGTGCTTCCTGAGCTTCTTCAGCATGCATGAGAAAAAGACGGCCATTGCGGTTGAGTGAATTCCCTAGGGCAAATCTTCTCCCTGGCTGAACACGACGCTGTTGCTGAGCTGGGGCATTGGTATTGGGGTATGTAGCATTCTTCTTGTTGGGGCACTCGTTGGAATAGTGGCCTTTATTTCCACATTCATAACAAGTCACTTGCGACTTGTCCTTGGCTACGACAGGCACAACATTGCTTCCAGTCCTCGGGGCAGTGTTGGGGTTGGCGGTAACATTGTTGATGTTGAACTTGGGTGGGGCACGGGTGAAATTGCTAGAGTTGCCGGTGTTGTTCTGATTTCCTCCGGGTCTAGGGTTTCCACGGTTGGGATAGGTCGGACGGTTCATCGGGGGTCTATTGGTTCTTGGGGCAAATCCTGGAGATGGGTTGGGGCGATACTTTGGGGTCTGATGGGTTGCTGGTTGGTGCATCATATACGCTTGCGGTTCTCATTGGCTTGGTTGATCTTTCCTTCCATCTGGATAGCAGAGTCGACAAGGGCTTCAATATCCGCAAAGGGGATATTGACTAACATTGTCTGCATCTCATCATGCGGACCATTCAGGAATCTTTCTTTCTTCTTGGCCTCTGTGTCGATCTCATCCGGGGCATACCTAGCTAATAACAAAAATTTGTCATGGTATTCCACTACAGTCATCCTCCCTTGCTTCAGCTCTCTGAACTCGTCTCTCATTCTCTTGATCAAACCCGGTGGCACATGGGTTCTGCTAAACTTGACCTTGAATTCCTCCCAGGTCATCATCTGGCCCCTGGTCATTGCGCGAACACTGTTCCACCATGCCCTGGCATCTCCGGCTAGATAATGGCTGGCAAACAGAACTTTCTCGTTGGCTTCCACTTCGGCTACTTCTAAGTTATTTTCCATGGTTTGCATCCAATCATCAGCGTCTAGGGGTTCTTCTGACTTAGTGAAAACAGGTGGGTTGGTATTCTGGAAGTTCTTGAGCTTAGATCCATGGTTGTCCTGATTTCCGTGGCCTTGGTTGTTGTGGGCTAGCTAGGCTATCTGCTGCAGAGTGGCTAGGTTAGCTTGACGTTCCGCTCTTTCAGCTTCGCGGTCAGAAGTCAACATTTGCAGTATCTGCAACATCGGGTCTGGGGCTGAACCACTTCCTCCACGCAGCATCTGAAGATTGAGATAGATCATGAGAAAAGAGGGAAATTTCTAAGGTTTCGGGGACTTTGAAAAGTTTTTAAAGGTTTGACTCGGATTTTTCTAGCAACTTGCTTTTTCATTCATTCATTCATTCATATCACACAGTACAACACACACCACAACAAAGAAAAACAGATGGTTTGAAGAACCATTCTGGAAAGTACGATACAGTGGGACCGAATACTACTCCCTACGCTAGTGCTCAAGTGCTACTACTCCTAGGACTCTGTGGCTTCATCATCTTCATCATCATCGATGAAGGCGAAATCATCCTCATCGGTGAAGAAGTCCATGGCCTGATCCTCCAGAAAATCACCGTCATCGCTGAGATAGGAGTAAGGGTCTCCACAAATATCCTCTCCGGCATTCTCCCTTTCCTCCAACTACATGTATCTCTCGTGGATGGTCTCCTCCAAAGATGAGATGTGGTGGCGAAGACGGGCAATAATGCGCTCCTTCTTGTCGAGATGACGGCGGCGAGACTTGCGATCCTTTGCTAGCATGGCGATGGTCTGATCCTTCGTCTTGATGATGGCAGACTTGTGGTTGGAGTAGTCACGGCAGTTGTCCAACTCCTGCTGACGATCGTACATCATGAAGCTAAGGTGGTCCAATTGAGTCTTCAGCTCGGGTGGTATGGGGATTCCAGGGGTTGTCCATTTGCATCACGCCTTGTGCAAAACTCAAAGCGAGTACCCTTGATCTGATTGATGCTCTGCCCACACAGACGGGAAAGAGCTTCCTGCATTGCTCTGGCAAGTCCATCGAGCCAGTTGTTTTCCCTCAAGGTAAACTGAATTCCCTCCGCAGTGGGAGGTTCAATCTTTCCTCGAAGACTTGCAACAATTAGCCACTACAGATCTTCTCCTCCTTGATCATTGAGCTGAGCTCCGAAGAACTCGGGGTGCGGACGCTCCAGAAGTTCCAAAAGCTGGTCCAAATCCCTCTCAAAGATAAGGTCTCCACCATTCCCCAGCTGGTAAAACTTGCTGTACTTCACGTCCATCTATAAGAATAGAGGATGAGTAGGTTAGCAGAGTGATCAAGTGTGTCAAAATTTTATGTGTTTTGCAAGAGTTTTTGAGGAACATGATTTTTTATGAAAGAATCAAAGAGATAAGAATGAGAATAAGTTTTTCTAAAATATTTGTTTTCTTTGGTTTTGAAACTAAGTTTTTGGTTCAAACGTCCAGTCTAACTAGGGTCTCCTATGGTCAGGATGGCTCTGATACCAACTTGTCAACACCCGGGTTTTTAATCCCAGATGCCTGTTATGCCATACATCGCAATCCCAGGATTACCATTTTTGCGAGACATACCAGAATTGGATACCATAGTACATCATCCATTACAACCGTACATAAGTTCTTACACAAATAGGGATCTCATGATCCAGTTCTTAATACAACTTCAGGCAGCGGAATACGTAATAATAACGGTAGCGTAGGCGAAGCTCCATCTTCGGGATCACAGGCAATGCTGACGATGGGAGATGATCCTAGTTGTCGTAACCTTCTTGGGGTCCATCTTCCAGGAACTCCTCTTCATAGTCTGGCCATGGGAATAGCTAGGGACAAAGACACGAGTACTCTTTAAGTACTCGCAAACTAATACTAACAGGTAAAGGGGTTCTTGGATAATGGGACACTACGCTCTAGGGTTGTTTTGCAAAAGCCATATTTATCTCTACTAAGTTCCGAAGCTAGTCACAATTTTATAACTCCTAGGTGGGATCTTGTAACTCAGGTCACAACTCTTTTGTGGTCAAGTCAAAGTCTCAATTCATTTCACAAGTCATTTTGAAAAGTCTGACGGGGGAACAGTATGGCCACTCCAACTGTCCATAACCGCGGACGCGGCTATTCGAATAGTTTGACACTCTGCAAAGATTGTACACTTTCACCACAACATTCGATACATCCGTCAGGAACAAATCCTGAATTCACCATACTCATTATGCGGATAATCAATCCTAACCTTTCAATTACACGCGCTATTATAAGCACCTCTCCTGTGAGTTTGGCCTCCCAACCATGACCAACTGTCATCTTGGGTAATGACAGGTGGACAATCTTCACAAGGTAGCCTCAGCTCAGACCTTGGCCGTGAGGGAACTAATACTAAGGTATATAAGGGTCCAGTCAAGCCCTACCCAATCTTCGGGTATTGTGGTTGTACGATAAAATTGGAATGGTATCGCATCCAGACAACCCTCAGTTTTATAAAAGTCTAAGGCTCATGCCTCAACATTTTCATCACTAAAATCATCAAGTGTTTGGAAGCACATGTCCAAAACATTTCAATAGAATGATCCATCATTCCAAGGTTTTCATAACTATTTTTCCACCAAGTAAACCCATCTAAAGTTGATCAAGTTTTATGCTTAGCACTAGCATCTACTAGTGGGGATAAGCACTAATGAGGGGTGGTATACTAGTGGGGTTTGAACTAAGTACAACCTTATATCTTAGGATGATATCAAGGTTTCTAACATAGGCCAAATTTTATGCTCTTTATGCAACCTTGAGATAACTTTCTAGTATCTACCAAACTCTTAAGTAAACTCTAAGTAAGCTTTGATAAAGAAATAAAGTAAGAAGCTTGCAAAGAAAACTAGGATTGGTTTACCAAGTGGGTATGATCACATATGCTTAAGGCATATAGTAGGCATAGTAACAAGTATTGGCTTGCATTAGTGTCAATATAAGCTTGCTAAATTGCAAGTGTTAGCTTGCATAGGTATAGTCTCGGCTTGTACATTCAACTAGTAGTATTAGGCTCTGCATTGTGCAGAGCAGTGGTTGAAGTTCTCCTCGGCTTCTTCTTCGTAGTATCCTCCTTCCTCCTCGTATCCTTGGTCGGTACTAGCGTCTATGAATAAATACGAGGTACACAATCACCAAACAATACTTAACTACTTGCAATCATCACACACAAGGGTCCTATAGATGATTTAGCATCATCTGTAACATTACAAGGTTAAGGCTTGGTTTAATTCCTTTTATTTTTAGAAAAGTAATTTCTACTCATTGAAAAACTACTTAAGATTTAATATTCTCCAAACCAAACATGGGATCATGTTGACACATGTCATCACCACATATTGTAGTCCATGGGAATGTGATTTAAAGTGGTGTCACAATTTAATAAGGTTTTACCCTTTTATTTTTAATTAATTAAAGTGGCTAGAAATTCCTATGTAGCATTCTTTTATTACTTGAACATTATTTATGCAAGTAAACCTATATAGTTTTATATATTCTGAAAGGTATGGTTAAATGTGATTTTTGAGAGTTGGAATCAACTCAAAAGCTATTATGGTTTAATTTGAAAACTGTTTGAATGCAGAAAAGCTTCTGCCTTGTTATTTTTACCATGGGTGGTCTATAGATCCAAATGACTTGAATCCAATGTGCTTGGATTCAGCATTCACAAACCTTTCCAACAAAATTGGTTTCATTCAAATTGGTGCACTGAATCGAACTGGATTGATTTTTGAAAATGGGTACAGAAGTGTGTTTGAATTAAAAAGAAAAATATCGAATTCAAATCACTGGGCTGCGTGGGAAAGGTTAACGGGCCGGCCTGCTAAGCGCAGTGCTCCCGCGGCCTGCTTAAGTGGGTGTCCCCACTCGTCAGTGACACGGGGCTGGGCGAAGCGGTATGGGGCAACGTGGGTCATTTGATCTGATTCTAATCCAATGGCTAGGAGTCATCGTCGACGCGAGACAACGCTGGCGAGTACGAAACCTAGCGTGGCCAGTGAGGGGTCCTGGGGGCTCACTGGGGTGCTGGCGAGGATCGGTGAGGTGGGCGAACGACGAAGTCGACGACGGCGAATCTCCTGGTACCGGTGGCTTCTCCTGGGGCTGCTCCAATCGCTGGCTCCCTTCTTCTCCAGAGGCGGCGGGCTCCGGTGAAATTCTGGCGAGGTGGTGCTCGCCTTGCTCTGAGAACGGTGTGGCACGATCAGTGAGGAGAGGGGAGTGAGATGGTGTGAAGAAATCGAGCGGGGGTGGCCTCTATTTATAGTCGAGCGAGGGGACCGTCGCCTGCAGTGAGCTCGTCAGGCGATGGTCAGGCGGCTATTGGCATTGGCGAAGGTAGGGGCGGTGCGGTGTCTCTGGCGATGCTCAACGACATGGTTTTGAGGCGTGGGGCGGTGTGGCAGTGCAGGCGGGTGATGCTCTGCTGGCGGCGGCGGCGTCTTCGGCGACAGTGGTGGCTGTCGTCGCACGGGCGTGAACGGGATGTCTGGCGGTCTCTGGGTTGGTGGGGATTGTGTATGCACGGCGGCGGCGGCACGCGTCTGTGGGGCTTCGGTGAGGTGGTGCTCTGGCGCACGCTCGACATGGTCATTGGCGGTCCGGGCGCGTGGTCGAGGGTGTGGCTTGCAACGCGCGTGCTGGGACAGTGGAGTGGTGGTGGACGGTGGGCTGCCTCCCGGACATCTTTGGCTAGGCTTCCGATGCTCCTAGCTTCTGTCGACTATGGGGTGGCAAGGTGTGCTCGGCTGTTCACCATTGATGGCAATGGCAAGCTCACAGTGGTGCTAGTGCTTGGTTAATCTTGCTAGATGATCTACTGAGCTGGTTGTGAGCTAAATGGGGAACCAGTTAGGCAAGAATCACTGCTCACAATAGTGTTTGATGTTTGTTTGATTTGTGTCTGCAACCTGTTTGATGAAATGGCCACATGAAATCAAGTTTTGAATTTTGAAATGATTTTTGGTGGATTTGCTAGATTGGTGCTGGTGAGTCTGTAGATGCTTGGGTTTTGAAAGTTGAGCTTGTTTGAGTGGTTTTTGAAAAAGTGGGATCTTCCCATATGATAAAGATTCAATTTTGAATTGTCATTTAAACTATGCATTTGAAAGTTTCTGGATGATCACAAAGTGGGCCTTGATACTTTGTTATGAGTACATTCAAGGGGTGCAAAGATCCAGAAAAGTTTCTGTTAGGTTTTGAAAGTTTGAGACAGCCAAAGTAGGCATGGGAGTTAAATTGGTCAAAATGACCATTCCTTTTATATATTTGTTTTGATTTACTTCTCTTTAGGAAAAGTGTGGGAAATGTTTTAGATGATGTTTATTTCACCTAAGAAACATTTTACAAGCAATGAAGCAATCAAACAAGGTGGTTTAAAAGAATTTCAAAATCAATGCATACACATATGCATGCATTCATAATTTTAATTAGAAAAGTTTTTGTTAACCCTAATTTTGAGGATTAGAGTTTGATGATCCAAGTTTAGTATTTTTGGGATGTTACAATGTGGATAGCTATATTTCACAGCCATCAACTATCCATCTCCACTTCAGATTTGAAGCTGTAAATCAACTGAAAACTTTCATTCTATGTACCATTGATTCTCTCAAGATCCATCTCCTTCGCATAGAACATACTGATATAAGGTATGGCAATATTGAACTTTTTAAAAACTTCTTTTATGAGTGTTGTTGCACCAAGTGATGGGTTCCCTCTCATCTAATCCATGATTACATCTGACTACCACCTAGTCTTTGCTAGTTTTTTTGTCCTTTTGATGTCCCCCTTGAGGTGGAAAAGAGTGTTCGAACCGGTTACTTTTTATCCGAAACATAATGAAAATGTCAGGTATAGTTAACAAACTCTACACAATGCTCTAAAATACACTTCCGGTTGTATTACCTGAACCAAACTGCTCCTGAGCATAGTGGATGCATGCATCCTCCACCTACACCTCTTGTATGGGTACTTCACTATGATCCTTGATGGCTCACTCTTAATAACATCATAATCATTAATGGTGAGAATGAAATATATAGTAAGGGCATTATGACAGTCCCACATTGTTTCCAATACAGTGCCTTCTAAAATCTTAGGATCGTCCCTGTCCCACTCCATTACTGGCAAGTCCTCTCCATCGTACTCTACTAAAACGAGACTGTCATTGTTCTCTTCATCATCAGTGTCATCAAATCTAGCACGATGGGCCATTTCCTCTATGTATTTATCCTCTAGTACCTGTTTACTAAATCTATATACCAATTTAGGAAATATCAACTCATCATATAGTGGAGGCACTCCCTCATCAGGCTCTGCTTCGTCCTCCACATCGGCCGCATGAGCATTTGTCTTGCACTCGCAATGCAAATATATGGTATTGTTGTGGACCTATAAGAAGCACGGGGGCATGCACTATTAGATGAGACACATGATGCCTGACCACCAAATGATGATTTAACCCTATTTCCTGTGTGCTCAACTTTAGGTTGCACATATGGAGACGAATTCGACCGAAACGTTCGTCATCATTCAAAGAGAAAAGCATTAACAGTTTAGCTTCGCTAGTTAGTGGGAGCAATCTTTGCTCAGTAATGTTGAAATATTGCAAATCAATTGAATCTCTATTCCTATAGGGGAATTTAGAATATATTTTATCTTACAAATCTCTCAGAGTTATGGAGGTTGCAACCACCACTGGGAAGTATAATTCAGAGAGATATTGTTCATAACCGCGAATTATGCTAGTATTCAGTTTAATCGCCAACCAAAATGCTAGCACTGGATCAATCCTATTTGAAAATCAAGGCAGTTAGTTGAGCACCAGTGATTTGTGCTCAAATACTGCCCATAATCAATCCACAAAGGGAAACAATGTTTACCCAGATGGAATCCATGCGTTAGATCCCTCCAATTCCACCTAATATTCTACACGGTCAACTGGGAAGACTGGTACACGAGCTGGCGTTGCATACTGTTCCACGAAAGGGGTAGATCTAGCGGGGGATAAAGTGGAGCCGGAGGTGGAGTGGGATCCACGGCTAGGGGAGGGGGGGTTCGGGGGCTGACGACGACATAAGTAGGAGGGCACGATGGCGTGATAGCTGAGGGGACGTGTGGGAGATTTTCCAAGATCGGGGGGAAGCGAATGCTTTGGGTGAGCGAGAATAGCCGGTCTGACGTGTCTCCATGCAGCCCCAACCTTCACCACATATGCAAGACCCATCCCAATGCGGCCCCAACCTTCACAATGTATGCAAGACTCGTCCCAACACGTCCCCACTCGTCAGCATGTAAAAGTCGAGGACACGTAACATAAGGCTCAACACACGACCTGCCACAACGCGGTCCCACCAGTCAACATGTAATGTTCAAGCCTTTGACCTGACGGCATCCCTCCATCCGAGGGCATGTGAGGGATTTAGAATAGAGGGAGGGGAAAAGTGAGGAAAATTTAAGCAGATGGGGAAAATTGAGTACGACTAACGAACCAAGGGAACGAAAATAGAAATCCTAATTATAAAACATCTAAGGGTAGAAGCACAGAAGCCACGCGATGTTCCAAGGGTTGGAGTATGCTACTCCGGACTCGATGTCCTTAAAGCGGTAGGCGCCACCTGGAATCACCTCTATGACTATGTAGGGTCCTTCCCGGGGGACTCGAGCTTCAGATGCCCCTTCTGCTTGAGTCACAGGAAGATGTCACCTTTGACGAAGGACCTTGGTCATAGCCATCGGCTGTGGTAGTTGCAAAGGCTTTGTTGATACACCATTGAACGAGCGGCATCGATGTCACGTGCCTCATCTAGTAGGTCGATAGAATCCTCAAGTGTGGCCGTTGATTCGGCTTCACTGTAAGATACGACCCACGGGGCCTTGTAGCGTACCTCGGATGAAAACACCGGTTTGGTGTCGTGCACCATGAAGAATGGCATGTAGCCGGTGGCACTGTTTGGTGTTGTGTGTAAGCTCTAGAGTATGGAGGGTAGTTAGTTTCACTACTAGGAAAATGGCTATAGGTAATCAGCACATACGTGGCTCACATGGTTGAAGTGCCCCACGGCTAAAACAGGCGTGGCTCACCTGTGGGCAGTGCCCTACTAGTAACTAGAACAATCGTGGCACACATGGTCATAGTGCGCCACAGATATGTGTGGGCCAGGGCACTACTGGCCGCATGCCGCATACCCGTAGCGCACATGGGGGAGGTGCGCTATGGTTGTTATGGTTAACCATGGCGCACATGCAGGTGGTGCGCTACGCCTAAGTGAAGGCCCCTCTGTTCTGTAAATGGGCAGACACATCCGTGGCGCACTCTGGCATGTGGGCCACGGTTGTGATTATTCCCTGTGGCGCACTAGGACCATGTGCGCCACGGATGTGTCGACTAGTATTTTTTTTGGTAGCTCCACTTTGTGCACATGTGTGATCATCCACCACCCACACTTCACTTTCCCCTTCTTCTTCCTCCTTAGATCTAATCGGGATCCTTCTCCTTCCCACCTGAATTTCTCCACTCATTCACCATTTTTAGCATGTAGAACTTCCGTTGGATGTGAAGTACGTAATAGAGGAAGCTCTTCGGTCTCTCATCTCCTTTCCATATTCTCGTGATCGGTCTCTCATCTCGGCAAGTTGTCCAAGTAAGGATGTGTTCACGTGTATATGGATGATATGCTCATATGTATGTAGATGATCGATGCTCATGATGTGTGTATGGAGAGGATCGATGGACATGTGTGTGTATATGGAGAGTATCGATGATGCTCATGCATGTGTGTATGGAGAGGATAATGATATGTTCATGTGTGTATGGATCGCTCTCTCTCTCTCTTGTGTTTGTGCGTGAACAAGTTGCCATTTGTTTTGCCAAAATGTTGATTCATTTCCATTTTGGCAAGACTTTGGCATTTCGCAAAGGTCCTTATTTTAGGATAGTTCATGCCGAAATTTTCTATCGACCATTGCATGCATGCATTGATTATGTGGTTCTAATAGACTTCTAATTGTACCGTGTACACCGTGCAGGCAAAAATGGTGCTCATAATGAGCGAAGGCATTGTGGCTAGATTTTTGAAATGTGCGACGGCCGACATTATACGAAATAACAAGACGGAGATAAGATGTCCGTGCAGAAGATGCAAACTCAACTGGGTGATCGGCCCAGATTCCGGGAATCTGCAGGCGCACCTGCTCCGCCATGGTTTCATGGATGGATACACTCGTTGGATAAGCGATGACGAAGACGATGGAGACGGTGAATGTGGGCAACATGACAATGATCATCACGGCGAGAACAGGCAAGATGATGAAGATTCTCCTGGAGATGGTGAAGGTGCGGAAGCAGACCGGGATGATGATGATCTAGATGCCGGAGGAGCAGACGACGATGGAACAACATCAGGCTGGGTGCAGGACCCTTATGTGCAAGAGCTGCTTCTCAAGCAGACGAGTAACACCAGGGCTGCCGCTAGAGAGAAAGCCAAGCTTGCGCAACTTGAGAAAGACGCGGTTACTCCATTGTATGAAGGATGCAAACCCAATGATACCCGGTTGAATGTAACGCTCAAGGCTATGGAGATGAAGGCAAAACAAAAATTGGTAGACGCAAGCTTCGACGATATGATGGCATTCTGGCACGATCGTCTCCCGAGGGTGGACACGTGTCCAACTAGTATCGAGGACACCAAGAAAATCGTATGTCCTCTCGATCTACCGCACATTAGATATCACGTATGCATCAATGATTGCATCATTTATCGGGGCGAGGACGCGGAGAAAACCACATGTCCGGTGTGCGGCGTGAGTCGATACAAGAAAGGGAAGAAAGCACCTCGAAAAGTGGTATGGTACTTTCCTATCACTCCTCGTCTGCAGCGCTATTTCGCGGACCCTAAGGAAGCGAAGCTTATGCGATTCCATGCGGAAAGGAAGAAGCCATGAGATGACGATGACCCCGAAAAGGATGAGCTGCTGACGAACCCTTCAGATGCTAGCCAGTGGAAAGCATGGGACCTCGAATTCCCAGAATTCGGTGGAGATTTGAGGAACATCAGGCTTGGTGCGAGCATCGATGGACTCAATTCGTTCGGTAGCCAGAGCGGCACGCACACCACTTGGCCCGTGTTTGTATGGATGTACAACCTCCCTCCATGGTTGTGCATGAAGAAGAAGTACATACAAATGAGTATGCTAATTCAAGGGCCGAAACAACCTGGTACCAACTTCAATCTGTATCTCGGGCTGTTGAAAGAGGAGCTAGCCACGTTATGGGAATCTGGAGCCAATACTTACGACGCTGTCGCACAAGATTATTTCACTATGAGAGCCGCGTTGGTCACTAAGGTGCAAGACTATCCATGTTGCGTGTATATCTCGGGGCAGGTTATCCAAGGATTCTGCGCATGCGTTAGGTGCATGGATAACACAAGCTATCTCCAGCTAGAGAAAGATCCAGGGTCTTCGAAAACCGTGTTCATGGAGGAGGCTCGGCAAGAATGATCCATGGAGAAAACGTGGAGACCTGTTCGATGGCAAATTCGGGACCCGAGGAATCCCAGAGCTGAGGAGCAGCCAAGAAGTGGAAGAGTTGCTGAAAAACTGGAAAGATTGTCCTAAGCCTGGAAAGAAGCGAAAGAGGCAGCAAGACAAGCCGCTGATGAAGGTATGGAAAGCAAGGTCTGTTTTCTGAGAGTTTCCATACTAGAAATTTCTCCGCATGCCTCATAGCCTTGACGCACTACTCCTGATGATCAGGAAGATGATGATGATCATGAGTCGGAGACGACACAAGGTCGTCGGAAGGGTAAAAAGTTCAAGAAGAACGAATATTTCTGCCCT
The DNA here is from genome assembly GCA_023614405.1 of Avena insularis. Taxonomy (NCBI): domain Eukaryota; kingdom Viridiplantae; phylum Streptophyta; class Magnoliopsida; order Poales; family Poaceae; genus Avena; species Avena insularis. Next base: position 172,972 of record JAJUPC010000031.1, on the reverse strand, counting down.
CCTTCTTGCTTCACTCTAAGCCAGGATGAGATCAAACAGTTTTTCAAGTGCCTTCTAGGAGTCAAATTTCCTTACGGCTACGTGGGAAAGATAAGCAGATACCTAGACGAGGCGAATCAGAGGTTCAGGGGCATGAAGTCTCACGACTATGTCGTGCTAATGACGCAGGTACTTCTGGTTGCTCTAAGAGGGATAATGGACGAGCACGTCCGTGAAATGTTATTTGGCCTCTGCAAGTTTTTCGACGTCATCTCTAGGAAGTCTATTGGCGTGAATCAGCTCAGGAGGCTACAGGAGGAGATCGTGGTGATACTATGCAAGCTTGAGGTCTACTTCCCGCCCGCATTCTTCGACATTATGGTGCATCTGCTGGTCCATGTCGTGGAGGACATCGTCCAACTCGGGACGATGTTCTTCCGCAGCATGATGGCATTCGAAAGGATGAACGAACACATCAAAGGATACGTTCGCAACAGGTCCCATCCAGATGGAAGCATAGCCAAGGGCTTTCTGGCCGAAGAGTGCATCTCTTTCTACACGAATTATCTAGACATCGAGAACCCTGTCGGTCTTCCCGTCAACAGGCACCTTGGCAAGCTCGACATATCTGGTCACCGAGAGGGTCGTCCCATACTGCATGTAGACTTCGATTTTCGACGCGCAGACTTTGATCGAGCAAACCTCGGCGCGCTACAGCATTTAGAATTGGTTGATCCTTGGGTACAGAAGCACAAAAGTTTAATCGAGAAGAAGTACAATGACCGGGGCATACAGAGAACGCAGGGAGAAATAATCAAAGAGCACAACTCAGATTTCACGCGTTGGTTTAGGCAGACGCTCCTTGATAATCCCCAGCGATCACATTCTTCTAACACGGAAAAGATCATATTCACCTTGTTGCAGGGACCGATGCAAAACCTGGTGACCTATTAGGCGTATGATATCAACGGCTACACATTCTACACAGAGGAAAAGGACAACAAGTGTGATTATCAGAACTCAGGCGTAACGTCCAAATTCTACACCGATGACAATGTGAAGGAAAGATTCTACGAAAGGATCGAGGATATCTGGGAGCTCGACTACTATGGAGAAAAGGTGTCGATGTTCCATTTCAGATGGGCAAAGTGTGTCAAAAGAGAAGACCGGTATTTCACAACCATGGTTATACCCGAAGCAGCCAAATCCAAGGCCGCCAGTGCGAATGTGGCCGCAAAAAATGAACCATGGGTACTGGCTATCAAACAGGACCAATGTTTTTTCATTACCGACCCGACAAAGCCTAGTCGTGTTGTCGTGAGGAGAGGAAAAAGAAACATCATCGGAATGGATGGAGTCGCCCACGAGCAAGACTTCGACCAGTACGACGATCCAAATGTTGTAAAACGCGTGGTCGAAAAAGATTGTAATATTCATGGAAAAATTATTATGACATATTTGTATCATGGAAAAATTATTACGACATATTTGAATCATATTTGTACCACTTTTATGAAATATATTAGAACTTTTGGGCATTTTTGGAATATTTAAAAGTATTTTAAAAACAAAACAAAACTTTTATGGCATATATCACCACTTTTGTGCATTTTTTGGAACATTTAAAATATTTTTAAAATAAAATAAAAAAGGTGGGCACCAGGATTCAAACCTGGATGCTCATAGGTTTAGAATAGAGTAGTGGGTGGAACCAGTGGGATAAGATAGTGTTAGTGTTAACTATGGGGGTGGAATCCCTCTTATCTGACTAGTCCTACCTACTTAGGCGTAGCGCACCCTGGCCAAGTGTGCTACGGTTTACGTAGGACTAGTCAACTCTCCATGTCGTCCCTAGCCCTCCCCATCGACCTCAGACACAGACGAAGCCATCCCCATCGACGTGCCACCGCCGCCGCATCCCATCCGCATCAATGCGCGCCTCACCAACCATGCTAGGAGGAGGAGGATTCTGCCTCGCCCGCGCGCTCGTTCCGTGGAAGAGGAGGTCGCAGTTGGTGTCGATCCTTCGAGGAGGAGGAGGCTACCGCCGCACGATCGAGGAGGAGGAGGAGGTCGCCACGTAGTCCGTGGAAGAGCCCGCCCGCACACGCACCGCCGCTCGAGGAGGAGGAGGCCGCTGCTGCTCGAGGAGGAGGAGGCCGTGGAGGAGCCCGCCGTCGTCCTCGTCTCAGAGGTGAGCCTCGCCCGTCCCCTCTCTCTGCATCCATTCCTGGGCAGTAGCTTGCAAGATAGTAGCTTGCAAGATAGAGGAGGATGTCGTGGATTAGGGTTCAAAGGAGGCCGTGGATTAGGGTTCCTGGATTAGGTCGTGGATTAGGGTTCATAGGAGGCCATGGATTAGGGCAGTAGCTTGCTAGTGTTAGAGTTAAGAAAATTCTAGTGTTAGTGTTGTAGCAGTAACTTGTTCCTGAACTTAATTCGACTTGTCCATGGTGCATCATGAAACCCCATAGAAAATTACAAACAAATAATAACCATAGTGTGGTTATTAGGAATGATGTCTGATATATATGGTGGCTTTATGAATTTATAATTTGCTTAAATACTAATGGATATCTTATATGATTTTTAGTCCTGGGACTAGATAGATGATATGGACATGTTACTTGTGAACCTAGCCTGTAGATGACCTAAATAAATGATTCATAATGTGTTTAGGAAGATTATTACTAGATGGATGAGTTGTTTTAGTGGCTTCTCTTTCCTGAGTTACTTTTGTGGTGCAGGAATATATCTTACAGAATTTTATCTATCAAATGACAGTAAAATTACAGTGTTGGAGAGGAATTGTTCACAAGTACTGTTATATTGCAATACTAGAATTCTTGGACTAGCTAAATTTGATTGTTCCCCATTCAAGCTTTGCTCTTATGGCTAATAGGATTGTTTCTTGTGGCTAATAGGATTGTGTCTTATTGTCCATGAAAAATTATATATTCTGATTACACTTGCTTATTTGTTGTCAATGGATTTAAAACAGTACCATATAATTTAAAACAAGGCAATAACTTAGAAATAATCCATTGAATCTGAGTCAATGAATCTAAGTCAATGAATTCTACAAATTTTAGAATCTGAGTCAATGTCAAAAAAAAAGAGAACATATGAGTCAATGAATTTTAGAATCCGAGTCAATGGTTTTAGTACACAAGTTGGACTCAGAATACTCCAATGGCATGCATGAATTTTTTTGCTTGACCACTTCTGTATCTTGGAGTATTGGTGTACTGTATTGTTATCTTGGAGTATTGGTGTACTGTAATGTATTGGAGTATTTCTTGACCACTTCTGTACCTGTGCAGAGTATGTAGAATGTATCTTTTTCAAAGCTTATTTAGATGCTAGCTTATTTAGATGCCAGCTTCTGACTACTAGATGCTAGCTTCTGACTACTAGATGCTAGCTTGACCACTTCTGTACTTGTACAGTACTAATTAAATGTAAAACTTATTTAGATGCTAGCTTCTGACTACTAGATGCTGGAGAACTATCTGGAGCTACTGCTTTTGCAAAGCAAAAACTGAAGCTACTGTTTTTGCACTATTTTGATCCAACTTTAAATCTGGAATGAAATCTGGAAATGATAGCTACTGTTTTGGTTACTTGGTGCATCCTCTAAGTGCCAACTCCACAATAGCAACTACTGGTTTAGTGCACTATAGATTTCATTTGTTTTGATGACTGAAACAGGAACAAAATGTACAAATCAACACATTATATATTTTTCTAGCAGTATGTGCTGCTACTACTATATGTGCTACTGGCTGCTACTACTATATGTGCTGCTGGCTGGTTTCTACTACTACATGTGCTGCTGGCTACAAAAAACTACTATGCTGCTACTACTATATGTGTTGCTAGATCTGGCCATTTATTTTTATATACCTAGTAATGATATTGTGCTTGTTGTGCTGGTAATGTACTGGTTGTGCTTGTTCTTGTATGAAGCACTTTATTATGTCGTGTATGCAGGTTCTTGTATGAAACGAGTCCTAATTTTTGTTGGAATGTTGATTAACTTCGGTTTTGGCAGAAATCGGGCACTCCTAGTTTAAGAAAATTAGCAAATGTCATGCCGGATTATTCTGTGCATTTAACCAATTATTTTTTTTATTAGTGCAAAGATGTGTCACAATGACGAGGATGGATGTTCTAAGCACATCATCACTTAAAGAGAACCTCCGAATAAGCAATTGATATTCTGGGAGGCGGCCTAGCGGCTAGAAGACGATGAAGAATACCATCCTTCAGAGAGCGAGGATGATGAGATGGAAGACGCGGAGGAAGAAGCCGAAGGAACGGCGGGTGATGAAACCACTGATAGCGGCGAGGGCACATGGAGTGGTACCAATCCTCCTAAGAAGAAGAAGCCGAAGGAATGGCACCCGAACATAGTCGGCACCGTCAGGGAGGAAATTACTGAAGTGAGCCCAACAGGGGTTCCTTTGGAGCCCGACCTTGTCGTCAGAGGGTACGGTGGGAAAGTGGCGGTGATCACCCGGACAACCATCTCGATCAACACCGAGAATCTCCGGCATAAAGATAATGGCCACTTGCGCACACTCCTCTTCGAGAAGCTACACACAAGATACAAGTTCCCCGTTGAGTATCGGAACACAAATTATCATGGGAACGAAGTAAACAAATCCTCCCTCACAAATATGAGCACCGCCCTGGCCAGATGGGGAACCCGGATAAAGAAGAATATCTATAAAGAAGGCAAAAGTCTCGAGGAGATCCAGAAGATTGACCCACATATCACCGGAGATCAGTTCCGAGAGTTCAAGGAGAGGTGTGAATCCGAAAAAGCCATGGCCAATAGTAATCGGGGAAAGGTGCTGCAGGCGATGAATATAGGTCATCACCATCTCGGATCTGGTGGATACAGAACCGCGGAGGCGAAATGGAATAAGGAGGATGAAGAGTATATATCTAAGGGGATAGAAAACCCCTTTGCGAAATTCGAACCCGGGCAGGTTCGAAACTTCATCAGGGCCCATTACCATGTGGACCCAAAAACCAAACAACTCACCACGGATCCTACGGTGAAGGAATTCGAGGAAATTGTGGTAAGTAATCTAATTACCACGGATCAACTCGATTGCATTCTAATCGATGAAGTCTAGTTTCTAAATGGTTCACTATTACTTCTTCTACGGGAGGAGGAAATTGTTGCTAGTCATGGATTCCAGGGTTCCTCATCCCAGGGGTCGACGGCGGCCACCTGCTGGGTAACCTTTTTAATAGGGCGATGAACCGGGCCAAGAAAATAGAGCCGGTTACAAAGAAGCCATCAGCTGGCTGTCTGGACGGCCTCGGGGGTAAGAATTGGGTGGATCATTTTGGTCCACCGCCGAGCACGCGTGTGGCGCCGTCGGGAAGGAGCGAGGAGGAAAACCGCGAGGTTCAAGAACTTAAGGAACAAGTGGCGCGGATCTCGCAGATCGTCCAAGACAACCTGGCAATCACCCTCACGTCCTTCCTGCCTACCTTGGTGGAGTCAATAGCGAACTGGAGCGCGGGTGGTCGAGTAGGGCCGTGCCCGATTCCAAGCATGGTCAGCAGCCACTCGAACAAAGCGGCACCAAAGAATCAGGAGAACGATGTGTTCGTGACTCCGCCCGCTAGCACCACGGCCCCGCAAGTGTTGGTGACTCCCCCTGCCATCACCGCGGAGCCGGACATGTTGGTGGCCCTCCTGCCATCGTCGCGGCGGCACTGGAGCTCCAAGCACCCGGTAGGGAGAATACACCAGCGGTCAGCACCGCGCCATCAAGCAGCCCCTCCGTATCTTGCACGCCCATCGTCGGATGCGGTGCCTCGACATTAGCCGATCTCGAGGCCATCACGGTAAAAAAATTGCTTTACCGCCTTTCACGCCATATATTACTCTTATGGCATCTCTGACGATGTCGTACATGTTTTCCGCAGACGGATGTTCCTTGCACTCTCTTATATTACGTGAACAACGAGCTGACGGATGTTGACAAGGGTACCATCATTCAACCCTTGCAACGCACGTTCCACTCAAGGACAATGCCAGATAGCATGCACAGGGTTAAAATTAGTCGGGTGCTAAGGGGTTGCGACGACCTGGAACCTCCCATTCAACCCCCAGGAGCAGATGAAGATGAGCCGTCTATCCTCAGAATTTTCTTCGGATTATTCTTGCAATGTCCAAAGAGCATGATCCGTTTTGGGACGCAGGGGCCATCACGCCACAGACAACAACACCGCCTGTCGTGCCAGCGACAAGCGGTGGCAAGGCCCCCTTACCGCCCTCACCGTCACCTCCACGCGGTGAGTCGGATGATCAAGTTGATGATATGCACATGGCGCAGGATCTGGCCGAGGACGACTAATACTGGAACGATCACTTCTTCAACACTCAGTTTAGCAACGAAGACCTAGCTGGTGGCCCCACAGAGAAACCCACTATCACCAAGCGACTTTTTGGTTCTCAGGAGACGCCTCCAGCTTGCGCCTTTACAGAGCCAGCTGATAAAACCAACCGGCCCTTTATTCTAAGCCCTGACACACTACATAGGGCGGCTGGTGCTCAGATTGCGGTGCCTGTCCGTACTCCAAAAGGAAAAAGGGCAGGAAAAAAGAAAATCTAGCAGCTCGAGCCAGCCGGTGGCGTCAACTGTGAATCCGATTAGGTTTCGGGACGGGCCACCAAGACCCGAGGGTATTATGTGGAGGATTCATGTGGCGGGTGAGCCCATGCTACCTAAGAATTTGCAGAGGCTCGCCAGTTCGGAACTATAGAGTGTGCATGACGGCGTGCTGACGATAGAGAGACGCCTTATGGCGGATAAAGATCCCTCGCACCCGGTATTCGTGGTTAAGGTGCCACCGGGCTTGGGCTTTGTCGACAATGCCCCTGTGGATCTGTTCTTCCTACGGTTTGATGACATCTTCAATATGTTCCACCTATACCCGCTGCACTATACCATGGTCCGCCTGTTTTCTCTCATCCTGGCCATGCATATCATTAGAGAGAACACACCGGGCATTGCTATAGTGGACCCCTACTACATGCGTGACGGCTGCTTGGGTTCCCCCGCTGAACAACGTATCGTGGCCTCGTACCTAAAAAGAATCTTCATGGCGAACAAGACAAAGGAACACATTCTCGTGCCTTACTTTCCTGAGTATGTGGTTATTCACTCGCCGCCGTCGATTGGCTTTATTAGATTATCATCATTATTTTCCAACACATTCCATTTGATTTTTTTTCGCAGAGATGAACACTGCACGCTCATCTCCTTATCGCCGAAGCATTCGCACGCCACGTATTTCAACTCAGGGAGTCTAGAAAAAAAGAAAAACTACGACAAGATCAAGGAAGATCTGGATGATGCTCTCACTAGCTATGCCTCGACGGAAGGCACCACCTTCGTGCGTACAAAGGTCAAGTTCGTCAGGCACGTCTTCAACCACGTAACGGAGTTCCACTGTGTGAAGAAGCCAGAAAGCAGTAAGAAGGAAGCCTACTACGCACTCCATCACATGAGGGCGTTCCTACTAGACCAGCAAAATTTTACGCTGCCAGATAATCTCAGACAGTGGGCCAAAAGCAAAGGCCAAGATCACTGATTCATATATTAGACAAGAGATGTATCACATCCAGCAATAGTTTGGGGCAATCATCTTTCATGATGTCATGACTTTGGGGGGATCTTCTACGGAGGAAATATCCCGAATAACCGTGACATAGAAGATCGCCTAGAGATGCAGGGTGACTATAGGAAGTTCATGACAAGAGAAGGCGTCCTCCCGTTCCCTAAGCCGAGCCAGAAGGCTTGATGTTGGTCTAGTTGTAGTTCCAAACTATAGATGATCTTTTTGTGTGTGTGGACAAGTGTACATGCTACTACTTATCTTATTAGGTTTATGAATCATCGCTTGCTTATTTTTCTTATTAGTATTATATATCAATCAATGCTTTGTTTTTTTGCTTACTCTTTGGTCCTTTGCTAGTTTGGTCCTTTTTTCCTTACTTTATTAGTCTTTTTTCGATAATAATGCCGATGATTGAAATGTCGTGGCACACTATATATGTGAATGTGCTACGACGGGATTGTGAGCCTTGTGATATGCACAAGTCCAGGTCTTGTGCATCCTACATGGCTCAAGGTTCCGTCGTAGCATATTCCTGTATCCAACGACCTATGTATATATGAGGCATTCTTTTTTGATTTACTATGGTCTTTTTCGAGAATAATGCCAATGATTGAAATGTCGTGGCACGATATATATGTGAATGTGCTACGACGGGATTGTGAGCCTTGTGATATGCATAAGTCCATGTCTTGTGCATCCTACTTGGCTCACAGTTCCAACGTAGCATATTCATGTGTCCAACGACCTATGTATATATATATGAGGCATTCTTTTTAAGTTACTTTGGTCTTTTTCGAGAGTAATGCCGATGATTGAAATGTCGTGGCACACTATATATGTGAATGAGCTACGACGGGATAGTTAGCCTTGTGATATGCACAAGTCCAGGTGTTGTGCATCCTACTTGGCTAACTATTCCGTCGTAGCATGTTCCTGTGTCCAACGACCTATGTATATATATGAGGCATTCTTTTCGAGTTACTTTGGTCTTTTTTGAGAATAATGTCAATGATTGAAATGTCGTGGAACACTATATATGTGAATGTGTTGTGATGGGATTATAAGCCTTGTGTTATGCACAAGTACAGATGTTGTGCATCCTACTTGGCTTACAGTTCCATCGTAGCATATTCCTGTGTCCAACGACCTAGCTAGTTATATACGTGGCATGCTTTTTGATTTACTTTGGTCTTTTTTGAGAACGCCGATGATTGATATGTTGTGGCACACTATTTATGTGAATGTGCTGTGACGGGATTCTACGCCTTGTGCTATGCACAAGTCCAGGTGTTGTGCATCCTACTTGGCGTACAGTTTCATCATAGCATATTCCTGTGTCCAACAACCTAGTTATATATGAGGCATGATTTTTGAGTTACTTTGGTCTTTTTGAGTTGGGAGTACTTTCTATAAGTGTATCTTCATATGCGAATTTAATTATACATGTTTTTTTTCAATCACCGGTTAATTATTATTGTCAACTTGTAGATGACGTGGTATGTCGTGTACAAGGGACGGGTTCCCCGAGTCTATGATGATTGGGAAGACTGCCGGAGACAGGTGCACTGTTTCAGCGGCAATAGCTACAAAGGGTACAACACTATGGCAGAGGCAGAAGCTAGATACACGCGCTATCTAGCGGGAGTTAGGACGAGGAACCGGATGAAGACCTACACCTTCATCGCGGTGATCATGCTTATCGTCTTTGGTTGTTTATCCCGCGTTTGTGTCTAGCTAGTTTAGATGTCTAGACGAGCTTCTGAGCTCTAACTTGTTCGAGACACACGTATTCCCATGTCACCAACTACTTTGTAACTTGATCAAAACAATGTAACTTATACTATGTATTCATGCATGAGACTTATCTATATGTATTTATTTCAATCTTGTTTTGCAAATTGTGTATTTATATATATAATTGTATATCTTGTATCTGTGTGTGTATATCTGCCTGTAATATTGTATATAATCTGTATTATATATCATCTGGCTCTGAAATTAAAAAACAAAGAAAACGCCCGTGGCGCACATGACATAGCTTTTGTGGCGCACTACAGCTAAAGCACACCAGCGCAGCTTAGCGGCGCACTGCAACGTGCACCCCAGAAGATCCAACGTGTAGCGCACCTGCCCTCCTAGCCGTGGCGCACTAGCAGGTGCACTACGCCTATCTCGACACAACAGCCGCAGCGCGAGGCTAGTGGCGCACTGCTAGTGCGCCACGGATGGCCATTTCATGTGCGCCAGAAACAGGAGTTTTCCTAGTAGTGTTTGCCCAAGCTACCATCGCTCGTTCGGGAGGTCGCAAGAGTCGCTTCTTAATCCCATTGTAGACGAGGTCGTTGGCCTTCTCGATTACCATTGGTCTTGGGGTGTGCAACCGAGGCGTAGCTGATGTTAAGCTGAGGCTGTTGCTGAAGTCCAGGAACTCATTCGAGGTGAAGTTTGTTTTGTTATCGGTGATGATGTTATGTGGAACCCCAAACTAGAAAATAATGGATTCAAAGAACTTGATAGCGGTGGTGCCGGTTAGGTTGGTGACTGGCGTGGCCTCAGACCATGTGGTGAACTTGTTGATTGCGCCTATGAGGAATACGTACCCTTTAGGCGAGGACTTTTGCAGCTTGCCGACCATGTCTAGTCCCCATTGCACAAAGGGCCAGGCCTACGGTATTGGTCACAACTCTGAGCCTGGTGCGTGCGGCTTGTTAGCAAACCATTGGTAGTCTTTGCATTTTTCGACTATGCTCTTGGCATCGTCCATCGCCGTTGGCCAGTAGAAGCCAGCCCGTAAGGCTTTGGCGACCAGGGCACAACTCCTGGCATGGTGGTCGCAGATGCCTTCATGGATGTGGAGGAGGATGCTCCTTCTGTCACCATTGGTGACGCATCGCTAGAGGACTCCGGTGATGCTTCGCTTGTAGACCTTGCCATTAATGATTGTGAAGGACTTGGATCGATGATCAATGTTTCGCATGTCCGTAGGATAATCCAATAGCTTCTTGCTAACAGGTGCGTGACATATGGTTGCCTCCAGGATTGTTCGATCATCATGACTTCCATGAGGTTTTTGAGTGAAGCCTCCGGATCCTCCTATGCGGGTGCCTCGGCTTTGTCGGTTAGCGTAGCCCTCGAGTGTGATATAGAGTTTGGTGCTCCCTTGGAAGGTTTGTGCTTGATGGATCATTCATAGATTTGTTCCAGGAACATGCCTAGTGGTACCCCCGGGCGCAAGTAGAGCCAATGTTGGAAAACTTGTTGGCCTCTTTGTTGCTTTCTCGGCCTACATACATTACTTTATAGCCGTCGAAGTATCCTTTGAGTGCATTTTAGAGGTCGTGGTAGGCAATCATGTTATCTCCTGACGGGATCACATTGGTTCATCGTCTGTTGCACAATGAGGTTGGAGTCATCGTAGATGACCAGCCGAGTGGCGCCATAGACTTTGGCCATCCACGTACCATGGATAAGCTCCTCGTATTCTAACTGGTTGTTGGATGCACAAAATTTCATCTGTAGGACATATTGCATCTTGTATACTTGTGGAGATGTCAAGATTACCCCGGCTCCATCTCCTTCTCCATGCTTGGATCCATCAAAGTGCATTGTATAGAGCTGAGACATGTCCGGGGTGTCTAGCAGTTGAAGCTCCGTCCATTGGACAAGGAAATCAGGGAGCACCTGCAACTTGATGGTGTTACGTCACTCATAGATGATGTCTTGCGGGGACAGCTCAATGCCCCAGAGGACCACTCTCCCCGTTGTTCAGGGTCGTTGAGGACGTGTGACAGTGATGCGTCAATGATGACAACTATCTGGTGCTCCTGAAAGTAGTGGCGCAATCGACACGCGGTCATGAACATGTCGTAGGCCAGATTTTGGTAGTGAGGGTACCTTTGCTTTGTTGGTGTTAGTACTTCGCTGAGGTAGTACACTAGACATTTTACTAAATGGGTCTTGCTCTCTTTAGGTCGTTCGATGATGAGTGCGGTGCTTATCACCTGATGTGTTGTTGCTATGTATAGCAACATAGGCTCCTTCTCTTGAAACATCACCAGGACGGGAGAAGTGGAGAGTAGACGCTTGAGGTCTTCGAATGCATCCTGGGCTTCATCCGTCCACTCGAATTGCTCTGACTAGCGAAGGAGTTGATAAAAAGGGAGAGCCTTCACCCATGCGACTGATGAATCTGATGAGCGCTGCGATTTGCCCAGCCAGCTACTAGAAGCCTTTGAAGTTCTTTGGCTTCTCTATGGCCAGTATGGCCTTTTACTTCTTCTGGTTCTCCTTGATGCCTCTTGAAAAGATGAAGTACCGAGTAATTAACTGGAAGGGAAAATGAAGGTGCACTTTCCGGGTTCAGGTTAATCCTGTAGCGATCAAGGTTCGCAAACGTGTCGCGGAGATCGTCGATTAGTGTTCTTCTTTCCTTGGTTTTTACCACTATGTTGTTGACATACACTTGGATGTTGCAACCAATTTGGTTCTTTAGGCAGGCCTGCATCCACCATTGATAGGTTGCACCTGCGTTCTTGAGCCCAAAAGGCATTGTGTTGTAGTAGAAGACTTCGAATGGCATGATGAACAACATTTTTTCCTGGTCCTACACCTTCATTTGAATTTGGTTGTATCCTGAGTAGGCATCGAAGAAGGAGAGGCGCTTGCATACCATGGTGGAATCAATTATCTAATCGATCTGTGGTAATGGGAACTGGTCCTTTGAGCGATGCTTCTTGAGAGCTGTGAAGTCCACACACATTCGTAGGATGTCCATGTCCTTATTTGGAAGTAGCACGGGGTTAGCTACCCTTGTATTTTCGTTGATTTCTCAGATGAAGTCGGCGACGAGAAGTCTGTTGACCTCCATGCCAACTGCCTCAACTTGGCCTTCGGACAGTCGATGCATTGACGGCTTGACTAGACGTGCATCGGGATACATTTTGAGTGCATGATCAGCGAGTTCCCTGGGGACTCCTGGCATGTCCACGGGACACCAGGCAAAGATCTCCCAGCGCTCATGGAGGAATTCGATGAGTGCGAGTTCCTATGCGGAACTCAGGTTGTTGGCAATGAGGGCCGTTTTGGTGGGGTCTGTAGGGTGGACCTGGATAACCTTGGTGTTGACTGTGGAGTCGATGGACTGGTTAGGAGTGTTTTTCTTGGTCGTAGGAGGGAGGCTAGTGTCTGTTGACTCCTTTAGCCTTTCAAGATCCTCGTGCATGCTGAAAGATTGGGAGTTTCTGTTGAATTCCCTGTCGCAGTTGTCAGATGTGGTGAAGCTCCCTGGAACGGTGATGACGCCGTTGGGTCCTGGCATTTTTAGCAGGAGGTACGCGTAGTGTTGTACCGCCAGGAACCGTGCGAATGCCACGCGATCGAGGATGGCGTGGTACTATGATGGCCAGTCGACCACCTCAAACTCGAGTCACTCGTACATGAAGTTCTTGGGGTGCGGAAGATGACGTAGAGCCATATCTTACCCAGGGAGTAAAATCTCTTCCCTAGGACGATACCATGGAAGGTTGTGTCGAATGCCTCCAGGCTAGCGAGTGGGATCCGCATGGCCTCTCGGGTGCTGGCGAACATAAGATTTATGAGATTGCCGCCGTTCATGAATACCCGGCTCATCTCGAACCTGTCGATTTGAGCCTCGAGCACCAGGGCAGAGTGTCCTGTGTAGGGTTTGCAGCATTGGAAATAAAAAAATTCTATCGCGGGAACACACAAAAGCTAAGATCTAATCTACGAGATCGATGCAATGAGTTTGTAGAGAACTAACCCTCGTAGATCCAAAGAAGTTAAAAAGATTGGATTCTCGTGGTTGATGTATTCGATCACTTGCTAATCTCAAGATCATGAAGACGATCCTTCCAGCGCCACGTTTTGGAAGTGCTTCCGCAGTCGGTCATATGTACGGTAGTCGATAAGGACCTTCCTCTCCCTTGTTCCAGCAAGGCAGCGGAGGTTTGTAGATCTCCACAGAATCCCAACACCACGACGGTGTGGTGGTGATGCTGGAGAAGAATCCATGCAGAGCTTCTCCTAAGTTGGAGCAGGGCAATGGAGGAGGGAGCAGGGAGGCGGCCATGGGTGGTGGCGCCCTAGGTTTTCGGTGAGCGCATGGGGGGCTCCCTACACTCCTTATATGGGTGGAGGGGTGGCGACCAGGGTTCCCAGCCCTGGCTGATTCCTCCCCAAACTCCTCATCGCCGGCGGCAATGGAGAGGGAAAGGGAAACCTTTTCCCTCATGGTTTCCTTTCCTCCCTCTACTAGGACTTTGACATTCAAACTAGGATTTGACTTTTCAAACTAGTATTTGACTATTCAAACTAGAGTTTGATTGTCTCTTACTTATCCTTGGCCGACCTGACCTAGTGGTCCATGCTCCTACCCTATGAGGTTATTGTGCCTTCCATGTACCCCCTCCCGGGTGGTGGACCTTCTACAACTTTCGAGAAGCTTCCAGTCAAAACACCGAAAACATTTCTGAACCCCAAAAAACCACTTTCCTTATACGAATCTTATTCTCCTAACCATTCCGGATATCCTCGTAATGTCCGGGATCCAAACCGAGACTTCGAACAACATTCGGTCTCCAACTGATATTTCATATCTACTAAACAACATTGAATCCTTAAGTGTGTCTTCCTATGGTTCGTTAACTATGCAGACATTCGAGACACCTCTCTGATCAATTACCATTAGAGGAATCTGGAAATCCATTATGGCTCCCACATATTTCTATGATGACTTCGTGATCGAATGAACCATTTACATACGATACTGATTCCCTTTGTCACATGATACTTTACTTATCTGATCGTCGGTATCTCTATACCAAGTTCAACCTCGTTAACGATAAGTACTCTTTACTCGTTCTGTGACATGACATCCCTTGTGACCTAGTCACATGCTTGCAAGACAATTGGATGACATTCCCACTACTAGAGAAAATGCTATAGGAGACATGCTTATAGGAGGCATATTTAGACCATATGCGCCTCCTATAAAATAGACGAGGCGCACTCCTTCTCCATACGCCTCTAGTATAAAAATAGGCGAGGCGTATATGATAAGAATGCGCCTCCTATAATCCTTGTACGGACGAAATCAAGTAGCCCCAGATTATGCGAGGCGCATTTTAATCATATGCACATCCTATATATCAGATATGTGAGGCACATATGGGCAAAATGTGCCTCGCATAAGCTACGTGGGCCCAGATGAAAATCGGTGGTCGAATATGCGAGGCGCATATAGTCATGTATGCCTCCTATAGTTGACAATATGCGAGGCACATTTCATCATATGCGCCTCCTATACACTGTCGGCCCCACCCCATCTCCTACCACGGCCACACAAGCCCACCCCGCGTGTCCACCTCGTCCCTCACCAACCGCGTTCGTGACCCCTCCCTCGATCGCTAATCCCCGCCACCGCCAGGCTCCCTCGCCTTCCCTCGATCCTCGCCTGGCGCCGCCGCCACCGGCCGGCCCCCTCGCCTTCCGGTGCTCCGTTCAAGGCACGCGTCTTTGCCCCGCGGACTCACATCCTCGTGAGCTCGCCCGTTGCCCTCGCCCTCCGCCAAGCCTTGCGCCTCCTGCCGTCTCTCCCTGGGTCCTTCGTCCTCGTCGTCAAGCATCCCACCGTGCTCGTGTGCTCCCCAACCCTATCTCTCGCTCCCAGCTGCCTCCAAGGCACGCCACAATGTTTTTTCCTCCCTCCCTCCCTCACCCGATATCAGGATCAGAGATCCTTCTCCTTGGATCAGGAGGCGGTAGCCGGACCCGGCGGCGATCCGTCTAGCCGATCGGGAGGCGGAAGCCTGACCCCGAAGGTGAGACTCCGTCCCTCTCCTTCTCGCTCTGATTGGTTTCACCGCAGCTACTCTTTCTCAATGCAGGTCGCGCTAATGCCGCTCCTTCTCTGACCCAAGGCTGCCCACATGGCGAAGTTTAGGGACGGATGGTAGATATGAGGAGGCGATTCGGTCATGGCAGCTCCGTTTCAAGGTGGTATTCCTTCATCGCTGCTGTTCTCCAAGCCCCCTACATCTATGCTACCTAGTGATTACAAATTGCAATTTTATCTTGTCCCATTTGCTCCGCAATACATTCTTGACTATATTATTACTGAAAAGCATGCCTCCACTGAGACAGTTGATTAACAAGGAGAAAGGAAGGTCATCCTAGTTCATTTCTCTTGGTATACTAGCATAACTTGATGCATTATCTTGTCCAACTGTACGTGTAAAAAAACTTGTTCAATTGCAGGCCAAGCCTAGAAGTTCCTACATCAACACACAATCATTTTATTCTCAACACAAATTGATCTGTGACCTAGAAAAAACAGGAAAACGTTAATATAATTTTGCACGTAAGCTTATGAATGAGTTTATTAGTAGATCCCAGAGTGGGGACTAGAAAAGTAATTGGCTATAGAACAGATTGTACTTTCAAATTGATTTTTGAATTATCCATTACCTGAACAGGATGCATGTTCCTTTGATTTCAATCTGCTATTGACGATGCCATCATTGGCTCGCTGTCGTCCGACTTGTCGCTGATATCCACAAGCCGTCTTCCAACTTCAGTGCGCCAAATCTCCGAGTACTGGACCAGATGGCCACTGCTTGATTGATCTTGGGCGAGATAGTGAAAGGTGCAAAGAGAGAGGATAATCATGGACATTCTCGCATCAGGGGATTTGGGAACTGCAGGGCAGCAAGAGCCGTGAGTCTGTGACATAGGTGAGGCAAACGACCATATTGACCTCAGCCTCGTAAGCCCCAACCAGCATGCTTGAGCATAGGCCATGGAAAATTATTATTGAATTGTAAGTCCTAGTTTCCCAAGCCCAAGAAGTATATCCCATGTGCAGCCAGGTTTTGAATGGGGTCGGACTAGTTTTTGGACTGGGGTCAGATACAAAAATATCTATGGGATTCCTCATCGTTAAGTGGAATTCATTAGTGTCGGCTGCACCCAACTGTTGAACGGGAGCTCCTCCCCTGATACCGTAGTGTGTGTTATAGCCTGCGGATAGTTGCATATGTTACCGATCTGTACTTCTTTGAGTCTTCATCAACACATTGTTATGATTTTGACATACCGGCCTTCTCCACTATTGTTTCTGCACTCCTCTCTCTCTCATTTTTTTAGGAGATGAAATTCTGAAACCTATATGATTTTTTTAGTTCAGATATGCACGTGACTAAAAGATCAAATGTTCCATACATTTAGCTCTTCTAGTGTCAATAGGTAGAAAGATAAACACGATGCACTGGCTGGCTGGTGTGTAGATAGTTCACTAGTTGTGTGATAAGATGGGCCTGCTGGGATGCGTAGAAATAGATTAGTTCTTTTTACCTTGGGCCATCGACTCAATGTTTCCTTCTTGCTGTCCATCGGCAGATCAAATAGAAACAAAAGTTGCATAGTCTGCCAATCCGAATGTAAATGAAAAAAACGCCACTCTTATTATTCCTCTTACTTGACCAAACGTTCTACTAATGGTCGAGGTAGCAGCACTAGTTTTCTTGTATTATATTATTGATCAATTCTTTCTTGTGCATGGCCAGTGTAGACAACCTCCTCGACAGGGTCGAATATTACAAGGTACTAGTACTATATTATCTTCTACATGAACTAGAAGCCCTTTGTAACATCCGAGCATTTAGGACTAAGCGAAGGGTAGATTTAGGATTTTGTGCATCTGCATGCATGCATCTAAAAATCTGGGTAAATTTTTGCCAAATAAAAAGACTAGAGTGATCAGAATTCTCACTCCGATGAATTAGGTTTAGTGTTATCAGAAGGGGAGTGAGATGAATTTTGACATGACCTCTATTATTTTCTAGAGTTATGAGGGGAGAAATTTCACTTATAACTAATTATTCACAATAATACAAATGCAAGTATTATAAATAAAAGTATAAAGATCCTTAAAATCCAACATTACAATGTTCCTTCAAAATAAAAGAATAAAGAAAAGATTATAATAAAATAATTAAATGAATAAAGAAAATGGAAAATCAATTACAATAATGAAACAAATAGAAAAGTTCTTTAATCAAAGAATATATTTCTATCACATTATCCTTTTATAACAAAGGAATAAAAAGAAAAGATTAAAACCAGGATATAACAGAATTATTTATAAAATTGAATACAGGATGTATTATATTATTCTTTTACAATAAAAGAATAAGAATAAAGTAAAATACAGAAAACAATAAATAAGAAATCTTTATTTAATCATACAAAGATTTAATCAATATAAGAAAATTCAAAGTCATTACATAGCTGAATAGTTACAAATAAAGAAAAAGAAAAGCTTCACTAAAATATATAATAATTACATTGTTATTACAATTAAATAAAAAGATTACAGAAGCTATAAACCTAAGCTAGGATCTCTATCTACTTTGATGTTCCTGGATATTCTTTTGATTCCTGCAAAACAAATAAATAAAAGATGAAAACAAAAAGGGTTAGTGTTAGTAATTTTGCTCTCAATTACAAGGTAAGGTGCCTTTATTCATTACATCAACGGCAGAGTTGATGAGGGGCAAGTTTCACCAAAAATGATATCTGTTCTGATCAGTATAGTACTGGTCTCAGCTCAGCATCATTGACAGAAGTGGGACAAGTTTTACCAAGAAAGCAAGTAGTAAAGGTAAAACCATCAGCAAATATCCAATATCTACTTGATCTGATCCACACATAGGAGGCAAGCACACAAACAGCTTACACAATACATGTATAGCACGTGGTGTCACCACCACAGCAACCAGTACAACAGTATAAAGGTAACCGTGAGGGAATTCCAGGATTCTTTCTCACTTACCCCAATAGTCCAGCCGAAACCACACTCCTCTATCTGAGTAGTACAAGAGTGTCAAGAACACTGCTTCCATTAAATCAGGAACACAAACACTGATTCATTCCCAGATCAATTTGATGCATCACATCTACACCACAAGCATCCTGGTTGCTTGGGAAAGCCATCTAGGTGCTCAAGTAGGAGTTCCAGCAGCTGACTAAGGGCAAGTAGAAGATCTACAACAGGCCACAAGCCACTCACCAACCTCAGGTAAAAATCATCAGAACGAACTACTGGATCATGTAGAAACCATTCTTGTATCTCACACACAGATCTGGAAATACTGGGGAAATTCTACAAATCAACAAATTCTATCTATCCTTCAACTAGATCTTTCTATAGGAGGATTGAATAGAGTGATCCTCTCAAAATTGCGTGGAGATGCCAGGCAAGATTCATCACAGAGGTTTGGCCTCATCTTTTATATCACAGGCCAAGTAAAGAAATCCAGCAAACCACATCTGAGATGCTACCACTTTGCACACTCCTAAGGGAGGCACCACAGTGGTACACTTAATCATTTTAACCCAACCAATTTAGCTTCAGCCTTTTGCATCATGAGCTAAATCTCTATTTTTGTACATATCAACATCAACTACATCATTGTAGTGATTCCCAATAGCCAGATCATTATAGACACATCATGGCCAAACTAAATCAATCATTTTCCTAGCCTACAGCAGCTAGATCATTTAATTTCTCACTGCCATTTTGACAGAATAAAAAGGCCACTCACTTATATACAAGCTTTCAATTGGAGTACAAGTTATATCCAAGGAAAAATTCCAGGCAGTAGCTCACATCTGCAGATCATGCTATCTAGGACATTACTGTGCACACTCCAGTAGTGGAGGCACCACAACAGTAGCCCAGATAGCAGATGTCATGGATAATTAGGAAATCCATTTTGCAACACATTCTATTAGCCAAATCAATCACTTCTGATCATGCTAGAAATGATCAGGCTATTGTGTACACTCCAAGGAGGCATCACAATAGCATGATCATCTTAGTAAAAACTATCATTAACTTCATTTGAGCCTCACAAATTTAACAAATTATGAATACATCTGCAAGCAAATGAAATTGATTCAAATCATTTTCCTAAGATAATCTAGATAGGAATCATTTGGATATAATTATTATCATATGAACCAGCTCACAACATATAGCACGTTCATGGCAAAGTACATCTGCATAAAAGGCATATCTCTTAGATACTACAACCAAGTCAAGCCAAAGGTTTGAACCAAATAATCATCTTCCTAGAAAAGTTATCTAAGGATCATGCATTTCAGTATCAGACTATTCAATCAGTTTAATATGATCAATATAGTCAAGGCCACTATCTTTAATTAAAGCATCCACCATCAGATCCATCACTAGGATATGCCTGTTCACAACATAATTAGGATATACCTTGATCAGGGAGAATACCCCAACAAACCACACATTTCTGGATGAGAAATTCATCCAAACAGAGACATCCCTTCATAGTGGAGTAGCATATCTTATATATCTACTATCAAGGGAGATAGCAATAGTCCCAATAGTTTCTCTACTGATAGGTGGGAATTTAACTTAGAAGCACTAGCTCCACTTGTGCTTTTAGCTACATAATTAGATAGTGTCATCATCATAAGGTAATCACATCCCTAAGCCATCCACTATCTCAATTCAGATAAATAGAATTTTAGGATCAAACCTGCTAGTCAGATTTAGTAGAAAAGCTACTGTAAGGTGCTTAGGAACCAGAGGGAGGAACCCGAGCTAGGGTTGGACACGGATTAAGTGGCAGGAGTAAAATAGAGAGGGAGGGGTGAGTGAAGGATCACCTACCTTTGACAAGCTACTTCTCGTCGAAGAAGAGGCAGAGATAAACCCAAATCGAGCAGCGGCACAGCGGCACAGGGAGCACCATGTGCTAGCCCCGCGCCAAGCTGCAACCTGCAGCAAACAACACCACCAGATCCTCTCAGCATCACCAGGACACCACCACAAACCAACGAGGTCACCATCAATCTCTAGAGCCATGGGTAGCAACAACCCTAGAACCAGACAATTGAAGGGGGCAAGATCAATAGGGCATCATTCACAAATCGAGTTGGAGGGATAAGTAGGTCTGAGGTAGGCGGAGCTAGGGTGGCTAGTGGCGGTGGCCGCAACGACCGGTGTTCGCCGGAACTCGGCGAGCGGTGGAGTGGACGTCATAGAGGGGAGGATCGGGTTCGTCCCAGGAAGGGGATGTGAGCGAGAAGGGTGAAGGGGCCAGGGTTGTGTTGACCACGAGCCAGGCCTGGTTGGGCCCGGCTGGGCCGTTCTTGTTACCAACCAAACAGACAAAAATAAAAAAAGGGGCATAAGAAAAAACTAGAATAAAGTAATGACCAAAACACCCCTAAACACTATTTTATATCTAGAAAATGTAGAAAAAATCCTAAAAATATATTTAATACATCTAAATGCTTATCAAAATAATCTCCACCTAAGAAAAATATAATCATATTTATTTAAGTTTAATAAAATATAGATAAACATTAACACCCTCAAATAACTAAATGAAATTTAATAAATTTAGAAAAATTCCTAAAAATAAATAAAAATCATTTTCATGCTTAAAAGTAAATCTCTTATCTAATAAAAATACTAATTTAAAATTTTACAAATAAAACTTAAAACAAATATTTAAAGAGATTCAATAATTGAGAAATTTTATAAAAAAATACCTAAAGATAAATAAAATTCAATTTTGAGATTTTAAGTAAGAATACTTACGAGAATAATACTAAATATATTATTCCAGAAACATTTTAAAACTCTTAGATCATATATCTTCAATTATTAAAATTAAATAGTTGTTTTATTAATTATTTAACATTATTTCCTAAGTAAGAAATAAGCATGTTGAAAACACAATCTTTTAACTCTAAAATAGTCTAACATACAATTATAATTTAGGATACTATATTTAAGTCTTTACGACAAAGTTTCATCATGCTTAAGTAAAACCCTAATTATTGTTAATGCCATAAATATTATATCCCGAGTCCTATTATATCTTTATAGTTAACTTTGGTCTAACATATCATAAGCTAGATATATAATGACTCAAAATCATTTAAACCTTATCCTAAACCATAACTTTAATCTTATTAATCTTCAGAGTTGATTAACTTAACATAAATAATATTTTCTTCGAATGTTATTCTTTTTGCCCCTTTCAAAAGAAACACTATACCATTTATTATAAACCATAACAAAATTAAAACATAAACCTTGTAATGATTACATGGTATCACCCAATCTTAGAATTGTATTACAATTGTACCTTACTTTCATATCTTATATGTTATCCAAAAACCCTTACAACTACAATCCTTTATGAAGTAAACTTAAAGATAACTCACATCATAAACAAATCATCTAAATCCAACTCACATGTAATGTTGGGGAATTACTTAAGGTTTTACAAAATGCATATCATTACTTATGCATAACACCATATTGCTTCTTTAAACATTGTCCTTACCGGGCAATGATGGTACTTTTGTAGAACCCGAGGTCCAGGCTCAAGTCGAGACATCAGACTACAGTACTCCTCTATATCAAGGCAAGTTCACACTTGCTCATGTCCTTTGATTATTTTCTGTAAAGTATTTTAAAAATCCAGTGTTGTCAACACCTGCATTTGAAAAAAATTAGAAAACACTATTTTTATAATAATATGATTATAGGTTATTTACCATGAGCTAATAATCTACTATGAAAGTTCTGGTGGTAAAAGAACGTATTATCTTGGACTTAACAAACAATGTCGCCAGTGTACTTGCGCCGTATATTACACGTTAACCATGAGATTTGGAATGGGACAGAGAAGTCAGCTGGATCGGCTCCCTTTCGCATGCATTGGACACTGTTCTGGGCATTTGTAAGTTGCAGATCGTGGGTATAGCAGTTTTATACTGGGAAAAGTCTACCATGGATCTAGGCTTACAAAAGACAGATTTCTAGTGTTAATGGTTGTTGTGTGTATCCAACTAAGGTATAGCCGTTTTATATGGGGAAAAGTCTACCTTGAGTTTGGGCATACAACAATTATGGTGTATGCGGGGTCGCGGAGAAGGACAGTGATTGGCTTGGATCTTAGTCTGGGCCTCATACCAAGGAAGTGTGAACGGGAATGTGCGCCCGGATGTGCAACAAAGCTAAGATATCTCATGGGTAAAGTAACGCACCTCTGCAGAGTGAAAGAACTGTAACTTGTTACTCCCTGTTCTGGGAAGGAGCTGTGAACGCGGCGGGAAAGGAACTCCATGAAAGTTCTGGTAAACCCGTGAAGGCTGACTGACATAGCTTTTCAGAATAAAATCAACCTTTGAAGAAATCTTTACAAAAATTTGCGTATCCTATGACCTATGGTATGTGGCTGTAGATATAGTGCATCAAACACTCCTTTTTAGTGAACTTTCTAAGTACGCTCGTACTCAATGTATCTTCTTAATCCTTGCTATATTTTAAAGATATTAACGGTCAGGAAGAGGAAATACTATATCCAATTGAAGACCAAGAAGAATTCCGCTATGAAGAACCAGAAGTATCCGTAAGCGTCGAAGGGAACAATTACGAAAACAACTATGGAATGGAGACCGATGTATCTGAAGTGTAGATGTAGCATATATAGTGATCTAGTCCAGTAGCATAGATCTCTATCTTATATCTATATTAAATCTTGTATAAACCTTAGTTGCTTCTTACTTCTGTTCTTCGAGTTATTGTAGTTTAGCCCTGAGTCATCGGGATACCTCTATGGACCTAGGAGGATCTCAAAGTCGTCATATAAATTTCTGATTGTAATAATGACAATGTATGTTGTGGACCCGCTTTGTTTCTACTTTACCACTCTGAGGATGTAATATTTATGGAATGGTACTCTGTGAGTGTTATGTCCATGACTATAGTATACTAAAACATGAAGTGGTATGCTGGGTCACCACACCCTTTCACTAGATTCTAGTATGTTTATACTTGAACTTTTGAAATCTGAACACAAAGACATCCCAACTGTCACTATGTCGTTTGGCATATGAGTTTTCCTGATTTTTCAATTATGTCTTAGTTATAGGACTTGATCACCAAGCTCACTAGACTTTGAAATTCCTGATATATAAAAATTATAGTACAATATTTATTTAACTTGTTAAGTAGTTTTTCTATAGCATCCTTCACAAGGAAGATCCAAGTTTTGAATTTCCTTTAGGTTCTTATCTTCATTTTTCGTGTCTACCTATCTTCAAGGTTTATGGTTTACTAAAGGTTAATTTTTCTTTGCTATGAAATAGAAAACCTCTCATCGTTGCTAAATAATGCTTTATATTTTTTGTAGCAGATTGTGATCAATCATGATAAGATTATGGAGCGGGAGCAACAGATGCACCAGGTGACCCTCACTAGGCTCCTGGCGATGGCGCTGGAGCAAAGGTTCTTAGTGTGTTGGATCTTGAAGAATTTTTGTCTTAGAAGAATTTGTATTGCCTATCTTGCTGTGAACTTGTACTCGGAGGTGTGAACTTGTGGCACAAACACTTGGTGTTGTGTGAATACTTGGCACTTGTTGATTTTAGTTCATGTATGAACTGGTATGTCGCGATTGATGTATAATGTACTTGTATTCATGTTGGTTCTATTATGCTTTGGCCAATTGCAAGTTTCTGGAAAATTCCGTGCTATTTATACTGTATTCTGGACTATATTGTATATTTTAATATCCGTATACTATTATTTATAGTGATCTATAAAACATGAATTTCGAAAATATTATAGGAGGCGCATATAGGACACTATAGTAGGCGCATAATCAATAAATATACGAGGCGCATTGTGAAACATATGCGAGGCGCATATCATATGCGCCTCCTATACTTCACATATGCGAGGCGCATACCGATATGTGCCACCTATAGGAGGCGCATATGATATGCGCCTCGCATAAAAAATAGGCGAGGCTCGAAGCTAGAGGCGCATACGATATGCGCCTTGCATATGCTTTTAGGTGCACCTTGCATAAGGTTTTCTCTAGTAGTGTCCGTCAAGAGGGCCTAGAGTATATCTATCTGCCATATGGATGGACATATCCTATTCTTGATCCATGTGCATCAACACATACTTTCATAATACCTAATGCCACCTTTATAACCACCCAATTACGGAAGTGGAGTTTGATGTCATCAAAGCATCCATCTGGTGATGGTGATTAACATGATCTCATGGTCGAAGGGTTATGTTACTATGTATATGAAAGAACAAACTCTAAATGACTTGATATTATGCTATGCTATCTATAGGAGTGTGTCCATTACATGATTCTCCTAATGATATGACCTTATTATTAATAACATCCAATGTCCATGATCAGGAAACCATGATCATCTATTAATCAACAAGCTAGTTCAACAAGAGGCTTCCTAGGGACTCTTTTATGTTTACAAAAGACACAAGTATTAATGATTCCGGTTAATACAATTATAGCATGGGATGTAAACATTTATCATAAACATAAAGATATGATAATAACGATTTTATTATTGCCTCTTAGGCATATCTCCAACAGTCTCCCACTTGCACTAGAGTTAATAATCTAGTTTTGAAAAACTTGTGTATTCAATACCTATGGCTTTTCGGTGTTCTATAAACATGATTTCTAGAGGTTAACTAATCTTCGTATCCTACACTTTCAGGTCCGTGTGTAATTGCATGTCTTTGCGTCTCTACGCATCACTC
Organism: Avena insularis; assembly: GCA_023614405.1. Lineage (NCBI taxonomy): Eukaryota > Viridiplantae > Streptophyta > Magnoliopsida > Poales > Poaceae > Avena > Avena insularis. The sequence continues at coordinate 147,681 of JAJUPC010000031.1, read as the reverse complement.
ATTCTCCAATGAGATGGCATTGTATAAATTTGGTCCTTTGGTGAGACCTTTAGTTACTTTGGGATTAAACCATGTCGATACAATGGTTGTACAATATATCTTCATAGTATTAACCCGCTGTGAACCACAACTAGTTTTATAACAAACTACTTGACACAAATGCCCTCTCTTGCTGCTACAATAACACACATATACTTAGCCTTTTGTTATAGTATCCGTCACAATGTATTAACTTTGTAACTCATCCAAATCCTTTATGGAACTTCCTTTCCATTACATTGTGTCACCCATAGTTTAAATTGAGATAAACACAATTTGTATCTTGTGACAAAACTAGTATCAATGTAACACTTTACAATGAACTATATATCTATTTGTCACCTCTAAATAAATAACATATTCTTAGTTCTTCCAAAGATCATAAGAATATCCTTACTATCGTTGAATGATCACCTTATGAATCATTCTGGTATATGCTCATAACATTTAGAGCATAGGACATATCTGGATGTGTACGCATCACAGTATGATTGATCAAAAATTACTCTTTATGATTTCATCCACTTACCAAGTGTCAATATACTTGAATATTGATTCAATCATTTCCATGCAAAAAGAACCTTTCTTGTAGTTTTTATATTGAACTATTTCAATATCTCATCTATTTACTCTCGGCACAACCATATTAGCGTCTCAATCTATACATATAGACATTGATGCCAAATATTCGGGTTTCGCATAAGTATTTCATCAAGATGAAATTCTTAACTTGTGTCATCAAAATATACATCATTTTCAATCAACAATATGTCTTTCACATAATGTATTAGAAATATGTCTTTGCTCTCCCACTTAATTTCTTGAAAATGCAAGCATATTCATTGTCTATGATGAAATTAAACATGTTAACAGTTTTATCACGGTGAAGATTCCAACTCCGCAATGCTTACTTCAACCATTGAAGTTTGCATATACTTTTAGCATCCTTTGTATTAAAAGACCCCTTTGGATCGTGTCATGTCCACGTCCTTGGTGACCATTCTATTAGAAGAACTTTGTTTTGTTTGTTCAACTATCATATACTAATATATGTAGTGGTTTTGCTACATTAATCCATCCAGACTAAATATCATGATGAAAGATTAAATCTCGTCATAGTCAACTCCTTGAACATTGTCATGAACTCTTTCTCGACATGTCAACTATTTCATAGATGTGAAACATCCATGTCTATTTCTTTATAAATCCAAATATGACTGTAAGGTCTTACACCTTTCCAGAGGGTCTTCCAAGTTCAAATCTTGATTTCTCGTGTATGGAACTATCATGGATTTTATGGATTCAAGACATTTTGACAGAATCAGGTCCCATCATTTCTTCTTTTCATATAGTCGGGTCATTATTGTCAAACAAAAATGATTTACTCTCAAATCTTTGGATTTGATTGTTTACCCGATCTACTTGGTTCAATAGGAACCTAAACCTTCAAGACCACAACCTTTAAGACACGTGAGCCATGAGGATCGTTGCTGCCTCCGGGTCACTTTCTGGCGCTATGCAACTCAGCACATATTGGCTAAAGTCCAATAACTTTATAAAATTTCTATCATCCTCCCACTTAACTTTTCACGAAAAATTCCTTCTAAAGAAACTTGACGTTCTAAGCGACAAACACTTTTGTCTTTGGTGTCATGGAGGAATACCCAATGGTTATTCGAAACAACCTACAAAGACATGGTCATCCGATTTTGGTTGTAAACATTTTACTTATACCTAGCATACCAATGTTTAAGAAAGGACAACTTGGCTTTTATCCCAAACCATAAGTTATATGGTGTCATTTCAACGGATCATGATGTAGCTCTTTTTAGTGTAAAATTGGCTTTTATCCCAAACCATAAGTTATATGGTGTCATTTCAACGGATCATGATGTAGCTCTTTTTAGTGTAAAATTGGTAGTCACTAAAGCTTTAATATTTAAAATATAATGGCAGTTTTATAAATTACACCTTTGATATTACCATGTCAAACAAGGTTTCATTAAATATCTTGAACACTCCATACTACTATGGTGTTTTTCGGGAAGCATAAAGCTATGGAACGATTCCTCAAATCTTAGGTGTTTTGCTAAAATTATGACTCAAATATCTTCCTTTACGATCCTATCATAAACTCTTTATTTTCTTATTACAATGATTTTATACTTGATCTTGAAAGTCTCTGAACATTTTCAAATGTTTCATACTTTTTCCTCATTAAATAAATATACACATATATTCACTCAAATTTTCAGCAAAAGCATATGAAGTTGAAATCAATCGCTCATGACTTCACATAATGGGCTACATACATAAATATGTATAAATTCCAATAAGTTAGTCGTTCGTTCTTGTTCGGCTTTTGAATGAAGTTTAAATATTCTCCAGGAAAGTTTCACAAGCGTCATTTAATCAAAATCAAAAAGACTCCAAAATTCCATCGACATGGAGTTCCTTCATGTTTTATTTCCAATATAACGGCGATGTCACTTTGTAAGTGATCTTTCAATAATTTGTCTTATGACATTTTTGGCATTTCAGTTTTATGGATGTGATTTCTCCAACTAGATTTGTAAATCATCCATCTTTTATGGATTACGACAATTATTTGAACAACCCTTTTGTTCCCATGATACTTGATCGAATTAACAATTATTGAAACAAATCTTTGAGGTAAGCTTTGATGTTTAAGAAGCCACACAACAACACTTTGTTTGTTTTCGATGAACATCATAACATATTCTCTTGCTAGTTACGTAGGGCATTGTAGTTCATTAATTGTGTTGTTTCGTATGACAATTCACACCAATAAATTGGTATCCAATACCCAAGAACAAAATGGTTTAACAAGCAAAGAATACAACCATGACATGTATATCATCTATATACTTATGGTGTACAATTCTAGTCTTTTCTTTTCTGCAAAATATTTCTAAGATTCTCTTTTACCATTTTCTTTGCCTTTAAAATAATCTATCAACATCAATAGTGGCGCCATACACATGACACATAGTCCAAAGCGTGTATAGTCAAAATACTAATATCTTTGGTTGCACTTTAAAGTAGATCACCATCGTCAAATGTTTGGCGTTCTTTCTAATTCCATTCTTTATTAATCCTTTTAGTATATTAAACATTTTGCCTACATCTTATATTCATTCTTATCATGGCAATTTTCATGATCAAGGTACATTAGCTTATAACGGTGAATCGAGGGTATAATGTTTCTCTCCAAAACCTTTTGGAGGATTAGGACCACTAGCATCTCCAATGTTTCACAAATTCTCATCAAATATGAGAACATAAATTTTGCCATATTATAATCTATCATGTTGCAACCAAAACATCATTTTAGATATCGCAATATCTTCCACTCACAATGGTTTCTGAAACAATTCTTTCAGCTCCTAGATAACCTTGATATTAAAACAATCTTTTGAATATCGAGAATCATGGAGACAAACACGATACTTATATACTAACACTAGAATTGTTACTCTTGATTTAATACTAATTATCAAACTTCATGGAGTAAACGTAACTTGTTGAAAGTTTTCAGTAGGACTTGTAAACTTTAGATTGAGACTCAAAACAATACGATACTAGTTTGTAAAGTAATTATCCCGAATTCTATAGTTCTATTATCTCAATTATAACTAAGCATAAGGTGGTGAATGAATGCCAATGACTACAACAACTATGAAAATTCACTTTGATTTAATTTATGATAAATTGTGTTCAACTTTAATCATATTATTTTGAACTCCCACTCAAAACAACATCCCTCGAGTCGTTTTGGTGATTACACGAACCAAATCCACTACACCAAGTTTGATCATCATGAGAGATGATGTAGCTTCAAAGGCGAACAATCAACATGTTCATCATATCATCCATATGACTCATGATTTACCTTTTGGTATTCCGTGTTCCGAGACCATGTCTGTACATGCTAGGATCATCAATCTTAACCTTACTATCCACATGTGAAAATCTGGCTTGCACCCGTTGTATGCACAAGTAGAATCTATCACACCCGATCATCACGTGATGCTTCAAAACGACGAGTCTTAGAAATGGTGCCTACCAAGGACAAATACTTTATTACATGATATTTGGTGAGAGAGATCATCTTATAATGCTACCGTCGCGACCTAAGAAATACAAGATGCATAAAAAGGATTAACATCACATGCAATTCATAATATGTGATATGATATGGCCTTTCTTTTTATTCCTTTGATCTCCATCTTGAAAGCACGAACATGATCTCCATCATCACCGGCGTGGCGTCAAGGTCAATGGCGCCACTTCATGGTTCTCCTTCACCAACAGCAACTATTACAACTACTTGGAATAAAGCGATTACGTGATGAATAGACACACATGTCTTAACAAATTTAAAGACAACCATAAGGCTCCTGCCGGTTGCCAACTTACAATAAGGATTATCGCATACATCATATATAATCACAATCACATCATGGCTATATCACATCAAAACACAAGCCTTGCAAAAAAAAGTTAGACGCCTCTAATTTTCTTTGCATGTTTTACGTGGCTGGGGCTTTCGAATAAGAACCGTTCTAACTTACGAACATGAACCACAACATTGATAAAAGTATTATGGGAGAGAGAGAAACCCGCAAAGCCACTTGTGCAATGCAAGTTGCTCGTTAAGCGTGGAGCAAGTATCATGTACGATAACATGTAAGGTTATCCCGAGCCGCTTCATCCCACCATCCCGCAAGATGTAAAGTAAACGAAAAGCAAGCGACAATAAGAGCATCAACACCAACAAAACCATTGTGTTCTACTCGTACAACATACCTATGCATAGACACGGCTCTGATACCACTATAGGGTTTATAGCATGGAAAACAAAAAATTCTATCGCGGGGACACACAAAAGCCAAGATCTAATCTACGAGATTGGTGCAACGAGTTTGTAGAGAACTAACCCTCATATATCCAAAGCGGTTAAGGAGATCGGATTCTCGTGGTTGATTTAGTCGATCACTTGCCGATCTCAATATCACGAAGACGGTCCTTCTGGCCCCATGTTCTGAAAGCGCTTCCGCAGTCGATCAGACGTACGATAGTCGATGAATACCTTTCTCTCCCTTGTTCCAGCAGGGCATTAGAGGTTTGTAGTTCTCCATGGAATCCCAACAGAACGACGGTGTGGTGGAGAAGAATCCCTACAGGGCTTCGCCTAAGCTGGAGCAGGGCAATGGAGGAGGAAGGATGGAGACGGCCATGGATGGTGGCGCCTAAGGTTTGGGTGAGGGAGTGGGGGGCGCCCCCACCCCTCCTTATATGAGTGGAGGGTCTGCGGACAGGGTTCTAGCCGATTCCTCACAAAACTCTTCATGGCCGGCATCAATGGAGAGGGAAAGGGAAACCTTTTCCCTCAACGTTTCCTTTCCTTCCTCCACTAGGACTTTAACTTTCAAACTAGTATTTGACTTTCAAACTAGTATTTGACAATTCAAAGAAAAGGGTTTTTGAGGTTTAGCAGCCATTTTTTAATCAAGGATGGCTTTTCTTTTCTCCTCTCCTCTCCTATCTATATCCCCGGCGGCGGTTTGCTCCGGTGATCACCTTGGTTTGCTCGGGAGTTGGAGGGCCATAATCAGAGAGGTAGCTGGGGCTGCGATCAGTCCTTGTCAACAGGGCTCGATCTCGAGGGAGGATTCGGGACAGGTGTCGCTACGGGATGTCTCGGGGCAAATCCTGGCGAGCTGGTGTTCGATGGTGGAGATTTCATACGGGACGCGTTTGGTACACGCGGGTTGGCACGTTCTCGTGGGTCCAACGTTGGTGGTGCAGGGGGCAGTTCCTCACGGTGTCGCCGGTGCGTCGCCCTATGCGCGTACGTGCCGGGTGATACGGCTTGGTGGTTCCAGGAGAGGTGCGGGCGCTGACGGTGGGGCGTCGGTGGAGGAGTGCCACCTTCCAGGTGAGGTGAGGGGTACTAGTACGCCGGAGCACGATCCCCAGTCAGTTCCATCTCCGCATTTCGTTTTCTCTAACCCTAGATCGGGAGCCGTTTCTCCTCTCGCAAATTCCAGATCTCGTGGTGTGTGTAGAGTGGTTTTCGTCCGGGAGCCTCCAATTTTCCATCCCTCGTTGCCGCGGGCTGTTTCTCCGGTGAGGTGGAGTGGGGTTGTTTCGGGAGATAGCAGATCTTTCGCTCAGGTTGTGGCTGCGGAGTCTGCCATGGATCGGCGGTTTCGTGGTGGGCGTGGTTCCCCGTCTCGTCCTCCAGTGTGATCTGGTCCCTATGCGAGCAGATTTGGATCTGGGTATGGACAAGGTCGTTTCCCTGTTGATCGTAGGGGGCTGGAAGAGGATCATAGGGAAAGTGGTTGGATCCGCGAGCAGGAGCGGCGTCGCGATGAAGCGCGGCGTCGGGATGCGAGGCATAGGGATGAGTTGAGGCAGGCGGAGACTGAGGCCAGATTGGAGGATTAGCGAATGGAAGCCATGGCGCGGGAGAGGGCTCTGTCTGAGGCTCTCCGTCGTGAAGCAGAACAGGCTCGCAATCGGGGCCGTTGGAGTCACCGTCCGGAGATGCAGCAAGGATCAGGGTCGGATGCTACTACTTCGTTGTTCCCAGGCAGATCAGGTAACTCTGATACGAATCCTAGGAGAGGAGAGCCGGTTTTTGCTCGTACAGTGGAGAAGGTTACTATTCCTAGGGTTGTGATGAACACATCTGTCCCTATGACTCGCTCTGTTTCTGGCTTGAACATCTCGGCATCAACTTCTGTTAATGTGCGTGCTGGGGGGACTCGTCCTGTGAATTTATCTCCGATCCTGTCAATTAATCAATCTGATGTTGTTGCCACTACTCTGGTGGGGTCCTCTGTACCACCACAAGCAGTAAGTGTGCCGTGAGATGGTAATGTGGCTGGAGGTTCTGGTGATTTACAGTTGTTGGATGTGATTCAGGAGGAAGTGGTATGTGAGAATTGTGGGAAGGATCATAGCATTTTGGTCTGTCAAGAGAGGAAACCTTGGGAATATGTTCCTCTTTTCTTTGGCAGTACTAATTTTGAGCAGGGCTTTCATTCTATTCCTGTTGTAGAATCTAATGTTCAGTCTATGGAGCAGCTTCTGATGAGGTTTAATCTCGTCAATGCCCATTGTTATGGACTTGGGTTTTGGAGAAGATGGAGATGCTGGAGATCGTGGCACGGTTAACAGACAAGCAACCAGGGGACACGAGATTTACCCAGGTTCAGGCCCCCGGAGGGAAAACCCTACTCCTGCTTGTCTACTCTTTGATTATGGCGGAACCGAAGGTTACAGGGTGCGCAGATTCGATCTGGCGTGGATGCGTGTGCGAAAGCATGAGTCTAGTTATCGCCTAGGACGTGCCCTCCTGGCCTTTATATAGACTTAGGCAGGTCCCGGGCGTAGTCCTAGTCGGTTACAAGTTCTAGGGTTTTACCCCTTTGAATTTCCTATCTCCGCTAGTCATGCTCTCCAAGGATCGAAGGCGTCATGGGCCTTGGCCACCCGAAAATCTTCATGGGCCAGCGTATGTCTGCCGTGGGCCTTCCTTGGGCTGGACTAGGTATACTGAGGTTACGTACCCGTAGGGTATAACCATGTCAAGAGCCTCGGTGATCGGTCGAATCGTAGATTCGGTGAGGACTCTTCCATCCTTCGGAGAAGCTATGTGTTAATAGTATATGTGTGTAGGGATTGATGCGTGCACGACTCACCCGACGGATCAGGGTCAGTTAACCGTCTTAGGACGAAACAACACGATCTTCTTCAGGTTCGGGTCCCTCAACCCGGACCTGGAACATATGCTGGCGTAATTCGACTCAGGCCGCGGAGGACTTACAGGAGTGGAATTCCAGTGATTTTAATTGGTGTACCCAACGCGTCCGTCGGGATTTTTCATCGTACCTACTGGTACGGATTCATACTAGCAGAGCGCAGTCAGGTGCGTTGCCAGGCCATCAGATGATATCTGTAGGTCTTATCTTTGCGTCGCAGACGCAGCATCCGAATGTTTATCACCGCGGAGGTGTTTCGGGTGGCCAAGGAGGATGTTACTCACTTAGCATTAATTGGGGCAGAGTTGCCGAAAAGTTTTGCGTGCTGATCCGAAAGATCGCAGTCGAAGATTTCATAGGGTGCGCGACCAGCGCTCCCTATGGGAGTAGCCCCCAAGTGTCTGTTCGAGTCGTAGACTCGAACGGAGACTTTTAGTTCAAGCATTGTTTCAATCATTAGGTCCGCAGGACTCGAAAATTTTCGGATGCTTAAATCCATCCTCCCTATGGGAGTAGCCCCCGAGTCCGTAGTGGAGTCGTAAACTCGACATAGGACTCAGAGAAATAATTTTGTCCTCATTTGTTTGTCGGGTGCACGGCCAGCGCTCCTGATAGGAGTAGCCCCCAAGTATTTAGTCGAATCGTAGATTCGAGTGAGTACTTTTAGCTGTGGAACCGAAGTGGTGCTAGTATAGCTTTTGATGACGTCAGTGCTTACGATCGATGACCTCAAGCGTCTGCTACGCCAGAGATGACTTGACTGGACGAAGCGTGGGTCCCACTTGCTGACTTTGAATTGACCGGTCACGCGCGGCGTGGAGATGATTACAGCGTCTCCTCGATTTCTGCACGTAGTGGACGGCGTGGTAACGACGGTTCGTTTTGGTGTTGACACGTGTACGGCCAGATCTACCGTTGGCGTTAGGTCTTCTCGATGGACGGCCAGCGTGCGTCGTCTTCGCTGTTATAATTCCTGGTGAAATCGTGGTTTGTTTTTCACCGCAGCAGTTCATCTATTCACTGCCCCCTCGTTCTTGAGCTATTCTTGCGCTGAGAGTTTCCTCCACATTTCCTTTGTCTTTCTTCATTGGCAACGCCACCACCGCCGTAGCGCCATGGGGAAACCAAAGAAGTCCTCATCTACAGTTGGGACCAGCGCCGCTGGAGGCAAGAAGGGCACCGCCACTGCTCGCTTCACCGACGGTGGCTGGCGGCGATCAGAAACGCGGGAGAGTGATCTCCGCAAACTGCGCGAGCGTAGCCTGATCCCGCAAGACACGACGGCCATGATACTCCCCGGCAATGAGGTAATCCCCCGTCCCCCGTCTGGGTATCGGGTTATGTTTGTTACCTTCATGATTCGCGGGTTTTCTTTTCTGGTCCATGACTTCCTTCGTGGACTGCTCTTTTTCTATGGGGTTCAACTCCATCATCTGTCTCCCAACTCCCTTCTTCACATTGCGTGTTTTATTACGCTTTGCGAGTGTTGGCTTGGCATTGAGCCGCACTTTGGCCTCTTCCGGAAGCTTTATTCCGTGAAGAGGTCGTTGATGGTGTGTATCCCATTGGGGGTTTCATCATCTCCCTCAGTCCCAATGTGCAATTCTTTTCCTTTTCCATGTCCGAATCTGTCCAGTACTGGCGGAGGAAATGGTTTTACATCCGTGAATCCGTACTGCCTGGGCAAGATTTTGGTCTCGTTCCTTTTGACCCCTCCCATTTGATTGAGAAGAAAAGATCCTGGAAAAACCAAATCTTGGACGGTGAGGTGGCGGAGATAGAGGCCCTGTATCGTCGGGTGGAGGATCTCCAATTGATTCCTGAGAAGGAGGTGAACGGTGTCGACATCATCCGGACGTTTCTTGAGCGTCGGGTGTAGCCTCTCCAAGTGAGGGCGCATCCGATGTTTCTTTACTCTGGGCGCCGTGATCCGACGAGGGTTTCGAGTGAGAAAATCTCCGAGGTGGAACTTGACAAGGCTCTTCGCGCGCTGTAGAAGTTCAAGGCCGACGAGGGACTCCCGGAGAAGTCGCTGGCTCCTTCCTTTTCTTCTACGTTGGCCGTGCCAAAGGTGTAGATTTATGCACGTAGTGCTCCCCTTTTTTGTTGGGTGTTTATTTGTGTCCTTTGTTTGCTAACAAAGTTTCTTCTCATCTTGTAGAGCTTCAAAGTGCCGGGCATGGCACCACCATTGTTCAAAGGTATCCGAATGCCCCGGATAATGAAGTGGTGGATTCCGTGTCAGCTACTGCAGCAATGATCCCCAGCGGAGGATGCCGACGAATCGAGTGAGGACCATTCGCGCAAGCGATCACGGAGCTCGAGCGAGTCTTCGGATGCTTCAACTCCTCCGACTCCCAGAAATCCTCTAGGCCTTGAGCGTCATGATGATGTTCATGGGGGTTTTTCCTCTCCCCTTCCTGCCATTCCTGTGCGGGCTGTTGCTCCGCACTCGCCAGCAAAGCGGAAGAAGGAGGAAGAGAAGAAGGAGAAGAAGGAAGAAAAGAAGGAGGAGAAGAGGGCCTGAAGGGCTTCTCCTATCTTCGACCTGAGCGCGTTGGGCTCATAAGTTTTCTTGTTGCCACTGTTGTCCTTTGTGTTTATGATGTTTGCACCTATGCTGATTGGCTTCGTATGCAGGCAATCCTCCGACGGCTCCAGTGATGGTGCGGGGGAGATGATGGGGGAGTCGAACATTGCGTCGCCTCCTCCTCAGACGGTGGCGACTTCGGGTGATGCTGCGCCAGTTCCTCCTGTGCAGGAGAGGCTGGTGGTTGCGCCTCAGAATTTCGCAGGCGGGCCTGCGGGTTCGCCTTCGGAGCACGTAAGTTTTCCTGCTTGATGTTACGGGGGGAGCCCCCGAGTGTCTTTGTATGCTGATGTTGTTTATGCTTCTTTGTGTTGGGCGTAGCCCCAAGTCCTGCTCTTACTACTATTGCCTGTTGCTGCAGCCTTTTGTCCAAGAGGCCAAGCGGCTGGTGGAGGAACGCCTGACGCTGGAGGCGAAACTGCGGCAGCTGCAAGGTATTCGTCTGCCTTGTAGTACTTCTCTTGCTTATCCTGGTCCTGTTCTTTGACGCTTGCTTGTTGTAAATGCAGAGGAGCATAACGACTCTCTCCGTGAGGTCGATGCTCTGAAGAAGAGCCTTGGCCAATCGGAGCAGAAGGCCGAAGCTGCCGCTGGGGCGAGAGAGCGCCTTGAGCTGGAGCTGACGAAGGCAGCCGAAGCGAAAGAGCGTCTGCAGCAGGAGGCCGCAGATCGTGAGGAGAAGCTGGCCACCGTTGCGGCTGCTCGTGAAAAAGGGGTGGCAGAGAAGCTCATGGCTGCTGCCAAGGCTATTTCGGGTGAGCGCTAGCTTTTGTACTTGCTTCTTTTTCTACGGATCTTCTTCTATGTTGCCTTTCTTCATGTTTTCTTCTTTGTCTCAGATGCCGCAGTATCGAGTTTGACTGGTGCTCTGGAGCACGGAGTGCTCTGGATGATGCCACCGTAGTGGTCGAAAACCGCCGCAGACCGTCGTCAACTCCTTGCCAAGGCGAAGAGGTCCTTGGTCGCTTCTACCAGAGCTCTTCCGGCAGAGGCTCTCACCGGTTACCGCAGCGCATAAGCGCAGCGAAGGGCATCGGCGTCCGTCTGGCCGGCGATAGCCATGGCGGCCGGGCGGAGCTGACCTGCCCAGACACTTCTCGATGTCGACGGCTGCAGATGGATCCGAGGTAGCTCGCCGCCTACTCCGCCGCTGCAGACGATATGGGCCCAAGCTCATTGACTTGTTGTCTGAGTACGCATTAACGGCGGCGAGGCTAAAGCTAGGCGTCTGGTTCGAGGCGACTCTGCCTCCGCCTAGGCGTAGTAGACGTAGGGTAGCTTGTAGTCTATTTTTGTTGTGAATATCTTTTGTAGTACCATCCTTGTGCCACGTAGTGGCCTTATATATTTTAATGAATTCCTCCGAGTTGTGCTCTATCCTTGGCTGAATGTCTGTGTGCCTTCTTTTTCTGCTGCTATAGGTTCCTTGGTCTTGACCGATTGACACTTCATCCGCAAAGCCCTTGCGACCATCATTGGATGATTCCTCGCAGCTTGCTTTTCTTCGAGATCGCGTGCGCAGCTTGGAGAGAGATTTGCTTGGGTTACGCGCTACCGACGCTTGGAAGTCCAAAGCGCACTGGTGCAGCCAGAGAGGAGTATTTGATGGCGGAGCTGGGTCGGCTGTCCGAGCAGCCGCAATGTAAGTTGATCCTTCTTTCGGCTGTAGCTCGGTTCTTGGTGAGCCTGCTGGCCTTACTCTTGTTTTTTGCGGTTGTCGCGGTGCCAATCTTGCTCGAGGAAGAAAAGGGCGATTGCTGTTCGAGTCAATTGCTTGACTCAACAGGACATGGAGGCCGCGGCTTCTTACGATGGATCGTGATCGCGCCATAGTTCTGGCAACGGTACAGGATCGTGTCTACCAGGTTTCGCGGGTGCTCCGCCAGGTGCAGACATCGCTTTCCTCGGTGCTGCACGTCATGTTTCCATTGGATGCCGTGCCAACGACCCTTGTAGGTCTTCTGACGAAGTTTCGGAGTGCCAGCAATGTCAAGGAGCTGAAAGTGCGGCAGCTCGTCGCAGGGTGAAGGCTGCCTTGTCTCTTGTGAGGTGCACCGTCGACGAGATTTGGCTGCTATGGCGATCGGGCCACCTCCTCGACCAGATGGTGGCGAGTGGAATATGCGTCCGCATTACGCGCTGTAAGGCAAGATGTCAACAGATTGTAGATTTGTTTGAGCAGCGTGCTCAGGTTATTCTTCGAATAGGTAGGACCTGAAAATAAGCAGATAGATGTAAAATTTGTATATTGCGGCGGGCGGTATGTTCCCTTTGTTGTAAAGGTTTGCTGTTGGCAGCACGCAGTGCTTTGATTTAATACGTGTCCTTTTCGCTTGTTCGACGTGGTCAGCTACTCAGTGTGTACACGTTTTGTCCTCGTCGATGAAATCGTGAGGTGGGGGAGCCCAGTGCTTGTAGCATGTAATAAAGTTGCAGAGAAATAGTCAACCAAGGTTGGGGTAGACACTTAGCTTTATTTGTATCGTAATGGAGGAGGTACATGGTTCGGCTGAGTAGCCTTGGCTGTAAGCCTTATCGAAAAAAGGGGGTACATTGCTATGGGTAGAATCATCGCAGGTGTGAGATGTTCCATGGGTTGGAGTATGCGACTCCAGACTCCACGTGCTTGAGGCGATAGGCGCCACCTGGGATGACCTCGGTGATGGCATAGGGTCCTTCCCATGGTGACTCGAGTTTATTCGGTCGCTTTTGCTTAAGTCGCAAGACGAGGTCTCCTTCGACGAAGGACCTTGGTGCAGCAACCGTGGTAGTTGCGAGACTTTGCTGGTACACCGCTGATCTAGCTGCTGCTATATCCCGTGCTTCGTCGAGTGTGTCGACGCATCTTCGAGTGCAGCCGTGGATTCGCTTCACCGTTTAGGACTCGTGGAGCCTAGTGGCGATTGCCGGTAGCACGGCCTCAGCTCCGTGCACCATGAAGAACGGTGTGTAGCCGGTGGTGCTGTTTGGCGTTGTCCGTAAGCTCCACAGGACAGACGGTAGTTCTTTCGTCCAGTTTCCAGTTTTGTGCTCGAGTGAGCTCATGAGGCGCTTCTTGATGCTGGCGCCGATTAGGCCGTTGGCCTTTTCCACTTGCCCGTTTGTTTGCCGGTGTGCCACTGAGGCATACGTGATGTTGATCCCGAGGCCTTCGCAGAAGTCCTGGAATTCTTCGGAGATGAAGTTCGATCCGTTGTCGGTGATGATGCTGTGTGGTACGCCGAACCTGTAGACAATGGATTCGAAGAATTTGACGGCAGTTTTGCCCTTCTGGTTGGTGACTGGCATTGCCTCGATCCACTTGGTGAATTTGTCGACTGCGACCAGGAGGAAGACGTGTCCTCCCTTCGAGGATTTTGGCAGTTTGCCGATCATGTCGAGGCCCCATTGGGCAAAAGGCCAGGCTATGGGTATGGGTCGAAGTTCGGACCCAGGTGCGTGCGGTTTGTCGGCGAACTGTTGGCACCCGTTGCATATTCGGACGATGTCCTTCGCGTCGCTCATGGCCTTTGGCCAGTAGAATCCTGCTCGCAGAGCTTTGGCGACAAGGGAGCGGCTACCTGCGTGGCGGCCGCAGATGCCCTCATGGATATCTTGGAGTATGGCCTTGCCGTCATTGATGGTGACGCACCGTTGTATTACGCCCGTAATGCTGCGTTTGTACAGCTCGCCATTGATGATGGTGAAGGCTTTTGACCGACGAGATATGCGCCGGGCATCTATCGGGCTGTCTGGCAATTCTCCGTTTATCAGGAACTGGAGGTATGGACGTGTCCAAGTTTGGTCGACTGCCATGACCTGCATCAGGTTGACCATGGCAACTTCGGTATCCAACTTTTCGGGTCCTTCATGACCTTCGGGTAGCGTAGCCCCCGAGTGTTCTGCTTCTTCGGGTGATCCCTTGGGGAATTTCCGCTTGATGGATGGCACGCAGATCTGTTCGAGGAACACACCTGGTGGTACCTTTGCACAAGTGGAGCCGATGTTGGCGAGTCTATCGGCCTCCTCGTTGCTTTCTCTTCCAACGTGCGAAGTTCGCAGCCGTCAATTCTCCTTCGAAAAGGCTAGGCGCGCTGCACGCGATCATGTTTTCGGCGCAGCGTCGCACTCATTCATCGTCGCTGACGACAAGGTTGAGTCACCGTAGATGACCAGCGCTGCGCCACATGTTTTGCCATCTTCATGCCATGGATGAGGGCTTCAGATTCGCCTCGTTGTTGGAGGCTCTGAATTTCATCCAAGGACGACTTCATCTTGTCACCTTGCGGGAGGTCAAGATGACTCCTGCCTCGCCCGCTTCGGCGTTTGGAGCCGTCAAAATGCATTGTCCAGATGCGACATGTCGGGGTGTCGCAGCTGCAGCTCCGTCGATGGCACCAGAAGTCCGGAAGGACTTGAGATTTGATTGCGTGTCGCCAGAGATGATGTCCAGGGGTGATAGTTCAATGCCCCACAGGCCACGCGCGCGTGGCCTCTGGGTTATTCAGATGTTGTTTAGGGGTGCCTCGTTGACGACCATCACCGATGCTCTCGGAAGTAGTGGCTCGCCGTCGAGCCGTCATGAACACGCCAGAGGCCAGCTTCGGTAGTGCGGGTACCGCTGTTTTGTTGGAGTGAGAACTCGCTGAGGTAGTAAATTGGGCGTTGTACCGTGGGTCTTGCCTTCTTCGGTCGTTCGACCACGAGTAATCTTGACCACGGTGTGTGGCTGCTATGTAACAGGGGCTCGCGCTTTTGGCGTGACCAAAACTGGCGAGGTGGAGAGGAGCCGCTGAGGCTTTCAATGCGTCGTTATTTCGTGTCCACTCGAACTTGTTCCGCTTGCGCAGTACCGGTAAAATGGTAGGGCCTTCTCGCCCATGCGGCTGATGAACCTGCTTAGTGCCGCTACTCGCCCTGCGAGCTGCTGAATGCCCTTGAGGTTTTTCGGCTTCTCCATTGTCATGATAGCTTTGATTTTCTTCGGGTTCGCTTCGATCCCTCGTTGAGAGATGAAGTATCCGAGCAGTGACTCGAGGGACGCCAAGGCGCACTTTTTCGATTGAGCTTGATCCTAGCGATCAAGGTTGTCGAACGCCTCGCGGAGATCGTTGATAAGTGTTCTTGCCTCCTTGGTTTTTATGACTATGTCGCCGACATAGACTTGGACGCTATGACCGATCTGGTCCTTGAGGCAGGCCTGCATGCATCGCTGATATGTGGCACCAAGGTTTTAGCCGAAGGGCATTGTGTTGTAGCGATACTCGAACGGTGATGAATGCCGTTTTTCTTGATCTTCGACCTTGAGTCGAATCTGGTTATAGCCTGAGTAGGCGCCGAGGAAGGAGAGTTTCACAACCCGCAATCGAATCGATGATCCGGTCGATCCGAGGAAGAGGGAAGTGGTCCTTAGGGCGTGTTTATTTAGTGACGTGAAGTCCACGCACATCCGCAGGATGTCCGTGTCCTTCTTCGACCATCACCGTGTTTGCCAGCCCACTCGCTTCCTTGATTTCCGGATGAAGTCTGCTGCAGTAACTGTTGATCTCCTTGCCGATAGCTTCGCTCGTGGCTCTGGCGCCTTCGGATGGACTGCTTGACCGCTTGGTGTCCGGGAAGACATTGAGTACGTGCTCGGCGAATTCCTGGGAACTCTGCATGTCCGCAGGACACCAGTAAGATTTCAGCTCACGGAGGAATTGACGAGCGCCTTCCTATGCGGTGCTGAGGTCGTTAGCGATCAGCGCCGTCTTGGAGGCATCCGTTGGATGGACCTGCACTTTCTTGGTGTTGATGGTGGAGTCGAAAGACATGTCAGGTGCGTTCTGCTTTGTGACTGGGGGTAGCCCATTGTCCGTCACCTCGCGGAGCCTTACAAGCTCGTCTTGCATGCCGAAAGATTGGGAGATTTTGTTGAAATCCCTGTCGCATTGGTCCGATCGGGTGAAGCTCCGTGGACTGTGATGACGCCTCGGTCCTGGCATCTTGAGTAGTAGGTATGCGTGGTGGGACGGCCAGAACCTTGCGAATGCTACACGCCCCGGATGGCATGGTATTGCGACGCCACCCACCACTTCGAATTCTAGGCGCTCCTGCCGAAAGTTGTCCGGCTTCCCGAAGATGACGTCGAGCCCTATTTTGCCCAGGGGGGAGATGCCCTTCCCTGGGACAATGCCGTGGAACGTTGTGTCTGATTGTTCCAGGCTGTATTGCGGGATTCGCATAGCTGCTAGAGTGCCTGCGAACATTAGGTTGATGCTGCTGCCGCCGTCCATGAAGACGCGACTCATCTCCAAGCCTCCGATCTGCGCCTCCAGCACCAGGGCAGCATGACCTGGGCGAGGGATCTGGCAAGGGTGATCCGCGCGAGTGAATGTGATGCAGGACTCCGATCCGCTGAGGTACTCAGGGATTGCAGGCGGAGTTGCCACAACCAAGTTGATTTGTCGGGTGATTTTCTTCTGCACCCTGTTGGTGGGGCGTCCCTTCTGGATCATATTTAGCACTCCCTTTGGCGGGGGGTATGCGATCCCGGCGTTGTTTTGCGCTGGTGCGATTGGTTGATTTGGGCCTCCAAT
Source organism: Avena insularis (assembly GCA_023614405.1). Lineage (NCBI taxonomy): Eukaryota > Viridiplantae > Streptophyta > Magnoliopsida > Poales > Poaceae > Avena > Avena insularis. The sequence goes on along the minus strand of JAJUPC010000031.1, from coordinate 130,699 downwards.
AGGCGGCGGTGGAGGAGCTCCGTGTGCTATTTCACCAGGCGCAGGTGCGTTTCCGAACGCAGGAATTGGAGCTTGTTGCCTTATCTGCATCATGCCTTCGCTGAGTTTCTGGAACTCGTGGCAGTCCTTGAGCATGTGGCTAGCTTTCTTTTTGCCATCTTGTTTGTCGATGTAGAAGTGGATGGTGCATGGACCCGAAAGTTTGTCGAATGCTGAGGGTCCGTTGTCGCGGTCGCGCGCTGCTAATCGTGTTGGTCGTCCATTGTCGCGGAAGTTTCCGCTGCGGTATCCTCCGCTGTTGCGGCTGTTGTCGTTACGGCGGTCGGCGTAGCCAGCTGCGACCATGTCGGGTCCGTCGCGGTCCTCGTAGATGCGCGATCTCCTCTTGCTGCGGCGTTCGCGTCTTCGGCCATAGTCGTCCTCTTCATCTGATTGCGCCCGCTGGATGCAATCTTCGCCGTCGCCTAACTGGCGATTTCCATGAGGTGGTCGAGTGTCTTGGGCTTTACACGCCCAAGTTCCTCCTTGAAGTCTGGGCGCTTGACGCCGTCCCGGAAGGCATCGATGGCCCTTTCTTTGGAGATGTGTGCTGCGGAGTTCTTGGTTGTAGACCAGCGTAGTATGTACGAGCGAATAGATTCACCCGTTCTCTGAGTGCAGGCTCGCAACTCTTTGATTGAGGCGGGCCTCTTGCTGGTGCCTTTGAAATTTTGGATGAAGCTATGTTGAAGCTCCTCCCAGCTTCGGATGGATCCCGATGATAGGCTGCTGTTGCATTCGCGCGCTACCGTCACCGCAATGAAGGCATTGCATGGCGGTTTCTTTGTTGCCTCCGTGAAGCTTGACGGATGATGATGGTCACCGAGCCAGGACTTTGGATCTTGCGTGCTGAACTTCGGAGTATTGAAGGAAGCTTGAAGTTGCGTGGCATCTGTGTTCGCGGACGGATCTGCTGAAGCATCGAGCCCGCAGAGTTCTCCTTCGCCTTCATCCATCTCAGATTGAGACGAGCATGTGTGTTGCGCGTGCTTTGTCGATCTTGGCTGTGTAAGCTTGTCTCCGCGTCGTAGTCGCGTTTATGGCGGTGCGAGCTCTTCTTCCTTCGAGGAAGATCGTGTTCCTCTTCATCTTGAATGAGGGAGGGGCTCGGCCGCGCCTGGCCGAGCTTTCTTCTCGGCCCGTGAGAGCGTCTTCGTGGAGCGTAGCTCCGATTAGTCCTAGTCCGGTGAGTGCGGACCTATGCATGGCCCTTTTCGGGTCCCCCTCCGGAGGTGGGTGAGCCGCGAGATACGCAGTGGCTGCCATGATCGCAGCTTGTGGCGTCTTCGGGGTGATGTTGCCGTCAGCGTCCATATCCATGAACGATGTGTGGAGAGTTCGGGTCACGTCACTCCGCTCCTTCGGGTCCATGTTTTCCACCCGAGAGCGGTGCTTGTTTCCCTGGCTTCCGTTTGTGCTAGAGCCGGGTCCCATGGCGGAGAGCGCAACTCATCGCGCACTGGACTCAGAGGCTGCTTTCTTGCGTTTGTCGAGCGTCTCCTGCATCTTGACTTGCTTCTTGTGCTCCTCGATGAGGAGGTAGTGGTATGCCATCAGTAGGTCACGTGAGGAGTCCAGAGGTAGGACTATTTCGCCTGCGACGGCGCGGCGTGCTTCGACCCATCCTTCTTTGCTAAGTTGGATGAGGTGGCCCCTGTTTTCCCTGTTTTCGCCGTTTCCACCGTTTTCGCCATTTTTGTCCTGCGGGTTGGGGTTGGGCAGCGGGTTAGGCATTTATCAACGCAGATTGGTTGGCGCCTGCAGATTGGTTGGCGCCTACAGATAGCGCCTGCAGATTGGTTGGCTGCTGCCGCAGCTTTCGGATCCGGAACCGTAGGTCCCTTCATCTGAAGGTGGATCGCACAGATCGGAGTTGCAGCTGCTGCTGCTGTAGAACTCATCTGTTGATGGTAACGTGCGTAGCACGGGGTGCGGAGCCCACGAAGCGGGCCTGATTGATTTACGGGCACCCGCCAGGAGGCGGAGGGTGCCGCTTTGTCCCACCCGGAAGCGAAGCTCAACAGAATTTCGAGTCCGTCGCCTACGGGCTCAAATCCTTCATGGTATCCGCGAGTGGGCGGTGAAGTCGAAAGCGCCAAGAGGAGGTGATTCTCCGCCGCCGGAGTTGTAGATCGATCGGTCGGAACCGCCACGATCAAGACATCAGCAACCCCACCCCACAGACGGCGCCAATTGACGAGGTTTAATCTCGTCAATGCCCATTGTTATGGACTTGGGTTTTGGAGAAGATGGGGATGCTGGAGATCGTGGCACGGTTAACAGACAAGCAAACAGGGGACACGAGATTTACCCAGGTTCAGGCCCCCGGAGGGAAAACCCTACTCCTGCTTGTCTGCTCTTTGATTACGGCGGAACCGAAGGTTACAGGGTGCACAGATTCGATCTGGCGTGGATGCGTGTGCGAAAGCATGAGTCTAGTTATCGCCTAGGACGTGCCCTCCTGGCCTTTATATAGACTTAGGCAGGTCCCGGGCGTAGTCCTAGTCGGTTACAAGTTCTAGGGTTTTACCCCTTTGAATTTCCTATCTCCGCTAGTCTTGCTCTCCAAGGATCGAAGGCGTCATGGGCCTTGGCCACCCGAAAATCTTCATGGGCCAGCGTATGTCTGCCGTGGGCCTTCCTTGGGCTGGACTAGGTATGCTGAGGTTACGTACCCGTAGGGTATAACCATGTCAGCTTCATTATGCTCATATAAGTGTGGTCAGAGGTGATGTTACTGGGAAAGATTTGGAGAAGGAATTTCAAGTGTGGGCTGATGCTTTGGGGTCTGGATGGAGATTTAATGTGAGGTCTATTAATGATGTGTAATTTTTGATGAGATTTCCTTCTGCCAGATCCATTGATGATTTCCACTTTGGGAAGGTGTTTATGAAAACAATTCCTGATGCTGTTATCCAATTGTCTAAGTAGAATGGGGACCTAGAACCTGTTGAATGGTTGGAGGAGGCCTGGTTTAGGATTGTTGGTATCCCTATGAAATACAGGGAGAAATCAACTGTTTTCTATGTTGCTTCTTTGGTGGGCAAGCCTGTGGCCCTGGACAGGAACAGTTTGAGGAACTTGGCTTATGTAAGGGTGAAGATTGCTTGTCTGGATGTATCTCTGGTTCCTAACACCAGAAGGGGGGAGATGCAGGGAGAATTTATGAATTCAAATACACTAGGGAGATTTTTGCTCCTGATGTTGTGCCCACCTTGCCTTCTTATATGGGGATTGATGGACAGGATGGTGATAATGTGCTGGATAAGGGGATTGAGGAGGAAGCTGAGCATAGGAGGCCTGATGGAAATAGTGGGCAAAGGACTGGACCTGGTGCAGGTAGTGGTGGGGTTGCTGGTGGTCGTCAACATGGTGATAATGATGCTAGTGGAGATGGGTTGGACAAGGGTAAACAGGTTGTGGTGGAGCAGGAGGATTCTGGGGGGTTTCTTTTGGGACCAAAATGGCTAACATTTGGGCTAGCTCTGGAGGTTATGGTCGTTCAAGAGGGATAGTTATTAGAGAAAATGTGGAAGGTGACAATGGTGGTGGGATAGTTACTCCAACCAAAACAGCTGATGTGGGACTGCAAGTTGGCGCTCAGGAGGCTGTGTCAGATAGTGGTGGGCTAGGTGATGTTCACATGAAAGTCATCCAGAATTTATCATCTACTTTGGCTAAAGAACCCAGTACTGAGGTTGTTGGTGGCCCTCAGAGGTTTGATGACTTTATCAGCGGTTTGTTGAAGGATAGGAGAAGTGACAAATATTATGAGCTTAAGAAGCAATATGGTCATTTGTTGGAAGAGGAAGAAGAACAGGATGAGGGTTCCCAGGGAAAAGCTGACGGTGTATCTACTGATGAATCCTTTGGATCTTCCTCTGATAGTGGAAAAAAAGGGATTGATGGGGGGTTTGTGATGGAGGGAGTTCAAGATATGGAGGTTGTCAATCAAGATCAGGAAGTGGTGGCTGTTGACCTGTCTCAACATGATGGTTCTACTCAGGAAAGTGTGGGTTCTCACTCTGAGCATGTGGCTGGTGTAGAGGATCAAGTTACAAGAATGATTTCAAGGGTGGCTGATCAAGGTGGTGCTAGAAACATGGCTGAAAGGCATTTGGCTCAGCAACCTCCTAGAGATTTATCAGGTACAAATTTAACTTTACATAATTCTTTTGCTGCTTGGGATGATGATATCATTATGCATAGAGCTTTAGAGATGGGGGTAGATGCTTCTTCTTTATCTTTGGATCATATTAATTCTCTGAAAGAATTAGAAATTGCTAGGCATAGTTTACAGGATAGGAGACAGGTAGAAAATGAAGTTGAGGTTGATTTGAATGAGAAGGTCTTGTTTCTGGACTGGAAGGGTGATAGTAATGATGAGGAGGATTTTACTCCTGTGGTTTCCAGGAAAAAAAAGAAAAAGTTGAGAGCTGGTTCTGTTATGAAGGAGAGAAAGTTAAAAGCTGCTGTTGTGAAGGTTCACAACTATCACCCTATGAGTGGTGTTGTCACTGGAACAAGAGAGAGAAAATCTGTATTATGATAGGTGTTATTTTGAATATTAGAGGTGTGGGAAAGAAGGGTGTAAGTGCTTATTTGAATAATTTGTTGAGACAAGAGAGAGTGGATTTTATTGGTTTGCAAGAAACTATTAAGAAGGATTATTCTGATGATTTTTTCAGGAGAATTGATCCTATGAATCAATTCTCTTGGAGTTGGCTGCCTTCTGTGGGAAGATCTGGGGGCATTTTGGGGGGCCTACGTTCCTATAAACTGACTCAGCTCGATGTGTCTGTGGGCAAATTCCATGTTAAGATGAAGGTGTTTGATGTTTTGAAACAAATTCCGTGGCATTTGGTAGTAGTATATGGGGCTTCTCAAGAGGAGAATAAAGAGGAGTTTTTATTAGAGTTAGCTGATGTTTGTCAGGATCAATCTTTTCCTTTGTTGGTGGGTGGCGATTTTAATGTGATCAAGTGTGCTTCTGAGAAAAACAAGGGTCATTCTTTGAATAGGTGGGGGCACATGTTTAATTCGATTATTAATGCATATGGCTTAAGGGAGATTCTCATGTCTGGAGGGCAGTTTACATGGTCCAATAACCAGAAAAATCCTACTTTGGAGAATTTGGATAGAATATTAGTTTGTAAGGAATGGGAGAAGTTGTTTCCTCTTACTACAGTGCACAAGTTGTCTAGAGAAGTTTCTGATCATAGTCCTTTGATTTTGGATACTATGGAAGGGCAGGAAAAATGTGGCAGGGAATTCAGATTTGAAAAAAGTTGGTTACAGTGTGATGACTTTTTGACCAGGGTGGAGAAAGTTTGGAAAAAACGTGTGAATGGTAAGAACAGTCTTGATAAGCTGCGGAAGAAACTTAAGAATGTCAGGAATGATTTGAAAGGATGGGGTGCTCATATAAGGGGTGAGGATAAAAAAAGAAGAAGAGATTGGTGGAGGAGCTTCAGGAATTGGAAAGTATTGAGGAGTTGATTTTGCTTACTGCTGAACAACTTAAAAGAAAAGAAGTTATTTAGAAAGAGTTGCTAGAGGTGTATGAGAATGAGGAGAGATTTTGGCAGCAGAGATCAAGGGATAATTGGTTGCTAAGAGGTGATAATAACACTGAATATTTTCACAGGATAGCTAATGGGGTGAGGAGAAAGAAAATGGTCTTTTCAATGAAAGATGGGGAGAATGAGATTCAGGGGACTAAGGATCTCCTGAAGCATGCCACTAATTATTATAAAACTTTGTTTGGTCCTGCTGGTGGGTTCTCTATTAGGCTTGCAGATGACAATTGGCAAGATTGGGAGAAGCTTAATGATGAGGATAGGGAAAAGATGGGAGTACCTTTTACTGAGAAAGAGGTTAAGGAGGTTATTGATCAGATGGAGAAAAATAAAGTTGCTGGTCCTGATGGGATTCCTATTGAATTCTATCAACATTGTTGGATGATTATAAAAACAGATGTTATGGCTGTGTTTGAAGATTTTTTTGCTCATAAGATTGATTTGAGGAGTATTAACTATGGGGTGATTACTCTGTTGCCCAAAGGTGATGATGCTGATAGAATCCAGAAATATAGACCTATTTGTCTTCTCCAAGTGTTGTTTAAGATTTTTACTAAGACTCTGACGGTTAGAACTGAGCCTGTAATGGGGAAATTAATTGACACGTGTCAGACTACTTTTATTAAAGGGAGATTTATTGCAGATGGGGTGACTTTGTTACATGAGATCTTGAAAGAATCGAAAAGCCAGAAGCAGCAGGGTGTGGTGTTGAAAATTGACTTTGAGAAAGCTTATGACAAGGTCAATTGGGATTTTTTGTTTTACTGTTGTAGACAGAATGGTTTCAGTGAGGATTGGATGATTTGGTTAAAAAGCGCTGTGACTCAGGGTACTCTTTGTGTTAAAGTGAATGGGGAAACTGGTCCTTACTTTGGCAGTTTTAAAGGGGTCAGACAAGGAGATCCTTTTTCTCCATTTTTGTTCAATTTGGCTGGGGAATGTTTAGCTAAGATGGTGCTTAATGCACAGGCTGGTGGGTTGTTTACAGGGTTAGTTGATAGTTTGTTTGAGAAAGGGATTGCTATTTTGCAATATGCTGATGATACCATCCGGTTTATTAAAGATGATCCTGAGGAGGCTAGAAACTTGAAATTGTTGCTATATTTGTTTGAATCCATGTCTAGTCTTAAGATTAACTTTGAGAAGAGTGAGGTGATGATGGTGTTGGATGATGAGGAGAAACTTTCCAATTATGCTGAAATGTTCAACTGTCAGAAGGGTAGTTGGCCAATTAAATATTTGGGTTTGCCGGTTTGTAGCAGGAGGTGCACAGTGGCTGAGATGAGTTTTATTGGTGACAGGTTGAAGAAAAAGTTAGATGGTTGGATGGGGGGTGCTTTATCTCTGGGAGGGAGGCATGTTAAAATCACTGCTTTTGTTTCCAGTGTGGCTGTTTATCCCATGACTATGTTTCTTCTACATAAATCAAATGTGGAAGAAATTGAGAAACAGACTAGAGCTTTCTTTTGGTATGGAAAGGTGGGGAAAAGAAAATATCATCTGGTTAAATGGAAGTATGTGTGTAGACCCAGGAAAAAAGGTGGACTGGGGATTAAAAATATTAGACTTTTTAACATTTGCTTGCTTTGTAAGTGGCGTTGGCGCCTTGAAGCTGAGGAAGGTCCATGGCAAGTTTTTGTGAGGAAGAAGTATTTGAAAAGAGGTGGGATCAGTGCTGTGAAACACAGACAGAATGACTCCCCATGTTGGAATGATTTGATTAACATTAGGGATCTTTATTTGGCTGGTAGGAGAATGAAGATTGGTAATGGGGAGTTGACTGATTTCTAGCATGATGCTTGGTGTCTGGATATGCCTTTGAAGGATAAGTTCCCTGATTTGTTTGATATTTGCCTGAATCAAACGATCACTATGGCTGATATGGCAAGAAAGAGGTGGAGATGCTCTTTTAGAAGATGGTTGGATATCGATGGGTTGAATCATCAGGAACAGTTGAGAAAGATGTTATCTAGGGTGAGTTTGAATCAGGAAAAAGACAGGCCAGTGTGGATGTGGAATAAATCTGGCAAGTTTTCTGTTAAGTTGATGTACACACATCTGTCGAATTTAGGGATTGATAGAAGTTTCAAACATCTGTGGAAAGCTAAAATCCCCCTGAAGATTAACATTTGGTTGTGGATTATCTGGCACAATGCTATTCTCACCAAAGATAACATGAGGAGGAAGAATTGGGTAGGAGATTTTACTTGTAGGTTTTGTAGTGAGGATGAGAACATTGGGCATTTGTTATTTTCTTGTGTGGCAGCCAGATACGTTTGGGGGGTGGTTGCCAGAGCTAGTGGTGCTGTGAATAGGCCTGGGTCCTTTTCGCAATACTTTTGGTGGGCTTCGCAGTGTGTGGGTGTTAGCAGAAATGTGCAGATTACGGTGGTGGCGGCAATTTGTTGGGCTATTTGGAAGCTCAGGAATAGGGCTTGTTTTGAAAAAAAACTTATTAACTCGCCTGTTGATTTGGTTATATATGCTTGTGTGTTCATTCGTTATTGGGCAGGGATGCATGGGGAGGAGGACCGGGCGGTGTTGCAAGATGGAGCTGATACTTTACAACAGAATGCGCTGGATGATGCGGCAGCTATGGATGTGGATCCTGTTCCTTTTCTGGGACTACCAGCAATCCCTGGAGACCGTACTCATGAAGCTCCGGAGCTGGAAAGGGGGCGGGAGAAAAGAAGTAGAACCTGAAGAACTGGTTTGTGAGAAGATTGTGTTGGTGTCTCACGTGGCTTTCTTCGCTTGGTCTGATAGCTCCTCGTTGTATTTGATAGTACTGTTCCCCACTAGCCCGAGGGCGGTGTTCTTGCGTCTCCAGCCTTCTTCCTTTTATCTGTTTAGTTTGCTTGGTTTGTAATATGGATCTCTTAAGTCGTTTTGACCCCCTAGGTGGGTCAGTACTACGTTTATGTGTTTGTGGTTGTTGTTCCGTTGTCTGATGATAATGGAACCCGATCCCTCATTCTGGGGGATTGTATGGACAAAAACAAATTGACTATTCAAACTAGAGTTTTATTCTCTCTTCCTTGTCTTTGGACGACTTGACCTAGTGGTATATGCTCCTATCACATTAGGGTATTGTGCATTCCAAGTACCTGCCCCGGGGTGGTGGACCATCCAGTACTTTCTAGAAGCTTTCGGTCAAAACACCAAAAACATGTTTGAACCTCGGAAAACCACTTTCCTTATACGAATCTTATTCTCTGGAACATTCCGGATCTCCTCATGATTTCCTGGATCCAATTCGAGACTCCGAACAACATTGGGTCTCCAACTCATATTCCATATCTACTAAACAACATCGAATCGTTAAGTGTGTCTCCCTACGGTTCGTGAACTATGCAGACATGATCGAGACACCTCTCTGATCAATAACCATTAAATGAATCTGGAAATCCATTATGGCTCCCACATATTTCTACGATGACTTCATGATTGAATGAACCATTTACATACGATACCGATTCCCTTTGTCGCACGATACTTTACTTATCCGAGGTTTGATCATCGGTATCTCTATACCTAGTTCAACCTCGTTACCGATAAGAACTCTAAATGACTTGATCTTATTTTATGCTATATATAGGAGTGTTTCCATAAAATCATTATCCTAATGATATTACATTGTTATTAATAACATCCAATGTCCATGATCAGGAAACCCTGATCATCTATTAATCAACAAGCTAGTTCAACAAGAGACTTACTAGGGACTCTTTTATGTTTACAAGACACACAAGTATTAATTTTTCTAGTTAATACAATTATAGCATGGGATGTAAACATTTATCATAAACATATGATAATAACCATTTTATTATTGCCTCTTGGGCATATCTCCAACATCCTGGACGAGGGATGGCGGGGATGATCGGATCAGTAAAAGGTGATGCATGATTCCGAGCCGATGAGGTACTTAGGTACGGCCGGTAGGGAGATGATGACCAGGTTTATTTGGCGGGTGATCATCTTCTGGATCCTGTTGGATGGACGTCCCTTGTGTATCATCATGGCCTCCAGGATACATGCTTGCTTCTCTCCTCCATTGTTTTGGGCCGGCGTAGCCGTAGGCTTCGCAGGTCCTCCAGGTGTTGGTGGGGGGCATCATATGCGATGGGACTGGGGGCGGAACCGAATGTAACACCCCAGTTTTAGTTGAATAGTAATTAGGTTTTGATTGTGCATCATTAGTATAATTCTTAAAAATGCATGCAAAGAGAAATACACAAAACCCTAAAACCCTATGTTCCCTCTGTAAGATCCCTCCCTTTTAAAGGTAAGGATCCCTGTGATTGCAATGCTAGTCCCTGGATCAATGCTAGCATCCACAGTTTAAGATGAAGTACATAGAAACAAAGGTCATTATTACATATCAATCCAGAGACAACCATAGTCTTTTACAACTCCATGGCCATAGGCCTAATACAAGAGTTCAACCATAACAATATAAATAAGTCTTCATGTTTATGTGCCACAGGCAAGCATGTTGAGTGTAGACTCATAACCCCTAATCATCATCAGAATATCCTGCAATATCACAAGTTACAGCCACAGTGGGTCAATACATTTCAATAGTATTGGCAAGTGATACCTTAGTAGAATATTAACATCTACATACTATATGAATTTGGCTAAGTGTATCTTAGGCTTGCTTTGCTCAAAATAGGTTTTACCTATTAGTTGAAAACACTAAGTTTTCTTTATCAAAACTTTCCCAAGGAACCACCAATAGAAATTGGTGAACCTTCACCCTTGTTCAACCACAAGTTTTACTTAGAAAATTGGGATGAGGAGATTCTTGATAGCTTCCATGCCTTGATGCTCAAGTTGTCCAATACCAAGGACATGGCTAAGTACTTAGATTCTTCCATCTTCAGAGGTTGTGCACTTTCCCCACAAGACTTGATTTTCACCAAGACAGGACCTTTCAGAAGCCTTCCCTTAGACCAAATGGACGCGCTCCAAACCTATCATCCCACTACCACCAACTGTCCAAATGGCTAAGTTATTGCAACCTATGTGATCCAGGCAGTGCCCATAATGCCATGTGGCTGCACTAGAAGCTTCTTAACATTTGGCATCTCAAATCCCTTTGTTCCTGGGTGGCTTTCCACAAGCGTGATACACAAGGTAAGCCATAGAAATGGGCCTTGTGTAACCACTCAACACAAACCAATCTTTCCATTCCACCCAGGTGTTTCATTCACTTAGTTGTTTTATTAAGCAAAACATAAGTCCAAAGACTTAGAAATATTTCTCATAGCATGATTATATAATCCACCCTTGGTTGCTACTAGCTAGGCTAAGCATGGCAATATCAAGTATCCAAACTTAGAGGAAAATCTATCATTTCTACAACTACTAGGATTTCCCAAGCATAGCATATAGATACTTAGCAAAATAATCATGCAAGTCCTATACAAATTATTTCTAGTGCATAGGTAAAATATTAGGAAGAAACATTAAGCACCACTTGCCTTGGTAGTTTGGGGAGTAGCAACAATCTTCACAACCACAATCACTATTAGCACCAAAATCTACACATAAAATAATGGAACCAAAATCTCATAACAAAATATACAAACAAAAATATATGAATGCATGCAAATACCATGTGGTTCTATTCTACACCAAACAAGACAAGTATACAGTACTGAATCTTAAACAAGTCCAAGACACACTAAATAAACTTTGTTTGATCTTTAAATCATTTTTCAAATCATTTCTATACTCAAAATAAGCCTAAGAATTTCTCTGCAAAAATAATCAATTTTACAGAAGCAAAACATTAAAAACATTGCATAAACAGATAGCATTATTTCTTCTGATTCTAATGATATAAAATTTATAAAATTTGAACGTGTGGATCAAAAGTTATGAATTTTACAAGTTTGAATCACTAAAAGATCTAATTCAGATTTTTAAAACAAAGAACAGGCCACGCAGCAGCGTCTGATTGGATGATACTGAAATGGATTGTATGGGCACCTAGAGGGGGGGTGAATAGGTGCTAACCAATTTTTAATACTTTTTCAGTTTTAGGCTTGACACAAAGTAAATTCTCTAGATATGAAACTACGAGAATTTCCCTGTATGCAACCCTAACTACTAAGCACGTAAAAAGAGGAGCAAGGAAACCGTAGTGGAGCACGTGGAGACACAGGGATTTGTTTTACCGCAGTTCCTTCCTTGTTAAGGGAAGTACATATGCGTTGGAGGGGTGGGCGGTTCTAAGACCACCACGCCACAATAGGCCTCACCCTATTCTCCGATGGATCTCGCCACAAGAGGCCTGATCCACTTTCTCCACTATTGGATCCCTTCGAGGCAGGAACTGGTGCCTTTTACAACACTATCGGGGCACACACCCACAACCGAATTGGGGGCTCCCGAGATGACAACAAGCTTCCACCAGAACAAGGTTTATCAATATAAACAAAAACAAGGATCTAGGTATTTGCAAGAAATACTAGATCGGGGGTTCTCCAAATGTGTGGAGAGGATATGAAGCGCTTGATTGCTGATGGTGAAGATCGAGTTCTCCTCCATCGATTCCCCAGGGGCGGGGCCTTTGGGTTGATCTAGGTGGGGCTCTCTTGGATGAAGGTTGCAGATCAGATCTCGTCTTTTTCGAATGAATCAAGAGGTCTGGCAGGAGGGGGAAGGCTGGCTTAAGTACCCCCTCCCCAGATCTAGCCGTTGCACAACTTTGGAGGCGGATTATCCGCCCCCAGGGCAGATTCTCCGGGGAAACCCCGCCCCCTCTCTGGGGCTGGAGCCTGCAAAACTTGGTGAAGATCTTGGGGGGGGATAATCCGGCCCCCTCCAGGGGCGGATTATCCGGCCAGACCGGAAAGTCCGGCCAACACTCTGCCCCCTCTCTGGGGCTTGCGCCTTGGCGATGAGCATGGGGGGCGGACTATCCGCACCCCCCTGAGTGGCGGATTATCCGGTGGGGCCGGAAAATCCGTCCAAAACTCCGCCCCCATTGTGTGGCTTGCGCCTGCTTGGGAAGAGGGAGGGGCGGATTATCCGCCCCTGGTGGGGTCGGATTATCCGCCCCTAAAGGCAGAATCCTTTTCCCTTTTTCTCAAAGAGAGCTACAACACTTCAACACACATTAAATAATCCTTGATATTGTTATCTAACACACAAAACACTAGGGATTATAAAATGTTCTTTCAATCTCCCCCTTTTTGGTGTTAGATGAAAATATTAGGATTTGCAATGAAACCGGCTAATGCCACCTTAAATAATGAAAGACGCTCCCCCTAGATGTGTGCATATTCAAATTTGCATTTGAATACAAATACACACACTAGAGAGAACACAACTTCCATAACAAAGATAATTGAAACAAGGTGGTTTGGGAAACAAGGTCATACCACCGGGATGAGAATATAGCCAAAGAACATAGTTTGTTTGATAGCCTCCAAGCACATCCCAACAATACTGATGCATACATAGATAATCCCATGAATCCATATGCCATCAAATATGCTCCATAATTCCAGAATTCCATGAGATCCACAATAGATAAATCCAGAATTCCATGAATACCAAACATAGTACCAAACATAGTGGAACACGACATAGTCTTACATAATCAAACACAAATAGCAAATAAGTTCACGCTAAAAAAGGCACAAGCAAGCAAATAAAACGACTAAAAGAAAAATGCTTGCGCCCAACCCTTGCAAATCCACGATACCTAATAGAACTACTTCTCCCCCTTTGGCATCGAAACGCCAAAAAGGAAGAAGAGCGATGCTAATGCCCCTATAGATCACTCCTCCATATCCTCGTCGTAGTCATTCCCGTCCCCTTCCTCTTCATCATACTCATCATCATCGTCATCAGCTGGAGGAGTGGGTGCCCTCGGTGGAGGAGGAAAGAGGCAACTCTCGAGATCGCCATAGTTGATCCCTGAGGTGTTCCACTGAGCATACGGATCCGGAGCAGTGGGAAGAGGTGGATGGCCAGTGACACCTGAGACATGGTGGAGAATAAGCTGCTGCGTGTGATCCCTCTCATGATCCCTGCGATAAGCCTCATATTGGCCCTTGTGAGTGTCAATGCCCATGCAAAGAATGTGCCGCTGGAACCAAGTGAGTAGCTTAACCTCGCGTGCCATTGGGGACACCATGGAACGACGACCACTAGCCCGAGCATCACGCATGAAGGACTCTGGGGCAGTGGAAGGGTGATGGGTCTTCTGAGCCTTGTTGTAGATTTTCTTGGGCTTGTGAATTCCATCCAGAGAAGTGCCAAAATCCTCATGTGGCAACATATGCTTGACGAGCATCATTATAAAAGGAGCATAAGGAATAGAGAGCCTGTTGATCCTAGCATCCGTCATCTCATGATAAATATAGTCCATGACATCCAGTTTGTAACCTGTGGCTGATCCAGAGTTAGTGGCACACTCGTGAGCAAAAGCAAGGAGTGGAACCAGGTGGCCACGGATCTTGTCATTGTTGCCACCACTAGGAGCGATGCAGTCCCTAAATATGCCAACAAGGGAGGCATACAAGGGAGAGAGGCCAGCGAAAGTACCAACAACACCATCAGAAGAAAGGCAAGGAGCAAGTGCAGTATCCTTGGATGGCTTCAGAGGAGAAATGATACGGTGGCCTGAAGGAGTGTCACGGCCATGGAATGTATAACCAAGGACCTGCCCAAAGGTGCGAAAGTCCAACTGAATCATGGTGGTCCCTGTCATCCACTTCATAGTACGGCGCACATCACCGCAAATCACCAGAGTTGAGAAGAACTGCCGCACCACAGAGGAATCATAGTTGCATTGGATAGTCATGAGGTGGTGCATCCCCATCTTGTTGGTCACATCTAGTGCTTCAATGAGCCTTGTCTTGGATTGGGCCTCAGTAAAATTGATGGGACGCATAGGGCAAAGCTTGAGAGTAGCATAGACATCATCATGAATAGCCCGAAAGTGGGCATTCCAAAACATAGAGTCCTCGGGGGGACCATCACTGTCAGCCTCATCATAATAATCAGTCTGGCGAATGGTGGCATCAAAGACCGGCCCATAGCCTTGTAATTGGGCCGAGACTATTTGCCCTTGCGAGATGCGGTCCTCTTAGTTTTCTTACTTGCCTCTGCCATCCGTTCAGCCTCTCTTGCTGCTCTGCTGACCTCGGTCTCGTCAATAAACTTCCCTTCTGTAGTAGGCTTGAGATAACGGGCTCGGGAACGACGGACGAAGGTCTTGGTCGGCTTGGAACCACCTTTGAAAAGCATTAGAGGGATAGCATGGAGATAAGAATACACACAAGTCCAGGAAAGAACACGGAGAAAGAGTAGCATTGCAACCCATAACCAATGATGTGTATTGCAGAAGCGGACCAAAACAGACCAGCATTTAATCTCCAGGCCGGATTATCCGGCCCTGGAAGGGGCGGATAATCCGCCCCCTATAGAAATTTTCTGGATTGGCCCAGATCTACCATGGCAAAACAGATCGGGTACTAGGGTTGCAATTCTACTGATTCTAGCATGTTAGGAACAACACCAAGGACCTTAGACAACGAGATTTCCACCAAATAAAATGCATCCCATACAAAAGGAGAGAGATGAGGGAGTTACCCTCACTCATTGGAGGAAAATCGCGGAGGAGAAGATACCCGGAGGCGAGGTGAAGAAGATCCGGGGAGAGCCCGGAGAATCCGATGGTCGAATCGACTCCGGGAGAGGCGGATGCTCCAGCGGCGGCTGGGGGGTTGGGGGAGGGCTGGCTGCTCTGTTTGAGCCTGCCCTCCCCGACCCAGCCTATAAGGGGCCGATTTCGCCTGGGGCGGATAATCCGCCCCCCACTTAAGGCGGATAATCCGTCCCCCCTAAAATTCTATAAATTACAGACTCAGGCCAGAGCAACCTAGCAAACCCCTCAATGGTGTTTTAGAGGACTTGTGTGCAAGAATAGATGGTTCATGGAGGGAGAGAAAGGCTTGGGTTGAGAGCATCAAACTGAGATGGTACTACACACCCAAGTTTGCAAGAATCAAATCAATCAAAAGCCAAATTTGAGTGTGTTTTCCATAAGAACATCAGATATGCAAGAAAATCCAACGAGACCCATGAGAAACCAACTCTTCTCGAGGAAGAGGGCGGTGGCCGAAGCCACCATGTTGGAGCGCATGGCATGACACCGCGAAGATGTATCTTGTGTTCAAAACCAATGCTCATCGATGACCCACATATCACAAAATGATATTAAGGGAAATGATTTTACTTGCTTTCGGCATTATGGGGGGAGGGTTGGCCCAATCAATTAGGACCACACTCCCCCTATGTCTATGCCCGCATCTAAACCAAATAAATGAATAAGAGAAAGTGAGTGTGCAAGGGTAGTCAAGGCAAGCTCCTTGAATCTAGGATATTTAGCTCATTCCTCAAATAACAAAATCTTGCTTCATCAAGAGGTTTCGTGAAAATATCAGCAAGTTGGTTCTTCGTGATCACAAAGGATAGGGCAATATCACCACGAGCAACATGATCCTGAATAAAGTGGTTGCGAATCTCTATATGTTTTGTTCTTGTATGCTGCACGGGATTGTAAGCAATTTTGATAGCACTTTCATTGTCGCATAATAGAGGCACTTTGTCACAATTGACACCATATTCCTTTAAAGTTTGCCTCATACATAACAATTGTGTACAAGCACTTGCAGCAGCAACATATTCAGCTTCGGCGATTGAGAGTGAAATATAATTCTGTTTCTTTGATGACCAACACACTAGAGACCTGCCCAAGAATTGACATGCACTAGAGGTTGATTTCCTATCATCTTTGTCACCATCCCAATCTGAATCAGTGTAACCACATAGAGAGAAACTTGAACCCTTGGGATACCATAACCCAAAATTTGGGGAATGAACCAAATATCGGAAGATTCGCTTGACCGCCACTAAGTGGCTTTCTTTAGGAGCGGCTTGGTACCTTGCACACACTCCTACACTTAACACGATATCGGGCCTAGATGCACAAAGGTAAAGGAGAGAGCCGACCATGGATCGGTATACCTTTTGATCCACGTCTTTACCCTTGGGATTGAGCTCAAGATGACACTTTGTTTTCATTCGGGTAGCAACGCCATTGAGATCCATCATCTTGAACCTTTTGAGCATGTCTTGGATGTACTTAGCTTGATTAATAAAGGTTCCCCCTCTAAGTTGTTTGATCTCAAATCCAAGAAAGAACCTCAGCTCACCCATCATGGACATCTCAAACCTGTCAGTCATGAGATTTGAAAATACATTGTTAAAAGCTTGGTTAGTAGAGCCAAAAATAATGTCATCTACATAAAGTTGGCATACAAAATGCTCCCCATTAACCTTCTTAGTAAAAAGAGTGGGATTGATTTGCCCAACTTCGAATCACCGGTCTAGCAAAAGCTCTTTAAGGTGCTCATACCACGCACGTGGGGCTTGTTTAAGGCAATAGAGTGCCGTATCGAGTTTGTAGACATGGTTCGGACATTTGGGGTCCTCAAACCCCGGGGGCTTCTTGACGTATACTAACTCATGTAGAGGACCATTAAGGAAAGCGCTCTTAACATCCATTTGTTGTAATTTAAAATTATGATGGGCTGCATATGCAAGAAGGATACGGATGGACTCAAGACGAGCCACAGGAGCATAGGTCTCGCCAAAGTCAATTCCTTACACTTGAGAGAATCCTTGAGCCACGAGTGGTGATTTATTCCTCACAACAATGCCATTTTCATATTGTTTGTTCTTGAAGATCCACTTGGTGCCGATAACATTGCGGCAATCCTTTGGTTTCTCTACGAGCTTCCAAACTTTGTTGCGTTCGAAGTTATTTAATTATTCATGCATTGCAACAACCCAATCGGGGTCTTCAAGAGCATTAAAAACCTTCTTCGGTTCAACCATGGAAATGTGAGCTTGATGATCACAGAAGCTTGCAAGTTCTCTTCTAGTGGATACCCTTCATCGTAGATCACCAACAACCTTGTCAAGAGTGTGACCCCTTAGTTCAAGGTTCCGATCAGCACGAGCCTTGCGATGAGCCTCAATGTCCTTATTGTTTCTAGAAGGAGTTGAATCAGTATTTGTATCCTTGTCTTGATTACTGCCTTGTCCCTGATCTTGGTCTGCGTTAACACCAGAAGATTGCTGCTGAGTTTGTTCTTCAGGGCCGGATAATCCACCCCTTGGAGGGGCCGGACTATCCGGCCTGGGAGGTGAAGTACCAGAGCCTTCTTCCTGAGAGTGTCTGACAGGAGTTGGAGACCCAGGGCCGGATAATCCGCCCTCGGGGGCCAGAGAATCCGGTCCTGGGAGCTTCAGAGTTGTTGGCTTCTCCTCCGGATCCTCTAGAACGAGTTGGAGTGCCAGGGGCGGATTGTCCTCCCCTTGTAGGGGGCGGATAGTCCGGCCTGGGACTACTAACTTGTCCAGGGGACAGATGATCTTCTGCAGATTGTGGTGTGGTGCAGGAATTTCTCCAACAGTAGGAGCTTGTTGATCTTGTGTAGATGAGGGATCCACATGTGTGGAGCATTGTCCTTCCCGATCCGCCACAAGGGGTTCCTCAATGGGGCGGAAAAATCCCACGCCCACTATTCTTATGGCATCAACTTGCCCTATAAAGGATCCGTTATTTTCATCGAACTCCACACTACAAGATTCTACAACAATCCTAGTGAGCTTGTTGTAGACTCTATAAGTGTGGGATTCGGCACCATAACCAACAAAAATACCTTCTAAAGCCTTGGACTCAAATTTTCAAAAACGGACACCTTTAATAAGAAAGAAACACTTACACCCAAATACCCTGAAGTATGAGATGTTGGGCTTGTTACTGGTAAGAATTTCATATGGAGTCTTGTCCAAAATCTTTTGGAGGTAGAGCCGGTTAGATGAGTGACAAGTAGTGGATATGGCTTCAGCCCAAAAATTATAAGGAGACTTGAATTGAGCCAACATTGATCTTGCCATGTCCATCAAAGTCCGGTTCTTCCTCTCGGCTACACCATTTTGTTGAGGGGTGTACACAGCGGAATATTGATGTCTAATCCCCTCTTCGCTCAAAAACTCATTCAAGGTGTAGTTCTTGAATTCGGAGCCGTTGTCACTTCTTATTGCCAAGATAGGAACATTGTGTTGACGTTGGACTTCATTGGCAAAGTCAATGACAGTTTGTTGAGTCTCACTTTTCAGCTTGAAAAAATAGACCCATGTGTATCTTGAGTAATCATCGACAATGACCAAGCAATATTTCTTCCCACCAAGACTTGGATGAGAAGGAGGACGAAATAAATCCACATGAAGTAATTCCAAGATCCTCTTTGATGACACAATAATCTTTCTCTTGTGGGGAGAGTCATGCATTTTTCCTTCTACACAAGCCCTGCAAACACGATCTTTGGCAAAAGAGACATTGTCTTTTAGTCCAAGGATGTGGCCACCCTTCTGGAGACTTTGCAAAGTTCTCATGTTGACATGGGCTAAATGGCGATGCCATAGCCAGGCCACGTCGGCCTTTCCGAATAGACACATCGGACCCGAAGTGGTTTTCCCCGAGAAGTCCACCACATACAGGTCATTTTCGACGTATCCAACGAAAGCAACCTTTAGAGACTTGCTCCACAAGAGTACCACCAAATCATCATCAATAAAAACAGCAAAACCCATCTTTCCAAGGGAACGAACAGAAAGAAGGTTGTAACCGAGGGTCTCAACAAGCATGACGTCCACGAGAGAGATATCGTGGGCAACCACAACCTTGCCAAGACCCAATACCTGAGATTTAGACTTATCACCATAGGAGACGGTGATATTATCATGATTTGGACGCATCTCTGTGATGATCTCCTTGCTTTCGGTCATATGACTAGTGCAGCCACTATCCAGCACCCATTTCGACCCACCGAAAGCATAGCCCTGCAAGAAAATTACTTCTTGGTTTCAGGTACCCATTTTTCAATGGGTCCTTTCATGTTAGTAACAAGGGTCTTTGGGACCAAATAGACCAAGCAACATATTCATCAACGGGACCGACATAATAAGCATAAACATCACCATAGACATCACAAAAGAGTTCATAATTCGGATTGTGAGACCCTGCAAAACCAATATTGTTAGTCTTATCTTTTGTGATATTCTTCTTAGCGGTGCTTATCTTTGATTGCACATTCTTGGTCTTGTTCTTCTTGGTTTTCTTCTTCTTGGAATTGGTGACATACCCGAGTCCCTCTTTACCATGATTTGACCTTTGTTTGCCAAGGACTTCATCAAGCACACCTTTATCCTTGGGAGTGATGTCCTTGATCACTTCTTTTTCCACACTAGCATTTTCCTTGTTACTATATGTTGAGTTGGATGAGGTAGGAGTATCATATTTGTCCAATCGACTTTGAAGCTGATGATGTGACTCATTGAGAATAGAGAACTCGTTTTCAACGCCTTGTGAGAATTGTCAAGTTTCTCCAATTCCTTGGAGAGTCTATCATGAGCAGCCCCAAAGTCAATCTTTTCCTTCTTTGCTTTGGTGACAGCATTGTCACGTTCCTTAACAAGTTTATTCACAATTTCATCATGTGACTCTTCAATAGACTCAAGCCTCTCTTCAAGAGAGACCCGAGCCTCTTCCTCTTCTTCAAGAGCATTTTTTAAGGATGCAATTTCCATTGCATCCTCCCTTTCAATTCTGCCATTTTCTTCAAGGAGAGCTTCGTTTTGGGCTAGCTGATCCATAAGAGCTTCAAAACGAACTTTGTGCTCACCTTGCAAGTTAGTATATAAATAATCCAAAGCAATAATCTCTTCTTTAACCTTAAGGCTAGTAGGATCATCCATGTCAATCATAGCCTTAGGAAAAGAAGAGTTAGAAGAAGTTACCTCAGAGCTCCTTGCCATGAGACAAGTAGCATTCTTGTTGATGATGTTTTCGTTCAGAGAGTCGAAGAGAGAAGTTGATGTATATGTGGTGGCTATAGCAGCCACCTCTTGAGAGCTATCGTCCTTGTCCTCATCTTCACTTCCCGATGAATATTCTTCTTGAGCCACTAGAACAGTCTTTGGTTGCTTCTTGAAAGGAGCATTCTTCTTTACAAACTGTTTCTTGCGTGGAGCCTTTGACTTGTCCTTGAAAATGAGTCTTCCTCCATTATCTTCCCTACTTTGATATGGACACTCAGCTACGAAGTGCAGCCGGTCACCACAGTTGAAACATGTTCTCAGCTTGGGACCATTTTCTTTTCTTCCATATGCTCCACTCTTGCGTTCCAGTTAAGCTTTAGCCTTGCTGGATCTTTCCAGAAGTTTCTAGCATAAAGAGCCAAGTATTGTCCATGAATCCTTTTTATATCCTCAGGACAGTCCAGACCTTCTAGAGCATATTCATCATGATCAATCACACTAGTCTTCAAGGCCATGTTGACCTCTTTTTGCATCCCAATAGCTCGAGCACGAGCATCTTCGGCATTCTTGGCAGCCACTTTGAAGGCGGCCATTTCTTGCATTACCTCATTGGATGTCATGAGGTGATAGTTATGCCTACCTTGGAGACTTTTCAAATCTGTGGGCTCAAACGGCATAAGAGCACTGACATACTTGCGCTTGATCCATGCATCATCAACATGAGCGGCACCATGATTTCTGAAATTTGTGGCTATAGCCTTAAGCCTACTATACATGTCTTCATGGTCTTCTCCATCCAACATATAGAATACTTCAGCTTTGTTGCTCAATGCATCATATCTATTCCTCTTCATACTTTCATTTCCGATGAAGAGCTCGGTGAGAGCATCCCAAGCTTCCTTCGCTGTACTAAGATGCTGAATGTGTGGCATATCTTTGTCACCCACACCAAGCTGTATCATGTGTAGAGCTGTAGCGTTGAGTTGGCTATCGACCACTTCTCTTCTTGTGAGATTGTTGGGGTTTCCAACATGAAGACCATTTTCAATGATCTTCCACAACTCTATGGAGGAACTGCACACATGATATTTCATCAAAAATTTCCATTGAGTAAAAGTAGATGCAGAAAGTTTGGGTGGATCACCCCTATTATGTATATGTGGGTGAGGAATAGGTGGATCAGGGGAATAAACATGAGAAACCTCATTGTATCAATCCTTACCACTATCCTTTTTCGAGCAGGATCTCTTTCTAGTGTCATCACCAACCACTTCGTTATCTTTGGAAACATTTTTACCCGTTTCCTTGGATTGCAGAGTGGTATCCTCAGAGTTAGATGTAGGTGATGCTGCGGATGTGGAGAGACGCATTATCAATTGACGCATCTCTTCCATCTTAGCCTCCATTGAATTCACCAAGGTTGTTTCCAACGTCTTGAGATCGTTCATGGTGACTACCTCCGGAGCATCACTCCCATCTACCTTGGAACCCATACTTCTCTTAGGCGGTTAAGCCCGAAATAAGAGCCGAGTCTCTGATACCAATTGAAATGGATTGTATGGGCACCTAGAGGGGGTGAATAGGTGCTAACCAATTTTTAATACTTTTTCAATTTTAGGCTTGACACAAAGTAAATTCTCTAGATATGCAACTACGAGAATTTCCCTATATGCAACCCTAACTACTAAGCACGTAAAAAGAGGAGCAAGGAAACCGTAGTGGAGCACGCGGAGACACAGGGATTTGTTTTACCGCAGTTCCTTCCGTGTTAAGGGAAGTGCATCTGCGTTGGAGGGGTGGGCGGTTCTAAGACCACCACGCCACAATAGGCCTCACCCTATTCTCCGATGGATCTCGCCACGAGAGGCCTGATCCACCTTCTCCACTATTGGATCCCTTCGAGGCGGGAACCGGTGCCTTTTACAACACTATCGGGGCACACACCCACAACCGAATTGGGGGCTCCCTGAGATGACAACAAGCTGCCACAAGAACGAGGTTTATCAATATAAACAAAAACAAGGATCTAGGTATTTGCAAGAAATACTAGATCGGGGGTTCTCCAAATGAGTGGAGAGGAGATGAAGCGCTTGATTGCTGATGATGAAGATCGAGTTCTCCTCCTTCGATTCCCCACAGGACGGGGCCTTTGGGTGGATCTAGGTGGAGCTCTCTTGGATGAAGGTTGCAGATCAGATCTCGTCTTTTTCGAATGAATCAAGAGGTCTGGCAGGATGGGGAAGGTTGGCTTAAATACCCCCTCCCCAGATCTGGCCGTTGCACAACTTTGGGGGAGGATTATCCGCCCCCCCCCCCAAGGCGGATTCTCCGGGGGAAACTCCGCCCCCACTTTGGGGCTGGTGCCTGCAAAACTTGGTGAAGATCTTGGCGGGGGGCAGATAATCCGGCCCCCTCCAGGGGCGGATTATCCGGCCATACCGGAAAGTCCGGCCAACACTCCGCCCCTCTCTGGGGCTTGCGCCTTGGCGATGAGCATGGGGTGCGGACTATCCGCCTCGAGGGCGGATTATTCGCGGGCCGGAAAATCGGCCAAAACTCCGCTTCCGGGGCATACCGCTTGGGAGGGAGGGTCGGATTATCCGCCCCCGAAGGCAGAATCCTTTTCCCTTTTTCTCAAAGCGAGCTACAACACTTCAACACACATTAAATAATCCTTGATATTGTTATCTAACACATAAAACACTAGGGATTATAAAATGTTCTTTCAGATACCGCTTCGGCTGGATCGATCAACGAGACACACAAGATCTAATGAAAACGCACGGCGAGATCTAACACATACCCCTTCGCGTAAGTGATCTATCGTATGCGCTGGATCTGGATATGACGGCTAACGATCAAGCGACCACAGATGGGCGGCGCGGCGGTGCAACTCTGTCAGAGATGTTCCGGTGGCTACAGAGGGGGCTAGGGTCAGTGGAAGGGCCTACCAGACTCGCAGAGGCGTGTTGGAGCTCAACGTGGCAGTGGCTTGTCAAGGGGCGCACGGACACGGTGGGGATTCCTCGTCAGAGTGGAGCTTGTCGTCGGACACGGATGTTCGTCGATGTTGCCGACGTCGTAGATCATGCCAGAGAGAAGTAGGCGGTGCGTTAGATGCGGGGAGTGACACTGGTCATGTGATTATCAAAGAGAGGGCAAGGCGCGCTCGGGACTAACCAGATTTACTCCCCAGAGTTGAGTGCTTCGTCGGGTTTGCTCAGTCGTCGTAGTTGCCGACGCTCGGGGTTGTCCTAGCACATAGCAGTGATGTCAAATGATGCGCAAGGATGAAGTAGATGTACTGGCAAAGTTAGGAGTCAAGGGGCGCAGAGAGCTCACCGGAATTTGCTGCCGGAGTTCGTCGGTACCGCGGCAGTGTCTGGTGAAATCTGGGTAGCCTGGTGGCGAAGAGAGGGGGTTGTGTGGGGGGAATTGGCCGGGGTGGAGAGGGGAT
This sequence comes from Avena insularis, assembly GCA_023614405.1. NCBI lineage: Eukaryota > Viridiplantae > Streptophyta > Magnoliopsida > Poales > Poaceae > Avena > Avena insularis. The sequence goes on along the minus strand of JAJUPC010000031.1, from coordinate 106,705 downwards.
TAAGTAGCGAGGAGCGGGGCGAGGATTAATCCCTTAATCAATGGGAATTAAGCAGGGTTTTAACTGCGGCGAGGTAATGGTGGAGCAAAGGATCGCTGGTGATTCTGGGAAGAAGACAAAGGACGTGGAGAGGGTCCACTAGTCTGATCGGTTGGGTTGGTTCAAAGTGGTGAGAGAAGAAGCAGAGGGGGAGTGGGCCGGGTGGGCTTTTGGGCTGGATCTGGTTCTGGGATAGTTTAGTAGCGCCGGCCTTTTTCCATTTCTTTATTCTTTTTCTTTTTCTGTTTGAATTTCCAGGAACCAAATTCAAATGAATTCAAATGTGTTTGAGTTCAAACCTTTTCTAGATTTTTTTTAAAGTGAAAATTGTACACATTTGGTTGCAGAACAATGTTGTGCACTTTAAAATAATTTAGTACTTTGGGATTTTAAAATAAACAAGGTTTTTACCCATTGTTTAATAAAGACAAAGAAATGGTTTGAATTTGCTTCCTTATTTTGAAATCCTTGTCAAAGCTTTGGAATTTATCAAACAATCCTATGAACAAACAACATTGGTTTAAAACAAACATTCTCTCACTAGAGAGTAGCATTGGATCAATGCTTTGCTTACATAAAATAACATGCATACAAATGCTTCTGTTTTTGCAAAACTTTGAAAATGATCCTAAAATGATCATGAAAGCATGGATGATATGCAAAGCTTTGAAAACATGATTTTAGGGATGTTACAAATCTAACCCCCTTAAGGTGAATCTCGCCCTCGAGATTCGGATTGGCTAGCAAATAGGTGAGGGTGGTCTTTTCGAAGATCATCTTCTCTTTCCCATGTTGCTTCTTCTTCGGAATGATGGTTCCACTAAAATTTGCATAATTTGATAGTCTTGGTCCGAGTAACTCTTTCTGCAGTTTCAAGAATCTTGATGGGTTTTTCTTCATAAGTGAGATCACTTTCCAATTGAACCTCCTCCAAAGGTATAGTATCCTTCCAGGAAGTTTCTTCCATCTCTGGATGGCATTTCTTTAGCTGACTCACATGAAACACATTGTGAAGTGCAGACAAAGATTCTGGCAATTCAATTTCATAAGCTACTTCTCCTTTAGGACTTAAATTTTTGAATGGTCCAACATATCTTCTAGAATCTGGTTGGTCCTTTCTGTTTGTACATCAGTCTGAGGATGAAAAGCAGTGCTGAATTCCAATCTTGTTCCCAATGACTCATGTAGTTGCCTCCAAAAATGAGAAGTGAACTGAGTTCCCCTATCAGACACAATACTCTTGGGTACTCCATGCAGGCATACAATCCTACTCATGTAGATCTTGGCTAACTTGGCACTTGTATAAGTTGTCTTCACGGGTATGAAATGAGCCACTTTAGTGAGGCGATCCACTACTACCCAAATAGAGTCATACCCTAACCTGGTCCTTGGCAATCCGGTGATGAAATCCATGCCAATCTTGTCCCACTTCCAATCAGGAATAGGTAGTGGTTGTAGCAATCCTGCTGGTTTTTGATGTTCCGCTTTCACTCTACTACATACGTCACACAAAACAATATGTTCGGCGATGTCCTTATTGAGATTATTCCACCAAAATCTTTCCTTCATATCCATGTACATTTTGGTGTTACCAGGATGAATGGAATATGGTGAGTTGTGTGCTTCCTGTAAAATCAGTTTCCGAAGCTCCGGATCTTGCGGAACGCAGATACGTGTTCCATACCATAAAGTACCTTGTTCGTATTCATGGAATCCTTTGGATTTTCCCTTGACAATCTTTTCCTTAATCTCTTCAATTTCATTGTCTGTCTTTTGGGCTTCTTTGATCTTGTCCAACAATGTGGGTTGAACATCCAATGACATGATATGTCCCTCAGGCACGATCTCCAATCTAAGGTTCTTAAATTGGGCACACAGATCATCTGGTAACTCTCTGTAACATCCCTAAAATCATGTTTTCAAAGATTTCATATCATGCATGCATGCATATCATTTAGGGATCAAATTCAAACTCTTCAAACTCTTTTTGGAAAGAAAACAGAACTTGGGAGCTATGATTTTATGTGATCAGGCATTAATCAAATACCACTCTTAAATGGAGATTATTTGTTTCAAAACCAAACCTTGTTGCTCACAAAATGTTTTGCTTGATTGCTAGTGCTCAAACCAAAGACTACAAAACAAATATAGATTTAAAACCATTTTCAAAATTTGTTCAGATCAAGTGTTATGTCACTTCTTATTTTTGTTTGAACAAAAGAACCAATGTAATATAGTGAGACCACATGTTTTTATACCCAGAATTATGAGTGTTACACTCTACAAAAATCCAGAACAAATTTGAATTCAAATGGCATTTGAATTTGTTTGAAAATGGATTCAGAAATTAAAACAGAAAAGGTAAAAGAGTAAAGAAAAAGAAACGGGCCGGCGCCACTATTCTAGCCCAACAACGAAACCAGCCCACAAGACCACTCGGGTCATTTCCCCCTCTCCCCCATTTCCTACCCCGCACCCGCGTACCCACTCGCTGACGTCTGGGCCCTCACTTCCATGTCACCCCTTTGTCCTAAATCAACACCGACGACCACTTCGCCGCTGCCGTTTCCCCCGCACTAATGCCACGCTTAATTGCATTGATTCGGCGAGTAATTTCCGCCCCGCTCTAGCTATAAGACAACCTCTCCTCGCTGCTCATTTCCTCTCACTCAATTTCCTCTTCACGCCACCAGGCTTCCCGTAGTCTTGCCCACACCGCCGCAGCACCGACGATCTCCGACGAGCCATCACGGTGAGCTCCGACCGCCCCCTGTCTCTGGTTCAAACCAGAGTGACCAGCGTGTCCTTGCGCGTTCATTGATGCCTTTTGTTTGCTTTCTCATGACCCAGGTTGCCGTCACCGTTCGTGCCCGCAAACAACAGAACCGTTGCTCGACTCTGACGAGCGATTGAGGTAAAGTCCGACCGCCCCTTGACTTCTCCTTGACCCAGTAGTACTCGCCGTAGTCGTGCGCACCTCCTGATACCACTGGTTCATGCTAGGGTGGTCTAGAGTGTCGCCAACGTCTTCGTCACCAAGCACTCGACGCTACGCTCAACTCCGACAAGCTCCTACGGCCACATCGACACGCCCCTGTCCACGCCAGCAGCACCTCGAGCTTCCTCGCGACTTTGCGACGCCGGTAAGCATCACCACTGTCCCTAGACCTCGCTAGATTCGCCAATCCATCACCGGCAGAGCCGTCACCGCCGCCAGCAGCCATTGCGCCGCCCATCTGTGGTCAAAGCATCAAGGATCGCTGGATCCATATCTAGAGGCTAGGATTATATTAGAGGGCGAAGTGGTATGTTTTAATCTGAGTCGTGCATCGTCACTTAGATCTTGCGGATCGCAAGAGTGATCCGCCCGAACCGGTACCAACCAATAGGAATACGCCGCGTATCTGTTAGTTTGATTTAAAATCTGAATTTAGATCTATTAGATGTTTAAACTTGTTTAATTCATAACTTTTGTTTTCCACGTGCAAATTTGACAAATTTTATATCAATGGAATCAGGAGAGAAAGCCCTTTCCATTTATGCAATGTGTTTAATGTTTTGTTTCTGTTAAAATGGTTATTTTTACAGAAACATGTGTAGGCCTATTTTGAGTATATTAAATATTTGAAAAATTGTTTAATGTTCAAATAAAGGTTGTTTGGAAAGTTTTGAACCTGTTCATGAATCAGTACTGTGCACTTGTCTTGTTGAGTATAGAAAATCATCACATATCATATTGCATGCATCCATATATTTTTGCTTGTATTTGTTTTGTATATGATTTGGTGCTATCATTTTATGTGTAGATTTTGGTGCAAATAGTGATTGTGATTGTGAGGATTGTAGCTACTCTCCAAACTACCAAGGCAAGTGGTGCTTCATGATTTTATTCCTATGTTTTTCAAATATGCATTAGAATTATTTTGGTAGACTTGCATGGAAATTTTTTGGTCTTTATATGCTATGCTTGGGAAATCCTAGTAGATGTAGAATTGCTAGAAATTTATAAGTTAAGATGTTTATCTATGCCATGCTTAGCCTAGCTAGTATCAACCAAGGGTGGTGAAATATTCATGCTATGATAAAATATTTCTAAGTCTTTGGACTTGTGTTTTGCTTAATAAAACAACTAAGTGAATGAAACACCTGGGTGGAATGGAAGGAATGGTTTATGTTGAGTGGTTACACAAGGCCCATTTCTATGGTTTACCTTGTGAATCTCACTTGTGGAAAGCCACCCAGGAACAAAGGGATTTGAGAGGCCAGATGTTAAGAAGCTTCTAGTGCAGCCACTTGGCAATGTGGGCTCTACCTGGATCATATAGGTTGCAATAACTTAGCCATTTGGAAAGTTGGTGGTAGTGGTATGATAGGTTGGAACGCGTCCATTTGGTCTAAGGGAAGGCTTATGAAAGGTCCTGTCTTGGTGAAAATCAAGTCTTGTGGGGAAAGTGCACAACCTCTGCAGATGGAAGAATCTAAGTACTTAGCCATGTCCCTGGTATTGGACAACTTGAGCATCAAGACATGGAAGCTATCAAGAATCTCCTCATCCCAATTTCTAAGTAAAACTTGTGGTTGAACAAGGGTGAAGGACCCCAATGTCTATTGGAGGTTCCTTGGGAAAAGTTTTGGCAAAGAGAATCTTAGTAATTTCAACTGATAGGCAAAACCTATTTTGAGCAAAGCAAGCCTAAACTACACTTAGCCAAAATGCATATAGTATTTAGTCCACCAATATTCTACTAAGGTATCACTTGCCAATACTATTCCAAATGTATTGACCCACTGTGGCTGTAACTTGTGATGTTGCAGGATATTCTGATGATGATTAGGAGTCATGAGTCTACACTCAACATGCGTGCCTGTGGCACATGAAGATGAAGACTTATTTATCTTATTACATATTTGAACTCTTGTATTAGGCCTATGGCCATGGAGTTGTAAAGACTATGTTTGTCTCTGGAATGATATGTAATAATGACCTTTGTTTCTGTGTACTTCATCTTAAACTGTGGATGCTAGTATTGATCCAGGAACTAGCATTGCAATCTCAGGGATCTTTTCCTTTACAAAGGAGGGATCTTACAGATGGTATCAGAGCACTGTGTTGCCTGTACGATTATGACCCTAGGATTGGAAACCACTAAGGAAAAAAAATTCAACAACTTCCACACTTGTCTTTTCTTCTCATAAACTTTTCTAATCTTCTTTCTCATCTCTATTTGTAGATGAACTCCATCAACGAAGCCGTGAAGAAGGGACCACTCATGACTATGACTTTGGAATTTGAGACAGAGTTCCCCAAGGCTCTCAAGGACCTCATGGTTTCCATGGGAATACATGGTGCAGCTGTGTTCAAAGGATTTCCTGTGATGGATGAAGGAGTTGAGTACTGGTGGGTGCAACTTCACTTGTATAAAAACAAGGAAGACAACCACAAGGACTCAGTATTCTGCATGGTCACCAACACAATGATGCACACCACATTCTTTGATTCAGCAAGGGATGTAGCTTGGAGGGCCATCAAAGAACTTGGTGATAGAATCAAGTGCAGAATGCTTAACACCCAGAATGACCTTAGGGAAGAAAAGAAGCATACCCAAGACATAGAGGCTACCAACCAAAGCCTAAGGAAGGACATCATAGACTTAGCAATGGAGTCTTGTGATCTAGACAAATAGATTGCCTGTAGGGATGCCCTGTTAGCCAACTTGGCAAGTGAGATGGGATTGTAATGTACCACATTAGTTGGACCACCACAATTATCATTTTATTTTCCCAAATGTTTTTTAAAATAAATTGAACCTTGGTTGTTTGTAATGGATCCATGTATGCCATGACACGTGTGTTTTGACTTCCAAAGTTATGCATGTGATGCCTTGTCTTGGGATTTGTCTTAAAATTGTGTTGATTCTAACTTTTTCTATCTTATTAAATAGATGCCTAATGTTACTATCAGCATGGCTGAAGAGTTCAAGGGAACTCGTTTTGGCCCTCGTATTATTGAGCTCACTAGTTTGCTCAATCTCCCTCTTCCTACCATCATGGTGCTTCCCCTCACCAAATTCGAGAGGAAAGACCTTTGGGGCTTCAAGGTTAATCAGCCAGAACGCCAGACTGAGCCTACCACGGAGGCAATCATCTTCAAGCTCATGCATGATGACAAGGAGAGAGGCCTAGAGGTAGTCATGTAGGACTTGATTGGACGTCTGTTAGGGACACTCTCGTCAGGTTAGAGGTACTCACTTTCACACCTTCGGTAGACGTGATGAGGATGGTGAGGCCACTGACTTCGAGGATACTTCGAGGGAGACAGCAGAACCGATTCGTGTAACATCCCAGGATTTTAGAATTTTAGAATTTTAAAAAAGCATTTCATTCATCATATCATCTCATGAAAATCTTGAATTGCAAAACCCTACTTTCGAACCCTAAATGGGATCACTAAAAGGCTCCCACAAAAGATTATGTGGATTTATAAAATCACTATTTATAAATTGTCAAATTAATGAAAAAAAGGATTCTAAAATGATCCCCTGATTTTTAGAAAAATTTAGAAACAAATTTCAGCTCATTTGGAGTTATAGAGAAAACATTATTAAAGAAATAAAAATCAGGAATAAGAAAAGGAAAAGAAAAAGAAAAAAAACTAAACTAACCTGCGTACGTACCAGCCAGTCCAGCAACTAAAGCAAGCCCATTTTCACCGCGCGAGGCGAGCCATAAGGGTACGCGCGTGCGTACAGGGAAGAGCCGGCCGGCCACAGCGTGCGTTGTCTTTTTTTTTCTTTTTTTTTCTTTTTTTTCTCTACTGTCAGGTGGACCACCGTATCGTCTTCCAGCTCCAGCAACAACCAGAGCACGTATGAGTCTGCGCTGGATACAAAAACTGCCCCGAAAAATCTCCGAATTTGACCAATTTCTTTGTTCCCTCGGAACGAAACTCTAGGTATAAATAGCCCACGTTCTTCTCTCCCAAATCCCCCAAAAATTTCTAAATTTTGGGCCGCTAGGCTGTCTAATCTGGAGCTCGTTTTCGATCTCGCCGGAGCGCCGCCACACAAAGTTTTAGAGGTCGAGGTTGCCGTCGCCACATACCACCCCAATCCCTCCCTTCCTTACCCTGTGTTCCCCTCGTTGGACCCTATTTCCTCATACCTTTTTACCCCTCTTATCGTAGTCTGCCAGCCGGGAATTTCTCGTCGGAGTTCGCCAGAGACGCAAACAACAAGCCAAGGATTGTGGCCACACGAGGAGGAGACGTACATTGATGAGCACCTGAGCATTACCGTGAGGAGGAGCTGCACACCGTGGACTAATTCTACGACGCCAAAGATTACCGGAGACACCGCCACGATCACCGCCGATCTCGCCCTTGACCACCGGTAACGACCGTCGTCCGTACGATCCCAGATCAGTGTCCCAGATTAATCGCCCACCGACCAATGGGTTGCGTCCAGTCAGAAGTCCAACACCCAGTCAACATTCAATGGCCTAGTCAATAGTCAACTGGTCAAATAGATTTTCGAATTAAAAATTGCAGAAAATAGATGAAAATTTCTAAATCCATAAAAAATAATTCACTAGTCCAAAAATTGCAAATAAGGTACCGTTGGATTCATATTGTCACGTAGAACACTGCTGTGCTTTTAGATCAGGCTTTTGCGGCAAGGTTTTTCCGTGATTAAATAAATGGTTTAATGGCATATTTAGAGTAATAAAATTATAAGAAAACATTTACCACTCAGAAAATTGCAAATGAGGTGTCCCTGGAATCACAATCTCGTGAAGAATACAGATATGATTTTAGTTTGATTTTTTGACAACATAAACTAAATAAATGATTTAAAATCCATTAAACACTATTTAAATCATAAGAAAAGATCTACAACTCGGATTAAGGTGAATCCAATTGCTACTGGTTGGTATTAACATCCCTTATCAATTACAGCACAGAACTAAATTTAATACGATAACTAGAGCAGAATTTCTAACAGAACTATTAAAACCCCTATATTGAAAACTAGGATTTAATAATAAATAATCTATTGCATTAAATGGTTTGGCACATGCATCATATGATCTAGTAATTTTCAGAGAACTAATTACAACCGTTATGAGATATTAAATTATCATGTATGCATTTGTTTATCATTGTTTTATTGTATTGTGCATAATTGCATTGTTTTGAATGGTGTGTTTGTTGTGCACTTGTTTTGATCGATAGATTGTGAGGAGTGCAACGTTTGTGATTGTGACGAGTGAAATCTTCTCTATTGTGAGAATTATCTAATCGACTACATCTACAACAAAGGCAAGCAGAGCTATCATAAATGTCCTACTATTTTTCTTATGCATGTAGTATGATTTTTAGTAGTGATGCATGAGTAGGTGTTTTTACTACTATGCTATGCTATGACACCCAGACATGATTGCCATACTTCCATGACTTGATTCCTTTGAGCCATCGTATTGTAGTTGCTTAGCCATGCTTATTAGATGCGCAAAAGGGAATTCATGAATGATTATGTTATGGAAAGTTATGTTTTGTTATAATAAAAACAACTGGAATTTAATGAATCTCCTGGGTGTGATGGATTGATGTTTTTGGATGGTTTATTGCAGAAATCACACCTAGGTTTCAGATATTGGACAGGTTTCTTGTGTAGTAGCTTCCAGTACAGCCGCATGTCATTATTTGTCTTGACTAAGTAAGTTGTGGGAACCTGACCCGACGTGACTAGCAGATGTAGGGGATATAGGTTGGTATGGGTCAGTCCTGAGGGCTCAGGGTTCTGCTTCTGAAAAGTTTCGTCTTGGTTTTCTCCCTACCATGGCACAAAATGAGTATAATGGTAAGAGCGGGTTGACTGAGTCATGCGGGTAAAGTGTACTAACCCCTGCAGGGTGTCTAAACTAAGTACTTAGCCGTGTCCCCGGTTATGGATAACAATGAGCAACTGGGCCTGAAACTGTTTGGAAGATCTCACTCATCCCAATTTCTTAATTACTAAAACTTGATGGTGAACATGGGTTTAGGAGCATACGAAAGCTGAACTGTCTTGTTTCCACATGGGTTTATGCTGGTATGTCCTTAGAAGATTGTTTTTGAAGAAAGAAAAGTATTTTGAAAGTAGGGAAAAGTTGTATTGCTTTTAGCAAATGAGCCTGAACTCCACCTAGCCAAATATGCATGTAGTTGATAGATCCTTTGTACTCATTAGTTTTACTTGCCAATACATTCAAAGTATTGACCATTCGTGGCTGCAACCTTTCATGTTGCAGGTTATATCGTTTCTAAGTGATCGTTATAGGTCGCGAGACTCCACTCAACGATTGTTCGCCTGTGGCACATTTGAAGAATGGTGATCTACCTTTTTATTGTTTCCGCTGTGTACTTGGGTGATATAATGTAAATTCTGGATCATATTCGTTGTATTTATGATGCACAGTTATATTTGGTATTCATTTTGTACTCTGTGTGCCAGTGAACCGATCCAGGGATTGGCACTATACACATGAACTCAGCCTTATCAGGCGAGGGTGTTACAAGATGGTATCAGAGCTGTGCGTTGACTGTAGGATCGTGACCTTAGAAATGGATTAGTAATAGAAGACCTCCATTAGGAGAACTATCATATTTTCTATTTATTAGAGTTCTTATATTTCTTGTCTATCTTTTTCAGAACCTCTCCTTATTCAAAAAAAATTATAGTTGTCCATTCGTTTGATACATGTATGAGTGTTGCCTACAAGTAAAATAAGAAGTAGGATGACACATGTGAGCATCTCATCATGTTTGGTTAGATTTGGACCACCATGCTATATCTCTTTAGGAGATCATCGTTATCGTGTTAGCATATTGATCTTATCAACTTCTGTGGTATGACAATATAGGTTGTTTGCTTGGTTGTATTGAGCTATTTTGTGTCATGCTTTGTTTAGGATCAGTTAGTTTTGAACTCTAACATTTCTGAAATTTTGATGAGGTTTTTAAATTAGTTTAATGGTGTGAATTGATTGAAATTCGTGATTCTACTGCTGCAGTTTTCTGCATGACCTGTTGTACCGCGCGATTTTTCATATTTTATTGGTAACTCAGAAAAATCTAAACAAATAGGATCTGGAGCGTAATTACCTGTACTACGTGCACAAAAATTGGCCAAAATTCCTGACGAGTTTAAAATGCCTAGAAAAATTCGTGAAACCTGCTGTACCATTTTGACACATTTTGTTTGTTGTTTATTTGTTGCTCTATTCTACTCTAGTATTGTACCCAACCTTTTCAAACCATTTTGTGGTTATATACTGCTAGTATTAAACCACTATAACATTGTATTGCAAGTGTTTTCTTGTGCGTTGATTGGTTATGATTGTTTGGTTGTTTGTGATATTGATTGCTTCATATAGTTATGGGTAGAAATATTTCTCTTAGTCCTCTTCTATCTATACTCATCTATGCTATCCCAAACAGATGCCGCCTCGTCGTAAACCCACTAGGATGGAGAGGTTGATAGCAGCACAAACACAACTATCACAAGTGGTGACTCAATTCATAGCAAACAACAACCCAACCCAAGTGGATGCACTCACTAGGTTACTAAAACTAAGGCCTGCAAAATTCTCAAGCGCACCTGAGCCTATGATAGCACTTGATTGGATTCGCTAAGTGAATAAGGACTTAGTAACAATTGGATGCACTGATAAAGAGAAAGTGAGATTTGCTGCTCACTTATTTGAAGGACAAGCAGCTACATGGTGGGATATTTTCCAGATTACGCACTCCATTGATACAGTCACATGGGAGATGTTTGAGGAAGGATTCAAGACAAACCATGTCTCGTCTGGAGTTATGAGCCTGAAGAGAAAGGAATTATGTGACCTGCGCCAGCACAATCACACAGTGTCGGAGTACATAGAGGAATTCACCAATTTGTCTCGCTATGCCCCGAAGGATGTTGATACTGATGATAAAAGGAAAGAGAGATTTCTGGATGGACTGAGGGATGAGCTTTCCTTTCAGCTATCGATGGTTACACTCCACCTTCCGGATCGATGGACACTGAAGAATTCTTGAAGAGAAACAGAGTCAAGTTGAGAAGCGCAAGAGAAAGCACCAGAACAACAAAGACAACTAAGACCGCATCGGAAGTTTTGTACTCTCCATGAAGGGAATGGACGTTCTGAACATCACATGCCTGAAGGAAATGGATACAACGATCATGATGGTAATGGACATCAGCACCACAAAGTAATTAGACGCCACCATAATGCCCACATGAGTCACAACCACAATTCTGAAGGAGGGAATGATCACAACCATGAAGACAACAATGTTGTGGCGCACAACACCAATCTCTTTAGGAAGGATATAAGCAAGGTTGGATGTTTCAGATGCAAGCAAAAGGGACACTATTCAAGAGACTGCCCTGAGAAGAAGAAGAATAAGATTGATGGCTACAAGCCAAACCCATTTCAGAAGGGAGATATTAATCATATTAGTATGGGTGAAGTTCAAGGAGAACCTGATTCCGTGATAGGTATGTTCCGGCTCAATACCTTTCTAGCACGCGTTCTATTTGATGATGGAGCATCACATTCGTTCATATCAAGGGAATTTGTGGATAGAAACAGAATTCCAACTGAAACCATTAACAAGACCATCAAAATAAGCTCTCCTAGTGGAGAAGAGGTAGCAGCTTTTGGATGTCATCAACTGAACCTAAGGATTAGGATACACAACTTTCCCACAAGATTGAATGTGTTGGAATCACAAGGCTTGGACGTCACTCTAGGCAAGGATTGGATGTAAAAGTATGAAGGCCAGATAGATCATGCACGACGAGCAATTTCACTCACAACCCCAGAGGGAAGAAGAATCAGATATAGCACAATAACTGAAGTTGGAGAGACCAACTTAAATTCTCTTAAGGGGGTTAGCTCGGAAAGCTTATCCATGGTGAAGAAGAGATACACCGGACAAGGGGATATCCTACGCCTATTTGCTAGCCATTCCGAATCTCGAGGACGAGATTCATCTTAAGGGGGTTAGTCTGTAACATCCCAGGATTTTATAATTTTAGAATTTAAAAAAAATGCATTTCATTCATCATATCATCTCATGAAAATCTTAAATTGCAAAACCCTACTTTCGAACCCTAAATGGCATCACTAAAAGGCTCCCACAAAAGATTACGTGGATTTATAAAATCACTATTTATAAATTGTCAAATTAATGACAAAAAGGATTCTAAAATGATCCCCTGATTTTTAAAAAAATTTAGAAACAAATTTCAGCTTATTTGGAGTTATAGAGAAAACATTATTAAAGAAATAAAAATCAGGAATAAGAAAAGGAAAAGAAAAAGAAAAAAAACTAAACTAACCTGCGTACGTATCAGCCAGTCCAGCAACTAAAGCCAGCCCATTTCCACCCCATTTCCACCGCGCGAGGCGAGCCACAAAGGTACGCGCGTGCGTACAGCGAAGATCCGGCCGGCCGGCCACAGCGTGCGTTGTCTCTTTTTTTTTCTTTTTTTTCTCTACTGCCAGGTGGACCACCGTATCGTCTTCCAGCTCCAGCAACAACCAGAGCACGTATGAGTCTGCGCTGGATACAAAAACTGCCCCGGAAAATTTCCGAATTTGGCCAATTTCTTTGTTCCCTCGCAATGAAACTCTAGGTATAAATAGCCCACGTTCTTCTCTTCCAAATTCCCCAAAAATTTCTAAATTTCATGCCGCCAGGCTGTCTAATCTGGAGCTCGTTTTTGATCTCGCCGGAGCACCGCCACACAGAGTTTTAGAGGTCGAGGTTGCCTTCGCCACATACCACCCCAATCCCTCCCTTCCTTACCCTATGTTCCCCTCGTTGGACCGTATTTCCTCATACCTTTTTATCCCTCTTATCGCAGTCTGCCAGCCGGAAATTTCTCGTCGGAGTTTGTCGGAGACGCAAACGACCAGCCAAGGATTGCGGCCACACGAGGAGGAGACGTACGTTGATGATCACCTGAGCATTACCGTGAGGAGGAGCTGCACACCGTGGACTAATTCTACGACGCCAAAGATTACCGGAGACACCGCCACGATCACCGCCAACCTCGCCGTTGACCACCAGTAACGACCGTCGTCCGTACGATCCCAGATCAGTGTCCCAGATTAATCGCCCACCGACCAATGGGTTGCGTCCACTCAGCAGTCCAACACCCAGTCAATAGTCAATGGCCTAGTCAATAGTCAACTGATCAAATAGATTTTCGAATTAAAAATTGCAGAAAATAGATGAAACTTGTAAAATCCATAAAAATTAATTCACTAGTCTAAAAATTGCAAATAAGGTACCGTTGGATTCATATTTTCACGTAGAACACTGTTGTGGTTTTAGATCAGACTTTTGCAGCAAGGTTTTGCCGTGATTAAATAAATGGTTTAATGGCATATTTAGAGTAATAAAATCATAAGAACACATTTACCACTCAGAAAATTGCAAATGATGTGTCCCTGGAATCACAATCCCGTGAAGAATACAGATATGATTTTAGTTTGATTTTTTTTACAACATGAACTAAATAAATGATTTAAAATCCATTAAACACTATTTAAATCATAAGAAAAGATCTACAACTCAGATTAAGGTGAATCCAATTGCTACTGGTTCTTATTAACATCCCTTATCCATTACAGCACAGAACTAAATTTAATACGACAACTAGAGCAGAATTTTTAACGGAACTATTAAAACCCCTATATTGACAACTAGGATTTAATAATAAATAATATATTGCATTAAATGGTTTGCCACATGCATCATATGATCTAGTAATTTTCAGAGAACTAATTACAACCGTTATGAGATATTAAATTATCATGTATGCATTTGTTTATCATTGTTTTATTGTATTGTGCATAATTGCATTGTTTTGAATGGTGTGTTTGTTGTGCACTTGTTTTGATCGATAGATTGCGAGGAGTGCAACGTTTGTGATTGTAACGAGTGAAATCTTCTCTATTGTAAGGATTATCTAATCGACTACATCTACAACAAAGGAAAGCAGAGCTATCATAAATGTCCTACTGTTTTTCTTATGCATGTAGTATGATTTTTAGTAGTGATGCATGAGTAGGTGTTTTTACTACTATGCTATGATATGACACCCAGACATGATTGCCATACTTCCATGACTTGATTCCTTTGAGCCATCGTATTGTAGTTGCTTAGCCATGCTTATTAGATGCGCAAAAGGGAATTCATGAATGATTATGTTATGGAAAGTTATGTTTTGTTATAATGAAAACAAATAGAATTTAATGAATCTCCTTGGTGTGATGGATTGATGTTTTTGGATGGTTTATTGCGGAAAGCACACCTAGGTTTCAGATATTGGACAGGTTTCTTGTGTAGTAGCTTCCAGTACAGCCGCATGTCATTATTTGTCTTGACTAAGTAAGTTGTGGGAACCTGACCTGACGTGACTAGCAGATGTAGGGGATATAGGTTGGTATGGGTCAGTCCTGAGGGCTCAGGGTTCTGCTTCTGAAAAGTTTCGTCTTGGTTTTCTCCCTACCATGGCACAAAATGAGTATAATGGTAAGAGCGGGTTGACTGAGTCATGCGGGTAAAGTGTACTAACCCCTGCAGGGTGTCTAAACTAAGTACTTAGCCGTGTCCCCGGTTATGGATAACAATGATCAACTGGGCCTGAAACTGTTTGGAAGATCTCACTCATCCCAATTTCTTAATTACTAAAACTTGATGGTGAACATGGGTTTAGGAGCATACGAAAGCTGAACTGTCTTGTTTCCACATGGGTTTATGCTGGTATGTCCTTAGAAGATTGTCTTTGAAGAAAGAAAAGTATTTTAAAAGTAGGAAAAAGTTGTATTGCTTTTAGAAAATGAGCCTGAACTCCACCTAGCCAAATATGCATGTAGTTGATAGATCCTTTGTACTCATTAGTTCTACTTTCCAATACATTCAAAGTATTGACCATTCGTGGTTGCAACCTTTCATGTTGCAGGTTATATCGTTTCTAAGTGATCTTTATAGGTCGTGAGACTCCACTCAACGATTGTTTGCCTGTGGCACATTTGAAGAATGGTGATCTACCTTGTTATTGTTTCCGCTGTGTACTTGGATGATATAATGTAAATTCTGGATCATATTCGTTGTATTTATGATGCACAGTTATATTTGGTATTCATTTTGTACTGTGTGTGCCAGTGAACCGATCCAGGGATTGGCACTATACACATGAACTCAGCCTTATCAGGCGAGGGTGTTACAATTCGTCTATACCTCCAGGACTTAGAGGTTCTTCTTAGGCACGTGGACACTGATAGGACCAACGTCATGCTCAGCAATGACGAACTCCAAGTGCAGCTTCGTGAGAAGGACAAGCTCTTCGCGGAGCAAGATGAGATAGTCAAGGAGATGGAGGCCAAGTTTGAGAGTCAAGACAGAAAGTTCAAGAGTCAAGAGAAGCGAGTCCAAGATAGGAACAAGAGGATTCGAGGCATGACTGCAGAATTGGAGGCCAAGGACTTCGAGCTCTAGCATCAGCAGATTGTGATTGAGAGGCTTCGTTCCCAGAAGTGGGCTCTCAAAGCCAAAGTAGAGACCTTGACCACCAATGTCGAGGAATACAAGACCGCTATGGAGAATGCAGGTCTTACATTTGTCGAGGAGGAGGTTGATGCCGAGGAGTAGTGATGACTGCTCATTTACCTTTATTTATCATGTGTTTGATTATTGAGTCGCAATGACCATCCAACATGTGGATGGCTTGCTATTGGTGTGTATACTTTGCAAACTTGTTATCTATGTTGTTGAACTTTTATTATTGTGATGCATGTTTGGTGATTGTTTATGTGATGTATTGTGCATGTTAGCATCTATGGGTATCTCATTCTTATCTCTATTGAACAAACCACAGATGCCTCCCCGACGTGCCAATCCCAACCCCAACAACAACAACATCACCCCTGAGATGCAGCAAATGATGACAGCTTAGACTCAGCTGATGCAAATGATGACTATGTTCATCCAGAATCAGAACAACAACAACAACAACAATAACAATAACAATAACAACAACAACAACAATCAGAACAACCCACCGGGTTTTGACATGCTTACCAGGTTCTTGAGACTGAGGCCAACAAAGTTCTCAGGAACTACTGATCCTATGGTGGCCAATGATTGGCTACGCTTTGTAAACAAGGACTTGGTAACAGTTGGATGTACTGATGAAGAGAAAGTCAGATTTGCAGCTCACTTGTTGGAAGGACCAGCAGCTACTTGGTGGGATAACTTCCAGATCACCACTCCCATTGCAGATGTGACATGGGTTATCTTTGAAGATGGTTTCCGTACTGCTCACATCTCATCTGAAGTGATGAGTTTGAAGAAGAAAGAGTTCCATAACCTGAAGCAGCGTCACCGCAGCGTGGTTGAATATATTGAAGAGTTCAACAATCTGGCGCGTTATGCACCGGATGAAGTTGACACTGATGCTAAGAGGAAGGAAAATTTCCTTGAAGGGTTGAATGATGAACTGAACCTGCAGTTAGCTATGGCCTATGTTCCCACATACCAGTCTCTTTGTGACAAGGCTGCTATCTTGGAGAACAAGATGAAGCAAGTTGAAAGTAGGAATAGAAAGCACTCTGACAAGCACAGGTCGGGATCGTCTAACAAGCGTTCCCATTATGATGATAGTGGGAGTTCAGGATCCCACAAGCATGGGAAATTCAACAAGCATCACAACCACAACCGTCATCATGACAACAAGAGTCACCGTAGTCATGACAATGACAAGTACAAGAATCACAAGGGTGGATATAAGAGCCACCATAGTGGAAGTGGCAGTGGAAGCCAGCCTGTCAAGAATGATCTTAGTCAGCTTGAGTGTTTCAAGTGCAAGAAGATGGGACATTATGCAAATGAATGCCCAGAAAAGAAAGTTGAAGGACCCAACAAGCCCAACCCTTTTCAAAAGGGACAAGTGAACCACATCAATGTGGAAGAAATCTATGAGGAACCTGATGATGTTGCTGGTAAGTTCAAACTCAATTCTGTTCCAGCATTTGTTCTCTTTGATACTGGTGCATCTCATTCATTCATATCAAGAGCATTTGTTGAAAGAAACAAACTACCGGTAGAAACTATTGGGTGTCCTATAAAAGTAAGTTCTCCTGGCGGAGAAATGATAGTAAATTCAGGATGTCATGATCTAGTCATAGAGTTTGGGAAGTATAAGTTTCCCTTAACTTGATAATCCTAAACTCCCAAGGATTGGATGTTATTTTGGGAATGGACTGGATGACTAAGCACAAGGGAGTGATAGATTGTGCCAATCATACTGTCTCACTCACAACTCTAGAAAATAAGAGGATCAGATTCAAGACAAACTTTGAGGCAAAAAGGAGTAAGCTAAATTCTCTTAAGGGGGTTAGCATGGACAGTGTGGCCCATTGTGAGTGAGTATCCGGATGTGTTTCCGGAAGAATTGGCAGGAATGCCACCAGATAGAGATGTGGAATTTCTTATTGATTTGCTACCAGGATCTGGACCAATAGCAAAGAGACCGTACAAGATGTCAGTGGATGAGCTGAAAGAACTCAAGAAACAACTTGGAGAACAGTTACAGAAAGGATTTATCCAACCAAGTTCTTCATCTTGGGGAGCACCAGTTTTGTTTGTGGAAAAGAAAGATAGAAGTCAAAGGTTATGCATAGATTAACGTTCACTCAATGAGGTGACTATCAAGAACAAATACCCTTTGCCAAGAATCAATGACTTGTTTGATCAGTTAGAAGGAGCCTGTGTGTTCTCAAAGATTGATCTTCGGTCAGGTTATTTCCAGCTCAAGATAAGGGAACAAGACATACCTAAGACAGCTTTCACCACAAGGTATGGGTTGTATGAGTATACCGTGATGCCATTTGGTTTGACCAATGCACCAGCATACTTCATGAATATGATGAACAAAGTCTTCATGGAGTTCCTTGACAAGTTTGTTGTCGTATTTATCGATGACATTTTAATCTACTCCAAGAGCAAGGAAGAGCATGAAGGACATTTACGAATGATACTTGAGAAGCTTAGAGAGCATAAGCTGTATGCCAAATTCAGCAACTGTGAATTTTGGTTAAATCAAGTTGGATTTCTTGGATACGTTGTGTCAGGAGATGGTGTAGCAGTTGATCCTGCTAAAGTTTCAGCTGTATCTGAATGGGAATCTCCTAAGTTAGTAAAAGAGGTTCGTAGTTTCCTTGGCTTGGCAGGATACTACAGAAGATTTATTGAGAATTTCTCCAAGGTAGCAAAACCCATGACAGAATTGCTAAAGAAAGACAAGAAATTTTCTTGGTCTGAAGGATGTGAACTCAACTTTCAAGAATTGAAGAAGAGACTAGTGACAGCACCAGTCTTGTGTTTGCCAGATTTGGAGAAAGATTTCCAAGTGTATTGTGATGCATCTCATCATGGATTAGGTGCAGTACTTATGCAAGAAGGGAAAGTTGTGCCTTATGCCTCGAGACAACTCAAAACTCATGAAGTAAATTACCCTACTCATGATTTAGAGTTAGCCTTTGTTGTCCATGCACTCAAAACATGGAGACATTATCTGTTGGGAAAGCGTTGTGAAGTGTTCACATATCACAAGAGTTTGAAGTATATCTTCACCCAGAAGGAAATTAACATGAGACAAAGAAGATGGCTAGAACTCATCAAAGACTATGACTTGAGTTTGCAATACCACCCCGGTAAAGCAAATGTTGTAGCGGATGCTCTAAGCCGTAAGGTTTTTGTGAATGGCCTTACTAAGGGAGAATTGCCAGATGATCTGTGTGCCCAATTTAGAGATCTCATATTGGAGATTGTGTCTGAGGGACATCTTATGTCTTTGGATGTTCAACCCAATTTGTTGGACAAGATCAAGGAAGCCCAAAAGGAAGATAAGGAAATTGAAGAGATTAAAGAAAAGATTGGCAAGGGAAAAGCCAAAGGATTCCATGAAGACGAACATGGTACTTTATGGCATGGAAAACGTATCTGTGTTCCACAAGATCCGGAGCTTCGGAAACTGATTTTACAAGAAGCACATAACTCACCATATTCTATTCATCCGGGTAACACCAAAATGTACATGGATATGAAGGAAAGATTTTGGTGGAATAATCTCAAGAAGGACATCGCCGAACATATTGCCTTGTGTGATGTATGTAGTAGAGTGAAAGCGGAACATCAGAAACCAGCAGGATTGTTACAACCACTACCTATTCCTGATTGGAAGTGGGACAAGATTGGTATGGATTTCATTACCGGATTACCAAGGACCAGGTCAGGATATGATTATATTTGGGTAGTAGTGGATCGCCTAACTAAAGTGGCTCATTTCATACCCGTGAAGACAACTTATACAAGTGCTAAGTTAGCCAAGATCTATATGAGCAGAATTGTATGTCTACATGGAGTACCCAAGAGTATTGTGTCTGATAGGGGAACTCAATTCACTTCCCATTTTTGGAGGCAATTACATGAGTCATTAGGAACGAGGTTGGAATTCAGCACTGCATTTCATCCTCAAACTGATGGACAGACAGAAAGGACCAATCAGATTCTTGAAGATATGTTGAGAGCATGTGCTCTAGACTATGGAGCCAGTTGGGATGAAAGTCTGCCTTACGTAGAATTTTCTTACAACAACAGCTATCAATCCAGTATTGAGATGGCACCATTTGAGTTTCTCTACGGGAGAAAGTGTACCACCCCATTGCTATTGAATGGTCTGGGAGAAAGAAGTTTGTTTGGACCAGAACTCATCAAGGAGGCTGAAGAGAAAGTCAAGCTGGTTAAGGACAGGTTGAAGATAGCACAGTCCCGACAAAAGAGCTACGCGGATCCTAAGCGTAGAGAAGTCATCTATGAAGTAGGTGATAGAGCTTATCTTAGAGTGTCACCACTTCATGGAGTGAAGAGGTTTGGAGTCAAAGGAAAGTTGGCCCCAAGATATGTGGGACCATTCAAGATTCTGAGTCGAAAAGGTGAAGTAGCTTATGAGATTGAATTGCCAGAGTCTTTGTCAGCTGTTCATAATGTGTTTCATGTGAGTCATCTTAAGAAATGCCATCCAGAAATGGAAGAGACTTCTTTGAAGGATACTATACCTTTGGAAGAGGTCCAATTGGAAAGTGATCTGACCTATGAAGAGAAACCTATCAAGATTCTTGAGACTGCAGAAAGAGTTACACGAACTAAGACTATCAAGTGTTATGTCACTGCTTATTTTTGTTTGAACAAAAGAACCAATGTAATACAGTGAGACCACATGTTTTTATACCCAGAATTATGAGTGTTACACTCTACAAAAATCTAGAACAAATTTGAATTCAAATGGCATTTGAATTTGTTTGAAAATGGATTCAGAAAATTAAAACAGAAAAGGAAAAAGAGTAAAGAGAAAGAAAAGGGTCGGCGCCACTATTCTATCCCAACAGCGAAACCAGCCCACAAGCCCACCCGGGTCGTTTCCCCCTCTCCCCCATTTCCTACCCCGCACCTGCGTATCCACTCGCTGACATCTGGGCCCTCACTGCCATGTCACCCCTTCGTCCTAAATCAACGCCAACGACCACCTCGTTGCTGCCGTTTTCCCCGCACTAATGCCGCGCTTAATTGCATTGATTCGGCGAGTGATTTCCGCACCCGCTCCAGCTATAAGACCACCTCTCCTTGCTGCTCATTTCCCCTCACTCAATTTCCTCTTCACGCCACCAGGCTGCCCGTAGTCTTGCCCACACCGCCGTAGCACCGACGATCTCCGACGAGCCATCACGATGAGCTCCGACCGCCCCCCTGTCTCTGGTTCAAACCAGATGACCAGCGTGTCCTTGCGCGTTCACTGATGCCTTTTGTTTGCTTTCTCATGACCCAGGCTGCCGTCACCGTTCGTGCCCACAAACAACAGAACCGTCGCTCGACTCCGACGAGCGATTGAGGTAATGTCCGACCGCCCCTCGACTTCTCCTTGACCCAGTAGTATTCGCCGTAGTCTTGCGCACCTCCTGATACCACTGGTTCATGCTAGGGTGATCCAGATCCTCGCCAACGTCTTCGTCATCGAGCACCCGACGCTACGCTCAACTCCGACGAGCTCCTACGGCCACATCGACACGCCCCTGTCCACGTCAGCAGCACCTCGAGCTTCCCCAGGCCTCGCTAGATTCGCCAATCCATCTCCGGCAGAGCCGTCGCCGCCGCCAGCAGCCATTGCACCGCCCATATGTGGTCAAAGCATCAAGGATCGTTGGATCCAGATCTACAGGCTAGGATTAGATTAGAGGGCGAAGCGGTATGTTTTAATCTGAGCCGTGCATCGTCACTTAGATATTGCGGCTCGCAAGCGTGATCCGCCCGAACCGGTACCAACCAATAGGAATACGTCGCGTGTCTGTTAGTTTGATTTAAAATCTGAATTTTAGATCTATTAGATGTTTAAACTTGTTTAATTCATAACTTTTGTTTCCCACGTCCAAATTTGACAAATTTTATATCAATGGAATCAGGAGAGAAAGCCCTTTCCATTTATGCAATGTTTTTAATGTTTTGTTTCTGTTAAAATGGTTATTTTTACAGAAACATGTGTAGGCCTATTTTGAGTATATTAATTATTTGAAAAATGTTTTAATGTTCAAATAAAGGTTGTTTGGCAAGTTTTGAACCTGTTCATGAATCAGTACTGTGCACTTGTCTTGTTGAGTATAGAAAATCATCACATATCATATTGCAGGCATCCATATATTTTTGCTTGTATTTGTTTTGTATGTGATTTGGTGCTATCATTTTATGTGTAGATTTTGGTGCAAATAGTGATTGTGATTGTGAGGATTGCAGCTACTCTCCAAACTACCAAGGCAAGTGGTGCTTCATGATTTTATTCCTATGTTTTTCAAATATGCATTAGAATTATTTTGGTAGACTTGCATGGAAAATGTTTGGTCTTTATATGCTATGCTTGGGAAATCCTAGTAGTTGTAGAATTGCTAGAAATTTCTAAGTTAAGATGTTTATCTATTCCATGCTTAGCCTAGCTAGTAGCAACCAAGGGTGGTGAAATATTCATGCTATGATAAAATATTTCTAAGTCTTTGGACTTGTGTTTTGCTTAATAGAACAACTCAGTGAATGAAACACCTGGGTGGAATGGAAGGAATGGTTTATGTTGAGTTATTACACAAGGCCCATTTCTATGGTTTACCTTGTGTATCTCACTCGTGGAAAGCCACCCAGGAACAAAGGGATTTGAGAGGCCAAATGTTAAGAAGCTTCTAGTGCAACCACTTGGAAATATGGGCTCTACCTAGATCATATAGGTTGCAATAACTTAGCCATTTTGACAGTTGGTGGTAGTGGGATGATAGGTTGGAACGCGTCCATTCAGTTGGAAACCCATTTCTGTCCAGTCCATTCAGTTGGAAACCCATTCAATTGGCACAATCTAGTACTCCTTCATACTTGGTCATCCAGTCCATTCCCAAAATTACATCCAGTCCTTGGGAATCTTGGATTATCAGACTCACTGGAAACTTATGCTTTCCAAACTCTATCACTAGATCACGACATCCAAGACTTACTATCATATCTCCATCGGGAGAACTAACTTTTATTGGACACCCAATGTTTTCAGTTGGAAACCCATTTCTATCAACAAATGCTTTTGATATGAATGAATGTGATGCACCAATATCAAAAAGAACAAGTGTTGGAATAGAATTGAGTTTGAACTTACCAGCCACAGCATCAGACTCCTCATAAATATCTTCCATGTTGATGTGGTTCACTTGTCCCTTCTGGAAAGGGTTGGGCTTGTTGGGTCCTTCAACTTTCTTTTCTGGGCATTCATTTGCATAATGCCCCATCTTCATACACTTGAAGCATTCAACCTGACTAAGATCCTTCTTGACAGGCTGGCTTCCACTACCACTTCCACTTCCATTGTGGTGTCTCTTGTATCCACCCTTGTGGTTCTTGTACTTGTCATTGTCATGACTACGGTGATGCTTGTTGTCATGATCACGGTTGTGGTTGTGGTGGCTGTTGTACTTTCCATGCTTGTGGGATCCAGAACTCCCACTATCATCATAATGGGAACGCTTGTGAGACGATCCCGAGCTGTGCTTGTTAGAGCTGTGCTTCCTCTTTCTGCTTTCAACCTGCTTCATCTTGTTCTCCAAGATGGTAACCTTGTCACAAAGGGATTGGTAGGTGGGGACAGAGGCCACAGATAATTGCAGATTCAGTTCATCGTTCAGTCCCTCGAGGAACTTATCTTTCCTCTTGGCATCAGTGTCAACTTCATCCGGTGCATAAAGCGCCAGATTGTTGAACTCCTCAATATATTCAGCCACGCTGCGGTGGCGCTGCTTCAGATTATGGAACTCCTTCTTCTTCAAACTCATCACTCCGGATGAGATGTGAGCAGTACGGAAACCATCTTCCAAGATAGCCCATGTCACATCCTCAATGGGAGTGGTGATCTGGAAGTTATCCCACCAAGTAGCTGCTGGTCCTTCCAACAAGTGTGCTGCAAACCTGACTTTCTCCTCGTCGGTACAGCCGACAGTAACCAAATCCTTGTTCACTGCACGTAGCCAATCATTGGCCACCGTGGGGTCAGTAGTTCCTGAGAACTTTGCAGGCCTCAGTCTTAAAAATCTAGTGAGCATGTCAAATCCTGGTGGATTGTTCTGATTGTTGTTGTTGTTGTTGTTGTTGTTGTTATTGTTGTTGTTGTTATTCGTATTCTGCATGAAAGTAGTCATCATCTGCATTAGCTGTGTGTGTGCTGTCATCAGCCGCTGCTT
Source organism: Avena insularis (assembly GCA_023614405.1). NCBI lineage: Eukaryota > Viridiplantae > Streptophyta > Magnoliopsida > Poales > Poaceae > Avena > Avena insularis. The sequence goes on along the minus strand of JAJUPC010000031.1, from coordinate 82,792 downwards.
CTCGGGGGTGACATTGTTGTTGTTCGGGTTGGGGTTGGCACGTCGAGGAGGCATCTGTGGGTTTCAAATAAGGATAAGAATGATATACCCATAGATGCTTATTATGCACAATACATCACATAGACAATCACCAAACAAGCATCAAAATAATATAAAGTTCAGCGACATAAACAACAAGTTTGAAAAGAAAACACACCAATAGCAAGCCATCCACATGTTGGATGGTCATTGAGACTTAATAATCGTTAGCATGGTAAATGATAGATAAATGAGTAGTCAACACTACTCCTCTGCGTCAACCTCCTCATCAACAAGTGTAAGACCTGCATTCTCCATAGCGGTCTTGTATTCCTCGACATTGGTAGTCAAGGCCTCTACCTTGTCTTTGAGAGCCCTCTTCTATGAACGAAGTCTCTCAATCACACCCTGCTGATGCTCGAGCTCGAAGCCCTTGGCCTCTAGTTCTGCAGTCATCTCTCGAATCCTTTTGTTTCTGTCTTGGACTCTCTTTTCTTGGATTTTGAACTTCCTGTCCTGGCTCTCAAACTTGGCCTCCATTTCTTTGACTATCTCGTCTTGCTCCGCGAAGAGCTTGTCCTTCTCACGAAGCTGCACCTGGAGCTCGTCATTGCTAAGCATGACGTTGGTCCTATCAGTATCTAGGTGCCTAAGTAGAACCTCTAGGTCCTGAAGGTACAGACGAATCGGCTCTGTCGTCTCTCTAGCAGCATCCTCAAACTCAATAGCCTCACCATCCTCGTCGCGTCTCCCGAAGACGTGAAAGTGAGTACCTCTAATCTCCCGAGAGTGCCTCCCTAACAGACGCCCGAGTAAGTCCTGCTCAACTATCGTCATGCATAAACTTGAAGATGATTGCCTCCGTGGCAGGCTTAGTCTGGCGTCCTGGCTGATTAACCTTGAAGCCCCAAAGGTCCTTCCTCTCAAACTTGGTGAGGGGAAGCATCATGATGCTAGGGAGCGGAAGTTTGAGCATACTAGTGATAGTAACATTAGTAAGACGAGTGCCAAAACAAGTTCCCTTGAACTCTTCAGCCGTGCTGATAGTAACATTAGGCATCTATTTTATAAGATAGAAAAAGTTAGAATCAACATAAATAGAGATAACCACAAGACAAAGCATCATAGGCATATCATTTGCAATCAAACACACAAGTCATGGCATACATAAATCCACTACAAGCATCCATGGTTCAACATAAATTAGACAACATTTTTGGAAATAAAAACGATAAGTGCGGTGGTCCAACTAACGAAGTATGTTACAACTCTCACTCACTAGATAAAATGGCTATCAAAGCATCCGTAGTAGCCATCTGTCTATCTTGTTCACAAGATTCCCAAATCAAGTCTATGATGTCTTCCCTTAGTTTTTGGTTGGTAGTCTCCAACTCTTGGGTATGTTTCTTTTCTTCTCTAACATCATTTTGGGTGTTAAGCATTCTGCACTTGAGCCTATCACCAAGTTCTTTGATGGCCTTCCAAGTTGCATCCCTTGCAGAGTCAAAGAATCTGGTGTGCATCACTGAGTTGGTAACCATGCAGAATCCTGATTATTTGTGGTTGTCTTCCTTGTTTCTGTACAAGTGAAGTTGCCCCCACCAATACACCTCTCCTTCATCCATCACGGGGAAACCTTTGTACACAGCTGCACCATGTATCCCCATGGTAACCATAAGGTTCTTGAGGGCTTTTGGAAATTCAGTCTCACACTCCAAGGTCATGGTCATGAGGGGTCCCTTCCTTACGGCTTCGTTGATGGAGTTCATCTACAAATAGAGATGATAAATAAGACTAGAAGAGTTTACGAGAATAAAAGACAAGTGTAGAAAATTTTCAAAGTGTTGAAATTTTTCCTTAGTGGTTTCTATTCCAATCCTAGGGTTATAATCCTACAGGCAACACAGTGCTCTAATACCATCTGTAAGGTAAGGATCCCTGTGATTGCAATGCTAGTCCCTGGATCAATGCTAGCATCAACAATTTAAGATGAAGTACATAGAAACAAAGTTCATTATTACATATCATTCTAGAGACAAACATAGTCTTTTACAACTCCATGGACATAGGACTAATACAAGAGTTCAACCATAACAATATAAATAAGTCTTCATCTTTATATGCCACAGGCAAGGATGTTGAGTGTAGACTCATAACCCCTAATCATCATCAGAATATCCTGCAACATCACAAGTTACAGCCACAGTGGGTCAATACATTTGAATAGTATTGGCAAGTGATACCTTAGTAGAATATTAACATCTAGATACTATATGAATTTGGCTAAGTGTAGCTTAGGCTTGCTTTGCTCAGTGGGTCAATACATTTGAATAGTATTGGCAAGTGATACCTTAGTAGAATATTAACATCTAGATACTATATGAATTTGGCTAAGTGTAGCTTAGGCTTGCTTTGCTCAAAATAGGTTTTACCTATTAGTTGAAAACACTATGTTTTTATTTGTCAAAACTTTCCCAAGGAACCACCAATAGAAATTGGTGAACCTTCACCCTTGTTCAACCACAAGTTTTACTTAGAAAATTGGGATGAGGAGATTCTTGATAGCTTCCATGTCTTGATGCTCAAGTTGTCCAATACCAAGGACATGGCTAAGTACTTAGATTCTTCCATCTGCAGAGGTTGTGCACTTTCCCCACAAGACCTGATTTTCACCAAGACAGGACCTTTCAAAAGCCTTCCCTTAGACCAAATGGACGCGCTCCAAACTTATCATCCCACTACCACCAAATGTCCAAATGGCTAAGTTATTGAAACCTTTGTGATCCAGGCAGAGCCCATAATGCCATGTGGCTGCACTAGAAGCTTCTTAACATTTGGCATCTCAAATACCTTTGTTCCTAGGTGGCTTTCCACAAGTGTGATACACAAGGTAAGCCATAGAAATGGGCCTTGTGTAACCACTCAACACAAACCAATCTTTCCATTCCACCTAGGTGTTTCATTCACTCAGTTGTTTTATTAAGCAAAACATAAGTCCAAAGACTTAGAAATATTTCTCATAGCATGATTATATAATCCACCTTTGGTTGCTACTATCTAGGCTAAGCATGGCAATATCAAGTATCCAAACTTAGAGGAAATTCTATCATTTCTACAACTACTAGGATTTCCCAAGCATAGCATATAGATACTTAGCAAAATAATCATGCAAGTCCTATACAAAATATTTCTAGTGCATAGGTAAAATATTAGGAAGAAACATGAAGCACCACTTGCCTTGGTAGTTTGGGTAGTAGCAACAATCTTCACAACCACAATCACTATTAGCACCAAAATCTACACATAAAATAATGGCACCAAAATCACATAACAAAATATACAAACAAAAATATATGAATGCATGCAAATACCATGTGGTTCTTTTCTACACCAAACAAGACAAGTATACCATACTAAATCTTAAACAAGTCCAAGACACACTAAATAAACTTTGTTTGATCTTTAAATCATTTTTCAAATCATTTCTATACTCAAAATAAGCCTAAGAATGTCTCTGCAAAAATAATCAATTTTACAGAAGCAAAACATTAAACACATTACATAAACAGATAGCATTCTTTCTTCTGATTCTAATGATATAAAATTTGTAAAATTTGAATGTGTGAATCAAAAGTTATGAATTTTACAAGTTTGAATCACTAAAAGATCTAATTCAGATTTTTAAAACAAAGAACAGGCCACGCGGCAGCGTATGATTGGCTGATACCGCTTCAGCTGGATCGCTCAACGAGATCCACAGGATCTAAATGAAAACACACGGCCAGATCTAACGCGTACCCCTTCGCGTAAGTGATCTATCGTATGCGTTGGATCTGGATCTGACGGCTAACGATCAAGCGACCACAGATGGGCGGCGCAGCGCCGTAGCTCTATCAGAGATGTTCCGGCGGCTACAGAGGGGGCTGGGGTCAGTGGAAGTGCCTACCAAACTCGCAGAGGCGTGCTGGAGCTCAACGTGGCAGTGGCTTGTCAAGGGGCGCACGGACACGATGGGGATTCCTCATCGGAGTGGAGGTTGTCGTCGGGCACGGCTATTCGTCGATGTTGCCGATGTTGTAGATCATGCCAGAGAGAGGTAGGTGGTGCGTTAGATGCGGGGAGTGACACTGGTCATGTGAGTATCAAAGTGAGGGCAAGGCGTGCTCGGGACTAACCAGATTTACTCGCCGGAGTTGAGTGCTTCGTCGGGTTAGCTCAGTCGTCGACGTTGCCGATGCTCGGGGTTGTCCTAGCACACAGCAGTGATGTCAAACGATGAGCAAGGATGCAGTGGCTATACTGGCGAAGTTAGGAGTCAAGGGGCGTAGAGAGCTCACCGGAATTTGCTGCCCGAGTTCGTCGGTACCGCGGCAGTGTCTGGGGAAATCTGGGCAGCCTGGTGGCGAAGAGAGGGGCTGTGTGGGGGGAATTGGCCGTGGTGGAGAGGGGATTAAGTAGCCAGTAGCGGGGCGAGGATTACTCCCTGAATCAATGGGAATTAAGCGGGGTTTTAACTGCGGCGAGGTAACGGTGGAGCAATGACTGTGCGCGTGATTCTGGGGAAGAAGACGGTGACATGGAGAGGGGGCACTAGTTAGCGACTGGTTGGGTTGGTTTGGTGCGGGTGAGATAACAAGCAGAGGGGGAGTGGCCTGGGTGGGCTTTTGGGCTAGATCTGGTTCTGGGCTAGTTTAGTAGCGCCGGCCTTTTTTTCCATTTCTTTATTCTTTTTCTTTTTCTGTTTGAATTTCCAGGAACCAAATTCAAATGAATTCAAATGTGTTTTAGTTCAAACCCTTTCTAGATTTTTTATAAAGTGAAAATTATAAACATTTGGTTGCAGAACAATGTTGTGCACTTTAAAATAATTTAGTACTTTGGGATTTTAAAATAAGCAAGGTTTTTACCCATTGTTTAATGAAGACAAAGAAATGGTTTGAATTTGTTTCCTTGTTTTGAAATCCTTGTCCAAGATTTGGAATTTATCAAACAATCATATGAACAAACAACATTGGTTTAAAACAAATATTTTCTCACTAGAGAGTAGCATTGGATCAATGCTTTGATTACATAAAATAACATGCATACAAATGCTTCTGTTTTTGCAAAACTTTGAAAATGATCCTAAAATGATCATGAATGCATGGATGATATGCAAAGCTTTGAAAACATGATTTTAGGGATGTTACACCCTCCCTCTTTGAAATTTATTCAAACTAGTTTTGAATTTTGAAATGATAAAAATAATGGAGCCAAATTGAATATAAGGGATCTTGATCACTTTCTATATTTCACAAAACCCCTCTGGTATTTTTGAAATGTTCAAAGAAGTATTTGAATTTGAAATACAAATAGAAAACATAAAAGCTAAAAATAAAAGATTCTGCAAATAAAAACAAGTCAGTTTAGCAGCTAGGCCAGTCCAATCCTTCTCCCCGCCTCCCATGCGCGCTAGCAGCCGGCCCACCTCGGCCCACCACGGGCCCAGTACCGCTTTGATCCCGCTCCGTCGTCTTCCTCCAACCAGCCAAGCTGCTCCATGTCGTCGCCCTTGCCGCCTTGTGCCGTCGGCTGCACTGCGATCCCCGCCGCCGACGCGCCGCCCTCTAGAGCAAGGATAAGGACATAGGGCGCCTCTCTCACTCTCCCCCCAAATCTTATCCCCTCCCCATGCCCTCTTTCTCTCGCTCTCTGCGAGCTCCCTGAAACCCTAGATCCGCCCCTCGATGTCGTTCTGCATCGCACCGAGGCCAGCCGAGCACACCAGGAGCTTCGCCTTGCTCCTCTCTTCCTCCACGCCAACGTACGCAAGCAGGCGCGGCTTGAATCACTGCAATTGCCACCGTCTTCCCCATGGCCGGCAGAAGCTCCGCCGCTAGATTCCGTCACCACCGACCACCCCGTCTCTCGCCGACCCTTCAGTCAGCTTCGTGGTGAGCTCCTGGTTGTCATGGACCCTTCTCCCCTCCTCTCTCATTCTTTGCTTCGCCCTCGCGCCATGCTCCGCCATCCGCTGCTGCGCTTGCTCGCCGCCGGCATGGTTTCTGACTACCACAGAGCCCAGCACTGCCCTTGTCTGGTAGGCCGTGCAAAGGCTCTTCCCGTAGGCGTAATATCGAGTTCGCGCACGTGCCATAGCGCCGCCGCCAGATGGTCGCCGTCGTCAGCCACCGTCCAGCGCATGAGTCCACCTGAGGCGGGCCCCTCCTTGTCGATGTGTCCGCTGACGTGTCCTAGTCCCACCCATCAGCCTCAGAGGCTAGATGCCTCTGCTGTGCAAAGAGTTAGGGTTAGGGTCTGACCCAGTCAACCCCGACCCAGGTCCAATCTTCCCGCGTGGACGCTGATGTGGCTCTCGGGCCCCTCAGTCAGCCACTGTGGCTAGGTGTGTCTGGGTATAAAAAGTATTTTCAGTCTTGTTTAAATTCAGAAATGGTTTTAATAATTCCAGAATTTGATTAAATCTTGTAAAATCAATATCTTTTAATTTATAAGTCACAAAAATACAAATAATATATCAAAATGTTCAGAAAAATAAAACCTATCTAACTAAGATATAATAATGCATTGTTAATCAACTTAAATGACAAGTTTAATTAGAGAACAACATTAACCCCTCTCATATGTTTCGGAGTTTCCCCGAGTTAGGGTTTTCACCCCTTGGAACCCCGATTAATTTGTTGAGCATGCTTTAGGGTTTCAATTCAATGCAAATTAACTTTTCATATCATCATTCTTGTTTGAGCATTGCATCGATGCCAAGTGTTTATTGTTTCCCCTTTATTTCTGGTGTTTGGTTCTTCTCGGTAGAATACGATATCGAGATCAAGATCGAAGATCGAGGTCAACACCGTCAAAGTTCGAAGATCGAAGAACAATACTTGATCAACTTTAACCAAGTCAAGTACATGGCTCCTGAAGATCTGCTTATCTGCTATCAACTGGCAAAGGCAAGCATAGCCCCACCATGATATAATCCTATGATTTCGAAAACATTTCAATTCCTGCCATGATGCATACGATTCAACTACAGTCTTTTATCGATAGATAGAGTATCCTATCTGTTGCATTACTACCTTTGAGCTTATAATATCTGATCCACTACTCCTGGCATAACTAGGTTTGTCTTGTGTGCACTGCTAGAGCTTATATCAGTGTCTTGCTTAGACATGCATAGGTGTCAGCGCTAGTTCGACCAGATGATGTATCAGATGCAGAGAATCTAGTATGACAGGAGAACGTGATGAGATTATATCAGGGGTGATATGAGATTCAACTTGCTAAGGCTTGTATGGGAGGCCACAGTGGGATATGGTTTTTCTAGTCCCATGCTCGCCACCACTAGGAACCGAGTTCTTGCCTTTGGAACCAAGACAAGCGTACAACCACACGGGGCCTGGACAACCTCACGAGAAACTAACTTTCCTAGTAGATTCCATGAGTCACATAGTTCGGGCATTCCATTCGACATATGCATAGAAAACCTTTTGAAAGATTTACCGGGTGAAGGTGCATTCATAACAGGTAGGTAAGCGTGGCCGAGGTTGCTTGGGGTAGATAGCGCCCTTGGTAAACCAACCTCGCCTCACATCTTTAAGTACCGACTTCGGGATTTGACCCGTTACAGCGGAACCATACTTATTGTGTGACTCATGGTCTCGGCGAAAGCAAGGTAAAGGTCGTGTCTAACCACCCTTTGCCGGCCTTCAAAGGAAGAGGGCTTATCTAGTGGCATTAAGAGAAGGTTAGTACGTGTGGGTAAAGTTGTACCCCCTGCAGGGTAATAATATTTTCGAAAAGCCGTGTTCCTGGTTATGAACGACTTGGCGATCGGACTCAAGATCATAGAGAACTATAACCTAATCGTTAAACTTGGCAGATCCACGTGTGCTTAAGGATGCATCCTCATGGGTACGAGGGGGTGATCCTAGTTCAGGAGATGATGATTGATGGATATCAAAATATGATGATCAATATTTTGGAGATGTCGCTCTCTTATCCCCTTTTAAAATACTCTGATTAGACGAGATTCTTCTCCCTCTTGTTTTATAAACAAAAGATGGCTTTATGCAAAACAAATCCACCAGCCATAAGTCTTGCGGAGTACACCCTGTACTCACCCTTGATTTCTTGATACTTTTGACAGAGTAAGTGTTCCCCGAAGACGAGTTTGGTACTACATCGACATCGATGAGTAGCTTGGTACTACATCGACATCGATGAGTAGCCGGCAGCCTGGAATCTATGGGCTGAGACGTCATCGTTATGCTTCAGGCCTCTTAGGCCATTTGTTATGTTTGATATACTGAATAGCATAATTTGCCTTCCGTTGTTTTATGTTTGTGGTTAGTGACCTAAGCTTGTAATAATTTGGTTCTCTACTCAGTTATGACCTTGCTGTAATAATTTTTGTGTCGTAGGGTCACTGCTGTGTTATCGATTCTTCACTTGATATCCTCGAGCTCAAGGTTAAGCTCATGTCAGACGGAGGTCTGGGATTTTTTAGCCCTGATCCCGGGGGTGTCACACCGAACCCCTGGTTTACTCCATCACGCTGGAGCTGGGCGTACCCATCGTGGAGCTTTTGGAACTCCTGACAGTCTTTGAGCAGGTGACTGGACTTCTTCTTGCCATCCTGCTTGTCGATGTCGCTATAGGGACTTGACAACTTCTCCATTGTAGAGGGTTCATCCTTGCGGGGTGCGATGTTGCCATGATTGAGTGGTCTTTCTGCTATCATGGTAGCTAATGCGGTATCCGCTATTTTTGTTCCCATCATCACGGCGATCAGCATAGCAGCTGCGACCATGTCGACATCCTCGCGATCGTCGTATCCATGCACTCTTTGCTTTCCTTGGCGGTCGCATCTACGGCCGAGGTCATCCTCGTTATCCGAGTGTGCTTGGTTGTGGTGGACAACGTGTTCGTCGTCTGCCTAGCGATTCGCGATGTCCATCAGGTGGTCGATGTGTTTGGGCTTACGTGGCCTAAATCCTTACTGAGCTCGCGGTGCCTCATGAAACTGTTGAACGCGTCGATTCCCCTCTCCTCGGATATGTCCTCTGCGGAGTCCATGATGAGGTACCATCACTAGGCGTAGGAGCGGAGCAACTCATTGGACCTTTGGTAGCAGGCGCGTAACTCTTTAATTGAGGCTAGCCATTTGGAGGTGCCCTTGATATTGCAGGCAAAGTTGTAGACCAGCTCCTCCCAGCTATGAATGGATCTGGAGGGGTGATTGGTGATCCAGGCTCGTGTTGCGCCCTCTAGTTGCAGCTGAAGGCATTGCATGGATGTGATCTTGCTTCCTCCAGGACAATTGACTGACGATATGTGGTCATCTAGCCAAATCTTCGGCTCCTCTAGGCCGTCGAACTTCGGATTATCCAAAGGAAGTTTGACGCCCTTGGGCATCCGCAATTTCCATATGGCTCGGCTGAAACATCTGGCGCTACAAAGATCTGTGTCCTTGTCCTCCTAATCCATGGAGCATGTGCGTTTGGCATGTAGCTTAAAGATTTTGTGTTGTGTAAGATCATCACGAGCGTCGTGGTTATGGCTGGGCTGTTGTGTCGCCGTGATAGTTCATGGTCATCCTTACCGGATGAGGGAGTGAGGTTTTCTTGCGAATGTTACCGCATATTTCTTTGGCTCCCGAGTCGCATCTCTGGTTAGTGCGGCTCTGACGAGCCCGAGGCCTGCAATCGCGGACTTGTGGACAGCGGATCATGGATTCCCCACTGGTGGCTAGTTGGCGAGCAGGTACACAGTAGCTTCTATAACCGCGGCTTGCAGCGTCTTGGGAATCATGTTTCCCTGTGAGTCGAGGGCCTTGGTGGCCTCGCGTCTTGCGTCTGGACCCTTGCGCTCAAGCCGAGAGTGTATTTTGTGGCCGTCGTGGCCGCCATTGTCCTTTGAGGAGGATCCGCTGATGGAGGAGAGTGCTGCCCGTCGGGCACTTGATTCGTTAGCTGCTTTCCTGCGCTACTCGAGTTGAGCATATTGTGTGACTTGTCGATTGTGATCCTTTATGAGAAGCAAATGGTAGCCCATGAATATGTCACGTCAGGCATCGACTGGCAGTGGTTGCCTCGTAGAGCCTCTCTGACTCTCTCCCACTTAGCATTATTGAGTTGGATATGCTAACAAATCGATTCGCCACTGTTAGCGGCGTCGGGTTTTGGAGGGGTGGTCTCATTAGGATTCGTAGGAGGGCCGCCATTGGCGTTGGTGTTTGGAGGATGGCCCCCGTTTACAGTGTTGGGATCTTGAGGAGTGGCCCCGTTACCACCGTTGTCACGATTATCATGGTCATTGACGACGAGCACACACATGAAGAGGTGGCAGAGTTTTTCCTCCCGCAACTTTCTGGTCAGGATCCATAGGCTCATTTGTCCGATGGTGGATCATAGATATCAGAATTGCAACTATTGTTAACATCTGAGTCATATGCCTGTGTGGGTGTATTGAGCATGCTGGTTGGTGGTATCCACGAGGCAAATTCGATCGCCGGTGGCGCCACCCATTCAGGAAGGCGAAGCATGCCGATCTGGCTAACCTGGAAGCATAGGCTCCCAAGCATCATGTCGACCGTGTCTCCTATAGAATTGAAGGCCAAGAAAGTTGCCAACAAGTGTATGGTGAAGTCGATGGTGCCGAAGAAGAGATGCTTCTCCATCGTAGAGTAATCAAAGATCGTGGGTGATGGGGCCATCACGATTGCAACATTAACATTCCCAATTTCCACAATATGGCGCCAATTGACGAGGGTTCGACTCGTCAATTCCCATTATTATGGGCTTCGATTTTGGAGAAGAGGGGAACGCTGGAGATCAGGAATGGCTAGCAAACAAGCAATGTGGGACACGAGATTAACCCAGGTTGTTTTTTCTTGATTGATGGCGAATCCAAAAGTTACAGGGGTGCGTAGATGAGATCAGGCGGGTGAGTATGCTAGGGTTTTGGATTTCCTCCTCACCATGCCCTCCTGGCCTTTATATGGGAAGGCCAGGTCTCGGGGGGCATGTCGAGTCAGTTACAGATTAGGGGTTTACCCTTTTAGTTTTCTATCTAAAACTAGTCGGTTTTTCCAAGGAGTCGCATCCTTCATGGTCATGGGCTACCGGAATCCCTCCTAGGTTTTGTCATCAGGGATGTATCTAGCACTAAAACATGTCCAAATACATCCATTTTAGTAACAAGTAATATGGATCGGAGGGAGTAGTGATTTTGATCATCCCAATAGTGGTAAGAGGCTGTTCGGAGATGTAATTTACATCTTTGTATCATGCAGCTGACTCGATCTATTTCCTAGTCCATTTTGGTGTGGTACACAACATCGGATTGGCATTGGCTATTTATTTATTTTGCCTTGGCATTCTTTAGTACCACCCCATTTCTACCAACTAGGATGAGTAAGTGTCGGTCTTCCGCTCCCATTGTGCATCATTTTGGTTCCTAATTTTTTAGTTTTTAGTTGTCATATTGTTACCATCAAAAAATGAAGTTGGAGATCCTTCTACAAACTAGAATATTTATTTGCGATAATCCTTCTACATAAATTTTTTATTTGTGGCTTTCTTTTCATTACAGAGCAATGAGGATTAGAGGCAACACTCCTGATAGGGTTAAAAAAATCTATATGCAATGGAGTCAGGATTTCTCTTCTTTTCATTTTGATGACTCTAAGGGTCCCCCAAAGGAAGGTATTTGGTTCATATTGAAGGTTCTTCTGCTGCTGGTGATGCTAAAATAACATGTGTTGTTTGTGTGAAGGAAGTATATTTATCCTCGCCGCCTCAGCGAGTTCCACCAAGGCCATCATATCACACTAAAAGAGAAAGGAGAGTGTAGCGAAATTGGGGGGTGATGACGATGATGATTTTGTTGGTGTTCTTCCAATACCACCAACATCAGAATCCTCCAAGGCTAATGTAGTTGATGCTCAGAAGATAAAAAATTCTAAATCATCACTTAGGTCGGACCCAAAAATTCTGAGGTAATACATGATGCATCGTTAGTTGAACTATACTATTTGCATTTCTTTTAGGTCCATATATTATAGATGACATAAGTTTATTAAGGCCTTATTACACCCACAAATAATAAGTTATGTTCTACTATTGTGTAACCTATGGTTTTGCTAACTCACCATCAATAATTTATGATGCTTTAAAATGAATTATGAGGTGTTTGCTTGTTATACGTTCAAATATCTTATTAATGTTGTATTTCTTTATTTGCTTAAGGCTATTTTACATTTGTTATTAATAGCAATTTGCGTCATTAATTCTTACATAACCTAATTATCTTGGTCTCCTCTTTTCTGTGCAGGGCATCCAAAATCACTTACAGAGGACAAATCCAAACTATAGGCTTGGTTGAATGTAGCATCCCATCTGTCTAACATCTGTAATGTTAAATCAATCATAATAAATTGCTACTTTATACATATCATCCTTGCATTGCATCATTATATTATCATGCTCATGTCATCATGCCACCTTGCATTGGAGCATCATATAAAACCCCTCTATTTGGTTCTTATCACATATGCATCATATATTGTATCACTTGTATTTTCCGCTTGATATATTGGGTTTACTTCTTGATACATTGCTTGATGGCCAAGTTGAGTTGGGGGAATATCTATTATAAAACCACCATCACTTTTTGACACCTTCCTTGTTTCCATTCACCCTTCCACCATTCCATTTATATATGAGCAATTGCATCTTCCTTTGACTTTTATCTCTAGCTCATGTATAGTGGGTATGGATCCAATTCTCTTCTACATGCTTCCATACATGAGTTCTTGTTGTTTTCAGAATGGTCCAATGGAAGCCTACATAGCCACCTTGCATGCTATGTAGTAGTAGGAGCCAAATTACTATAAAATAAATCTTACTATAAAATACACACTATATGGGTCTCATAATTCAAATGTTCTCATTGAATTGGATTTACATCTTATGATTTTTGAATTTTACCTAGGCCATTTGAAAACCTAGTTGTCTCCACAACAAGGATACATACATGGAACACATGTATGGGCCATGCAATGCAACCATCCACCATCCCCCTTTCCTTTGATTTCTTACTTGAATCATTGCGTGAGTTTGAATTCAAACTAGTGGGAATAAGATGAAATAAAAAAAGAAAACCTACACTACCTTACTTCCTCTACCACCACACCTAGCCAACCACCTTGACATATACACTAACTACCTAACACAAGCATCTAAACTTACATCTTATCCACCGAGGCCACCCTTCCCATCCTCGGCCCTTCTTGTGATGCAAGCTAACAACCATCACACTCACCTCCCCTGGCCCCCTCCGCTTTCCTCTCTCGGTGGGAAGCCAAGAAAGAGAGACAACAACCTCCCCGAGCTACCCCCTCTCTCTACTTTTGGAAAAAGAAAACGTGCACCCCATGTGCTCCCTCTCATCGCCTTGTTCTTATCAGCAAGACACCCATCTGCACGCAACAACCACTCCAGATATCAACTACCTAAGCGTCAACTTCTTCCTTTATCTCCCCTCTCCATGGACATGGCGACCATGCTCTTCTAGAAACCCTAATCAGCCACCCTCTTCTTCCTGGCGTTTTAGAACACCCCAAGGAAGAGCAGGGGTATTGGGCTCTTCCTCCTGATCATCTATGATGCCCTAAACATGGAGCAGCGACCGGAGCTTGCTGGAGGAGACTTTGCTGTCGTCGTTCCATGAGGATACTGAATAGACTATCCGAGAGACACATCAGAAACCATGTCCACCTCAAGCCTGAACGACCGTGTCAACGAGCTCCTAGTGAGAGCCTCTTCCTCCCAGACAACCTTCCCATTCCCTGTTTGCTCTGCATCGCCGGTGCCGCCCATCGAGCGCCCTCCGTGCATGCCGCATGCCCTCTGCATGCATGTTCCTTGACAGCGATAGAAGCGCGTAGCAGATCTGCCATCCCTGTTTTTCGCATGCTTGCGAGCTACACGGTCTGACCCAAAAGTTGATCTTGGTGTGTCATTAAAGCTTGAGATTCCAGCTTCGAATAGAGCCAAACCACGTGAAAAACGATGCCCTAAGGCGACTAGAAAACTCGTCAGAAGGTCATGGGAGCTAGTGAGTGCCCAGTCAAAATTCAGTTCAGCACCGACTCAGTTTTACCCTATGTTCGTCAACGTTTTCTAGGCGCATCAGTCCTCAATCGGCGCTACTCCAAACACCAATCTTGTAGACGATATCCCTCCTTTACAGCTTTCCTTCAATTCTTCACGGATTAGTCGTCATCTTCATCCAAACATCGGCCCAGCTTGCGCAATCGAGCATCCAGAGATTCAGTTTCGTCAGATCTATCCTATAGTTTTTCTAAAAAGGCCCCTCACCTTTTGTCTTCCGAACCCGCTATCCTTCCCTTGATATTGTGGCCACTCCTCACAGGCTCGTGCGCGTGTAGACCCTCTGCCCCTTTGGCCCCATGTGTCCACCTGTATGGGTCAATCTGGTTAGGTACAAAAAGTCCCTGTTAAGTTCTAATTTCAAAATAAAAACCAGAAATGATATATGTATGAAATAAATTGTAACTTTCAAATGATTTAGAATTTGAATAAAAGTTTAATGTGAAATGTGCTTAGTTTTTAATTGTAAATTAAAATGCAAATTCAAATGTTTTCAAATCTATTTCAATCTAGTCAAACCTTTGACTGTGACCCCTTTTGAATAATTTTGACCTTATTACTAACTTAAATTCATAAATCCAAATAATGTAAATAATATGTTTTTTTCAATCATAAAAACATGAGAAATCTGTTTATGCTATTTAAAATATATTTTGAACATTTTAAAATTTTCGAATTATTAAATGCTAATAAATACCATTTTCTTAATAATTGAATAACTTTTATTTCGTAACTCCAAATTCAACAGATGATATGTCTAAATAGATTAGCTCGACGAGCCTGTTCCAACTATGAATTCCATGATATGAATTGAAGAATGCATCATATAAATAATAAATATCCAGCAAGGTTTATGACAGCAAAACATGACTAAAAACTTAATCACATGCTTTATTCTTGTACCCCGCACCTCACCCATCCATGCTATATTATACCATGTAAATTGTGCATCATTCGATCATAGCATACCTATTTTGCTTGTTTCATGTGATTTATATGATTGTGTAATGTATTTATTTCGGCCCCTTGTGTGTTTGGTTTTTATCCGGATAGATGTAGAGATAAGAGAATATCAGGAGCCTCGGAAGTATTACCCGGATCCTTCCTATTCTGTAACAGAGCTTTCGGGCAAGCAATACCCATGATTGAATTACATATAGCACCTATTGCATCTATATTATTCTTGCATCATGTGTCGTGATCCGAATTAAATTGAATGCCAAGTATTGCATACCCTTTACTACTAAACCCCACCAAAGCTTGTTCCCTCCATCTTATAAGCCATCACTATAGGATTTGTTTGACCCATGCGAGTTGTAGAATTGTATGTGTAGGGTTTGTGGGTGTCTTTGAATAATGAGGTTCCTAAACAACTGAATTGAGTAGTAATGGGATAACTAAAGAAAGAAGCACTAGTGGGAAATATCTGCTATTTGGTTATTTCTGCTCACTTGTGTCCCGTAGGACCCCGAGTACTTGATTCTTGTTCCTTGACTATAGCACTATCCACATGTGGGACTATGAATCCCCTTAGTCTTAGCTTGAGTCCCATTTAATTTTTTAGGGACACAAACTAGTTCGGAGCGTTATTACTATCATATACTTATGCCATGCTCCTACTTTATTTAATACTATTGCTCGATAAGCATTTACTACTGTATTGTTTAGGATTTGTTCTACGTTTATCCATTATCAACAAGCCCAGTCACATTTTCGGGTTCCTAGTCATTTACAGCCGTAGACACAAACCCTGGGTCAGTCTCGGAGCCAGCCAACTTTGGTGCGGGGTTCTTAGTGGGGTGGCACCCTGAAATTATGTGTGAATCTTGTGAATGCTTTGTCGTGATGCCTCGTTGGGTTTTCATTTGTTTTTTTGGAGGTTAATCGTGCGTGTGTTTCTATTTGTGCACCCCTGCAAGGAAAATATTTCTGAAAGTCGTGTCCGCGGTTATGGATGACTTGGAGCATAGTTTCTCAATCATAGACAAGCATAAATAAAGTACCGCCCCATTTCTACCAACTAGGATGAGTAAGTATCGGTCTTCCGCTCCCATTATGCATCAATTTAGTTCACAATTTTTCAGTATTTAGTTGTCATATTGTTACCGTCAAAAAGGAAGTTGGAGATCCTTCTACAAACCAGAATATTTATTTGCGATGATCCTTCTACACAAATTTTTTATTTGTGGCTTTGTTTTCATTACAGATCAATGAGGATTACAGGCAACACTCCTGATAGGGTTAAAAAAATCTATATGCAATGGTGTCAGGATTTCTCTGCTTTTCATTTTGATGACTCTACGGGTCCCCCAAAGTAAGGTATTTGGTTTCACGTTGAAGGTTCTTCTGCTGCTGGTGATGCTGCAATAACGTGTGTTGTTTGTGTGAATGCAGTTTATTTCTCCTCGCCGCCTCAGCGAGTTCCACCAAGGCCATCAAATCACCCTAAAAGAGAAAGGAGAGTGTAGCGGAATTGGGGGGTGATGACGATGATGATTTTGTTGGTGTTCTTCAAAGACCACCAACATTAGAATCCTCCAAGGCTAATGCATTTGATGCTCAGAAGATGAAAAATTCTAAATCATCACTTAGCTTGGACCCAAAAATTCTGAGGTAATACATGATGCATCGTTTGTTCTGTTTGCATTTCTTTTAGGTTCATATATTATATATGACGTATGTTTATTAAGGTCTTATTACACCCACAAATAATAAGTTATGTTCTACTATTGTGTAACCTATGGTTTTGCTAACTCAGCCTCAATAATTTATGATGCTTTAAAATGAATTATGCTATGCTTGCTTGTTAGACGTTCAAATATCTTATTAATGTTGTATTACTTTATTTTCTTAAGGCTATTTTACATTTATTATTAATAGAAACTTGGGTCATTAATGCATACATAACCTAATTATCCCTCCACTTTTATATATAGGGCATCCAAAATCCCTCAAAGAGGACAAATCCAAACTATAGGCCTGGTTGAATGTAGCAATCCACTGTCTAACATCTGTAATGTTACATCAATCATAATAAATTGCTACTTCCAACATATCATTCTTGCATTGCATCATCATTCTATCATGCTCATGCCATCATTCCAGCTTGCATTTGAGCATCATATAAGACCCCTCTATTTGGTTCTTATCCCATATGCATCATATATTGTATCACTTGTATTTGCCACTTGGTATATTGTGTTTACTTCTTGGTCTATTGCTTGATGGACAAGTTGAGTTGGGGGCATATCTATTATAAAACCACCATCACTTTTTGCCACCTTCCTTGTTTCCATCCACCCTTCCAGTATTCCATTTATATATGAGCAATTGAATCTTCCTTTGACTTTTATCTCTAGCTCATGTATAGTGTGTATGGATCCAATTTTTTTATACATGCTTCCATACATGAGTTCTTGTTGTTTTCACAATGGTATAATGAAATCCTACATAGCCACCTTGCATGCTATGTAGTAGTAGGAGCCAAATTCCTATCACCCATGTATTTCTTATTTTTTAGACCTTATTTGATGCCATGTGGCCATAATAAATCTTACTAGAAAATACACACTATATGGGTGTCATAATTCAAATGTTCTGATTGAATTGGATTTATTGTCAACATCCGGATTTTTAATCCCAGATGCCTATTATGCCATGCATCGCAATCCCAGGATTACCATTTTTGCGAGACATAACAGATTTGAATACCACATTACATCATCCATTACACACCATACATAAGGTCTTACACAAATAAGGATCTCATGATCCAGTTATTAATACAACTCAAGCAGCGAAATAACATAATAAAGGTAGCGTAGGCGAAGCTCCATCTTCGGGGTCATAGGCAATGCTGACGATGGGAGATGATCCTAGTTGTCGTAACCTTCCTGGGGTCCATCCTCCTGGTACTCCTCTTCATAGTCTGGCCACGGGAATAGCCAGGGACAAAGCCATGAGTACTCTTTAAGTACTCGCAAAGTAATACTGACAAGTGAAGGGGGTTATTGTAATTGGACACTAAGCTCTATGGTTGTTTTGCAAAAAGTCAGATTTACCTCTACTAAGTTCAGAAGGAAAGAAAAACTAGTTGAAATTTTATAACACCTAAGTGGGAACTTGTATTTCATATCACAACTCTGTTGTGGTCAAGTCAACATCTCAATTCATTTCATAAGTCATTTTGAAAACATCTGACGGGGAACAGTATGGCCACTCCAACTGTCCATAACCGCGGACACGGCTATTCGAATAGTTTGACACTCTGCAGAAATTGTACACTTTCACCACAACATTCGATACATCCGTCAGGAACAAATCCCGAATTCACCATACTCAGTATGCGGATAATCAATCCTAAACTTTCGATTACACGCCCTAGTATAGGCACCTCTCGTGTGAGTTTGGCCTCCCAACCATGACCAGCTGTCATCTTGGGTACTGCACAGGTGGACAATCTTCACAAGGTAGCCTCAGCTCAGACCTTGGCCGTGAGGGAACCCACACTAAGGTATATAAGTTTCCACTAAAGCCCTACCCAATTATCGGGTATTGTGGTTGTACGATAAAATTGGAATGGTATAGCATCCAGACAACCATCAGTTTTGTAAAAGGGCTAAGGCTCCTGCCTCAACATTTTCATCATCAAAATCATCTCGTGTTCGGAAACACATGTCAAAACATCTCAGTAGAATGATCCATTATTCCAAGGTTTTCATAACCATTTTCCACCAAGTATTCCCATCTAAAGTTGATCAAGTTTTATGCTTAGCACTAGCATCTACAAATGGGAGTGAGTACTAATGAGGGGTGGTAAACTAGTGGAGTTTAACTAAGTTCAATCTCATGCCTTAGGATGACATCAAGATTATCTAGCTTAGGCCAAATTTAATGCTCTTTATGCAACCTTCAATTATCTTTCTAGTATCTATAATTTACTCAAGTAAACTCTAAGAAGGAGCTTTGATAAAGAAATAAAGTAGAAGCTTGCAAGTAAAACTAGGAGGGGGGTATCAAGTGGATATGATCACATATGCTTAAGGCATCTAGAGGTCATGGTAGAAAGCAAGTATTTGCTTGCATCAATATCAGTATAGGCTTGCATAAGTAGAGTATCTTGCAAGTGTTAGCTTGCCTTGTGTAGACCAGTGGTTGAAGTTCTCCTCGGCTTCTTCGTAGTATCCTCCTTCCTCCTCGTATCCTTGGTCGGTACTAGCGTCTATGAATACATACGAGGTACACAATCACCAAACAATACTTAAATACTTTAAATCATCACACCAAAGGGTTCTATAGATGATCTAGCATCATCACTAACATTCAAGATTAAAGCACTTGCATTATTTATTTATTTTTAGAAAAGTAATTTCTACTCATTGAAAAACTACTTAAGATTTAATATTCTCCAAACCGAACATGGGATCATGTTGACACATGTCATCACCACACATTTCAGTACATGGGAATTAAAGTGGTGTCACAATTTAATAAGGTTTAACCTTTTATTTTAATTAAATAAAGTGACTAGAAATGCCTATGTGGTATTCTTTTATTACTTGAACATTATCTCTATAAGTAAACCCATATGTTTTTATATTTTCTGAAAGGTATGATCAAATGTGATTTTTGAGAGTTAGAATAACCTCAAATGTGATTTTTGAGAGTTAGAATCAACTCACCGGGGCTCAGGCGAGGGTCAGCGACGCGGGCGAACGACGAAGTCGACGATGGCGATCCTCCTGGTAATGGCAGCTCCAATCGATGGCTTCCTTCTTCTCCAGCAGCGGCGGACTCCGGTGAAATTCCGGCAATGCGCTGCTCGCCTTGCTCCGGGAATGAGGTGGGGTGGTTCTGGGTGGTGTGAAGAATTCGAGCGGGGGATGCCTCTATTTATAGTGGCGAGAGGGGACCGACGGGCGCAAGCTGAGCTCGTCGTGGTCGACGGCACAGAGGGCTATCGGCCTGGGGGACGGTAGGGGGCGGTGCTGTGCTCCCTGTCGAAGCTCAACGGTGTGGTGGCGAGGCGTGGGGCGGTGCTGATCGGTCGGAACACTGTGGTGCTCTGCGCTGGTCCGACGGAAGTTTAGATGGTGCACAACACGCGTGGTCCACGCGGCAGCGAACAGGCGTGTCTGCGGGGTTGCTGGGGTGTTGGTGATCACACGTGCATGCGGCGAGGGCGGCGCGCGGTCTGTGGGTGCTGGTCGAGCGTGGCGCACGGGGCGTGCTTTTGGCATGGTTGCAGAGAAGGTTGGCATGGCCTGGGCGTGTGGTCCAGTGGCTGGCATTGCTCGCGGCTGGGACATGGAGTGGCGGTGGGGTGCTAGCTTGCTCCCAGACAAGGTTGGCGAGGCTAGTGTTGCTCGTAGTTTGTTGTCGACCATGGGGTGGCAATGGTGCTCTCGGTCTGCTCACCATTGATGACAAAGGCCAGCTTACAGTGGTGCTAGGGATTAGTTAAGGTTGTTAGATGATCTACTAAGGCTAGTGGTGTCCAGAGAGGGAACAAGTTAGGCCCAAAACACTGCTCAACATAGTGTTTTGATTTTGTTTGATTTGCATCTGCAACCTGTTTGATGAAATGGCCGCATGAACTTAAGTTTTGAATTTTGAAAATATTTTTGGTGGGTGTGCTAGGCATGTACTATGGAGTCTGTGGATGCTTGGGTTTTGAAAATTGAGTTGGTTTGAGTGGTTTTTGAAATAGTTGGATCTTCCCATAGAAAATAGATTCAATTTTAAACTATCATTTAAACTAAGCATTTGAATGTTTCTAGATGATTACAAAGTAGGCCTTGATACCTTGTTATGAGTACTATCAAGGGGTGCAAAGATCCATACATGTTTCTATTAAGTTCTGAAAGTTAGAGATAGCCAAAGTACGCATGGGAGTTAATTTGGCCAAAGTGACTATTCACTTAATTTGATTGTTTTGATTTGGTTGTCTTTGGGAAAAGGTTGGGGATTGTTTAGATGATGTTTATTTCACCTAAGAATCATTTTACAAGCAAAGAAACACATAATCATGGCAATTCAAAAGAATCCAAATTTTAATACACAATCATATGAATGCTTTCATATTTTTAATTTGAAAAGTTTTTGTTAACCCTAACATTGGTGATTGGATTTTGATGATTCTACTTTAATATTCTTGGTATGTTACATTTACGTCTTGTGATTTTTGAATTTTACCTAGGCCATTTGAAAACCTAGTTGTCTCCACAAGTAGGATACATACATGCCACACATGCATGGGACATGCAATGCAAACATCCACGATGCCCCTTTCAATTGAGTTCTTACTTGAATTTTTGCGTGAGTTTGAATTCAAACAAGTGGGAATAAGATGAAATAAAAAAGAAGACCTACACTACCTTACTTCCTCTACCACCACACCTAGACAACCACCTTGACATATACACTAACTATCTAACACAAGCATCTAAACCTACATCTTATCCACCGAAGCCACCCTTCCCATCCTTGGCCCTTCTTGTGATGCAAGCTAACAACCACCACACTCACCTCGCCTGGTCCCCTCCTCTTTCCTATCTATGTGGAGGGGCAAGAAAGAGAGACGACAACCTCCCCGACCTACCCCCTCTCTCTACTTTTGGCCAAAGAAAACATGCACCCCATGTGCTCCCTCTCCTCCCCTTGTTATTATCAGCAAGACACCCATCTGCACGCAGCAACAACTCCAGATCTCACCTACCTAAGCCTCAACTTCCTCCTTTATCTCCCCTCTCCATGGACATGGCGACCATGCTCTTCTAGAAACCCTAATCGGCCACTCTCTTCTTTCCATCGTTTTAGAGCACCCCAAGGAAGAGCAGGGGTATTAGGCGCTTCCTCATGATCATCTACGATGCGCTAAACATGGAGCAACGACCGGAGCTCGCTGGAGGACAATTTGCCGCCATCGTGTCATGAGGATCTTCAATAGACTATCCGCGAGCCACGTCAGCAACCATGTCCACCTCAAGCCCAAACGAGCGTGTCGACGAGTGCCCATTTATTGTGAGTAAAGCATTACACAACGATGCATACTACTTAATCGATGCTTAGACACCAGAAAAGAACAAGGCAAGCAAGTCCGGAGATGAATCAAAAAGACCGTGGAACTTGGCTTTACTTCGCCCGTTTTACACTTAGAGGAGGTATATTGCATCCAGCAATATGATGTATCAAATTGATGTATCATACATGTATCAGCAGCAACCCGGGGACTGCCTCATGTTATTTATCGTTTTTAACTATGTATGAATGTTCGGCAGCCCGAGCAGTAACCCGGGGACTGCCCCATGTTATTTATCGTTTTTCACTATTTATAAAAATTCGGCAGCCCAAGCAGTAACCCGGGGACTGCCCCATATTATTTGTCGTTTTTAATTATGTATGCAAATTCGGCAACCTGAGCAGTAACTCGGGGAATGTCCAGCATTGTTTATCATATTGGGGTATGTTGGAAACTTCGATGACTCAAACAGTAACTCGGGAACTACCCCGTACTATTTGTCGACTTGGTTATATAAGAAACCTCGGTAGCCCAAGCAATGACTCGGAGACTGCCCCAACTATTCCAGCATCAGTCACATATGTAACATAAATAATCGCTTTGGCAACCCAAGAAATGAGCTAGAGGAGACGACCGAAAATTGGTACTATCATAATCACATGGGTAATGACATCAGCGACTCGCGATGTAATGAGGAAAATACCCTATTTATATTTCACCGACAGATAACTCGGGAAGGTAGTAAATCCTTCAGTTTAAAAGATATATGGACTTAGGACTTATAGTCCTTGAGATAAAATTATAAATCCAAGAGGTTTTTGCAACTAAGAATAGACGAAAGACACAAGATGGATTCCAAACAAGAATCAGACATGTGGAAACATAATTCGGATATAGATAGAATAACAACGTTACTACAACATATGATGCTAAAGATAAAACAGTTCACATTGTACCAAAAGGCAGATAATTGTTTTAGGACAGCATACACCCGGCATACCGGGGACTTAAACAAATAAGAGTTGTTGAGCCTAAACATTAGCAGTTGCCGAATCACCCATAGGGAGAACTGTAGCAACGACAGGAATTTCCGACGTTGGTATCTCGGACGCATTTGGGGCTACCTCGGCCTCGCGAGAAGGAGCAACCTTAGGAACAGGGGCCTCCAAAGTTGTTTGGGCCTCTGCAGAAGTTACCTCGGCATTGACGGAGGTCGCAGCAACGTCTTGAGAAGGCTCTGGCTACTGAGAGACTCCGCCTTGGGCTTGAGAAGCCTCGGTTCCCTTGGAGGAGGATTGAGCCTCGGCATCCCCACCTGAGCTATCGCTGGAATCATCGGCATTTTTGGAACCTTCATACGATCCTTCCTCATTACCAGAATCACCACCGGATTCATCTTCATCCACAGCCTTAGCATCATTCTCGTCCTGGCTAGGAAGGAAACTAGGCCCCTCGATCTAGTGATGCACATCAGCATATTCAATAAGCTGGAAGGCACGGGCATGGAGACGAGCAACAAAATCCGGATTTTCAGTCCAATGAGAGCCAGTGCAAAAGTTCATCATAGTATGGAGGGAGATATGCTCATACCATGACAAAACAACTGAAAGCGCCATATCATCTCCAGCTCGTCCAGCCGATTCCCTCCAAAGATTTAATCGAGTTTGGGACTCCATGAACCTCGACACAAGCATTTCTACTTCATCAATCTCTGGCTCATTCGGCCAGAGGACATGGTAGGCTCGAATAGCTGCTCACACCAAATATTTTCCCACAATTTTCATTGGCCCAATAGCAGCGGCAACGGCAATCAATAAATCTTCCATGGAATATTCTTGATTCAGAGCAAGGGGAACACCTCGGCGCTCGCAAGCAAAAATCACAACCTTGGAGCTCATAGGCTTAGCTTCTGGAACATGATCTACAGAAAAGGAAGTCAGATAAGTCAAGACAGGCAAGGGGAAAAGAGTAACTCGGCCAATAACAAAAAACTCATGATGGATATATCGCAACATTTTCTGGAGATCTGTGGTCCAGTTCACCCTATTCTTTTCAAAACCAGCGATTTCTTCGGTCATCGCCTGATTCTTTAACTCGGCAGCATCAAGAAGTTCCTTGTTCTTCTGAAGTTGTAAACTTAGTCGGTTCTTATCCTTAGAGAACTCCTGATCTACCTTCTCTAACTCGGACTTCTAGGAAAGTTTAAGAGATTCGACCTCGGCGCATAACCGGGCTATCTCGTCATCCTTTTCCTTGAGTTGTGCCGAGTGAGCAGCAACTTGTTCTAAAAAATGCAGCATCATATCAGGCATAGATATGCATTCTTGATGCGATGCTGCAAGTGTTTGTAACTCGGCTATACCAAAGCCAGGAGATCGTAAGATACCCAAGATTTACTTTGAACAAAAGTCGATAAATTAAAAGGCAAAAGGGGTAACTAACCTTCAAGAGCGCCAACCTTCTTGGTAAGACGGGTATTCAGATTGTTGACATTAACTGCACAACAGCACGTGAGTACAAAAACATATTTTTTTACAAGGATAAAAGACACTAAAAAACCGAGTAGTTTACCATTTTTCTTCACAACAGGGACCATTTCCTCAAACTTATCTTGAAGTTTCTTGTGCGTAAAGAGCAACCTTTGAAATTCGGCCGTCCGCCGATCATGAGCAACCTGAAAATAACAAGTTACACAAATTAAAACAGATCTGAATCAAGTAAAACTTAACTCGGATCTAGATGGCTAGATATTCAAAAGTAAAACAGATCCAAATCTAGTAAAACTTGACTCGAATCTAGATGGCTGGATATTCAAAAGTAAAACAGATCTGAATCAAGTAAAACTTGACTCGAATCTAGATGGATGGATATTCAAAAGTAAAACAGATCCGAATCAAGTAAAACTTGACTCGAATCTAGATGGATGGATATTCAAAAGTAAAACAGATCCGAATCAAGTAAAACTTGACTCGAATCTAGATGGCTGGATATTCAAAAGTAAAACATATCCAAATCAAGTAAAACTTGAATCGAATCTAGATGGCTGGATATTCAAAAGTAAAGCAGATCTGAATCAAGTAAAACATTGACTCGGATCTAGATGGCTGGATATTCAAAACTGCAGTAGATCCGAATCATGAAGAAATTTGACTCGGTAAGTAGTTATATTTGAATCAAGTAAAGCTTTCAAACGAATAACAAATCATCCGGTTGCATGCTTCGGGGACTAGGGTGTATATAGTATCATATGGATAATAAATGAAGTATAAATTGAGGCACTTACCTCGTTCATCTTATCACTTTCGAGGACAATCTTAGCAGTCATATGCAAGCGACTGCTGATGTCAGAAAGCTGGAATGGTTGTCTACTCGGATTGCCTTCAAGTTGATTGGGGGCATTCCAATTATTGGCATACTCCACCAACGAGCCGAGGCTATTCCCGCTCTCAGTGCATGTCAACACTTTACCTCGGGCATGTTGCGTAACTGCCGCCGCCACCGGATTCTTATGGAGAACTAGTTGTTTGTCGGCGGCAAGGGCAACACCAAGCTCAATGGTAGAAGCCACCTTACGAAGCATATCAGAAATGCTGGGCTGAGAAGAGCTTGTTGGCCCCTTTTGAGATGGCAAGGATTTAGCGGCAACAACCTTCTTGCTCTTGGCGGGAACTTCGGTAGGGGCAACGACCTCAGAACTAGGGGCATGTCCTTTGCAGCAGGAGGAACAATAGTCTCCAAGGGGGCCGTGTCAATGGTAACCTCGGTGGAAGTTTGAGTAGAAGCTGGAACTATGGTAGTCGAAGGATCAATGGGGGAAGCCTCGGAGTCTTGAGGGGGACGGTTGAGTCGGCCGGGGGATCCTGCATTGGGGTATCTTTGGAAACAACGGGGGGATCAAGGGGCTCATCTCGTCGAGGAGATGCGTTAGTCGGCCCTGGAGGAGAATCATCACGAGGAGGACTGGGAACCTGAACATCCTCCGGAGGCGAGGGTGAAGGCGGCCGAGTAGTATGAGATGTCATACTCGGACCACTTGGGTTTGTGGAAAGTGGAGCTCTGCAAGGAAGTAAAAGTTAATTCGGAGAAAGAAATAGAGAAACAAGAAATACAAATGAAAATATAACGGGAAACTTACCCAGTAACTCCAGGCATAGTCTTACGCCTCAGAATGTGCTTAGAAGATTTCTTGGTTCGCTTCCTAGGGGCAGCATCAGAAGGATCCGTCGAGGTAGTGCGCTTCTTGGAAGCAACATGAGCCTCAGAAGCCAGAGGTTCGACCTCGTGCACCTGACCATCCTGATTAGCTGCGAAAGAACGAGCCAAAATGCGTAAGAGATAGGAACCACGGCAACTACCTCGAGAATTTGGACGTCGTCCGAATCACCTTCATCAGCATGGGCCGAGGTCTTGCTCCGGGCGCGAACAAGAGCAGCTTCTGGCTTAGGAATGAACTCCTCCGGATCAGGATCTCTGTTGTCCGGGGTATTGTGGTCAGCGGTCCAAGGAAGAGCCAAAACCTCGATGTCTTCTATGCTCTGCTCCGGAAACCTCTGCGAAAAAAGCGGACAGGAGTTAGCGAAATAATAATGGAAGAATAACTCGGATGAAACCACCTATGTCCAATTTACCTGAGGAGGAGGATTCTCACGGGAGAATTGCTTCATTCCCCACTTCCATTCCTCAGGCATCTCAGTCTTGAAGATAGCCTGGACACGCTTGTAGATCTGGTAATCATCAAGCTCAACCGTAGAAACTCGGTTAGGATCCAAAGGACCACTCATGTAGAAAATCTTGTGAGAACGAAGTTGGAAGGGGTAGATGCTGCTTATAATGAATGCGGACATCAGATCTTTGCCTCGAAGTCCGGCCCGAGTTAATTCCTTAAGCCGAAGCTCAAATGCCGCAGCAAGAGCGTGGGACTTCTTCGGGTTATAAAGCCAATTCTTCTTGGAGGGAGGACCAATGGAGAAAGCAGGGAGTCGAATCTTGTCTTCTGCTCCGGTATTCTTGACATATAAAAATGATCTATGCCATTTCTTACAAGACTCAAGACCCGCGACACGGGGAAACATGGAGTTTTTCTGAGGAGTAATGGAGGAGGCCCCATATTGGGTTAAAGTTTCTTGGAGGGATGGAGAGATTTATTCGGCACAATGTTAGCTCAGATTTGGAAGAATTTAGACCATATGTCTACTGATGGCCAAAGGCCGAAGTATCCCTCCGAAGCCGGGATAAAAGCTGAGAGAGAAGCTATGGCGTTAGCCAGCAGATGATGCGGCTGAAGGCCGAAGTAATCTAAGAAACTCCTAGCGAAATCACTAAGAGGGAGGACGAATCCTCGGGCAAAGTGAGACATGAGGACTACATATTCTCCCTCATCTAGTACAGGGGAAGATTCTTTACCGGGTAAGCGACAGTTTACCTCGGTCGGGATTCGGCGAGTCTTGCGCAGCCACTCGACCTCTCAGCGAGTGACAGTGGAGCCTTGCCAGGAGCCCCGTTCTGGACCCGCCATAAGCTCCTCCTCGCCGACGAGGGCGCCGCTGACAGAGCTAGACATGGGCTCGTCGGAGGAATCGAGGGAAGAATAACTAGCAGCGGGGAGAGGTCTAGAAGTGCAGGGCCCCATCGCGATGTCGATGGACACGGCAGCGGAGCAGAGAAAGAACCGCCATGGGAAATCGAAGAAAACAAGAAGAACACCTAGGGCAGAAACCTAGAGGCAGTGCTGCGGAGAGGCCCACCGGCGAAAGCACGAAAGTGGGGGCACGACGGCGAGTTCGCGAGAGCCAGAGAGCTGCGGCGTTGCCGTCTAGGAGAAACTACGGTGATGCAATTACTGGAGCGCGAACGGCAGCGGCGGTGCTAGGAGGAAGACGAAACGAGTGGGAGCGGAAAAGTGAATCGATCCACCCTCACTCCCCTCCTATAACCGCGTACGATGAGCGGTAGTGGGATCATGGCTGTGTCGCGGTAACCGCATAATCACGTGTATCACCTAACCGCTAATGGACAGTGGAGCCATAGCGAGGGCCACACGGTGCGGAGGAGATCAGGCCATCTGACCGTTGCGTTTATCGAAGTGTCACTGTGCCGACGCGATGGGCGCAGTAAACACTCTAGCATGTCAGCAAATACTATAGCGGAACAAATAACTAGGCATCAATGATGATTGGTACACGTAGGACGAGGCTTACTCAAGAAGCCAAGTAGATATCCAGAAAAAATGATAAATGACTCGGAACATGGTTCATACCTTGGTAAGAGAGGATAAAGAGAAGAAGGATAGATGAAAAAGAGCGTTAGCTAAGAAATACCTCAGACAAGAAAGGAGAAGGAATGAGTGTCTGGAAACTGATGTGGCCCCGCCGAAGTTTCCGGCAGGACCGCACGACCTTCGAGGACTAATGTTGGGGGGATGACCCTAGGTAGGGTCAAGATAGCCGAAAGAAGGAAGGAACCTGTCTTACCATAGGCTGAATTATAAGCTAAGTCCACCGAGTCATGCAAGACTCGGCCGAATAAGCCATGGCTTGGCAAGAATTGAGTGATTAACACCTTACTCGGCCGACGTGTGAGCTAAGTAGGCCGAATAAGATTGATCAGCTCGTACACAGGTGGGGGCCGAGCCAAGTTATGGGAGACGAGGCTGAGTAACGGGAAACTTGCAGGAGAAGGAGAAGGATCCCAGAGTCAAACCCTAACTACTGGCTAGGAGGAATCTACATAGAGCCAAGCACTAAGGACAAAGAGAAGAGACGTAGAGGAGCAGACAAGCGTCATAGAGGTGACAGTGGGGAGGCCCGAGGCTCACATGTGGGGGTTTCTAGGACTTTGACGCCGATAGAAGGGGGACACGGAAAGGGGTCCGCCGAGTTACCACTTCCGGACAAGCATATTCAAAGAATATGCTTGCCGTCAGCCCTAGGAGGAACCAAAGGACCCCTTTATAAGGAGGGGCGCGGGTTCCTGGAGGGGGGATCGATTCATTTTGACACTAGAGGGCTCGCATGGTAGCTTTCTTCCTCCTCTCTCTAATATAGCTCTAGGAGAACTTGTAACTCGATTGAGGAGAAATAAAGACCTATGTTCTAGTCAGTTGTGTGTAGAAATCACTACATCTTCCCTCCCTAGATCCCACTAGCATCCATTGGACCCATACTTTAGCCTACCCATGGCATCTGCTGTGCCACCACCACGACATTAAGGGATAAAAAATATTCGCCTATAGTCTGACAAGCTATATCGTGAGGCAAAAGGGATTCAGACACAAGCCGCATTGGAAAGGAAAGTCGTCATGACTCTTTGGTACTTGTGAGTCGGCATGTTCTGCTAGGAGCCGCTACCGACTGACCGATTGAGAGTCGGACTCCAATCGTGTCCAAGTTGCCATGATCCTGCGGGGTCACACACTTAAGAGCGCGAGCAAGTTCGGACTGAATCTGAACCGGAAATCTGGTTGGGTTAGACCCAAGCCAGATTTGGACTGAGTCAGTGAGTCGGACTCATGGTGACTAATATTATATGGGCTTTAGTGAATGGGCCATGAGTGAGTGGAGCCCACATTTACTCCCTCTATATAGTGGGGCGTAGAAACCCTGGAGGGTTGATCAGTTAGGTCATTCCATGAGTTGGAAACCCTAGCGCCACGATATTCCAACCGTCATTACGAAACTAGTAGTTCGCCACCGGTGCTCCTCCTTGTACGGGTGGATACCAGCAGATTTGCTATACGATCAGCACCAGGACGATCGTGATTGGATCAGATCTCGAGGACTACACTGCATCAATTGACATGCTACATCAGTAAACCTCGTGGCCTTCTACCTCATCTAGATCTTAGGAACACCACATTAGAGGGAAAAGTTTTGTTTTGTCTCTGCATGGCCCAACAGTGGTATCAAAGCGATGGATTTTGTTTTTTTTCTCGAGATCTTACATATGTGATATGCGGTTGGTTGTATATTGGATCTATATGCTGTTTTGGTGGCCGATCTATGAGATAGATCGGTTTTGTATGATGTTAATTGGATCAACTGTAATCGGGTAATGGTAGATCTGATTCTATGATGATACTGCTAAGGTCGTGGAACAACATATCCCTATCGGTCGTTTTCCGCCATCGGGGTAGACTACGACATGTAAATCTAGAAGCGGTGATTGAAGATCAAATAGTTTGATCGAATCGGAATAATGGTCAGAATGCATGTCCATGGACCATCGACTTCGCCCTGTCATAGCACCTTAGATGTCGTTGCGAGTTTCACAATGCCGGTAGATATCGTATCTATGCATAACTTGTTTTTGCAGGAAGTTGTGAATGGCATGGCTTATATGCATGTGATGTGTGTAATCCATACTTGATCTGCGAATCACCGGTTTTTGTCAGCCAGCTAGAGCCTAGGTCCTATCATTTTATTGTATAACGACCTGCGTGTCGGATTCTCTATGTAATTTACTTTACCAAGATAGTGTAGCTGTTTGGAGAATCCGGATGACGTGCAAGTCGATGTACAAGTCGGCGACATGGTGTAAGACGACAAGTGATAAGAGTTGGCACGAGTCCGATTACAGGCTTTATGGAGATGGAGATCGCCATGAAGAGAGCCATACCATTTCACATTATAATTTCTTTATTTTGTGTTGTTTATATGTCTCTATTTTACCTCTATTAGATAGTCGGTAAAATTTAAGAACGTCTAGTCGGTTTTCCTGCCAGTGTTTGCACCATCACAAGTCGGACATTTTTGGTAGTGTGCTCATAAAATTGAGGTGATGCCAATTCTTTCCGACTAGGTGGGTTCAAGTCGGACTCTTACAGCAGAAACACTCGGTAAACTAGACGGGTCTATCACAACGGTTGTGGGGCTCGGGGTAAAGTCGGACGGGAGCCGGGGCATGTGATGCCGCCTGATCAACATGAGTCGTATGAGATACGATTGACAAGGAGTTGTCTACCTAGATCACATGGCGGCTAGTGGTGATGGCTCACTAGCCGAGTTGCTTATCTAGGATCCTGAATCACTAAGTAACCATCGGAGGGATGTTGATTCTACTGGGAGCATAAAATATTAAAGTGTTTAATATGCTTTCTCTTTTATGAATACATGTCTTATGTGTTTTTGCATATTTCTGTTGTAGATCATGGCACCAAGTAACAGTCACTCTCAGATATCTGGTTTTGCTTTAAGAACCATTCTTGTGAAAGATAAACTAAACAACACAAATTTTACAAATTGGTATCGAAATCTGGGAATTGTTCTCAAACAAGAAAAGAAGGACCATGTCCTAGACAACCCACTTCCAGATGAGCCAAATGAGAATGTGACTGTCGCTGCCACCAATGTGTACCGTCGGGCTATGGATGAGTCCACGGATATTAGCTGTCTTATACTTGCTCACATGGAACCTGACTTGAAAAATAAGTTCCAGAATGTTGAGGCCTACGATATGATCGAAAGCCTCAAAAGTATGTTCCAGGCTCAGGCGAAGACTAAGAGGTATAAAGTCTCTCGGGCTTTGCTGAGTTGCAATCTTAAGGATGGTAATCCACTGAGTCCGCATGTGATCAAAATGGTTGGTTACGTGCGTTCTCTAGAGAGGCTTGGATACCCCATTAGCGAAGAGTTTGCTACGGAGATAATTCTGAACTCTCTTCCTAGTACGTATGGTCAGTTCATATAGAACTACCACATGCATGGTATGGATAAGAAGCTTACTGAATTGCATCTGATTCTCAAGCATGCAGAGGCGGATCTCAAGAAGGGCGCCAGTCAAGTGTTGATGGTGCAGAATAAGGAGAAGTTCAAGATGAGTTCTTGGACTAATAAGAAGGCTAAGTTGGGAGGAAAACAGGCTCAGGACCCGGTCCCAAGCGCTTCCTCAGGGACTAAGCCATCTCCTTCAGCCGGATCCACTTGCTTCTACTGCAAGGCGGATGGCTACTAGAAGAGGAATTGCAGCAAGTACTTGGCCGACAAAGCCAAGAGTGGAGGTATGACTTTCGACTCAAGTACACTTGTTTGCAATGTTACAGACATTTATCTTGCTGATGCACCTAATAGTTCTTGGGTGTATGATACCGGATCAGTTATACACATCTCCAACTTGTTGCAGGGACTAGTAAGAACTAGGAGCGTAGCAAGAGGTGAGGTTGATATTCGATTCGGCAACAAAGCGAGAGTCGCTGCGTTGGAAGTCGGCACGATGCAACTTCATTTACCTTCCGGATTCATTATGGAACCGAATAATTATTATTATGTTCCAGTGCTAAGTCGAAAAATTATTTCCTCTTCATGTTTGATGAGGCAAGGCTATGAGTCGAATATCAAGAATAATGGTTGTTCTTTATATTTGAATGATATGCTTCATGGATTTGCACCCGTCTAGGATGGGTTATTTATTTTTAATCTCGATGGTGAGTCGGTTTATAACATAAATGTTAAAAGGTTGAAACCAAATGATCTAAATATGACTTACTTTTAGCACTGTCGGCTTGGTCATATAAGTTGGAAAATCATGAAGAAGCTCCATGATGATGGACTTCTAACTTCGTTTGACTTGGAGTCGTTCGAGACATGCGAATCTTGCCTACTAGGCAAAATTACCAAGACACCTTTTGCAAAGAGTTATGAAAGGGCGTCTGACTTGTTGGGACTAGTACCTAGTGATGTATGTGGACCAATGAGAACGACATCCAGGGGTGGGTATGAGTACTTCATTACCTTCACTCATGATTTGAGTAGGTATGGATATGTCTACTTGATAAAACATAAGTCAGAACCCTTTGAAAAGTTCAAAGAATTCCAGAATGAAGAAAATAATCAACTAGGCAAGAAAATAAAGTTCCTTCGGTTGGACCGAGGAGGCGAGTACATGAGCCATGAGTTTGATGACCATCTGAAAAGTTGTGGAATAGTTCCTCAACGTAGTCCGCTAGGAACTACGCAAAGGAACGGTGTTTCATAAAGAAGACACCGCATGAGATGTGGACAGGCAAAAAGCCGAGTTTGTCTTTTCTTAAGATTTGTGGTTGTGAAGAATTTGTCAACTTACTTCAGTCATACAAGCTTACGTCCAAGTCGGGTAAGTGTATTTTCGTGGGGTATCCGAGGGAAACCTTGGGATACTAATTCTAAAAGCAAGAAGAGGGCAAAGTGTTTGTCGCTCGGAATGCTGTCTTCCTTGAGAAAGAGTTTCTAAGTTGGGGAGTCAGTGGGACCACGGTGGAGCTCGACGAAATTCGGGAGGAACTAGCTAGTAGAGAGCCGGCAAAAACCTTGGAGGTTGAGCCGGTCATGGTAGCTGAGCCGGCAGCAGCACTTGTACTACGAAGATCGGCGATATTACGAAGTGTTCGTGATGTATTACTGTTAGATTGTGATGAGCCGTCAAATTATTCGGAAGCGATGGTGGGATCTGATTCAGATTAATGGCTTGGAGCCATGAGATCCGAGTTAAAGTCCATGGATGAAAATCAAGTTTGGGTCTATTAGACGGTGCAAATGGGTCTTTGAGAAGAAAACTGATATGGATGGGAATGTTTCCATCTATAAAGCACGCCTTGTAGCAAAGGGGTTTCGACAATTTCAAGGAGTTGATTACGACGATACCTTCTCGCCTATAGCGATGCTTAAATCAGTTCGGATCATATTAGCTATCGCAGCCTATTTCGACTATGAGATATGGCAGATGGATGGCAAAATGGCTTTCCTTAACGGAAATTTAACCATGGACATGTATACGATACATCCCGAGGGTTTTGTTGATCCGGCTAATGCTGAAAAGGTGTGCAAACTTCAGAAATCCATTTATGTGTTGAAGCACGCATCTCGGAGTTGGAATATTCACTTTGATAGGTTAGTCAAATCGTTTGGCTTCATCAAGAGTGATCATGATTCCTGTTTATACAAGAAGTTTAGTGGGAGAAAAGTAAACTTACTAATCTTCTATGTGGATGAAATAATATTGATTGGAAACAAAGTCCAGATATTGCAAGAAACCAAGGAATCATTGGAAAGGAGTTTATCAATGAAAGACTTGGGTGAGGCAACATATATTCTCGGAATGCGGATCTATAGAAATAGATCAAGACGGCTCATTGGATTGAGTCATAGTACTTATTTGGACAAGGTGTTGAAGAAGTTCAACATGGAATCGTCTAAGAAAGGGTTCTCACCGATATCCCATGCTGTGAAACTTAGCAAGACTCAGTGTCCTTCGACGACTGATGAGCGAAGTCAGATGAGTGCCATTATGTATGCCTCGGCAGTCGGATCCATCATGTATGTCATGACTTGTACTAGGCCATATGTTTCATATGCTCTAAGTGTTGTGACCAGATACCAGGCCGATCCTGGAGAAATCCACTGGACAGTGGCTAAAAATATTCTAAAGTACTTGAGAAGGACTAAGGATATGTTTTTGGTTTATGGTGTTGAAGATGAACTTAGTGTAAAAGGATTACACGGATGCGAGTTATCTTACGACTCTGATGATTCTCGTTCGCAATCTGGGTATGTGTTTGTTATAAACAGAGGGGCTGTGAGCTGGAAGAGTTCCAAGAAACAGACTATGTCTGCATCTACAACAAAGGCTGAATATATTGCTGCCTCGGAGGCAGCAAAGGAAGCTGTTTGGATGAGGAATTTCCTCATGGATCTTTGTGTGGTTTAGGGCTCATCCAATCCGTTAGACGTGTATTGTGACAATAATGGTGCTATTGCACAAGCCAAGGAACCTAGACAACACCAAAAGAATAAGCACATACTCATGCGGTACCACCTGATTCGCCAATTCGTTGATCAGGGTGATATCAAGTTATGCAAGGTATACATGGATGCAAATGTTGCGGATCCGTTGACAAAGCCGCTACCACAGCCAAAGCATGAGGCGCACCTAAGAGCTATGGGCATTAGATGATTAGACATGTGATGTCGGAAGATGACTCTAGTGCAAGTGGGAGACTGTTGGGAGTATGCCCTAGAGGAAATCATGTATGATGATGTTTCCCATTGTATTCATAAAGATATTAAGTTATCCTTGTATAAAAATCTGATGTGTATCATTGAATATGAGATTCAGTTGTGGAACTCTACATTCATGTTTTTTATACTAAATATCTTTTGTCATTGAGGTTGTGCTGGACACACAACTTAGACCAATGTGAAAGTCGGCTTGATGAGTCGGTTCCACTTGGCATGGGCATGGAGATTCTCTTCCGACTTACGCAGATTTGGCTAAAGAGTTTAGAGAGTCGGATTGACCCATATTAAGGTATAATGAACAAGTTGTCATTTGTATATTCAATCAATGTAATCCTTACACCTGAGGTTATTGCACAGTCCGAGTTGAGGATCACGGACTTAGGTTCTATCAAACATTGATCCGTAAATGGGAAGTTATAAAGGCAGAGTTCGGGTCGACTGAGAATCAAGCTGCGTGATGTGAATAACCAAGATGGGATTTTGCCCATCTAGTTGGAGATATATTCTCTGGGCCCTCTCGCATGATATGATTAGGAAAGCATGGCCATGGATGACTCGGTTAAGTGTTAACCGAGGCGATCGACTAAGAGTTAGTCAGATCAATCACTTATCTCATATCGAGAAGAGAGTCGAACTATTTAAGGGATGACAAATATTCGCCTATAGTCTGACAAGGTATATCATGAGGCAAAAGGGACTCAAACACAAGTCGCATTGGAAAGGCAAGTCGTCATGACTCTTTGGTACTTGGGAGTCAGCACGTTCTGCTAGGATCCACTACCGACTGATCGATTGAGAGTTGGACTCCAATCATGTCCAAGTTTCCATGAGCCTGCGGGGTCACACACTTAAGAGCGGGAGCAAGTTGGGAATGGATATGAACCGGAAATCTTTTTGGGTTAGACACGAGCCGGATTTGCACTGAATCAGTGAGTCGGACTCACGGTGACTAATATTATATGGGGTTTAGTTAATGGGACACGAGTGAATGGAGCCCACATTCACTCCCTATATATAGTGGGGCGAAGAAACCTAGGAGGGTTGATCGGTTAGGTCATTCCATGAGTTGGAAACCCTAGCTCCACAGCAGTCCAGCCGTCGTGACGAACCTAGAAGTTCGCCGCCGGTGCTCCTCCTTTTTTGTGTGGATACCAACATAAGTGATGTACGATCAGCACCAAGACAATCGTGAATGGATCGGATCTCGAGGACCACACTGCATCAACTGACGCGCTACATCAGTAATCCACAATTACGCGTCTAGTGGTAAACCTCGTGGCCTTCTACCTCAGCTAGATCTTGGGAACACCACGTGAGAGGGAAAAAGTTTTGTTTTGTCTCTGCGTGGCCCAACAACTATGATTTTGGTAATCAATAGTTTTTCTTGTTACATGTTCCTTGTGACTCTTATGAGTACTCTCCATAAAACACCTTGCTGTCTTGACCTTCTGTTGGATGAAAGAGTGACCCTTCTATGTCAAAAGTAGTTCAACAGCTTGGTTTTGTTGGTATCTATCTCTTCCACCTGTAAAGCTCTACTTAAGTTATCTAGTAGAGGTTTACCTCTTGAAGTCTGTGGTCATGTTCCATCCGTTGGAAGTTCCTTCCCTCTAAAGTTTACCCTCTTCTGAGAGCTCCATGGTCCCAATCCTTATGAAGACCAGTTATGTATCACCTTGAAAACCATCTCCTCTTGTTTCCTCCGTTACCTTGACGTGTTTCATCTAGTTGGATCCAGAGATGTTCGTGAAGCATCTATCCATGAGTAGACCATGAGATACTAAGTTTGTGGTTCCGTGTCATTCCCTCTCTTCCTTAGTGTGTGCAGCCACCTCAACGATTATGAAGCGCTTCGTCCATTCGTTATGGTGGTATGGATCAACCTCTTCGAGAAGATCATCGAAGTCTAGTATAACCATGTTCATTCCATCTTCCTACCTAGGAATATTAGGACGAGAATATTTTAAGGGGGATATAATTGTAACAACCCTAGTTTTATTAAATTATAATTAGGTTTGTATGTGCATTCATGAGCATCATCATTTAAAATGTATGGAACAAATGAATCAAAAACCTAAACCCTAATTTCCTCTCTCTATTTGAAACATTTCAAATGGTGTTGAAATTTTGAAAAGTGCAAAACTTATGGAACCCAAATGGTTATAAACGGTCCCTATAGTATTTCAAAATGTTTACAATTTTTTTTGTAATCTGGAAATATTCAAAACAGATTTCAAATGGACTTACAAAAGAGAGAAAAGAAAACAGAAATACAAAAATAATTTGCAAATAAAAGCAGTCTCCCTCTCACTCTGGGCCGCAGCCCAAACCCTCTCTCTCCCCTCCCGGCCGCTTGCCGCCCACCTGGCCCAAGCGCAGCCCACTCACATCCTGTACCCCTTTGGCCTCTTTTCCATCGCCTTCCTCCTCACCGACGGATGCAGTGAAGCAGCTGCCTGTTGTCTCGCCGCCGGCCGCCACGCGCCAAGATCAATGCCGCCACTCCTGAGCATCTACAAGTACAGTTGGGTGCCGCCGAGACGAATCCTAGCTTTCCTTCTTCCGCATTTCCCTCTCCTTGAGTCGAAACCTAGCCCTAGGCCTCACAGTATACGTTCGTCCCCGCCTTCTTCAGCCACCCCGCGCCGCGCCAAGGCCACCATTGGACGCACCTTGATGCCCTCTTCATCCATGTTGAAGATCATAAGCAGGGGAGCCTCCTCCTCGCTGGAATCGACCCCGAACCACCATCGACAGCCGCCGTTGCCACCATCAATTCATCATCGTCCGAGCTTGCCTCGCCTCCCCGACCTCATTGTCGTGCTCAGGGTGAGCCACTACTTCTCCTAGACCTCTCCATCCTCTCCCTCGCGCTCTGATTTGTGCTTCCGTTGACCACCACCGAGAGCCGCCGCCAGACCTCGTCGGTGCCACCGCCCCGGCGACCATTTTTGGGGTGTGCCACCATAGTACGACTCGCCCTGCTCCCTTCTCTCCAACGCACGCCTTCTCACTGCCCCGCGAGCCCTCTATCTCTGGCCCCGTGCTCGACCTAGGAGGATCTCCATGGCTGATGTCATCATGACGTCAGCTTGGTGCATTTTCCCTTTTTCTTTTGTTTTTATTATTTCAGTAAATGATTTTTGTAATTATTTCAGTAAAGGAAAATACCTTACATGTGGGTCCCTGTTGTAAGTGGTATAAATTTTTTTAGAAATGTTTTCTGTTTAATAAAATGTTAAGAGTAATTTCAAAATGTAAATTATTTTATAATATTCTAAAAATGATTTAAAATGAATTAAAATTGGATAAATTCATAACTAATTCATTTTAAATCAGAAAAATACAAATAATATATCAAAATGTTCAGAAAAATAAGATCTACACAATAGAGCTATAATCATGCATTAATAAACAACTTCAATTGCAAGTTAGTTATAAGAACTAAATGTACCCCTCTCATATGAATCCGGAGTTTTCCAGAATTAGGGTTAACACCCCTCGGAACCCCAATTAATTTTTCAAGCATGCCTTAGAGGTTTATTTAAATGCAACTTAACTCGCCATACCATCATTCTTAATTGAGCATTGCATCAATGCCATGTGTTAATTGTTTCCCCTTTCTTTCCATGTTTGGCTCTTCTCCGATAGAATACGATATCAGAATCAAGATCAAGTCCAAAACTGAAGACCGAGATCAACACCGTCAAAGATCGAAGATCAATAATTGACCAAATGTGATCAAGAGTACCTGGTGTCCAAAGCTCTGCTTTGTGGGTACCAACAGGCAAAGCCAAGCGAAGTCCCCATATGAATCCTATACTTTGAAAGTATTTCAATTGTTTCCATGTGCATGCTATTCTGAAGTCTTTTATTTATAGATAGAGTAATCATTCCTGATGCATGTTACCTTTGAAGCCTATATTCCCTAATCCACTGCTCCTAGCATAACTAGGGTTTGGCTTGTGAAGCGTTGCTAGAGCTGTTACATCTGTTGTAGTTAGCCATGCTTTGCTGTTACCACTGGTCCATATGGTTGATGAATCAGAGCTGCGAATGAACCTAGTGTGACAGGATGACGTGGTATGATTAGAGATGAAATTTAAACATGCTAAGGCTTGTATGGGGGGCCACGGGGGGTTGTGGTTTTTGCAGTCCCATACTTGCCACTACTAGGACCTAGTTCTTGTCTATGGACCAAGATGAGCATACAGCCACACGGGGACCTAGAAACCCGCTCGACCAACTAACTTGCCTAGTAGATTCCATGAGTCACATAGTTCGGGATTTCTGTTCGACATACGCATTCTGGTTCTTCTGGAAGTAGGTGAAGGAGGTGCATTCATAACAGGTAGGTAAGCATGGCCAGGACCAAGAGATGCACGACATTCGTAACCCTGCACACATCATTAGGGACCGGCTTCATGACTCGACCTGTTACAGCATCATCTCCTTAGTGCGTGACTCATGGTCTCGGCGAAAGCAAGGTAAAGGTCGTGGTCAACCACTCTCTGTCGGCCTTCCAAGGAAGAGGGCTTATAGCTTGGCATTAAGAATCAGTTGGTACGTGTGGATAAATTTGTACACCCCTGCAGCTTTTAGAAAAGTCATGTCCACGGTTATGGACGACATGGTGACCAGATTCTAAGATCATAGATAACTTGAACCTAATCTTAAAACTTGGTAGATCAATGTGTGCTTAAGGATGCTTCGTCATGGGTACGAGGGGGTGATCCTAGTTGGTAGGTTCAGCTGATAATGGTTCGGTGGATATCAAAAGATGATCAAAGATAGAGTTAACATTCTCTTATGCCCTTTTAAAATATTCTGATTAGTCGAGATTCTTCTCCCTCTTGTCTTACAAACAAAGATGGCTTTATTAAAAAAACTCCACCAGCCATAGGTATTGCGGAGTACACCCTGTACTCACCCTTTCTTCATTGATACTTTTGCAGCATAGTAGGTGTTATAATAGAAGATGAGTTCTTTACGGCATCGACATCGACGAGTACCTTGGGATTGCCGGTGGGCAGCCTGGAATCTATGGATTGGACGCCATCGTTATGCTTTAGGCCTCTTAGGATATTTGTTAAATTTGCTATACTTAGTAGCATAATTTGCCTTCCGTTGTTTGATGTTTCTGGTCAATGACCGATCCTTGTAATATTTTGGTTATTTGCTCAGTTATGAGCTTGCTATAATAATTTTTGTGTCATAGGGTCACTGTTGTGTTATCAATTCTCTCTATGTACGCTTTCGAGATTTAGGTTAGTCTTATATCAGACCGAGGTCTGGGATTTGTCTAGCCCTAATCCCGGGGGTGTCACGGAAAAATTCTTCCATTATTGTAGGTTTCTGAGTCTTGTTTGAGTCAGATATGTCTTCTTGACTTCAGTCATTTTCCTGCTCGTTTCAAAACTTGAGCCAGATTAAACAGTGTCATGCTGTCTGACAACCTTTTTAGGCCAGGCCTTGTCACTGACAGACATCTCGTCAGCACGAATGTTGGTGGGTCTGTCCTTTATGGAATAGAACACTATTTCAATGCCCGTGCAAGAATCGAGGGGGCGGAGGCGTCATGAGGAAGCCACCTATATCTCTCCTATACGAGTGGTGCAAATCGCGTGGATTAACACGAATCTTGGCGCTGAGGTTAATAAAAGAATAAATCTCTTTCTCCTAGATTCATTCTTCGCCGTTATTCATTGCCTCCTCGTACTCCTCGAGCGTGCCGCATCTAGTCCCATTTGCACACCAAAAAACCCTTAGGGCCACCAATCTTTGACCTTCTTCCGGCGAGATGGAAACAACATCCACCTCCAGAGCGGCAGCGGCGACAGGCATGGCAGCGGCGGGCGATCGTAAGATGCGGAACCTTTGGGTCCCAAGCTTCATGGACACCGCCGAGCTCCAAGAAATGGAGCACAAGGGTTACCTCATTGCCGACGTGTGGCCGAGTAGCGCCGGAGATGTCGTTCCCGCATGGCGCGATGGCGAGCGATTCCTCTTCGGTACACACATCGACCGCAGCCTCAGTCTTTGACCCTTAGATTTCTTCACCGAAGTTCTCCAACATTACGGTGTGAAACTTCACAATCTCCCTCCAAACTCTCTACTTGATCTTAGTTCTCACGCAAGTCTTAGCGAGGGGTTTCTTGGCATTAGGCTGAGTCTCACCCTATTCCGGTACCACTACGGTACCCAGAAGAACTACATCAGTGCTGGTGTTCCTTACACCACCGACACTCTTAGCTTAGTCCTTAGGATAAACCGAGTTTATCCTAGGATTAATGCTAGTGAATCAGTAAAAATATGGGCCAGAACCTTCTTTTATCATAAGGATACTCTGGCTCCAGACAAGGCGGATGGTCTTCCGTCCTTCATCGACGGTGCCGCTTCCCACCGAGAATCGTGGGACGCATAAGCGCCGGAATGGAGACTTTGTCCTCGCCAAAAGGCGGATCGAGTTTTTGATGAAGAACAAGGGGCTCCGTGGATCCGAATTGATCCACTGCTGGATGGATCGCTGGATTCAGCCATTGCAGTATGACGGAGACCGCTTGATGCATATGATCACCGGAGACCGAAAAGACAGCCTGAGGGTCAGTCCGACTCGCATCCCTATGAAGGACTACAAGACCCGGATGCAGTTTTTGATTAAGGAGCGGACAAAGAGGAAGGTCCCCGAAGTCTCCATGAGAATGTTCACTGCCTTCCATCCTCCGACTCTGGTAAATATTTCGACTTTGGTTTAAGCTTTTTCGCTCTTTCCACCTCATCATCCGACTTTATTTTTACTAACGTTCTTAATATTTATCAGTTTGAGAAACTCCCCGAGTACGAGCTTTCCTTTGTTGAGGGTTATTTCTCTGACGACTCGGAAGCAATGGAGGACGACGAGGTGAAAGAAGTTCCTGCAAGCGTAAGGCCTAGGAAACTGTTGTTACTGCTCGCACACAAGAGTTGCTAGTATTTAAAAGGTAATCACCTTTTGATCTTTAGTACTTTGTACATTGTTTCTTTTCAAAGCACACCTGACATTCATTCTTGTGTGTTTTAGAGCTAAGTCTATTTTGAAGATTAAACTAAAGTCGGAAAGCAAGCTAGCCAAGCAACTGCGCCAACAGAAGCTAGCATTATCTCCAGCGATGCCACCTCCAATTCCAAGCAGTACTCAAACCTTAGCACCAGAGGTTTCTGTTTGATGGGGATATACCGAGTAGGGTATACCCATCAGGACATTCCCTACTAGATCATACTCTCAGTGAGTGGGCATGTGATACATTGGAAACGTATCTATAATTTTTTATGTTCCATGCTTGTTTAGTATCTACTTTGCTTTGCTTTGTCTACAATTTGAGGTGTTTTTATACGTTTTTTGGTACTAACCTATTAACAAGATGCCATAGTGCCAGTTGATTGTTTTCTTCAGTTTTTGGTTCCAGAAAGTCAGAAAATCAATATTCTTGGAATTGGACAGGACAAAATCCAAAGTCAATATTTTACCGTGGGTAACACGGAGCCAGAGTACGAGACGGAGGGGAGGCACCAGGGGGCCACACCACCTGGCGGCACGGGCTAGGGTTAGCCGCTCCTGGGGGGTGTGACCACCCTGGCCACCCCCTGCCTCGCCTCTTCGCCTATAAAGACCCCCCGATGCGAAAACCCTAAGTACCCGATCAATATTCCACGAAACCATCTGTAGCCTCCGTCACCATCGTCCCTAGATCGGGGGGACCTGAAGCTCTTCCCGGCACCCTACCAGAGAGGAGATCATCCCGGAGGCCGTCTTCTTGATCATGCCAGCCTCCGGTATGAAGCGTGAGTAGTTCCACCTTGGACTACGGGTCCATGTAGTAGTTATATGGTTGTGTCTCCTCCTTTCTGCTGTCATGTTTAAGTCTTGTGAGCTCCGTTCACGATCAAGATCTCATCTATTTGTAATCATGCATGTTGTGTTTGCCGGGATCCGATGGATATTGAGATCACCATGTCAGATTGATTAATGGTTTTTCTTATTGATTTTATCATGTTTGTGTTGTTTTTGATCTTTCATGTTCTCCGTTTCTAGTAGCTATCTTGGCTAAGTAGATGCTAGTGACTCCAAGAGGGGGTATTTATGCTCGATAGTGGGTTCATGCCTCTATTTAATCTAAGGGAAGTGATAGAAATCTCTAAGGTTGTAGATGTGATATTGCCACTAGGGACAAAACAACAGTCTCTTGTTCATGGAAAAAGTGGATTGTTTACCTTACACACTCTGCTTAAAGCGGTTGTCTGTTGCTCGCAACTTAATACTGGAGGGGGTTCGGATGATAACCCGAAGGTGGATTTATAGTCATAGATGCAGTTAGATGGTGGTCTATGTATCTTGTTGTATTGCCCAATCAAATCTCATAGGATCATGAATGTCTAGTATTGTATTGTTATTCCTTGCCCAGTCCTGTCAATAGCCCTGATGTAATTTGTGTACCCAGCATGCCATGTTTGTTTATCTAAGGAGAACACCTCTAGTGAACTATGTACCCGGTCCATGTTTACCATTTATATATCTTCCATTGTTACTTTTTTACTTTCCGCAAACCACTATTACCTTCCACACCATACAGTTAATCCTTTGTTATGTTAAACCCGTGAGATTGATAACCTCACTATTTGTTGGGGCAAAGTCTTGAGTTTGTGTTGTGCAGGTCTCCAAGTTGTTAGCAACACCTTTGAGTCTTTTCCTTCCTGCTACTGGTTCGATAACCTTGGTTTCTTACTGAGGGAAAACTTGCTGATGTGATCATCACACCTTACTCTCGGGGTCTCCCAACGAGGCGTTGACAACAAGCCCATCACAAGCTTTTCTAGCTCCATTGCCGGGGAGGCTAAGGACGTCTTCACATGGGGAGTCCTTCTCGACCTTTCTCTTTACTTAGTTTTTGTTTTTCTTAGTTTATTTTGCTTAGTTTTGTTTGCCTATTATTATCAAAAACTCCAAAAAAATTATTTTAGTTTGGTTTTCTTTCCCTTATCAAGAACACAAAAAAACTAGTTCCTTCTCTGGTTGCTGTTGTTGTTGGCTTGCTCCACTTTTGCCAAAATGAACTTTGCTGAGAACACCAAGTTGTGTGACTTCACTAGCACAAAAAACAATGATTTCCTAAGTACTCCTATTGCTCCACCTGCTCCTGATGCTACCTTTTATGAAATTAAGCCTGCTTTGTTGAATCTTGTGATGAGAGAACAATTTTTTGGTGCTAGTTTTGATGATGATGTTGCCCACATCAATAACTTTGTTGAACTTTGTGAGAGGCAAAAATATAAGGATGTAGATGGATATATTATTAAGCTCAAGTTGTTTACTTTCTCCTTGAGAGGAAAAGCTATAGAATGGTTGCTATCCTTGCCTAGAAATAGTATTGATTCTTGGATTAAGTGGAAAGATGCTTTTATTGGAAAGTACTACCCTCCTGCTAAGATTATATTTATGAAAAGCGATATTATGAAATTTAAACAACTTGATAATGAACATGTTTCTCAAGCTTGGAAAAGAATGAAATATTTGGCTAAGAATTGTCCCACTCATGGACTTACTACTTGGATGATTATCGAGACTTTTTATGCAGGTTTGAACTTCTCTTCAAGAAACCTGTTGGATTCAGGTGCTGGAGCTACCTTTATGACCGTAACCTTGGGTGCTGCAACAAAACTCCTTGATAATATGATGGTTAATTATTCTGAATGACACACTAAGAGAGCTCCACATGGTAAGAAGGTAAATTCTGT
Organism: Avena insularis; assembly: GCA_023614405.1. Taxonomy (NCBI): domain Eukaryota; kingdom Viridiplantae; phylum Streptophyta; class Magnoliopsida; order Poales; family Poaceae; genus Avena; species Avena insularis. The sequence continues at coordinate 37,823 of JAJUPC010000031.1, read as the reverse complement.
TGAAGAAACCTCCTCTTTGACTGATAAGATTGATGTTATCATGGCTATGCTTGTTAATTGGAAAGCTCCTTTAGATCCTAATAATGTTCCCTTAGCCTCTTTGGTTGCTCAACAAGAGCAAGTTGACGTGAGCTTCATTAGGAATAATAATTTTGGCAACAATACTTATGGTAATAATTATAGGCCTTATCCTCCTAATAATGACAATACTTATCATGGTAGAATGCCTAGTGAAGATAGGATTATAGCTAGAAATTGGAAGATCCACTAAATTATTTATGCAAATGCAATATGAGCAAAACAAGATATTCACTAAAACTATGGAAGAACAGTCTGCTATCTTGAAAAATATTAGTCACTAGCTTGAGAATTTGAATAGATAAATTCCTAGTTTATAGTCAAAAAAATTGACTACTGAGAAAAATATTTCCTCTTCGTCTGAAGCACAGTCCTCTTTGATTAATAAAATGGCTGCTAAACCTGAAACTTTCGAATGTACCTTTGCTGCTACTCATGCCATACAAGTTACTATTGATGAAAATGTTATACTGTTATCCCAACTTCATGCTAAGTGGGAAATAGAAGCTGAAATTGCTAGAAACAATAGTGTGTGCACTATCACCACCACCAATATGGATGCCACTAAACCACAATAAGTCCATATTCCTCCTACCACAATGCCTAAGCCCAATGAGTCTACTACTAGTGATGCTAACTTTGATTTTGATCTTGATGGTTGCAATATTTCTGAAGTGATTATGTTCCTACAAAAGCTTGCTAGAAGTCCTAATGCTAGTGATATGAATGTGGATTTCACCAAACACATTACAGATGCACTTATTAAAATTAACGAAGATAAGTTGAGACACAAAGCTTCTATTCCTAGGAAAGTATAATATAGTTGGGAATCCATTATTAATATGCAAGTGAATGACTTTGATCTCAAAGCTTCATGTGGCCTCGGTTCTAGTGTCTCTATTGTGCCTAGAGAGATTTATGAAATACTTGATTTGCCACCTTTGAAAGATTGTTATTTGTATGTCCCACTTAATGATAATGCTAAAAATAAACTCATGGGGAGTGTTAATGATGTTCTTATTATGGTTAACAATGCTTCTGTCCCTGTTGATTTCTATGTTTTGGATGTTGAATGCAATGCTTCTTGTCCTATTACTTTGGGACGACCTTTTCTTAGAACTGTTGGTGCCATCATTGATATGAAAGAAGGCACCATTAAATATAAATTTATATTCAAGAAAGGTATTGAGCACTTCCCTATGAGGAGAGAGAAGTTGCTTTTTTCTCCTCCTTTGAAAGAAAGGTTTGATATTAATGCTTCTTCATTTGAAAACACTTGATTCTTGCTTCTTGTGCCTATCTTGAAGGAGCTAAAGAAAAATACTTGTTGGGAGATAACCCAAGAGTTTTATTGAGTCTTGGAAGTTATTAATTCAGTATTGATCTATCCTTATCCTTTTCGTTTGCTTTTTGTGCCAAGAATGACCTCTAATGAGAGGGAAGTAAGATTTGGGGAGTTGTTGTCCCGAAACAGATTTTTGAGCTCCACCGTAAAATATCGTGAGGAATCTCTGTAAGTCGTATTGAGCTGATATTTTGCAAATAAATCCCCAAGTATGTTAGACAACTTTCGTTAGTTCAATACATTTTGATTTGAGCAACAGAATGTCTTCAAAAAAATTGGTTTCTACTTGCTGGTCTGTTTTGACAGATTTCTGCCATTATATGCATTTTCTTCTTATTGATTCCTATTTGGGTTCTTTTTGGGAAATAGAGATTTTTGAGGGAATTGCTAAAGTAGCTTGGGTTTTTAGTGATAGTTTTTCTGTTCTAAAGCTAAACCCAAGGGTCTATTATCTTTTCAATACACTAATGTAGCTAATTAAGATTGTGTGATGTTTTATATGGAGGAAAAATTTCAGGTGTAGAGAGAGAATGATGTAATGAGATGAAGAATGGACAAAAGCTCAAGCTTGGGGATGCCACCCTGTGTCACCCCACGAAATATTCAAGAGGTACAAGCGTCAAAGCTTGGGGATGTTCAAGGCATCCCCTTCTTCATAAATAAAAAGCTCAGGTCTTTCTAGACAATTCATTTTTATTGTTTCATGCACTGTTGTGTTGTTCTTGGAGCGTATTAGTTTTCCTTTGGTGTCCTTATTTTTCTTAGTTTGCTTGAATAAATTAGTTTGTACCCCCTTCTCGCTGTGTTGTTTCAAATAAGTTGATTGGTGCTGGAGAGGAGTAGAAAGTTCTTGCTTGAGTAGTACAAGAGGAGCTTGCTTTGACTGTGACTTATACTTTATCATGTCATGCTAGGTGTTGTTTTGACCTTATTCTTAGTGATTATTGTTGTAGCATGACTTGTTCCAAACAATTGGGATTTCTTAGTGTGCCTTGAAGGAACCATGCGTTGTTTTAGCATACAAAAGCATATTATTGTGGTATTCTCCTTTGATGCTTTGTTTGGGTTGACTTGGCACATGCTCACACCATGTTATGACTATGAACAATTCACCATATCCTCTATGATCATTTAGTCCTTGACTTGTAGTACCACATCATGCTTTGATTAGTAATGTTTTGTTGCTCTGCATGATTATGGCCATTATTACTCTCTTAGTTGGTCGCTCCCAGTCTTTTGCTAGCCTCCACTTGTATGAGTAAGCTCTACTCATGCATCCAACTCCCAATAAATCAAGTTATTCCAAAGTGTCCAGCATAAATTCCTATGCATGATGTGTTACACCATTCCAAGTATATTCTTGTTTTCATCTATCTTCCAATTAAAAAGTATTTTTATGTGAAAATTTAGTGATTAAAGATCGCACGAACTTGATGGCACACTGGAATTAGCAGAACCGTATTGTCATGGGGAACACTTTCAACATTGCACTTATACTTTTTACACAGTTGATATCATGCTCTTTTGTCTATGCATGTCGTCGGTGTGAAATGAAAGGGGAGCTTGTAAGTCCATGGAGTTATGTATGTGTGTTAGATAAACACCTGGGCCGCTACACTAATCCATGCCTAATCATGGTGGAAACTTGTAGCATCACTATAGTGACATCTATGAAGTATTCTTCTTATAAAAAGAGATAGAGCAAAAAGAGATTGAGAAAAAGAAAAAAAGAAAAGAGGAAAGAGAGAAAAAAGCACCATATTCCCATGGTAAATAAGAAGAATGCTGAGATGCTCATTGTTTGCTTTCCTTGTCATTTTGGTTATGGGATAGCTCCTGTACCATGTGCAAGGGGTACCCCGTTGGCGGTTCTCTATGATACACATGTACATACTATAACAAGAACTTGCAAGTAACTGAACTTGAGTAGCATTAGGAGCGGCCCTCGTATTCAAGGGACACGAGATAGCCAACTTATACTTTGTCAAGCATATAGTCCATAGTTTGTCCACTTTAACCTTAATCACTTCAAGATGCTTATGATAGGGGCAATGAGAGCTGAAAGCAAACAAGTACCATAATTTTTGGAAGCTCTTTTTGAGACATGAAATCCCTGCTTCCCTTATGAAGGGCATTTCTTCCACCATTATATTGAGTCTCCACCTTCTATCTTTAGGCACCAATTAAGATATCATAAGGTCATTCTTAGTTCTATGTGCATTGTCCCAAAACTTATTGATTGATGCATATTGTTGATATTACTTGTTCTTGTGCTATTTGTATCTAGTCACTCTTATGAACTTGAAAGGTGTCCTATGCATCTATTTGCTAGTCCACGAGGGACAAGATGAATGCAACTATGGCATGTTTTATGTATGTGAAACAAACAAACGTTTTTCAATGCATGTTATTCATGATCTTTGTTTGTAGAATTTCTTGTTGCATGCATAGTGACTTTGTCCTACTATTAGAACTCCATCTTTCATGCTCATGTTTAGAGTTCTCTGATCCCAGCGCTCAATGCTTGCAAATGGTTTGATCTTGATTTTGATGGTGCCTGTCACCTCAAAAATTATTCTTTTTATCACTTACCTACTCGAGGACGAGAAGGAGTTAAGCTTGGGGTTGCTTGATACGTTGGCAACATATCTATAATTTTTTATGTTCCATGCTTGTTTAGTATCTACTTTGCTTTTCTTTGTCTATACTTTGAGGTGTTTTTATATTTTTTTCTTGTACTAACCTATGAACAAGATGCCACAGTGCCAGTTGCTTGTTTTCTTCTGATCTTGGTTCCGGAAAGGCAGAAAATCAATATTCTCGGAATTGGACCGGACAAAAGCCAAAGTCAATATTTTACCATGGGGAACACGGAGCCAGAATACGAGACGGAGGGGAGGCACCATGGGTCCACACCCCCTGGCGGTGCAGGCTAGGGTTAGCTGCACTTGGGGGGTGTGACCATCCTGGCCGCCCTCCTGACTCGCCTCTTCGCCTATAAAGACCCCCCGATGCCAAAACCCTAAGTACCCGATCAATATTTCATGAAATCGTCTATAGCCGTCGCCACCATCGTCCCTAGATCGGGGGGACCTGAATCTCTTCCCGGCACCCTAACAGAGGGGAGATCATCCCGGAGGCCTTCTTCTTCATCATGCCAGCCTACGGTATGAAGCGTGAGTAGTTCCACCTTGGACTACGGGCCCATGTAGTAGCTAGATGGTTGCATCTCCTCCTTTGTGCTATCATGTTTAGATCTTGTGAGCTCCGCTCATGATCAAGTTCTCATCTATTTGTAATCATGCATGTTGTGTTTGCAGGGATCTGATGGATATTGAGATTACTTTGTCAGATTGGTTTTATCTTATTGATTCTATCATGTCTTTGTTGTTTGTGATCTTGCATGCTCTCCGTTTCTAGTAGCTATCTTGGCCAAGTAGATGCTAGTGACTCCAAGAGGGGGTATTTATGCTCGATAGTGGGTTCATGCCTCTATTTAATCTAAGGGAAGTGACAGAAAGCTCTAAGGTTGTAGATGTGTTATTGCCACTACGGAGAAAACAACGGTCTCTTGTTCATGGAACAAGTGGATTGTTTACCTTACACACTTTGCTTAAAGCAGTTGTCTGTTGCTTTCAACTTAATATTGGAGGGGGCTCGGATGATAAACCGAAGGTGGATTTATAGTCATAGATGCAGTTGGATGGAGGTTTATGTATCTTGTTGTATTGACCAATCGAATCTCATAGGATCATGAATGTCTAGTATTGCATTGTTATGCCTTGCTCAGTCCTATCAATTGCCCTGCTGTAATTTGTTTACCCAACATGCCATGTTTGTTTATCCAAGGAGAACACCTCTAGTGAACTTTGGACCCTGGTCCAATCTTTACCAGTGATACATATTCCATTGTTACTGTTTACTTTCTGCAAACCACTATTACCTTCCACACCATACAGTTAATCCTTTGTTATAGAAAACCGGTGAGATTGACAACCTCACTGTTCATTGGGGCAAAGTCTTGAGTTTGTGTTGTGCAGGTCTCCAAGTTGTTAGAAATACCTTTGAGTCTTTTCCTTCCTCCTACTAGTTCGATAACCTCGGTTTCTTACTGAGGGCATACTTTCTACTGTGCTCATCACACCTTGCTATTGGGGTCTCCCAACGAGGTGTTGACAACACACCCATCAGCCTATAGGACGGCGACTAGACCGCGACCCAAGAGGGAGCCAAGCGACTAGAAGCTAAAGGCCCAGAAGGGTAGCTAGGCCCAGTTGGATTAGGGCAAAACCTTTCGAGTCCTTATCCATCTCGGTTGTATATATGTAAACCCTAGCGAGGTGACCCTATATAAATATCCCTAGGGCACGCATAGCACATACATTACATCATACACCCCATCGACTAGCCGCCTAGCCACTGAGCTCGCCCACTATAATCTCTCGATAATACAATCTAGCAGGATTAGGTCTTTACCCTCCGAGGGGCCGAACCTAGGTAAAACCTTGTGTATCCGCCCTCATCTCGCACCGCAGATGGCTGGCCGCCCTTGCCCCTTGTTCTACTACTCACTTCCAGACGCAGCATCTGCCGTGACCATTCCCATGACAGTGGCACCGACTGTGGGGCCTGGTCGGTCAGGCCTGAGTTCTGCGGCGAGACCCTACTTAACCATCAACCCGACGATTTCCACCGGCCGCATGATCGCCATTGGCGAGATCCTCCAGATCTTGCCCAGCAGTACGTCCTGGCGCCGCGTTCGGTCATGCACAACGTCATCATGCCGGTCGGCACGATAAGCCTCTTCATCGGCTTCACCGACGTCATCGTCTCGGAGGATTCGGCACTCATCGGCGAGTCTCCGCCACGCGATTGGCTCTCTAATAGCCAGGTCCGCACCAACCACTGCCTCGCCTCTGAGTACGACTCGGCCAACGGCAACGTGGCCGAGATCAACGTCGTCGCGGCCGACGCAGCCCTCCATGACGACGCCGACTAGGCATCCCCGGATTCAGTCGCCGGATCCATCATCGCTGCGTCACCAGAAGGTCCATCACCCAAGTCTTGAATGTTGGGGATTTCGAGGATCCATCCATCCTCGGGATCTTCGATTCCGACTCCAGCCGGAGAATTCCGGCGACCTCTACGCTAGATCTGGCCGTTTCATCACGACCTACATGTCGAGCGGCGCGAGTGCCCCACCATACCCTTCTCCATGTCGATCCCGCTGACCGCAGCGACGGGGGAAGTCGAGAAAGCTCGCCTGTGCCTCAAGGAGGCAGTTCGCAAGGAACAAGACGAGCGCGAAAAATTTCGCCTCGAGCAGGCCACAGCACAGGAGCTATCGCTCTACCACCAGTGCCGCATCAGGCCGCGCCTGAACCCACCGTGAAGGGCCGCGCCCCAAATTTCGACGAAGACAACGATCGCGAGAGGGTGATCTGCGAGAACGCGCCTCCAGGCTTTAGCGGCCGCCCGCCACCAGGAGCACCAGCGAGTGGAGCTCCCTCATAGCCACCCGGCGGCGTGCCCCCTCCCAACCAGCCGAGAGTCCTCATATCTCCGCAAGAGCAGGACGCGAACGGTCTCCCGCTATACTCCACCCCGATGGATAACGTCATCGCGGGGTAAGAAGCACGTCATAGGCGAGGGCGCGCTGCAAATCCAGTACGCCAAGGCCCTACTCGTCAAGGCTGTCGAGCAGCAAGTCGCAAGAGCTGACTCGCGGGGGCGCATGTACTCCCGCTCCTTCGGAAGCAGAGCGGCCGCACATCGATGGCAAATACCCTCAAATTCCCGCCACCCGAGCCCGTGAAGCTCCATCCACGGGTCGCCTATCCAGCGCTCTCCACCAACGACCCGTGACCGCTGAACAACACGGTCACCGTCAACGGGCAGCCAGCCGACGCGCGGACCCACATCATCAACAAACAGAGATAGCGCGCATGCCAGCCAACGACCTGAGGCACACCCTCACCAACCGCAACGATGACGATCCAAGGTGCTCGCTCAGTCGAGTCGGCCCATAGTTCTTGGGACCGATGATCCGAGGCAAGAAATACCCGACGAACTTCAAAGCATCGAAGGAGATCCAAAAGTACGATCCCACGTACGAACCGACCGTGTGGCTGGACACATACCTCATGGCGATGGGAATCGCTGGCCATACCGACCTCCTTGCCGCTCTCTACCTCCCCCTGATGATGGAGGGAGCGACGCGATAGTGGATCGCATTGACTCCTGGCAGGACATGCGTGTGGCCTTTTTCAGGCACTTCGAGGGCTCCTACACCCGTGCAACCACCATCGAGGACCTATAGAGATGCGTCCAGGGACCCCGCTAGTCAACCCGCAACTGGGTCCAATGGTGGCAAGACCTATGGATCAACGCTTTCGGCATCCACCCAGACACGGCGATCCACTGCTTCAAGAATTCGTGCCGGTATGAGCCCCTGGTCGCCAAGATCAAGCGGGTGTAAAAGACGCTCAACAACATCCCAAACCTCCTCGAGATTGCCAAACGGTACACGGAGGAGGATCTGAACCAGGAAATCGACGATGAGTCGGGTTGGAATCGCTGCCGAAGCGGTCACGACAATGGCAGGCAGCGCGAGCTACGTTGCATCAACACTCGCCTCATCGGCAAGCGCCGCGGTGACAGGCGAGTCAACTTCATCGTCAACGCGGGCTACATGCCATGCGACCCCAAGAGCTTCTGCCGTGATGGAGGCCAGCACCGCGACGGCGGAAACTACCGAGCGAGGCCGAAATTCGACCCCGTAGCTCTCCTCAACCAACCCAGTGTGTTCCACGGTAGGGAGGGGAAACCCTCCACACACACAACTACCGACTGCCACTCTATGAAGGAGATCAAGAAGGCACAGCGTGCAAGGGAGGACCCCAACAATAACCCGCCAAATGGTGGGGCATTTGGGAAAGAGGATGGATCGCTCCACACCTTTACCGGGCTTGGCACCAAACACGAGAAGAAGGTCCTCGCCCGTGCCGTCTCCGTCAACGTGGTGTCCCAGGTCGACGTCCCCCGCTTCCTCAACTGGTCCGAGAAGCGCGTCACGTGGATCCGCGAGGACCACTCGCCACGTATCGAATACCCCGGGCGAGTCGCCCTTGTAGTCAAGCCCAAAGTAGGCGACTACTGGCTCCCCAAGACATTGATGGACGATGGGAGATCCATTAACATCCCCTACTTGGACACGTTCAAGCGATCGTGGCTCCTGCAGTCGATGATCAAGATGACCCTCACAACCTTCCACGGCATCGTCCCCGGTTGGAAGGCGTACCCGATCAACAAGGTGATGCTTCCAGGCACCTTCGGAACATTAGACAACTTCCACACCGAGAGGATCGTCTTCGAGCTGGTGAACTTGACCAGCCCCTACCACTGCGTCCTGGGGCAACAAGCATTCGACAAGTTCATGGCGGCACCACATTACGCGTACAACATTACGAAGCTCCCAGGACCATGCGGCATCATCACCATCCACGGCGACCCCGACATGGCCATTAAACTGCAAGGAAAAAGGCGCAGAGCTCGCGGACACCATCATCACCGTGAAGGCCAATCACGTAGAAGACCTCGCCAGATATGTGAGTGGGGTCGACAAAGACAACCCCACAATCCTGAAGAAGCCCAATGAGGAAAACACCGAGTCGACCGTGTTCGAGGCCACCACGCACACCCGCACCGTCGAGCTGGTCCCAGGCGACTCCAGCCAGACGGTCACGATCAGGACAGGCATGAGCCCCGCATAGGAAAGCACTCTCATCGTGTTCCTCCATGAGAATCGCGATATCTTCGCATGGAAGCCATCCAACATGCCAGGTGTCCCAAGGGAACTCGCTGAGCACAAAATCAACACCGACCCCAAAGCACAACCTGTAAAGCAGTCGGTGCCGCCCTTCAATGAAGAGCGCCGCCGAGCAATCGCCGAGGAGGTGCAGCGTCTACTCACCGCAGGCTTCATCCGGCCCATCAAATGCTCCAAGTGGCTGGCAGACCCAGTCCTGGTCGAAAAGAAGACCTGGAGAATGTGTATCGACTACACCAACCTCAATAGCGCCTGCCCAAAGGAGCAGTTTGTCCTCCCGCACATCGATCAGATCATCGACTCGACCGGGGGCTCGGGGTCGATGTGCTTCCTCGACCCGTATTTTTGTTTCAAACATATCAAGATGGCAGTCGAGGATGAGGAGAAGACGGCGTTCATCATGCCATTCGGTGCCTTCTTCTACACCGACATGACGTTCGGCCTCAATAACGCCTGTGCGACCTACCAGCGATGCATGCAGGAGTGCCTTGCGAGCCAAATTGGCCGCTACATCCACGTCTACATCGATGACGTGGTGGTAAAGTCAAATCGCCAGGATGATCTACTCGTCGACCTGGCCGAAACCTTCACAAACCTGCAGAGGTAAAATATTAATCTCAACCCAGGGAAGTGCACCTTCAGCGTACCAACTAGACAGCTACTAGGGTGTGTAGTCTCCAAGCGAGGCATCCAGGCAAACCCCACCAAGATCAACACGATCGCCCGGCTCGGAAAACATGAGTGCCTCCGTGATGTCCAGAAGTTGGCCGGGCGAGTCGCGGCTCTCAGTCGCTTCATCCCCTGACTAGGCGAGAAGGCAATGCCTCTCTACCGCCTGTTGCGCAAGAACCCCATGTTACAATGGGACAAGGAGGCAGATGACACACTCAACACACTCAAAGAGGTTATACTCGCAGCACCGGTACTCGCCGCCCCCGTCGAGAAGGACCCGATGCTTGTCTACGTCGCAGCGTCCGAGCAAGTCGCTAGCACCGTCATGGTCGTTGAGCGAACAGAGGAGGGCAAGGAGCGCACCATACAGCGTCGGTCTACTACATCAGTGAAGTCCTCATGGACTTGCGACAGCACTACCCGCAATACCAGAAACTAGTGTACACAGTCTTCCGAGCCTAGCGACGGCTACCCCACTACTTCTAGGAGCACCCAATCACAGTCATATCTTCCGCACCGCTGTAGGACATCATTTGCAACCGCGAGGAGACTAGGCGGGTCGGCAAGTGGGCCAGAGAATCTTCCTTACCTCCACTACTGGTCGCTCCACTTGGACGGGTCCAAGAATGCGGATGGCGCATTGGAAGGAATCATATTCACCTCTCCCAAGGGCGACAAGCTCCACTATGTGTTGTACCTCGACGTCACCCCCTGCACCAAAAACATGGCCGAATACGAGGACCTCCTTCACGGCATGTAGTCTTCCAAGGAGATGAACGTCAATCGCCTACGGTTCTACGGTGACTCTGACCTCGTGGCAGCGCAAGGCGCCGAAACCTATGATGTCGTCTCCCCCACCATGGCGGCATACCGCCAAGCAGTGGACCAGCTAGGGGGCCACTTCGGCGGCTACACTGTCGAGTGGATCGACCGGCGCAAGAAGGAGGAGGCCGACGCTCTCTCTCACACCGGGCAGCTCATTAAACGCCACCCACCAAAATCTTCCTCGACACCATCCACAAGCCCTCTGTCTCTCCCCCGAAGGAGATCGACCTCGGGATCCCGCTGCAACCAGAGCCTACCCTAGTCGCCATGGTCGCTGAACCTAGCGACTAGACCACGCCATACCTCGCCTACCTCAAAGACGATACCCTGCCAGCAGATGAGACGAAGGCACACATGTTCGTGCACCGTTGCAAGTCCTTCGTCATCATCAACGGCGAGCTCCACAAGCGGAGCAACCTAGGGAAGGACGCAAGATCCTCCAAGACATCCACGCAGGCGACTGCGGCCACCACGCCGACGCCCGGTCCCTAGTCACCAAGGCCAAGCGACACAGCTCCTACTGGATCAACGCGCATTCTAACGCGGTCGACATCGTCCAACGTTGCGTCGGGTCCCAGAAATACGCCAACCAGATGCACATACCCATCTCGGTGCTCAAGACCATCCCCATCATCTAGCCATTCGACGTATGTGGCATGGACATGGTGGGACCCTTAAAGAAGCCCCCCTACGGCAATACCCACCTCCTAGTCGTAGTCGACAAATTCACCAAGTGGGTGGAGGCCAAGACAGTCCGGTAGTGCGACGGGAAGACCGCGGCCAAATTCCCCCGCGAGCTCATCTACTGCTATGAGTCCCCGCATAGAATCATCACGGAAAATGGCACAAACTTCACCAAGGGTACCATGGCATAATTATGCGAGGAGCACAACATACGGCTCAACCTCGCCTCAGTCGCCCACCCGGAGTCCAATGGCCAGGCGGAACACGCAAACCAGAGCATCTTCCATGGCCTCAAGCCACGACTGCAAGTTCCCCTCAAACGAACTCCGGGATCTTGATTTGAGGAGCTCCCCTCCGTCATATGGGGCATCCGCGCCTCCGTAAATTTGTCGACGGGGTTCATGCCCTTCTTCATGGTATACGGTGCCGATGCCATCATTCTGACTGACCTGGAGCACGACTCGCCACGTGTTGTCAACTACACTGAAGCCGACAACAAGCTCGCATGCCAAGACGGGGTTGCACAGCTCGACGAAGCACGCGACATGGCTCGCTCCCGCATCGCCATCTACCAGCAGGGACTTTGCCGCTACCACAGCCTCTGAGTCCGAACTCGCACCTTCTAGGAAGGCGACCTAGTCCTATGAATGATCCAGGACAAGAAGGGCATGCACAAGATCTCTCCCCCATGGGAGGGAGCATTCGCCATAGGGCGAGTACTTGGCAACGATGCCTATTACATCATCGACGTTCAAGGCGACGGACAACTCGACATCAAGAGGCCGTGGAATGTAGATCGCCTAAGGAAGTTCTACACCTATAACTCCAACCTTTACTCCCCCGGCATGCAATGAAATACATTCGACTCTCACAAATTATGTCTACTCTCCAATTCTTCTACAAGTCGCACTCGTAACTAAAGCACTATGCTACTCACGAAAGTCAACCCTGGGCTGCACGACTGACACGGCTAAGTAGTGGGACGGAAGGGCATCAAAGAAACTTGGGCCTTGTGTCGTCCACGAAAAACGCTAACCTAGAGCCCCCATCGGAGTATCCCCTCTTGATTGGCCCGCCGGTCCAAGACAACCGCACACGCTTCATATAGTGACATGTTCCTCTGCATCCTCGGCGTAACGACTCGAACGATTAAGTACCACGCTCGGGGACTCGGTTGTACTCTACACCCGCGTGGCTCGGGAACACACCAAGTACGATAGTGCGCCCTGGAATTACCATACGACAGGCTCCTCGAGTTAGGCGGAGTAACACTCCACGTACAACGCAGCTCCGTCCTCACCTACCTTGGGCATGCAACTAGAATGGCTAAGTACCACGCTCGGGGACTCGCCCAACTGACCCCGTTCGCATACGGGAAAACGGCTAAGTATAGAGCACTACTGACCCCGTTCGCTTCATACAGTGACCCCTTGGGGTTGCCAAGCGACTGGCTTTCCAAGCCACGGCGAGTCGACCTCACCTAACTAACAGAAAAAAATCAAATAAGCATACATAAACACGAGGTAAACCCCATTAAAAGGGTTGACGCGCTCAGGGACTCGCACAACAAACTAACCAAATCCAGAATGAACTAACTCAATATGCCATAATTCCATACAGCAACAAAATATTGTTTGCTTACAAGGGCTCATACTTATCCATTTCTACTAATACAAATGTGAGTCGGCAAACTGTCTACTCCGTAGGCTTCGAGGACAACATGCCGCCACCACCACAAACGCGAATGAAGGGAACCCACAAATTCGAGGGGTACGTCGTCAGGCTGCCCGCCATCACCGACCGGAAGGTTGCTCCATCTTGAAGTCACGATGCGCTGGCTCGGCTTCATTTGGAGCCACGATAGTCTCCAGGTACAGCAGAAGGTCGCCCATTGCCAGCACCCGCTCGGAGTATGAGTCGCCATCGCGGTCAACTTCAGAACTTCGGAGATCACCACCAAGCCATTCGCCGATGGCTCAGTGTAGTCGCGGCCCCGTGGCGAAAAGCTGACCGCGACATATAGTCGACCACCGCCGGCGCCCTTTCAAGGTAACGCCACACCTCCGTGAGCTTTCTAGGAATCTCTTTCGTGGGCGAGATCTCCTGGAGATATGCGCAAATGCATGTCGCTGAGAGGGCGGCAGAGTCCACCAGCATGGTGATGCACTGCTTGGCATCATACGTCTGCACCTCCGACTCGTCGTCAAGTACTTTCCCTGCAATCAATACCATTTCAGCATCAGAAGGACGCACAACTTTGGGTACTTTCCTGGCATAAGTGACCCGCCAGCCCAGGAAATTGCTGACATAAAAACAAGTATAAAAAGAACACCACGGAGTGGACGGAAGAGCCTAGTGGTGAAGTCTTGAAAACCTGACAACTCGTCATGCAATATAGCGACAAGAGCATCGTAGAACTTCCGTTCGTCTGCCGCTGCAGCGACAACATCCTTGGCCCTATCCTCTGATGATCTCGCTTCCGCCATGGCAGCCTTGATAATCCTCTCCAACTTGGCTTGTCGCCTCTCCACGGCGGTCAATGACAACTAGGCAGCTTCCAACTCGCTGGCCGGGACAAGACCCTCGCAGGCCTTGGCAACCGCGGGGGAATGCTCCTCTGCAGCGAAACGAGAGTGAGACTCCAAATAAGCACAAGCAAAGAAATTGAGAAGGTAACTTGAACACCTACCATTGGTCGTTGTCGTGGGAATGACCACGACAGATGCTGCAATCGGCAGCGAGTAGTAGAACAAAGGGCAAGGGCGTCTAGCCATCTGCGGTGCGAGATGAGGGCGGAGACACAGGGTTTTACCCAGGTTCGGCCCCCCGGACGGTAAAGACCTACTCCTGCTAGATTGTATTATGATGGAGGTACAATGGGGCGAGATCGACGGCTAGGCAGCGAGTCGCTTGGGTGGATGATGGAACGTCTCCTCTACATGCCCTGTAGGGAGGTTTATATAGACTCATCCCCCCTAGGGTTTACATATCTCAACCAAATTAGTTAAGGTTTCGGTACTCATTTTAACCTAATCCGACTGGGCCTATCTACTCTCCTGGGCCTTCAGCTTCCAGTCGCTCGGATCCACTCTAGGTCTTGATCCAGTCGCCGTCCTGCAGGCCCACTCGCCAGTTCCTGGGCCAGTCGGAAACGTCCTGCTGGGTATACCCCGGTAGGCATATCCCCATCAGTAGTCCCCGAGGCCGTCGTCGATTGGGCGCAGGTGGTTGCTGGCAGTCGGAGCATACGGGTCCAATGCGGACACCCAGTCGAATCGGTGGCGGGCTCCTGAATAAAGGAAAAAACTAGTCATTCTGGTCATAAAGACAGCAGTCAATCTGGTCGCAGCTCGGCGAACGGGTCGGCGAAATATTTAGTCACTGTTGTAGTGATCGGGTCGGCGAGTCGAATGGATGAAGTTGGACCGTCAGATGCAGTCAAAACTAGCCGTTGGTGTAATCCAACGGTAACTTTTGGCATAATCACCGCGTAGCAACGGTTCCCTGATTTGGCGGGTAACAACTGCTATATAAAGGAAATGGTAGGCGATCGAAGAACCACCCTCTCGTCATTTACTCCGATTTTGCGCATCTCCGTTTTCCTCCGCATCGCGATCCAATCGATCCAAAATCCCCCAACCTCCATGAACCTTTCCTCCAATGGTCCCCTCCGCCGAACCATGGGGCAGGTCCAAGTGCACGAGAGCGCTACTGGCGTCTTTCGAGGAGGCCGGATCTGCGGCCGGCAGGTGGCGATCTCGCGCCGAGAGGTGACTCCGGACCCACGCGAGGGAGAATTCGTCTGCTTCACCAGCCACCTAGAGCGGGGGCTGGGGTTTCCCACATCTCTCTTCTTCCGGCGCTTCTGCGCCTTCTACGGGATTCAGCCATCGGACCTGGGCCCGCACAGCATCGAGGAGCTCGCCATCTTCATGGCGTTCTGTGAGTGCTACCTGGGCTGCAGGCCATACTTCCCCCTGTGGCAAGATCTGTTCCACGGGAGGATCAGTCATGAAGAATCAGGCGGCCCAATGCTGGCGGCGGGTGGCCTGACGTTCCAGCTGAAGTCGAAAGCCTCCTTCTTCGACCTGATGCTACCTGCCAAGGCGGCAAGCGAGTGGAAGAAGTCCTGGTTTTACGTCACCGAGGCGAATCCAGACGGCGAGGTGTCAATCCCAAAGTACTCCGCCGACCGGCCCGAACCACGCCGACTTCAAGTCGGCAAGCTCCCAACAGACCAGCGGATGGTCGTGGATGAGATGCTTCAAACCATCCGCGGGCTAAAGAAGAAGGGTCTTCAGACCATCAATTTGTACAACTGTTGGCTTGGGCGGTGACTCGTTCCCCTGGCCCACCGTGACCATTACATGTACGAGTACACGGGTCGGGAAGACTCGACGAAATCCTGCCTCGCCGAGTGGAAACTCGAGGACTACGTCTCGACGTTGAAGAAGATCACCCAGGAAGTGTACCTGGACGCGAAGGCTGGGCTCGCCCCCTACACCACGAAGCATCCAGCCCCGACGTTAAGTCACTTTCTACCATTCGCAGTCGCAGTTGATGCTGTCGTGGTTATATTGATATTACTTCATGCTTGCTGCAGTTATTTCAAGTGGTGGAAGGGTGGCTTCTGCTCGCGGACAACGAGAACTCGAGCTCGTCCGTTCAGGACGGGGGCGAATCGCCTCCTACCAAGGGCGGCGCCGAGAGCGACAGGAGCGATGATGACGACGAGTCCGAGGAAGAGGCCGCCCCACTGGTTCGCAAAACTCGCGGGCAGCGTCAGCGCGAACTCGAGGCGAGTAGAAGCCTTGAACGCCATGACGATGACGACGACGAGCTTCCCGAGCACACCTCGCGTCGCAAGGCCACTCCGTCGAAAAAGAAGAAGAAGAAGAAGAAGGAAGTGAAGGCCCCTCCGAAGAGGAAGACGAAGCCGGCGAAATAGGCATCTCTGCCTCGTTCGGCAAGTAGTTCCGACGCCACAGCATGGCCAGGGATGAAGCACCGCAGACGACGGCAGCACCGGATGCCACCGCCGCCCTGAGTGAGGTACCTTTGGCCTCGATTCCCCCCCGGTTCGCCCCAGTCTCTGGGTCAGGGGCTGCTCTAGCCGCGGCAGCTTCGCCTCCTAGGAGAGCTCCTGCCGAAATCGTTTCGGAAGCTCCTATCGCGGCCTCGTCAACGAAGAGGCCGTCCGTGTCTTGGGCGCATGACGTTCTGGAGATGGGCCTCAGTCGGAAACTGGGCCCCGAACTGGAGAAGCCAGCTAGCATCCGCACGGGGCTGCGGTTCAAACCAGTCGCCAAGTGAGTTTTATTCACCTGCCTTTCTTTTCGTTGTACTCGGACCACTTTGCTCATGTAATCAATTTGCAGGACTGGAGTTAAAAAGATAGGCCACCCATCCGTGGCCAAAGTGCCGTCAGTCGTCGCCGAGGAGGTCCCCTCTCGGAAGAGGAAGGCTGATGAGGTCGCTGCCCCCATAGACAGTGCCAAGAAGGCCAAGGGCGACGATGTCGTCACGGTGTCTGACGACACGACGATTTCTCCAAGTGATCCAGCGGTGGATGCAGCCTTGACGATCAAGGAGGGTGCTTCCACGCCTAGGATGGCCGATCCGGCCTCTTTTGGTGTCGGCGCATCCATCGCGACCTTCCCCCGCTTCATGGCCAGAGAGGCTACGGCGAGTGGTACCACGCCATCGAGCCGCATACCTGGGGTCACCGAAACGGAGGTCGAGCAGCGTCGCAGGCACACTCCGGCTCTTCTCGCATCCGTGGACGCGCTACAGCTCCATGGCATGCTTGGAGCAGCCATCCAGGTATGTCCAGTCCCCGAGGATCGGGCCACTAAATTGCAGTGGTCAGATTCTTTTGGTGTTTTGTTTTTATTTCTCTCGCCCAGTCCCCGAGTGTGCAATCTCTGAATTTCAGCGGGTGGGCGTTTAGGATTTCTGATCTCCAGTCCCCCGAGTGTCCAGTCGCTGAATTCCAGCGGGTGGGCACTTAGGATTTTTGATCTCCAGTCCCCGAGTGTCCAGTCGCTAAATTTCAGCGGGTGGGCACTTAGGATTTCGTTTTTGTTAACTGTTTGACTTTTGCACAGGGTTTGCAGCGTGAATCAGCCGACCGGCTTGCTGCGAAGTGTCGCACGGAGAAGGAACTTGTCGCCGTCCAAGAGGCAAACAAGGAACTCCAGGCGATTGCTGCGAAGGCAGAGGAGGTCCGCCAGGGCCTTGTCCCGGCGAGTGAATTGATGGTGGCTCAATCTGCGTTGAGCTCGGCTGAGAAGCGGATCGACGACCTTGAGCGCGAGCTTAAGGAAGCGAAGGAGGAGGCGAGTTCAGCGGATGGGCGGGCCAAGGCTGCTGTTACGGCCGCCGCTGAGGAGCGTAAGGTCTCTGACACCCTTGTTGCTGGGCTACAAGATGACTACTCCTCTCTTCAAAGATTCATCACGGATCTCTCCCGTCTTTTGATTGGTAAGTGTGCCTGGCTCTGCCTGTAATAGTTGCATTGTGTGATCTTTGATGTACTCACTGCCACCCTCTGTCCACAGGTCAGATCATCGACAGCGCGGAAGAGGCGCAGTCGTACGACGCGCGGCAGTGTGTGGCCACTCTGGTCGACTCGGCCACGTTGTCCGCGCCTTGCATTCGGGCGTATCTTCAGGAGATGTCGCCCACGGAAGTGATTCCCAGCGACCTCGTTGCAGTGTGGCGGTACTTGGAGAAGGCGCCGTCGGTCGTCGAGTTCATGACGCGGTCAACGTTCTGGCGCGGGGCGGCGACGACGCTTACCCTTGGGCTCGCCTACTTCCCGGAGGATTTCGATCTGGACGACGTGACGAGTGGCTACCCATTGTCGACGGGCTCGGTGGAGATTGCCGAGGTGCTGAAGCTGATGGACCGTGCCGCGGTATACTCCGATCGTGTCTGGGCGATGGGCGACCTCCTTCCTTATCAGGAGACGATCGTCGCGCCCAACGACCCCGAGCCGCCGCACCGGGACTTCAAGATCGAGCAGCCCTTCCGTGCGGCGATGGTGGGTGAGCTGACGACGTACCCGTCGAACCCGTACACTCCCTTCATTCGCAACCGCACGGGTGGCGGCGCGTCGACATCGAAGCCTGCGGAAAAAAACATTGTGCCCTGGGGCGTTAGTAACAGTTCGGCCATTGGGCGCAATTTGTATCTTGTAACAACTCTGATCTGCTATAATGGGATATCATGTTATTTTGTGAATTGTCTTGCATTTGTGATTGAGGGTTGAACGAGTCCCCGAGCGCGTCCGCCCTTTTTATGGGGTTTACCTCGTTTGTTTATGTGTTTGTGGTTTTGAGCGTTTTGTTATTGAGGTCGACTCGCCCGAGCTTGGAAAGCCAGTCGCAGACCGACTCCCATGAGTGCTCTTTACTTCAACGCTTTCCCTTGCGCAAACGAGGTCGGGTAGCCGAGTCCCCGAGCGTGGTACTTGGTGGTTCTAGTCGTGGCTCTAGGGTGGGTGAGGACTGGGCACGTCATAGTGAGCGCATCACTCCTCCCCGCCCGCTGGGCCGTGATGGCGAGTCCTGCACGCCATCGCATTTCTGGCGTTTTCCCTAGTCGCTCGCGCTGAACCGGTCGTCAGTCCCCGAGCGTGGTACTTGGCCGTTCGAGTCGTTGTGTCGAGGATGCGGAGGATCATGGTCGCTGTGAGGAGCGAAGGCAGTTGTCTTGGCTCGTTAAGCCAGTCGAGCTAGGCGACACCAATGGGGCTCCGGGTAGGCGTTTTTTGTGGGCGTTACGAGTCCTGGGGTAACCCAGTGCCCTCGTAGCGCACTACTTGGCTGTGTCGATAGCTGTACCAGAGGTTGACTCCTGCAGTTAGCTTGGTGCTGTTATTACGAGTGCGAGTGGCACAAGACACGGAGAGTAGACACAATTTGCGGTAACCAATATGTTTTATTTCATAGCGACTGGAGGATACATATGTGGAGTTCTAGGAGTAGAACTTTCGTAGGAGGTTTACATTCCATGGTCGCTTGACGTTGAGTTTTCCGTCTCCGCGGACGTCGGTGAGGTAGTAGGCGTCGTTGCCGAGTACTCGCCCGATGGCGAATGGTCCCTCCCACGGGGGGGGGGAGAGCTTGTGCGTGCCCTTCTTGTCCTGGATGAGGTGTAGCACCAGGTCGCCTTCCTGGAAGGTGCGAGTTTTCACCCGCCGGCTATGGTAGAGGCGGAGTCCTTGCTGGTAGATGGTAGTGCAGGACCGAGCTAGGTCGCGTGCCTCGTCGAGTTGATCGACTCCATCCTGACGTGCGAGTTCGTTCGCAGCCTCCGTGTAGTGGACGACCCTTGGCGAGTCGTGCTCGAGGTCGGTGGGCATGACTTCCTCGGCGCCGTACACCATGAAGAAGGGGTGAACCCTGTCGACCTGTTGACCGAGGTGCGGATACCCCAGATGACGGAGGGTAGCTCCTCGACCCAGCACCCAGCGGTGCGCTCGAGTGGTACTTGGAGCCGCGGCTTCAGGCCGTGGAGGATGCTCTAGTTGTCCCGTTCCGCCTGGCCATTGGACTCCGGGTGGGCGACTAACGCGAGGTCGAGTCGGATGTGATGTTCCTCGCAGAACTCGGCCATGGCTCCTTTGGCGAAGTTGGTGCCGTTGTCCGTGATGATGCTGTTTGGGAACCCGTAGCGATATATGAGCTCGCGTAGGAATTTGGTGGCGGTCTTCCCGTCGCATTTCCGTACTGGCTTGGCCTCCACCCACTTTGTGAATTTGTCGACCGCGACCAGGAGGTGGGTGAAGCCGGAGGGGGATTTTTGAAAGGGCCTACCATGTCCATACCACACACGGCGAATGGACAGGTGATGGGGATTGTCTTGAGCGCTGAGCTCGGCACGTGTGTCTGGTTGGCGTACTTCTGGCACCCGGCGCACCGCTGGACAATGTCGACGGCGTCGGCGTGTGCGGTGGGCCAGTAGAAGCCGTGTCACATAACCTTTGCGACCAGAGAGAAGGCTCCGGCGTGGTGGCCGCAGTCGCCGGAGTGGATGTCGTGGAGGATCTTGCATCCTTCGGCGGGTTGGACGCAGCGTTGGAACACACCGGTCACGCTGCGCTTGTGGAGCTCACCGTCGATGATGACGAAGGATTTGCAGCGTCGCATTATCGTCCGGGCGTCTGTTTCGTCTGCCGGCAAGGTGCCTCCCTCCAGGTAGGCGATATACGGCCTAGTCCAGTCTTCTGGCTCGGCGATGAGTGTAACCAGAGCTGCCTCTGGTTGCAGCGGGACTCCGATGTCGATCTCCCTTGGGGGAGAGACGGACGGCTTGGTGATCGTGTCGAGGAAGAAGCCGACGGGTGGTGCGAGTCGAGCCGACCCGATGCGGGAGAGTGCGTCGGCCTCCTCGTTCTTCCGCCTGTCGATCCACTCGACGGAGTAGCCTGCGAAGTGTCCGCCCAGCTTGTCTACTGCTTGGCGGTATGTCGTCATGGTGGGAGAGACGGCGTCGCAGGTGCCAGCGACTTGCCCAGCGACGAGGTCGGAGTCTCCGTAGCAGCGTAGGCGGTTGACATTCATCTCCTTGGCAGCTCGCATGCCGTGGAGTAGTGCCTCGTACTCGGCCATGTTATTGGTGAAGGGGGTGAAGTCGAGGGAGAGAACGTAGCGGAGCTTGTCTCCCTTCGTGGAAGTCAACACGGTCCCTGCTCCTGCGCCGTCTGCGTTCTTGGAGTCGTCGAAGTGCAGGCTCCAGTAGTGGAGGTACGGCAGCTTTTCTGGCTGCTGGGCCTCTTCCCAGTCGGCGATGAAGTCCGCGAGAGCCTGCGACTTGATCACTTTTCGTGGCTCATACTTGATGTTGTGGACGCTGATTTTCACGGCCCACTTGGCGACTCGCCCGGTCGCCTCACGGTTGCGGATGATGTCCTGCAACGGTGCTGAGTAGACGACCGTGATCGGGTGCTCCTGGAAGTAGTGCGGCAGTCGCCGCTCTGCTCAAGACGCGATACCAGTTCGGTATTATGGTACGGGTACGCGCGCGACTCGGTGAGGACCTCGCTGATATAGTACACCGGTCATTGTACCGGGCACTCCTTTCCTTCCTCTGGCCGCTCGACGACCATGACGGCGCTTACGACACGCTCGGAAGCCGCGACGTAGACCAGCATGGGTTCTTTGTTGACGGGGGCGCGAGTAGCGGTGCTGCGAGTAGCACCTTCTTGAGGTCATGGAGCGCGTCGTCCGCCTCCTTGTCCCACTGGAACGTGGGGTTCTTCCGCATCAGGCGGTATAGGGGCATCGCCTTTTCGCCCAATCGGGGGATGAAGCAGCTGAGAGCCGCGACTCGCCCGTCCAGCTTCTGGACGTCGCGCAGCCACTCGGGTTTGCCAAGTCGAGCAATCGTGTCGATCTTAGTGGGGTTCACCTCGATCTCGCGCTTGGAGACGACGTAACCCAGTAGTTGCCCTGCTGGTACACCGAAGGTGCATTTGCCTGGGTTTAGCTTTATCCTGTATTTCTGCAGGTTGGCGAATGTTTCCACCAGGTCGGCGAGTAGATCGCCCTGGCGAGCGAACTTCACTACCACGTCATCGATGTAGACGTGGATATTGCGGCCAATTTGGCTCGCAAGGCATTCCTGCATGCACCACTGGTAGGTCGCCCCGGTGTTCTTGAGGCCGAAGGTCATGGCGGTGTAGCAGAAGGCTCCGAATGGTGTGATGAACGCCGTCTTTTCCTCGTCCTCGACAACCATTTTGATCTGGTTGTACCCAGAGTAGGCGTCGAGGAAACACAGCGACTCCGAGCCCGTGGTGGAGTCGATTATTTGGTCGATCCGCGGGAGGACGAATTGCACCTTCGGGCAGGCGATGTTTAAGTTTGTGTAGTCGATACACATCCTCCAGGTCCCATTTTTCTTCTCGACCAGGACTGGGTTTGCTAGCCACTTGGAGTATTTGATTGGTCGGATGAAGCCTGCAGCAAGTAGACGCTGCACCTCCTCGGCGATGGCTCGGCGGCGCTCTTCATTGAAGGGCCGCATCGACTGCTTGACGGGTCACACTTTGGGGTCAGCGACTGCTTGACGAGTTCCCTAGGGACACCAGGCATGTCAGAGGGCTTCCATGTGAAGATGTCCCTGTTCTCGCGGAGGAACTCCATGAGCGCGCCTTCCTATGCTGGGCTCATGCCCGTCCCGATCATCACCGTCTGGCTGGAGTCGCCTGGGACCAGCTCGACGGTGCGGGTGTGCGTTGTTGCCTCGAAGGCTAAGGTGTTGACGCCCTCCGAATTGGGCTTCTTGAGTATGGTGGGGTCGTCGTTGTTGACCCTGCTCGCGCACTTAGTGAGCTCGTCGGCGTGGTTGGCCTCTGCCGCGATGACGAGTTCGGCTCCTTTGGCCTCGCACTCGGCGGCCATGTCGGGGTCGCCGTTGATGGTGATGACGCCGCGCGGCCCGGGGAGCTTCATCGCGTTGTACGCGTAGTGGGGCGCTGCCATGAACTTGGCGATCGCCTGGCGCCCCAGGACGCAGTGGTAGGGGTTGTCGAAGGGTACCAGCTCGAAGACGATCCGCTCGGTGCAGAAGTTTGCTAGTGTGCCGAAGGTGACTGGCAGCGTGACCTTGCCGATCGGATACGCCTTCCGACAGGGGACGATGCCGTGGAACATGGTGTAGGTCGTCTCGACCATCGACTGCGGGAGCCGCAGTCGCCTGAAGGTGTCCAGGTACAGGATGTTGATGGAGCTGCCGCCGTCCATCAATGTCTTGGGGATCCAGTAGTCTCCCACCTTGGGCTTGACCACCAGCGCGACTCGGCCTGGGTACTCGATGCGTGGCGAGTGGTCCTGGCGGCTCCAGGTGATGGGCTGCTCCGACCAGTTGAGGAACTGGGGAACGTCCACCTGGGCCACCATGTTGACGGAGACGGCGCGGGCGATGACCTTTTTCTCGCGCTTCGTGTTGAAGCCTGTGAAGGTGTGGAGCAAGCCGGCCACACTGCCGAATTTTCTGCCATTTGGCGGGTTGTTGTCGGGGTCCTCCCGTGCTCGCCGTGCCTTCTCGATCTCCTTGAGAGAGTGGCAGTCGGCGGTTGTGAGTGTGGCGGGCTTCCCTTCCCTGCTGTGAAACACACAAGGCTGGTTAAGGAGGGCCATGGGGTCGAACCTTGGTTTCGCCTTGTAGTTGCCGCCGTCGCGGCGTTGCCCTCCGTCAAGGCGGAAGCTCTTGGGCTCGCGCTGCGCGTGCCCAGCGTTGGCGACGAAGTCGACTCGCCCGTCACTGTGGCGCTTGCCAGTGATGCGAGTGTTGCTGTAGCGTTGGTCGGACCGTCATCCGTTGTCATTGCCGTTCGTGCGGCGTTGACCACCAGACTCGTCGTCGGTTTCCTGATTTGGGTCTTCCTCCGCGTATCTTTTGGCGATCTCAAGGAGGTCAGGTATGTTGTCGAGTGTGCGGTATGATCGTTTGAGCTTGGTGACCAAGGGCTCGTAGCGGCACGAGGTCTTGATGTAGTGGATCGCGGTGTCCGGGTGGATACCGGCCGCATTGTACCATAGTTCTTGCCACTGTTGGACCCAGCTTCGGGTCGACTCGCGGGGTCCCTAGACGCATCGCTCCAGGTCCTCGATGGTGGTGGCGCGGGTGTAGGAACCCTCGAAGTGCCTAACGAAGGCGTCGCGCATCTCTTCCTAGGAATCGATGCTATCTGGGGGAGAGTGTTGATCCACTGCCTGCACGCCCCCTCCATCATCAGGGGGAGGTAGCGGGCGGCTAGCAGGTCGGTGTGGCCAGCGATCCCCATCGCCATGAGGTAGGTGTCCAGCCACACGGAAGGGTCGTACTTCTCTATTTCCTTCGGCGCTTTGAAGTTCGCCGGGTATTTTTCTCCTCGGATCATCGGTCCGAAGCACCGGGGCCCGAGTCGGCTTAGCGACCCCATCGCTCGCCGTCGCGGCGATTGGTTAGGGTGTGTCGCAGGTCATCGGGCTGGCGTGCGTGCCAGCTTTGGTTGTTGATGATGTGGGTGCGGGCGTCGACGGTTGGTCGCTGGCTGGGGTCACAGGGAGAGTGCCGCGTTCGCGGGTCGGTGTTGGAGCTACAGTGGTTCGGGTGGCGGGCAGTTGAGGGTGTTTTCCGCCAATGGAAGACCACTTGAGGCCGCTCTGCTGCCCGACGAACGCGAGTACATCCGACCCTGTGAGTCGATGCCTGCGTTTTGTTGCTCGACCGCCTTTGCGAGCAAGGCCTTGACGTACTGGATCTGTAAGGCGCCGTCGTTGGTGGCCGTGATGTTGTCGGCTGCTGCTCGGCATGCCACGAGGTTGTCCATTGGGGTGGAGAACAGTGGTAGGTTGTTCGCGTCTCACTCCCGTGAGGAGACCACTATCCGCGGCTGGTCCCTGGGGGTGCACGGTTGGGTGGAGGTGGTGCGCCCATCGCCGTCGACCCTGGTGGGGGCCGGGCGCTTCCTCCTGGTGGCGTGTTCTCGCAGATCACGCGCTCGGCCGCGCGGGCCGGGTCGTTCTTGTCGTCGAAGTTTAGGGCGCGCCCCTGGACGGTGGGGTTCAGGTGCGACCTGATTCGTTGCTGGTGGTAGCGCGACAGCTCCTGCGCTGTCACCTGCTCGAGGCGAAATTTTTCGCGCTCGGCTTGCTCTTTGTGGACTGCTTCCGCCAGCTTCAGGCGGAGTTCCTCGACCTCCGTTGTCGTTGTGTTGGGATGGATCGAGGTGGAGAAGGGGTCCTCCGGTGGGTCGGTGCCAGTCGCCATGTAGGTCGCGGCGTGGCGACCGGTCTCATCGAGGAGATCGGCGGAATTCTCCGACCTGGAGTCGTAGTCGAAGATCGCAAGGATGGAGGGATCCTCGAAGTCTCCTACGTTGGAGACCTGGGTGATGGAGCCCGTGGGCGAAGCCGCTGTGATGGATCCAGCGAGTCACACCGGAGTTGCCGAGTCGGCGTCGTCGTTGAGGGCCGCGTCTTTCGTGGCCGCGGTGTTTTTGGCCACGTCGCCGCGGGCCGAGTTGTACTCAGAGGCGAGGTGATGGATCGTGCGGACCTGGCTCTCGGAGAGCCGGTCGCGTGGCGACGACTCGCGGATGCGAGCCGAGTCCTCCGAGACGATGACGTCGGTGAGGGCGACGAAGAGGCTGATCGTGCCGACTGGCAGGATCACGCTGTGCATGACGGGTCGCGCCGCCGGGACGTAGCTGCTCGGCAAGATCTGGAGCATCTCGCTGATCGCTATCATGCGGCCGGTGGCGACCGACTCGTTGATGGGCAGATTGGATCTCGCCGCAGAACACCGGCCAGACTGGCTAGGCCCCACGGTGGGCGCCACTGTCGTGGGAATGACCACGACAGATGCTGCAATCGGCAGCGAGTAGTAGAACGAAGGGCAAGGGCGGCCAGCCATCTGCGGTGCGAGATGAGGGCAGAGACACAGGGTTTTACCCAGGTTCGGCCCCCTAGAGGGTAAAGACCTACTCCTGCTAGATTGTATTATGATGGAGGTACAATGGGGCGAGCTCGACGGCTAGGCGGCGAGTCGCTTGGGTGGATGATGTAACGTCTCCTCTACACGCCCTGTAGGGAGGTTTATATAGACTCACCCTCCTAGGGTTTTCATATCTCAACCGAATCAGTTAAGGTTTCGGTACTCGTTTTAACCTAATCCGACTGGGCCTATCTACTCTCCTGGGCCTTCAGCTTCCAGTCGCTCGGATCCACGCCAGGTCTTGATCCAGTCGCCGTCCTGCAGGCCCACTCGCCAGTTCCTGGGCCAGTCAGAAACATCCTGCTGGGTATACCCCAGTAGGCATATCCCCATCAGTCGTATAGAGATGCTTATTCACCTCCTACACGGATCGGAGGTCATGCTCCAAGCGTTCTTTGGCGGCCAATCGCTCCGCCGATTCACGCTGAAGGCCCTGCAACGAAAAAAGAAATGTGAGAAGACACCGAAAAAATCCTAAGTGCCTAGCCGCTGAAATTTAACAACTAGCCACTAGGGGACTGGACGCCGAAAAATTCCTAGCTCCCTAGCCGCTGAAATTCAGCGACTAGACACTTGGGGACTGGACGCTGGAAAATTTCTAAGTTCCTAGCCGCTGAAATTCATCGACTAGCCACTCGGGGAATAAAAAACAAAAATAATAAGAATATACCCGCTGAAATTCAGCGAGGAGATCCTCGGGGACTGGACACACCTGGATAGCCGAACCCATCATAGTATGCAGTTTGACCACGTCCACTGACGACAGCACGATGGGCGTGCATCTGCGATGCTGCTTACGTCCGTGCCCAATACTTAGGGCCCTTGAGGCGACTACGTCGTGGCACTCGCAGCGGAAGCCCTCGCCATGAAGCGAGGAAAGGTCGCCGCAACCTCTACCGAGGCACTCGTCATGGGCTCCGACGCCCCAGCCAGCGCTGCTGGTTCAACCTGCTGTGACCGCACGACCACGTAGGCCTTCGTGGCCGTGTCCACTCCAGTCGGAGCTTCACTTGGTGCATCGGAAGGCTCGTCCAAAATTATGATGGTGTCATCACCTTTCTTCTTCTTCGCGCCCTCAGCGGGCGCCTACGCATCATCGCCCTTCCTCTTCTAAGAGGGATCAGCCTCCTCCGTGGAGGCGATTCCTGGTACCTTGGCCACCGAGGGGTGACCAATCTTCTTCACACCAGTCCTATAAAAAGAGCGATCAGCGACTCAAACAATAGTTATAGAGTATTACTCCGAGTCGACAAGGCAAGGACGTACCTGGCGACTGGGATGTAACGCAGGCCGGTGCAAATTTGTGCCGTCTTCTCCAATTCTTGGCCCAGCTTGCGGATGATGCCCGTCTCGAATAGGGTAGGAGCCCATGACACCGAAGGCTTCATTGTCGACGAAGCCGCGGCCGCGGAAAGCTCCATTTCGGTCGATGCGGGCGCCTCCTTCGACGGGGAGACTTCTGCAATTGAAGTAGCCCCAAGCCCCACGATTATCAAGAACGGAGGAGGAATCGATGCCAGAGGCATCTCATTCTCCACCACAGCCGAAGACGTCGCTTCCGACGCTTTTCTCGACGCCTCGGCCTCTGCATCATCGGCTTTGCTGCTCGCCTCGGAGTTAGTCGCCGACTGGAGCGGAGACGCCACTTTAGGCACGCGCCTTCTTCTTATTCGGTGATTTACTCTTCGGCGGCGTGGCCACGCGCCGCGAACTGTGTTCTTGGGCGTCACCTTCACCCCCGTCATGTCCCACGAGGCTCCGGCTAGCCTCGATCTTGCGCTGCCGTTGCCCGCGGGTTTTCCGCATCATCGTCATCGTCATCGTCATGAGAGGAATCGCCCAGGTCCTCCTAAAATTCTTCGGAGCTCTCATCATCGATGGGAGGGAGCCAACCCTCCACGACTTGGAACAACTAAAAATACAAGCGCGTGTTAACAAACCGCGATTGCATTCCTGCAACTGCAAAGAGAGACAAAGATTAAAGAACTCATCGTGGGTGCTTTAAACTTCACGGTGTATGGGGGGATCCTGGCCTTTGGATCGCTATACTCCATGTCGGTGATTTTCTTCAACACGGTGGAGTAATCATCGGCCTTCCACTCGACAGTATACACCCTGGTTCCATCGTCCCTGCCGGTGTATTCGTATATCTAGTGGGAACGACTAGCGAGCGGCACCAATCGTCGCTCGAGCGAACAATTGTACAAATTGATGGTCTCGAGCCAGT
This sequence comes from Avena insularis, assembly GCA_023614405.1. Taxonomy (NCBI): domain Eukaryota; kingdom Viridiplantae; phylum Streptophyta; class Magnoliopsida; order Poales; family Poaceae; genus Avena; species Avena insularis. The sequence goes on along the minus strand of JAJUPC010000031.1, from coordinate 9,674 downwards.
CCTTCTTGAGCTGATGAATGGTCATCAGCATCTCATCCACGACCATCCTCTAGTCGTGCGAGAGCTTTGCCACCTGCAGCCGGCGGTGTACGCTAGGAGCGGCACCTCGCTGTTCGGGGTCGACTCGCTGACATAGAACTAGTGATTCTTCCACTCGCTGTCGGCCTTCTTCGGCAGCATAAGGTCGAGGAAGGGGGCCTTGTTCTTCAATTGAAACGCGAGGCCGCCCGCTGGTAGCATCGGGCCGCAGGCTCTTTTGCAGCTGACATGACCATGGAACAGCTCTTTCCATAATGGAAAGTAAGTGCGACACCCCAGGTTGCATTCGAAGAACGCCACGCAAATGCCGAGCTGCTCGATGTTGTGAGGCCCTAGGTCAGAGGGGTTGATGGGTAGTAGGCATAGAACCGCCGAAAGAAGACTGACCTGGGGATTCCCAGCCCCTTCTCCGGTGGCAGGTGAAGCATAGGTACTCGCCGGCGCACGGATCCGGTTCCACCTCTCCGGCCGAGGGGATTCGCCATCTTCCGACGCAGAGGATCCCTGCATCTTCGAAAGATTTCAGCGTCACCCTGGTGCACTTGGATTTTCCCCACTGTTCCTTTGGGGGCGCCATCAGATCGAAGATCTGGGATCGCTAACTCGCTTTGGAGATTCTGTATCAAGAGGAAATGGGAGACTGAAGGGCGTCCAGAATCGGAGGAAATGTGAGGAATACTCGCAACTCACCCGTTACTCTCCTTATAAAGCAGTTGTCTCACGCCAGTTTCGGGGGGGGGGGGGGTTACCGCACAGTGATTATGTTGATATTACTGTTGGATTACTCAATGGCTAGTTTGACCAGAGATGACTGTCCAACTTCATCTACTTGACTCACCGACCCATTCGCCAAAGCTGTGATTCGACTACTTGCCAAATTGGCGATTTGATTGGTCGCCCATATTGCCACTGAAGGTACATGCTGAGGATTCTTTCTTTCATTAAAGGAGTCAACCTCCAATTCTACTGGGCGTCCAAATTGGACCCGAATGCTCCGACTGCCAAAGAACACCTGCAACGAATCAATGATGGCCTCGGGGACTGCTGATGGGGATATGCCGAGTGGGGTATACCCAACAGGACGTTCCCTACTGGATCATACTCTCAGCGAGTGGGCCTGCAGGACGACGACTGGACCGCGACCCAAGAGGGAGCTAGGCGACTAGAAGATGAAGGCCTAGAAGCGTAGCTAGGCCCAGTCGAATTAGGTCAAAACCCTCCAAGTCCTTATCCAACTCGGTTGTAGATCTGTAAACCCTAGCAAGGTTACCCTATATAAACCTCCCTAGGGAACGAATAGCACTTGTGTACCATCATACACCCCATCGACTCACCGCCTAGTCGTCGAGCTCGCCCACTGTAATCTCTCGATAATACAATCTAGCAGGATTAGGTCTTTACCTTCCGGGGGGGCGAACCTGGGTAAAACCTTGTGTATCCTCCCTCATCTCGCACCACAGATGGCTGGCCGCCCTTGTCCCTTGTTCTACTACTCGTTGCCACTCGCATCATCTACCGTGGCCATTCCCACGACACTGTCCCTCCTAGTGACAGTTCTGTCATCCCTGACGGTGCCACGACCTCACAAGCCCTGGTTACCATTGGTAGCCAGGCAACTGACAAGGGTGAACCCATCAAGGGTAATGATCCCATTGTAATGTCACTAGCGAAGATTGATAAACTGGCCGGCTCTTCTGCCTCCAGCCTGAAGCTGAAGAAGGAGGAGATTCTCAAGCTAGCGCAATCTAGCCTCGAAAAGCAAGTCCTTACTCCAGAAGCAGTAAGCCAGGAGACGGAGGATATCAAGATGGTGAAGCTCCTGGACCAAATTTTGGTCCGAGATAAAAAGATCGAGTCTGGCAAGCTTCTAGCGACAAGTGTTTCTGCCCACTCCCTTGCCGAGAAAGTGTTCCACAACACGCCACTCGGATTTGAAAAGCTGCACTTAGAGAACATTGTAAGTTTTCCGAAATCATTTGTAGTATTTATTATCATATCCTCTAGCCCCCAAGCATTAAGTCGGATTAATATCATAGAATAAGATCCGAGTTCATGCTTATAGGATGCAAAAGAACGATATAGTGTAGCCCTCAAGGCTCATGCTTATAGGATGCTCGAAATCTGGCATGTCACCAAGGACATCACCGACGAGGACGATGAGGGTAACCCTCAAGACATTAAGGCCATCCAAGAATTATGCTTTTCGCATGGTGGAGATGACGAACTACACGACGCCATTCTTCCAATCTATCTCTATGCCTTCTTCTCCCAAAGAGCCGGAAGATAGCCTCGTCGATGATGAAGAAGCTTCCAAGTCTACAGAGCAAGGTGTTGATGATGTTGACTCTAGCGCTCTAAGGTCTCCACCACCACCGCCTGATTTTGCAGTATAAACATTTAATGCATTATCCTGAACTTTTTTCATTTGGTCTGTAATGATGGGAAACATATTTTGCTTTAAATGTGCTCGTATGTAAGAATTATTATTTACTACTTAGAACTTGTTGTATATATTTTAATATTTGTTCTCAAAATTTTTTTAAGCACTGTGCGTTTACACCTTTCGTTTTATATATCTCTTTGGCTCGTCCCTTTCATGAGCTGGCTAATCTTTAGCACGGAAACTCTACTGAGTAAACGGAGCGGAATTACTAAACCAGTTTAAATTCGGTAACAGAGCCAGCTTGTAGTACCAACATTTCATTACTTGGAATACGCCCGCTTCTGAGCAATCAGATAAAAAACCAAACTATAAACATAAAATTAGATTTACACCCTAAGATAACATTTCTTTTAGATATTCAAAAATCATAACCAGAACAAACATGATCCTAAAGTACTTTCAAGGATCCTGGGATTTTTGAAAACGGTATGCTCTTTTGGAAATAAGATGGAAAAAACTTCTCAAAAATAATATATGAGGAACCCAATGCTTTATTTCTCTTTGAACATGTACATATATGATTACAAGGGAATATAACTAAGAATAGAAGGGACGTAGCTATGCAATGTTCCATGGACGGTCTAATTCAGCCGGGACTGTACTACCACTAGCTCACTTTCTCTTTCGAGTATCCGGTCTTTTCTTGATTGCTCTCATATCAGTAAAATAATATGACCTGTTATGCAAAACTCTGCTGATCATAAAAGGTCCTTCCCAAATCGGGGAAAGCTTGTGCTTTCTCTTTTGCACAATTCGATGAACTAAATCTTCTTTCCTAAAAGAATGATTTTGCACTCTTTGACTATGATACTTGCGTAACCTCTGATGATAGGTGATAGATCTTTGCTCAAAAATGACGCTAATTCTTTGACTATATCGAGATCATCTTGTCAGGAAACTTCTGCATCTTATTTGATATACGCTTTGACTCGAGGAGACTGGTGAATTAAATCACTTGAAAGAACTGCTTCTGCACCGTAGACTAAGAAGAAAGGAGTGTATCCGGTTGGAAGTTGTACGTAAGATCCATATCACATACGGTAATTCTTCCTCCCAAGCCCCCGCGGCACGATGAAGTGGTGTCTCGAGACGAGGTCGGATTCCTTGTAAAATGAGATTGTTTTCTCTTTCAACTTGTCCATTAGCTTGTCGATGTGCGACTGATGCAATATCAAGTCGGATCCCTTTTTCTTCGCAGATCCCTTTTCTTCGCAGAATTAGTCTAATTATCCCATGGAAAAGTTGCTCCCGTTGTCGGTAATAATAATATGCGGATATCCAAATCTGATGCTTACATCCTCGACGAACTTTCTGGTTGTGGCTCCATCGCAATTTGTTATGGTTTTAGCCTTAATCCATTTGCTAAATTTATCCACCATCACTAGTAGTTGAGTAAATCCACACTTTCCCATATGAAATGGTCCTACCATATCAAGACCCTATACCGCAAATGGCCATGTAATAGGGATTGTTCGCAGCTGATCAGTTGTGAGCCAAAAGAATACGCGTCTAAAAGCTTCTGCCACTAAGGATTTGGCTGTAGCGTGGTGACCACACTCGCCTTTGTGGATTTCTCGTAAGATTTCCACTCCTTCTTTTGGAGAAATACAGTGCTGGAAAACCCCAGAAACACTCCGCTTATAGAGCTCGCCATTGATTATCGTATAGAATTTTGCTTGTTAGACGATATGTCGGCCCAGAACTTCATCTTCGGGTAATTTTCCGTCTATCAGGAAATCCAGATGGGTTTGGTCCAGCTGGGAATTATAGCCAGAACTACTACTAAAGGTGAGTCAGATAGTCCTCAGCAACTCCTGTGATGGAAGGGACTTTTAGGTGCTATGTAAAATCTCCATCCGGGACTTGTTTCCATGCAGATCCTATCCTTGAAAAAGTGTCTGCTTCCTCATTTTCTGCTCGAGGGATGTGTTGAACCTCAAAACAATCGAACGATTTAGATAATTCATCCAGAACAGCCTTGTAATCTTCCATGTGTTTGTTTGCATTGTAGATATCGGATACTTGCTGAGCAACTAAATTCGAGTCTCCGTAACACATGAGTCTAGTTATGCCAATATTTTTGGCCATGTGTATTCCATAGGCTAGCTTTTGGTAATGCGGATACCGTTCCTTCGACTCTGTCAGGAGCTCACTCAGGTAGTATGTTGGATGTTGCACCTTATGCTCATAGCCTTCTACCTCGCGCTCCACTGATGCTACCACACTGATGACTTTGTTAGTCGTTGCGATGTAAAGTAACATAGGCTCATGTGGCTCTGATGCTGCAAGGATTGGTGGATTCTAAAGTAGATCTTTCAAACTTTCTAGGGCAGCGTCAGCTTCCTGAATCCAGACAAATTTGTCAGTTTTCTTCAAGAGTGTGTACAAAGGTGCGGCTCTTTCTCTGAGTCAGCTGATGAACCGACTCACCGTTGCAATGTAACCAGTGAGATGTTGCATGTCCTTCAGGCGAGTCAGCCTGGTAATGTTGAGTATATCCTTGATTTTGTATCGGTTCACCTCTATGCCTCTTTCAGACACGATAAAAGCTAACAATTTTCTGGCTGGAATTCCAAAGAAACACTTCTTCGGATTTATCATTATGTTGAGTTTTCGTAGGCTAGCGAATGTTTCCTCTAAGTCGTAAATAAGTGTTTCCTTCTTTTTAGACATCACTGCTATATCATCTACGGATACATGGATGTTGCGTCCGATTTGATCGTTAAGGCAATGCTGCATGGTGCGTTCATATGTAGCTCCTGCGTGCTTTAAGCCAAAAGACATAGTTTTGTAGCAGAAGGTTCCAAAAGGTGTGAGAAAATACGTCTTTACTTGATCCGGTTCTTTCATCAGTATTTTGTGATATCCAGAATATGCATCGAGAAAAAGTTTCATAGCTTGACTTTTCAAAAAAATCGCTAAGTCTCTGTGTTGGAGGGAGTACTAGTACAAGAATATACACCCATCTACCAGATGTGGGAACTATATCATAAACTATGATATCGATATGGTCATGATCTTAGCCGTTCCGGTCCAATCCCAAGAATATTCATACATCGTAAGCCAATATTTTGAAGCGGCCAAATTAGTTTTTTCTATTCAAAGTTGTCAACACATGCTTCCCATTTTTCAAAGAAAATACTACACATAAGAGGAAGCCACGAGAAAGTATTTGGTTTTTCCTTTGTTTTATTTGAATGTTTGCAAAATGGAGTCGAATTTGTCGGCATTCATATTTTTAGCACGAAGTTTGTTGGATTTTTCAAAAATCTCGGTGGTGCTTGCTATACTAACATCGTGGGTACCTTTAGATGGAATCTGGAAAATTCAAGAGGAATCTAAAACGCTTACTTGTAGTTCAAATTTGATATAATTTCTTTAAATCGACATAAAGTCATTTAAGTGGGCACAATTAGTTAGGGAATCTTGAAATGTGCTAAGACTAGGGAATTTTAAGAAAACTGGATGGTGCTACTTTATTTTTTTAAATAGTGTATGTCCCGAGGGAGCGAGATGTTTCAATTAATTAACATGGATATGCACATGTTACACCTAGGACCTCAAAAAGTGAAAATTACATCCAAGTCCATACATTTAGCACAAAGGACCTCGAAATCAAGCAATGAAAAGTACTCGGGTCCTTCTCCTTCTCCACCACAGAGTAGAGCCATGCTCTTCCTAGTAGTAATAGTAAGTTGCATGTGTCTTTCACGTGAGACTCACATAATATACATAAGTATGACATATCATCACTATATAAAATTATAATAGATAAATCTCAAAACATTTATAAAACTGCGCCTCATCTATAAAGTATGGGTGTATATTTGGTTCTTTCACTTTATATCATGTAGAAATAAACATTTATTAGCTATGTAATAATTTAAAATTCTAGTATCAAGGTCTCGATAAATGATAGAGAAGATTCTAGAATGATGCATAGGTGTGTTTCGAGGTTTCTGCATATATAGCATTAATTGTGCTAATGACTACCAACAGAATCTCGTAGATGTTAGAATGGAAAATAAGATCCAACAGTTTGGAATGTTGGGATTTGTGAGTCTTGATCGAACGGTCATTATTCACTGTTATTCGTATACTATACAGTGGTAATGGTAAGAATAGTACTTGGTTAACAAAATAAAACAACTGAGTGCTCACCTTTAGTAGATCTTGTTGACGAAGATGCACACATCTAATAGATGTGGGAACTCTATCATAAACTATATGTGATTTCAATATTGTCATGAACTTGGCCGTTCAGGTCGAAACTAGCAATGTCCATACATCGTAGGCCAATATATTGTGAAGTAGCTTAAGCATTTTTTCTATTCAGATCTATCAAAACACGTGCTTTTTTTATTTTTCAAGGAAATTAGTACACATAAGAGGACGTTACAGGGAAGTATTTTGTTTTTCTTTTTTATTTGAATGTCTTCAAAATAGGATCAAATTCGTCGGCATGCATATTTTTGCATGAAGTTAGTTGCATTTTTCAAAAATCTTGGTGGCGCTTGCTCTATTAACATCTTGGGTACCATTAGAGGACATTTGGAAAATTCAAGAGGAGTCTATCGCTCGCTTACTTGGAGTTTAAATTTGACGTAATTTATTTAAATCGAGTTAAAGTCATTTAAGTGGAAACGGTTAGCTAGGGAAGCTTGAAATGTGCTAATATTAGGGGAATTGAAAGAACACGTCTTCCACTTTTTCTGAAAATCAGGTGGTGGCACTTTATTTTTTGGACTAGGGTATGTCTAGAGGGAGCGAGATGCTTCAATTAACATACTTAGGTGATATGTACATATATGTGACACCAAGAACATTGAAAAAAGAAAATTATATCCAAGTCCATACATTTAGAACAAAGCACCTTGAAATCAAGCAGGAAAAAAGTAGTCAGGTCCTGCTTCTTCTCCACCATGGAGTTGAGCCATGCTCTTCCTAGTAGTATCAGTAAGTTGCACGTGCATTGCACGTGAGACTCACATAATATATAGATGTATGACATATCATTTTTATATAAAATTATAATAGGAGAAGGGAAAAAATAATTATAATTTTGAGCCACATCCATAAAGTATCGGCTGTATATTTGGTTCTGCTACTTTGTATCATGTATAATTAAACCTGTTAGCTATCTAACACTCAACATGATCTAGAGAAATAATGAAGAAGATTCTAAAATTATTGAGAAATATGTTTTGAGGTTTGTGTATAGCGATCATTGTTCTAAAGATAATCAATAGAATCTTCTAGCTGCTAGAATGGATAGAATTAAGATCGAACGGGTAGCAATGTTGGGATTGTCTATTCTTAATCCAATAGTCAAAGTTCAAAGTTATTGGTGCACTATATAGTGCTAAGATTATATAGTAGGTAAAGCTAATAAATTATATTTGGTTCTTGTACTTTGTATCATGTAGAAGTCAATGTTTATTAGCTACACCTAATACTTGAAATGTTCGGTAACATGGTCTAGAGAAACGATGGAGAAGATTCTAGAATAATGGAGAATCGTGTTTTGGGGTTTGTGCATAGCATTCACTGTGCTAAATACTATTAATAGTATTTTCTAGTAGATGCTAGTATAATGGAAAAGAAGATCCAATGGCTGAAAATATTGGGATTTGCGAGCCTTGATCCTACTTTCAATATTCAATGTTATTCGTACACTATACAGTGGTAATGGTAAGACTAGTACTTGCTTAACAACAGAAAACAACGGAGTGCTCACTTTCGGTAGATCTTGTGGACGAAGATGCACGCATCTACTAGATGTCGGAACTCTATCATAAACTATATGTGATGTCAATATTTTCATGAACTTGGCCATTCGGGTCCAAACTAGGAATGTCCATACATCGTAGGACAATATATTGTGAAGTAGCCAAAGCACGTGCTTTTTTCAAGTAAATTAGTACACATAAGAGGACGCCACAGGGAAGTATTTTGTTTTTATTTTTTTATTTGAATGTCTTCAAAATAGGATCAAAGGAAGTATTTTGTTTTTATTTTTTTATTTGAATGTCTTCAAAATAGGATCAAATTCGTCAGCATGTATATTTTTTGCATGATGTTAGTTGCATTTTTCAAAAATCTCGGTGGCACTTGCTCTATTGACATCTTGGGTACCTTTAGACGACATTTGGAAAATTCAAGAGGAGTCTATCGCGCTTACTTGGAGTTCAAATTTGACCTAATTTCTTTAAATCGAGGTAAGGTCATTTAAGTGGGCACGGTTAGCTAGGGAAGCTTGAAATGTGCTAATATTAGGGGAATTGTAAGAAAACATCTTCCACTTTTTCTGAAAACCGGGTAGTGGCACTTTATTTTTTGGACTAGGGTATGTCTAGAGAGAGCAAGATGCTTCAATTAACATAGTTAGGTGATATGTACATATATGTGACACCAAGGACATTGAAAAATAGAAATTACATCCAATTCCATATATTTAGAACAAAGGACCTTGAAATCAAGCAAGAAAAAAATAGTTAGGTCCTGCTCCTTCTCCACCATGGATTTGAGCCATGCTCTTCCTTGTAGTATCAGTAAGTTGCACGTGAATTCACGTGAGACTGACATAATATTTAGATGTATGACATATCATTTTTTATATAAAATTACAATAGGTGAAGCGTAAAAATAATTATAATTTTGAGCCACATCCATAAATTATCGGCTGTATATTTGGTTCTTCTAATTTGTATCATGTATAAATCAACCTATTAGCTATCTAATACTCAACATGATCTAGAGAAATAACGAAGAAGATTCTAGAATTATTGAGAAAAATGTTTCGAGGTTTGTGCATAGCGATCATTATGCTAAAGACTATCAATAAAATCTTCTAGATGCTAGAATTGATAGAATTAAGATCCAACGGGTAGCAATGTCGGGATTATCTAGTATTAATCCAACAGTCAAAGTTCAAAGTTATTCGTGCACTATATAATGCTAAGATTATATATTAGGTAAAGCTAAAAAATTATATTTGGTTCTTGTACTTTGTATCATGTAGAAGTTAATGTTTATTAGCTACACCTAATACTTGAAATTTTTGGTAACATGGTCTAGAGAAACGATGGAGAAGATTCTAGAATAATGGAGAAATGTGTTTTGGGGTTTGTGCATAGCATTCAGTGTGCTAAAGACTATTACTAGTATCTTCTAGTAGATACCAGTATAATAG